>CM029015.1:79678754-80376254 GCA_016801055.1 Panax notoginseng | reverse complement strand
AAAAGAAAGAAAAATTATAATTCACCTACATTATCAATGCACTTACAATATACTAATGTCATGATATATAGCTAAAGGTCTAAATTCTCATTTAAATTTAAAGCCAAAATGTATCAACCATTCAAAATACATCCCAATAATACCATTCATTTACAGTTTCAAATTACTACATTCACAAAATCTATTCCAAACTATCCATAAGCACTGAAGTGTCGTATACTACAGCAACATAACTGCAGTTATACTCAAAGTTCAAACTAAAATATAGCCACACCTAACCAATAAAGCAGAAATATGAAAGAGAAATACTCAAAGTTCAAGCTAATTTTTGTGCCATTTTCTTTTGCTGATTTTGAGCAGTCCCAACCTGGATGCCATCAATGTATACTTCAACAGTTGCTAAATGGAAACAACAATTGATTCAACAATGTCACCTAGACTGTGTATTCTTATACCGACTAATACTGAATTTCCTGACATGAGTTGCTCATTTTCCACATTTGACAAATAATGAATGCTAACAAATTATTGTTCATACATGCTACAACACTAAAACCAAATATAACATACAAAGATAACTTTCCAAATTATATAGAACAGAAGTCCAAGATAGCTACCTCATCAATCCCTTGAGCAGCGCGAAGGAAACGCCTGCGTGAATAAATCAAGTCAATAACAGAGCAGTAAAAGGCAATGTGGTTAATCATAGACATTGGTGGTGTCATAGATATTGGCGGTGTCATAGATATTGGCGGTGTATGGTTTGTTTGCTTGCAAGCTGTTGAAGTAATTAACTTCTCCACAAGTGAATCAATATCAAAAACCCCACCAAGGTACCTGATTGACATCAGTTACAAACATGATATGGTTTCTTAGTCTGTTTTAACTTGCAACTAATTCAATCTGCATGCAGAAAACTTATAGTTACATGCATCATTTAGGGGTGGCTCATTTATCATTTTATGAATAATAATTAACAGTTTTGTTCATGCACTATAAACTGAAATAATTGTACTTGCCTTACCTTGGCGCATAATAGAGCATTTTATTTCGGTAGGATAGGTTCATATGTAGAACCTTTAGCCTGGGGTTTTGGTCAGCATTTTTTTCTCTTTTTCAATTGATTGTAATTTGAGAGTACCACTAGGTGCATGTAAAAAACTGCAATATATGGCCAGACAACATATCAATAAGGCAAGTAACATACATTATCAATAAAACTCAATGTTATTAAGTCGTGGATTGAAAAAGTAAGTAGAGGGCATCTGTAGCAGATGACTGAACCACCAGTATAACTAAGTTTCCTATATGAAACTTGGTGGAAATTGAAGTGATAATACAAACCTTAATTACTTCATATGATGCAATTCCACCAATGAAGACAACAACAACGTGGAGCTCTACATCACCATATCTGCACATCTCATTGATTATGTCCTCTGTCAAAGTTGAGGCATTGCAACCCAAGTCGCTGAGTAAGCTAACAGCTATAGTTTTCAATCGAGATATGTCCTCTTCCATGTCACTGGAGAACGAAAATATAGTTTAGGATTTCAGGTCACCAGCAAACTATTGAAGTGAAATTACAGTGGATGATAGTTAAACAAGTGTTACCCATTAAATTGCCCGGGAAAACTGTTATAGTTTGCAGCAAATCGGTCAACAGCTCATCATTGGCATTATAAATCTGGTAAGACTGGATTTGTAAGGTTATCTATAGTAATTTAGATACATTAAATTTTGCCTAATATTTGCTATTTTCCTTCACCTTGAACACGTCGCAGGACCACAAGAACAAAACCAGGAATTCCTTGTATAAGATTAGATACATCAAGCATCTATAGGTTCTCATGTATTAAAGAGCGGAAGATTTGGTTCTTCACAAAATAAAGGTGCATCAAAACTAGTAGTGGTTCAACTAATCTTGTAGGCCGAGTGTTCCACTCTGAAGAGATGAAACCATCAAAGGTAATGAAATGAGTTCAATTACCTAGTTTAGAAATCATGATGCTAAATCTGTTGTGTAGGTTTTTACAAACTTTGCAAACCTTTCCAAACCACGTACAAGTAAGCTTTCAAGAAACGGTTGCAGGGCCTGAACGAATAAAGCATAAAAAAATTTGGTTGGACGATCTCATGCTAGTTTAAGCATATGTATTAAGTACTATTGTAGGAAAAATAATTCTCTCTCTCCCTTGCAAATGCATTTTTAATTACTTAAAATCTGGATGCGAAAAATTAAATTTTGGAACCTTGTGGCAACCATCTGTACATTTAGTTGTTTACAATAATAATAATGAAAATAATTATTTTTTATCTGTATTTTGCTTTATTTTATTATTTTATTTTGTTAGGCAATTATATTTACTGCAAGCAAACTATATGTTGCTCAAATACCCCTTTAAAGTCATAGCAATAACCTCAAATACAAGGATATAATGCTTACAGATGACACTGGAATTAACAGTGGAGGAACTTCGTATGAAACAGTAAGCTAAAAAAGAAAGATAGCTTGTAAGGGACAACCAGTTGAAGCAGATGCAGTGAAAGGTGGGAGAACACAGTCGTGCACTCAAATAATTTTCAACTAGATCAAGTAGTACTCCAACTGATGACTAGCCCTTAAGATGCAGTAATAGCGAACAGTGGAAGTGATAAGAAGCTAAAAATAAATTTTAATACAAATGCAAATTGTATGAAGGACCCTTACTTCTACAACACCTGATGAATCACCTTTGGGGAAAAATTGCACAGCTCCTCTGTAACATGAGAAAGTAATATCAAGGATCTGATATCAATCACAAGGTAAATGACAAAGTAGTTTTCTTTTTCATTTGTTCATTTACGAAAGAATAAAACTAAATCTTCCAACTTAAAAATGGACACTACTTTTTCAGGCTATTTGCCATACCTGTTAGGAACACCTTCCAGAGATCTCCAATAAATTTTTTGATTTTGGATAGGCTGTAAGAGGTTAACCATAACAGCTCAAGGGGAACATTATAGATGCATAAAAGATCATAAAATTTACTCTTATCTGTTCCACAAAAAGAGTCCCTTTTGCAAAATTTGCAAATTTTAAGGATATATTTTCTTTCACGATTATCCCTAAATATAAGAGTGATAGTTGTGGAATGGAGGGAGTATAATAAATGGCAAAAAGTACATCTCTGATAATTCTTACCTGCATATTTCGAGCAAGCCAAGAAAATTCGATATCACGCCCAAATGCTTATTACATCTCTGATGATTCTTACCTGCATAGACGAGTAGAAAAGAGAAATTAGTATATGGATCTAGAAGATTAGCTGAGAGTTGAGATACAGAAGAATCAGATATATGGGTCAGGCGGGTTTTTTTGTGTGAACCCTAGATTTATCAGAGACGCTCATAAAAGCCCTAGATTTATCCAAATTTCTCAAACCAAAACCTCAAATTTCATGCTTGAAACCCGTGAAACAAACCGAATTAAAGCTCCTCAACGATTCTAAAGCTTCAAAAATGGAGAGATTTTGAGGAGAAATGGAAGGGAAAAGGAGAGAGGAACTCATCTGCATAAAACCAACATCGCAGAGCGAGACAGAGATAGGAACCTTATTTTAATTTCAAATTTTAGCTTCCGTGTTTTTTTTCTCTGTATTTTTGAGATAGACAACGCTTTTTAAAAAAAACGTTATCTAGCTATAATCAAAAAATGCCCTTTTAAATGGATAGCGTTTTTGCATATATATCTACAATATTTTGTTTAAAAATGTTGTGAAAAAAAATACCACAACGTTTTTATAAAAAATATTATCTTTTAAGCGTTGTCTATTTAGTACTTTGTACTAGTGATTATATAAACAATTTATGTTTATATCTTTGACAATAGTTATAGAAATGATATATCGTAACGTACCTGATCTGAGGTAAAAAGTACCCGAATTTGGGGATGCTATAGTTGGTATCAAATATGTAGGCTATAAACCTTAGGTAGGAGTACCTTACCTTAGGCTATAACCTTAGAGACGAGGATAAGGATCATAAGAAATAAACTCAAATAAAGTTTAAAGTGACAAGAGATAATTTTTTTTTGAAAATTCATTATTAAGTAAAAAAGAAGATAAATAAGATTCATATAAGAATATTGAAGAGTTATAAAGATAAGAATTTTGAGTTACCTAACTTCAGTAATAATGATAAAAAGTAATGATAAATAGACAATGTCTATAACATAAAGTGTAACTAAAATAATAATATAATATGATTAAGGAAAATACTACAGAAGATCGTAGATTAAAATGATTGTAAGGATAAGGAGAAATATTTGTAAAATAAGATAACAACGTGATCAGATTTTTTTGTTGAATAACATATAATATGTTAAACGATTAAGAAGCTATAGCTTTACAATATAAAGAGGATGTACTATGAAATTGTGTGAAGTAAACTCAAGAAAGAGTGGTAAATGCAAAGATACGGGTTAAAGAAAATTTGTAGTGAGCAAAGAGAAAGTTAGGATTATGTGGGATTTCAATTGAGGACTTTTGTTAGCAGCTAGGTTATATGATTCCTTGTATGGGCGACGAATTTGTACTTGGTTTGAGAATCACTTAGCTTCCTATATTGATATAGTGGTTGAGTTGAACAATTCCTTGTATGGGCATGTTAGAGTTAGTGCCCTAGAGGCCAATTATTTAATATAATTGCTTAACATTTCGATATTATATTTGATTAAATAAATGAATGATTTTATTATGGGTTTATTTACTGTGTTATATAAATGTTAACATAATAAAATTCCTTAGAAAAGTGGTACAAATTATATAGTTTCAAGTATGTGACTTGAGCATGAGATTATATAATTATAATTAGTATCATTGCTCTTAAATGTCCCTAGTCGAGTATCATTGTTGATGGGACAACAATGATACATTGAGACTAGTATGTGGATTGACTGATGACAAAATCTCATTGGTCATAAATATATGAGATATTAAGTCAATGCATAGGTACGTGCTAGAGAACGATGTACTGGACATACCCACCTTGAGAATTCTATGTGGAGCATTATGCGAAGTGTCATTAGTGATTCTCATAGTGACAATGATGTAATGGTCCTCTGACTTGAAATCACTATATTATTACACGAAAATTTATGTACTTTGATATCATCAAAAGTTACCTTTAATAAGGTAGACAATAAAGATTATTATTGGGTACATCATGAATTGTGTGAGAAATATGAGTGATCTAGATGGGATTTAACCCTCCTATGTATTAGGGGTGATATCCATAGGCCTCTTGATTGAGTAGGACTATGAAATACATGGCCATTCTTAAATAGTGATTTGTTTCATATAGTCTACTTATTGATTAAGAAAAACTCAGATTAAATTATAAAGAGTATAACACATTCCATGAATTGAGTTTAATCTAGGATATAAATGTTAAAAGGATTAAATTACATTGAAACATTGGTCACGAAAAGGTTACATCAAATCATCGATCTTATTATTACTTGGGTAGCAGGGATGCATTACTAGATGCCGCTCACTGTTTATAATTTTATAATATGAATTTAAAATTATTGCCAACGTAATAATAACCTATAGTGTCACACACATAGAACGTAATTTAAAAGGAAATTAATTTAAATATATTATTATAATTAATAGTATTTAAATCACGAATTTAAATTAAAAGGATAATTTGTATATATGTATATTAATTAATATATATATATATATATATATATATATATATATATTTGAATTTTAATTAAAATTAGGTTTTTAGATTAATTCTTTTTTAACAGCTATATATATAATATGTAGCAGCCATATTAGGGATTATCATTAATCTAAAAACCTTAGCCGCTCTTAGAGAGAGACTAGAGAAAAGTTTTCGAAAATCCTGTTCCTTTGGTGGCTAGTACCGCAGCTCCCTTTATTGCAGAATCGTGTGACGGTTCGCGTGCGTTCGTGTGGATACCATAGAAACGTAGTTTCATGAGGGATTGCGTTGGAGATTCGAAGCATTTTAGAGGCTTTTTCATAATCAGTATAATATCTTAAAACACTGAATTAATGTCTGTTTCGCATGGATCCTGTTTTGGGTTTCAGAAATTATTTTGTTTTATTCAATTTTATTCTGTTGTGTGTTGCTTTGTTTTGCCGAAAACCCAACAGTGGTATCAGAGCTACTTGCGAAAACCATTAATTCAGATTATGTGTTTTAATTGTATTCGATATATATGATATATGATGATGCATGTTTACCGATCTGAAATTTAATATATGATATTCTGATTTACACATATTCTGGTATTTTGATTTATATCTGTAATATATATGCATGTATATGATGTTCTGTTAATCATAATTGAAGGTTGAATAACAATACAACTTATGTTCTAATTGGATTTAAAGAATGAAGATTCGTATTAATATGATTAATCGAAACTAGACATATATGTTATGTTCTGGGTGTACTGTTATTGTCTGTGTTATGGCAGATTTGATATGATTCTGCAATTGTTTCAGAGTTTCAGCTGGACCACTGCCAGGGGGGAGACCCCCCCTTGGATCCCCCCGTCGTAGCACATGATGGTCGTGACCCCAATATGTTATATATAGTTTTCTTTAATTATATACAAACTGTTATGTGCTTATTGTGATATGCATGGTGCACAATTATGGCCTTTTGACCCATAGATTAGTGGTTTTTGGTTTTGAAATATGGCTTGCATGTCGTGCCTTTCTATAAATTCAAATGTAATATTCTCTTCTCATCTAAATCCCCTCAAATGTAACTTGAGGTTTCTTTACGTCATGTAATAATCTATAATTATGAAGATGACAAGATGAAGAACGTGATGAAAGATGATGATGGAGAGGAGGCACATGCTTGAGGAAGATCCAAAGAAGCTACTTATTTTAAGATCTTTTACCACCTTAGATTGACCTTCAATCTTTCATTAGCTTGAAAAGATTGATAATGGATTGGGCCATAACTGTGACACATTTTATTTTGTACTTTATTTATGCTTGTATATGATATGATAAATAATGTGCATGCTTAATAAGATTAAAATTGGTGAGATCTAAATTTATTAATAAAATCCCTCATTAAATTATTAAGTCTAAATCAGATGCCTTCCAATGAATAACACTCATCAAGACCCTGATCAATAGATGTAGGTTTTCCAAAGCAAAGTACCCTATTTATCTAGGTAAGATGCGATAGGATAATTGTGATATCCAAACTGTTAAAATTATTGGGCCCGACTTAACTAAGTTATCTCAATAGGATTGTGGACTTAGAGGCATAGAGTTTAGTAGGTACCATTAGATGGTCTAGAAACAAATGTTGCTTACCAAACTATTCAAGAGTTATTTATAATATAATTGACAAAGGGTTGTCTACCTAAATAACTGTGTTTTAAGAGATTAGCCAAAGCTAACTTAAGGCATAATAAAATATAGATCTTGGCTCACTAGAAAGATTTAATAGAAAAAAGCTTTCTGAATTAATGGTGAGGCTATTAATTTGAATAAAATAGTGGGAGGTATATTTTGAATATACTATTATCAATTACATAATATCAACTCTGCAATTTGACTTATTATTTTTTTGCACTTATAAATTGTAGATATCAATGGAAAACAACAACAACACAAGTAGTCTTTCATTAC
Source organism: Panax notoginseng (assembly GCA_016801055.1). Taxonomy (NCBI): domain Eukaryota; kingdom Viridiplantae; phylum Streptophyta; class Magnoliopsida; order Apiales; family Araliaceae; genus Panax; species Panax notoginseng. The sequence continues at coordinate 80,368,578 of CM029015.1, read as the reverse complement.
GATTAGTCCTTGAGAAGGATGAGCTGAGTGGAATTAATTTCTTTGACTGGCATAGGAACTTGAGGATTGTCCTCAAACAAGAGCGCAAGCTATATGTCATTGAAAAGCCCATTCCTGCAGCACCAGCTGATACTGCACGACGTACAGAGCATGATGCTTACAAGAAGCATTAAGATGATGCTTTGGACGTGAGTTATCTTATGCTAGCAACTATGAACACTGAGCTTCAGAAGCAAAATGAGTTGATGGATGTTTATGAGATAATCGAGCATCTCAAGTAATTGTTCGAAGGACGTGCTCAACAGGAAAGGTATGATACAAGCAAAGCGTTGTATCACTGCAAGATGGGTGAACGTGATCCAGTTGGTTCACATGTGCTGAAAATGATTGGGTATATTGAGTACCTTGATAGGTTGGGTTTTCCAATCACTCCGGAAGCCCAAACTTATATTGTTTTGCAATCTTTGAACAGCAGCGACTCTTAATTTGTTATGAATTATCTCATGAATGAAATTGATAAACCACTTACTGAGTTGTTGAGCATGTTAAGAACTGCCCAGAACAACATGAAAAAGGCAGGACCCGCTCCCATAATGATGGTGCAAAAGGGGAATGCTAAGGGAAATTGGAAAGGCAAGAAAAAGATAGGATCTAAATATGTTCCAAACCCAATTCCAAAACCAAACATGCTTTAAAACCTAAAGGTGGAGTGGCTAAAGAAGGTTATTGTCACTTTTGTGGAAAACCTGGACACTGGAAGAGGAATTATCACGCTTAGTTGGAAGAAGTGAAGAAAAGGAAGGGAAGTGCGACTTCTGATTCAGGTATATATGTTATAGAAGTTAACTTGTCTACTTCTACATTATGGGTATTGGATACTGGATGTGGTTCTCATATTTGTGTTAATGTGCAGGAACTTCGAAGGAGTATGACTTTAGCGAAAGGAGAAGTTAACCTACGAGTTGGGAATGGAGCAGAAGTTACTGCACTAGCCGTAGGAACATATCATTTATCTTTGCCCACTAGGCTAGTATTAGAATTAGAAGATTGTTATTATGTGCCTACTACAAGCAAAAACATTATTTTTGTTTCTTGTTTGGACAAGAAAGGTTTTTCATTTATAATAAAGAACAATCGTTGTTCGTTTTACTTAAATGATATATGCTATGGTGTTGCACAATTGTTTAACGGTCTTTATATTCTTGACTTAGAAATGCCTATCTATAACTTAAATACAGAATAATTTAAATCAAATGATTCAAATCCAACATATCTATGGCACTTTCATTTGGGCCATATAAATGAGAAATGCATATCCAAACTCCATAAAGATGGGTTTTTGGATTCATTTAATTTTGAATCATATGAGAAATGCGAGTCTTGTTTATTAGGTAAGATGACTAAAGTCCCTTTCACTGGACACAGTGAACGAGCTAGCGATGTATTGGGACTTATACATAGTGATGTATGTGGACCCATGAGTTCGTTAGCAAAAGGTAGGTTTTATTACTTCATTACATTTACTGACAACTTCAGTAGATATGGATATGTGTATCTTATGAGATACAAATCTGAATCCTTTGAAAAGTTCAAGGAATTTAAGAATGAAGTTCAAAACCAATTTGGCAAAAGCATAAAAGCCCTTCAATCCGATCGAGGAGGTGAATACTTAAGCCAAGACTTTGATGACCTTCTAAAGGAGTGTGGTATTATATCACAGCTCACTCCACCTGGAACACCACAATGGAATGGTGTATCTAAGAGGAGGAATTACACCTTGTTGGACATGGTACGATCAATGATAAGTCATGCAGATCTTCTAATAAGCTTTTGGGGTCATGCCCTAGAAACAGCTATATTCATACTTAACCGTGTTCCTACAAAGACGGTTCAAAAGACACCATATAAGATATGGACTGGGAAATGTCATAGTATGTCGTTCATGAAGATTTGGGGTTGCGAGGCATTTGTAAAACGTCTAGATTCTGACAAGCTCGGACCCAAATCTGACAAATGTAATTTTGTGGGATATCCAAAGGAAACAAAAAGGTATTATTTCTACAAACCTTCTGAGAACAAAGTGTTTGTTGCTCAAACTGGTATTTTTCTAGAAAGAGAATTTGTCTCCAAAGGAAATAGTGGGAGGAAAGTAGAACTCAAAGAAATTCGAGAACCACAAAATATCATTGAACTTGAGTTGAAACTTGAGCAAGAGCCACAAGATGTTGTGGAAAGTGAACCTGCTCAAATTACATAAGGAATTCGTAGATCTGGTAGGACACGCCAAGAGCCTGAGAGATATTATGGATATCTTGTGACTCAAAACGGCAATGTGATGCTCATAGATCAAGATGAGCCTACTTCCTACCAAGATGCTATAAATGGAACAGATTCTGAGAGATGGCTTGAAGCCATGAGATCTAAAATGGACTCCATGTATACTAACCAAGTATGAACTTTGGTTGATCCACCCGAAGGGGTAAAACCAATCGGGTGCAAGTGGGTTTTCAAGAAGAAAATTGACATGGATGGTAATGTACAAACCTACAAAGGTCGACTGGTAGCAAAAGGTTACAAACAAGTTCAAGGTGTTGACTATGGTGAAACCTTCTCTCCGGTGTCAATGGTTAAATCCATCAGGATCTTACTTGCAATTGCAGCCTTCTACGATTACAAAATTTGGCAGATGGATGTCAAAAACTGCTTTTCTTAACAGAAATCTCCTTGAGGATGTGTACATGACACAACTTGAGGGTTTTGTCACTCCAAAGGATGCTGGAAAGGTATGTAACCTATAACGATCTATTTATGGATTGAAGCAAGCCTCTCGGAGTTAGAATCTTCGATTTGATGAAGCAGTCAAAGAGTTTGGCTTTATAAAAAATGAAGATAAACCTTGTGTATATAAGAAGATTAGTGGGAGTCACATTGTATTCCTAGTATTATATGTTGACGCCATATTAATTATTGGGAATAACATTCTTTCATTATAGGCCGTAAAAATATGGCTACGAAAATGTTTCTCCATGAAGGATTTGGTTGGTGCAACCTACATTTTAGGTATCAGGATCTATCGAGATAGATCCAGAAAAATGCTCGACCTAAGTCAAAGTACATATGTTGATAAAGTGCTAAAACGGTTCAGCATGTAAGAGGCAAAAAGAGGACACTTACCCGTGACTCATGGTGTAAAGATCTCTAAGGCCCAATGTCCTAAATCACAAGATGATGAGGAGCGTATGAGAAAGATCCCTTATTCTTCGATAATTGGATCTATCATGTATGCAATGATATGTACTCGTCCGAATGTCTCGTATACTTTGAGCATGAGGAGCAGATACCAGTCGAATCTAGGTGAAGGTCACTGGATAGCAGTTAAGAATATCCTCAAGTACCTGAAAAGGACTAAGGATTCATTCTTGGTATATGGAGGTGAAGATGAACTGGCAATAAAGAGTTACGCAGATGCTAGTTTCCAGACTGACAGTGATGACTATAAGTCTCAGTCAGGTTTTGTGTTTTGCCTTAATGGTGGTGCTGTTAGCTGGAAGAGTTTGAAGTAAGAGACAGTAGCCGATTCTACAACAGAGGCTGAGTATATTGCTGCTTCAAGTGCGGCCAAGGAGGCTGTATGGATTAAAAAGTTCGTCATTGAACTTGATGTTGTTCCAACCATTGTTGATCCGGTTAAGCTATACTGTGATAATAATGGAGCCATTGCACAGGCTACGGAACCCAGATCTCACCAACAATCCATGCATATACTTAGGCTTTACCATCTCATCTGTGAAATCATTGATAGAGGAGATGCACATATATGAAGAGTGCCAATAGATGATAATGTTATAGATCCACTGACCAAGGCTTTGTCGCAGTAGAAGCACGACGTTCACACTAGTTCCATGGGTATTAGATACATGAGTGATTGGCTTTAGTGCAAGTGGGAGACTGTTAGAGTTAGTGCCCTAAAGGCCATTTATTTGATATAATTGCTTAACATTTCAATATTATATTTGATTGAATAAATAAATGATTTTATTATGGTTTTATTTATTGCGCTATATAAATGTTAACATAATAAAATTCCTTAGAATAGTGATACAAATTATATAGTTTCAAGTATGTGACTTGAACATGAGATTATATAATTACAATTAGTATCATTGCTCTTAAATGTCCCTAGTTGAGTGTCATTATTGACGGGACAATAATGATGCATTGAAACTAGTATGTGGATTGACTGATGACCAAATCTCATTATATGAGATATTAAGTCAATGCATAGGTACGTGTTAGAGAACGATGTACTGGACAGACCCACCATGAGAATTCTATGTGGAGCATTTTGCGAAGTGTCATTAGCGATTCTCATAGTGATAATGATGTAATGGTCCTTCGACCTGAAATTACTATATTATTACACGGGAATTTATGTACTTGGATATCATCAAAAGTTACCTTTAATAGGGTGGATAATTAAGATGATTGTTGGGTACATCATGAATCATGTGAGAAATATGAGTGATCTAGATGGGATTTATCCCTCCAATGTTTTAGGGGTGATATCCATAGGCCTCTTGATTGAGTAGGACTATGAAATGCATGTCCATGCTCAAATAGTGATTTGTTTCATATAGTCTACTCATTGATCAAGAACAACTCAGATTAAATTATGAAGAGTATGACACATTCCATGACTTGAGTTTAATCTATGATATAAAGGTTAAAAGGATTAAATTACATTGAAACATTGGTCACGAAAAGGTTGCATCGAATCATCGATTTTATTATTACTTGGGTAGCAGTGATGCATTACTAGAAGCCGCTCACTGTTTATAATTTTATAATATGATTTAAAAATTATTGCCAACGTAATAATAACTTATAGGGTCACACACATAGAACGTAATTTAAAAGGGAATTAATTTAAATTTTAAGGATTTAAATATATTAATATGATTAATAGTATTTAAATCATGAATTTAAATTAAAAGGATAATTTGTATATATGTATATTAATTAAGTAAGACTTAATTAAGATATATATGTATATATATATATATATATATATATATATATATATATATATTTAGATTTTAATTAAATTTAGATTTTTTTAATTATTCTTTTTTAACTGCTATATATATGATATGTAGCAGCCATTTAGGGATTATAATTAATCTAAAAACCCTGGCCGCTCTTAGAGAGAGACTAGAGAAAAGTTTTCGAAAATCCTTTTCCTTTGGTGGCTAGTACCGCAGCTTCCTTTATTACAGAATCGTGTGACGGTTCGCATGCGTTCGTGTGGATACCATAGAGATGCAGTTTAGTGAGGGATTGTGTTGGAGATTCTAAGTGTTTCAGAGGCTTCTTTATAATCGGTATAATCTCTTAAAACACTAAATTAATGTCTGTTTCGTATGGATCTTGTTTTGGGTTTCTAAAATTGTTTTGTTTTATTTAATTTTATTCTGATGTGCGTTGCTTTGTTGTGCCGAAACCCCAATAGGGCAGGGATTTGTTCTTGGCATAACAACCGCTTAGCTTCCTATATTTATTAGCGACTGAGTTGACTAATTCCTTATATGGGCAGAGGATTGTGCTTGGTTCGACAACCATTTAGCTTCTTACATTGATAATCATTGGAACCTGGTGTCGCGTTATTTGCTATATGCATGTTGAGAAGGTGATTCTTTTCTCATGTGTATAACAGATATTTAGAGAATATAAGGATAGGTGCGAGTTCTTAAAACTCATACTTATGGTAAGTTTGTGACTCGTAATTGTATGGTATGTTTTTGAACCCCTAAGCGTATGGACAATTCCTAATTAGTTTTTGAACTACGTATTGCTAGGATAAGTTCCCAAACTCATATTATTGTGAAAAGTTCATGAACTCATAATGTGTAGTAAGTATATAAAAGTTGTGAATGGAGAATTAAGGATGATTGAAATAGATAGAATTATTAAGTAATGGATCATTAAAGAAATTACAGTTGATGAAGGAAGTATATATATTCCAAATCTTCTAGCTATGCTAGACTTCGAAATATTTGACATCAAGCTAAATTCGCACTGATGTGCCTTTAAAAATAAAAATAAATTTTTGTTATCAGCATCATATGATGACAAGGATGTGTATGTGGACTGTGAGCCACTAACATCTCGTTATCTGTTACGATATGATAACACTAAAACTGATTTTCAATGGTTTTGAACCGTTTAAAGAAGAGTTAATGCTAATTGTTTTGGCTAGACAAAAATGATTTGAATTATATCAAAATGCATTGTATATATAATCAATGCATCATGGAACCTGTAACGAACGAGAATTTTGTAAATAATTTAGAAATTTTAAATATTTATCGAATTAAATAAATATTTGAGTTGATTTATTTATTGAGATAAATAAACATTGATGAAATTGTTGTGCAATAATTTAGTTAAAGTATGTTATAATAATTAAATTAATGTGTGATAATTTTATGATTTGAAGATTTAATTTAATGAAATAATTAAATTAAATAAATTTTTTAATAATTACAATGCGTGTATTGACAATGTTCTAATTTGATTTAATAATTAAATTAGAAATTCAATAATCTATAAAATAAAATTATAATTATATTGTAAATATTTGGTATAATTATTAATGAAATAAGATTAACAATTTAAAATATTTAGAATTAGGTTAATTTAATTTACTAGGAATGTGATAATTGGACTATATTATATAAGTAATATAAAAATAAATTGAGGGGGAAATTTTAGTGTGCAAGGCAAACAAAGCCTTTTGGCTTTTGGTTAATGTAACAGCTGAGGACTTTTGCTTGGTTAAACTGATAACCCAAGTTTATCAGTTTATATTACGCATACTGTGTTTTAGTCGGTTTATATTATGTATTTTGTTCTAAGGCTTATAATAAAGGAAGAAAACACAGAGAGTTAGAGGGAAACACAGAGAACTTAAGAGTTGGAGAAGGAATTCTCTGAGAATTAGGAATCAAGGAGGAAGAAGAAGGTTTGTTAAAGCCTTGGAACCATCATCTTTGTTTACAGTAATCAAGAATTTAAGGTATAAAACCTAACTTCATGTTCTTAGTTTTTAATATAGAATTTGTGTGAATTTGAATTATAAGTGTTAATTAGTTTATGTAATCCATTGGGTATCATCCATAAATGATTAGCAGTAAGAAGAATTCATGGAATCATGTTTTAAAATGGATATATTTGTGTTCTTGAGTTTTCTTTTGGAAAAATGAAATTTTGGTTGATGATTTGATAGAATGGTTGTTATATATGTTATAGATGGTTTATAATCTATTATGTGTTGTTTACAAATGATTTTGGAGTATCAAATTCATGTGTAGTCATGTTTAAGAAGAAGAAATTAGTTTTTGGTTGAATATGTACTAAAAGGTTGATTTTAGAGTTAAAATTTATGTTTAAATTAGATGCTAATCTGTAAATTGGTTATGGATTGTGTTGATATGTCAAGAAACGAAAATAATGCATGTATAATAGACTAATTTGGTTAAGAAAAGAGGATTTGGTTATTGAATTCGCTAAACATGTTCGAATATGAAGAAAACTAGTAAAAACATGATTTTAATCCTTAAAAGCAGACTGTGTACGATGTTTATGTTGTTAGAATCATGATATGCATGCTTGGTGTTGTGGTTAATAAACTTATAGCCTATAGATGTGTTAAATCATGTTTAATAGGGAAAAATTAGATTGATTAGGAATGAACTGTGAAGCAGGGTATGTAGTCTGCAATTTTTTTTGCGTACTGTCGCAGATGCCCCGGTACTAAAGGCTGAAATGGCGCAGCTGCGCCTGCTGAGCATTTTGGGTTTGAGCACCAATTGCGCCTACTGAGCATTCTGGCTTGGCAAAGCGCAGCTGCGCCCTCCCTTGAGCAGAAATAATTTATTTTTTTAGTTTTCAGTCCATGACATGTTGGCCTAACCTAGTGTAAGGTGCATGATAATGTGTTAAACATGTAATGAGTTTCTATAACAGATTGTAAACATGTATTCAATGATTTCAAATTGCAAAGTTAATAAGTTGAGAAAAACTATAATTTGCTATTTGTTTAAGTCTAAAGATGTGGTTTAAAGGTTGCATTGCTATGATAGCCTTATGATTTCGGATTGGTGACGTGATGTTAATTTAAAGTCAGAATTTGAATTATGTTAACAAATTGAATTTAAATCAGACCTAAAATATATAGGGTTAATGTTAGTGTAACTAATCGATATTGCGATTCTAATGATATATGTAGGGTTTTGACGAACGTGTCTTATAATTGCATAGCTTACACACGAGGCAAGTTCCTAAACCTTATTTCTTTATGTAAAGCAAGATTTTTGTCCTATCTTGTTTGTTATTGTTATGTAAGTATCTAATTCTTACTTTTCGCTAAATAAGTTTCCTAATCTTGAACTTGATATAGTTTGATTAAGATGGCTCAATTTATTTGTTCATACTGAGCGAGTTTCTAATAATTGTTTCTTATTAATTCAAAGCTTAAGATGTTCATTATTTCGAACGAGACTTTCTAATTCCTTTGAAGATAGTCTATTGAATATACAATGTTTTATTCAACTATATATTGTTGTGATTCCATTCTTTGTTCTAAGTATGGTTACTCACTACCTAGTTATTGTATCGAACTTTGAATGGCTAGCAAACCTTTATTAAGTTTACTAGTCTATAGTTGATAAGCGTTCTAAAAATTCTAGAACCATTGTTAAGCTTATCCAAACTAAACTTTCTTTAGTGTGGAAATCCCAAGTCAAACTGAGATGAACAACGATAATATAGGGGATTATGTACGCATTAGCGTTTAGATGTTTGTGCACAATATATGGTATAAAGGGCTGATCCGCCTAAGTACAAAAGAAAAGGTCCCTATAGTCTAACAAATGTTAAAGGTTGAGGTAGAAATACTTAGTAACCTAGGATATAGTTCATGGTTTTGAGACCCTCATATATATATATCTCGAACTTGTTTTCTAATCTCGATTCGAAGAACGAGTTCTTTATTATTCACTATTCATTACTTACTCTTATGTTATTGCTATTGTCATCGTTATATTGGTGAGCAATTGTTCGGTCACTCTTGCATTTAACACTGCAGCTAAAGTTGAAAAAGTTGGCAAGCCATCTTCTAGCAAGGGCAAGGGCAAGATGTCCAAGTGATGAAGACTTGTGTGATTTTATTTGATAGAATCTATGTTATGTGATTTATTTATTTATGTGATGTTTTTCGCAAACTTATGTAATAGTTTAAGGTTAGACTACTTGGGATTCATTTTAAGTTGATGTAACCCTTTAATGGGGAGGATTATTGTTTAAGTTATTCAAGTTCTGTCTGTATCCTTGATTATGGGTAGTTAGATGTAATTTTTTTGGACAGTGAGCACCAAATCCTGTGGGAATGATGTACCCGGCATTGGGGGTGTCACAAGTTGGTATCAAAGCTTTAGGTTATGAACCTTAGGTGGGGAAAACCTTAGGAAGTAACCTTTACGAAGATAGAAAACATAGTGGTGATAAACTCTTATCGAGTTTTAAGGAATGGATTAAGGCATTCATTAAAGACAAATAATAAAAGACTTTATATGCCTATGTGTTGACAACTTATGTGCTCATGAGTATTGAAGATTGTCACGTAGTAAATACAACCTAATGTAAGGACCGCAAACTCGGGTACTTGAAACTCGAACTCGGTTCTTCACGATACCATTTCTATGAGCGGAATAATACTAATAATAATAACAATAATATAAAAGTCAAACTTAATTTACATAATTATCAGGGTCTAGCTCCCAAGCACGTAACCTTTAAACATTCATTACAAATCATGATAGATAATATATATCATACTTGTCTTAATAATACCAAACTATTACATAACATAGTAATTCGTTCATTCAGCAACCTTCCCTTTCCCTTTGTTCTTAGCAGAGCTCTCTGGTCGTTCGTACTTAGCTGAAAACATTTAAATTTAAGCAAGGATGAGCATTTGAGTGCCCAGCAAGCAATAGCAATTATATATATATAAGCTGAAAGGATTTAAATGTTTTCTTTGTATTATTCTTCTACAACAAGTCAATAGTTGTGAAGTATTCTGAACCGATAATAATAACATAACAACTCTCTTTCAATTTTTTTGAAACTACGTAATGACTATAACTGGGGTTATGGTGACATGTTATGAACATTGTTTTCATTTTCGAAGAGGTTAAACAGAAATTCATCTGTAAACCGACATAACTTACGGGCACGGGGGGTGATCAGCCCGTTATGCCCTGCATTGATCAATACTACATTACAAGAACGATAGGATCGTTCACTCTGTTCTGCCTTGGGCGCATAAAAGTTTTCCCGTGTAGGGATGTTCATACTTGTCTGGGTTCCAAATCAAAGGTTTTATCTTGTTCAACAATAATTTATAATTCAACATATATGTATACGGGTAATTGACGAAGGTATATCAACATGTGATTAAATACAATGATTATCCAAGTGGGGACACTTGTTTAACCATTTCTAGAAATTAACGAACAAAATATATATATCTGAGTTACCATATACTAACATGTTGATAATCAATGAGCTTATATAATATAAGGTTAATAATCTGTACAGTAATAATATCATTCGTAAATATTCTTACTCATGTCCATTGCATAAAGAAAATGCAAAGGTAATATACTTGCCTGAAGCGCTGCTTACAGTTTGTAATTTAGATTTATCGCTTATCTCACGACCTATCATTAATTAGATCATTCGTTCGATTAGAACAATATACTATAACACATAACACTGCTTATTACAGTCAGCACATACCTTAATCACATTGGCACATAGATTTAACAACCATTGAATCACAAATAATCACTTATCTAATCACATTATCTAAGTCCAGATCAATTTCTGAAACATGTCGGTGTACCGATAACTTTATCGGGTAATTATCGAGTCTAAGACTCTATTCTGTAACTTAATATTAGTCATATTATTTTTAAATGACTTAATATAATTTTAAAACGTTTATTATAATTTATCACGAAATTTCAAACATCGGAATCACATTAAAATGACACAAATACTAATCAATTCTATTAGTATTAAACTATTAATGAAATCATTTCCAAACTATTAAAGTTATTTATAATAACTCAAAATGTTTTTAAAACATTAATATTACCCTTAAATGATTTTTACAACAGTTAAAATCATTTTTAAATATATATCATTAATATTAAGGTATTAATGTTTCATTTATCAAAATATTAAAAGTCATAATTCATAACTTAAATATTTTTAATTCGCTTCTATCCCTTTTAAATGATTTTTAACTTAATAAAACTATTTTTAAACAATTTATTTAATATAATTATTAAACAAATTTAATGTCATTAGTAATACCTTAATAATCATTAATATTTAATTATTAATGAAATTATTCTTTAAATACTAAAAGTTATGTTTTATAACTTAAAATATCCTTAAACACTTTATTTTCATATAAAATGATTATTATAATATTAAAATTATTTTTAAACTAAATTATTTAATATAATTATTAAATAAAATTAATATCATTAATAATAATTAATTAATGAAATTTATCTTTAAATATTAAAAGTTATATTTTATAACTTAAAATATCTTTAAATACCTTATTATTATTTAAAATGATTTTTAATATAATAAAATCATTTTTAATTAATTTATTTACTTCATTTAGTAAATAACTTAATTATCATTAATATTAATTTATTAATGAAATTCATCACAAAATATTAAAAGTCATTAAAAATAACTTAAAATATTTTATTATATAATTTTAAATGATTTTTCAAGTATTAAAATCATTTTTAAATAATTTATTTAATATTATAATTAAATAAATTAAATACTTTTAATATTCCAAAAATATTAAATATTTATGAAATATATTAAAAATAATTAAAAACTAATTTTTGGAATTTAAAATAATTTTTAATAATTTATTTTGTATTTTTAATAATTAAAAACTAATTTTTTTCTATGTTTTTAATTAATTTCCGGAAAATCTGAAATTAATTTAATTAGAAACTGTCGCTAAATGCCTTTAGCGACAGATAAGCGTCGCTGTTGGTGTTATTGAGCTCAAGAACACTGACAGCTTTGTTGTCTAGGGTGCTCGTTTGACCAGCTATAACTCATAATCTGTTAACGTTATGGACATGATCTTGGTCACATATTGTAGTACTCGTGTAACACTGTAACTATAAACTGATTTCATGGTCAAAACATTAAACATCAAAGAGATCTGAGCCTCCAAAGATCATGTCAGACTCTGTTCTTCTGGTTATGGAATTTCCAGAATCGGGGTACCTACTTTGGTGCTCTTTAATTAACATGTTCCCTGCTTGTTTTGTGTGGTATTAAAGTTCTAAAATGTAGTAGAGATGTCTGGGTACAACTACATACTATCATAACAACATAACATCATCCCATACTCAAGATCTTGGTCGGTCAAAGTAGCTGGAAAGGCTGTTCTTGAACATTTCTGGAAAACTCAGAAATGTTCTTGAGCAGTTTGGACAATGGTGGTTTGACCACTTATATCTTGGATTCTGTTATGGATCTTGTTGATCTAAAGTCTCTAGAATGTATTACTCATGTCAAGATACAAGGGAAAAACAACAACATGGTCATAACATTAAAACACTGCAAGATTCATGGCCTCCAAAACGTTGTCAGAGCTTCTGAAAATTCTGGGTTTTCCAGATTTTCAGTTTTCGTGAATGGTCAACCATGTTTGACTGCTTATAACTTGAGATCTAGACATAGTATGGACTTGATTCAAGTTGGAGATTAAAGACCTACTGACATACTACAAGTCTATATCTTAAAACAACACAAAACATAAACACACAAAGATCTAGAAGGCCTGACATATGGCCGTCAGACACATAAAAAAAATTCTAGATTTTTGAAAACTCTTATTTCGTGAATCTAGATGTTATGGATCCACTAAATACCAACCCAGATCATCATTAGACACTTCATATAACATATATAATACAAAAAAAAAAACAACATCAAACAAAAGAATTCAGACAAAAATTAAAGCTAGGGTTTTTATACCTTCTTGATCGATTTCTGATTTTGTGTTGCTGATTTGTTTATGGTGGACGTGGGGCTGTGTTTTGGGAATTATATGCTACTGAAATTCGTTGGTTAGAGAGAGAGAGAGCTTAGGTTGAGAGTTTGTAAAAATGTAAGTAACAAATGTAATTTTTCTCTCTCCAAATCTATTTATACATGACTTGGATGCAAGAATTGGCTGATTGTTGGCTTGTTTGCTGTCAAATGGAAGCATGTGGAGTTGTTGAAGTGGTTCACCCACTCAACCTATTGTCAAACTCTACTAATTTAGCCAAATATAATACACTAGGGGCAAAATGGTAACTTGATAAATTATTTAATGGCAAAATTGGAACTTGGCAAACCCTTAGGGTTTAACCCTAAGGTTTAGCACAAAATGAAGGATTTTCCCACTAGGGTTTGCACAAAGTAAATAAAATTAAATAGAAATTAAATAAATTTTAGTTTCCAAAATTTTGAAATTAGAATTTTCTAATTATAATTAATTTTATAATTACCTTATACAGGAACCTTAGGGCTTAGATTATATAATTATCATCAACCTTGTTAATTTAGCAATTAGGGTTTATTCTCTTGGTAATTAGGGTTACCAAATTATAATTAAGGTCTTCAATTACTAAATTAGGGTTCTAGTTTAGTAGTTAGGGTTTAACAATTTAGGGTTTCTATAATTATCAATTATAATCTTAATACTTGATAATTAACCATATTAACACAATTACAACCAATCTCGAATTCTAATTTAAATTTTAAATTAGGGTTTCTCATTTCTAAAATTAGGGTTTTAAATATATTAATTAGGGTTTTTCAAAAATTAATAATTAGGGTTTCTAGATTATAATTAGGGTTTACCTAATTAATCCGATCATTATATAATACTACTCATAAAACATATAACACGGTCATATAACAATCTTAAGCTCACAACTGATTTTCAAACTAGGGTTTCCCACAGTAATTTAGGGTTTCCCACGAAAATTTAGGATTTTGAAAATAAACACCATAATTGACCAATCATCATCAACACGTACATACAGCACATTTTCATAGCACTGAAAAATCAAAATATAATTAATATTATATTATTATTCTCATTCCTTGACAATAATCCAAAATTAGGGTTTGGATTCCATATCTGATTTATTCTTCATATTTAACCTTAATAATTAAGGTAAAATATTTACTTTAATAATCCATACTAAAATTCATATAATAAAATAATAATTATTATTATTTTAAAAAATCACTTCATATATTATTTAAATATTATATGATTATATTTTCATGGAAAATAATTAATAAAAACATTTCTACCTTAAAATTAATTATTATAAGAATATACTTTATAAAAATGAATAATTCTAAAATAAATTCATTTGTAAATAATTATGTAATAAATATATTTTTACTTACCACAAAAATACTTATACGCATAATCTTGTACAAATCCTAATGATATACATAAAAAAAATTTTATTTGCAAAATTTCTTATTTATTTATATAGAAAATATCAGGTTGTTACACCTAAGGTATTTTGTTGTCAAAATGCCTAATTCTGAAGCATCCAATCAAGCTAGGGAGGAGATACCTCAGGTGCCTAGAGATAAGGAGCCCCGAGATTTCCATGTTGTTCAGGAGCAGTTGATTCAGATGGAGCCTTCTATGTTGGTCACTGTTGAGGGACAGGGGAATGAGGCTGTGTCTGATCCAGAGGAGTACTCTGAGGAAATAGAGGTGGAAGACGAGGAAGAGGATCCTGTGGAGTTCTGTTAGGATTGTAATATTCATGAACGCAATTATATTGCACAGAATAAGAGAAAACGTAGAAAATCAGAGTTTTAAAATTTTATAAACCATATACCCGGATCATCCTTTATGCATAATTATTAATTAAACGAAAAGATAAAGAATAAGAATCATACCTTTAAAGATTCGAGCTTCCTCGGGTACAAGTTCACCTCCAAATCTTTTTCGTGTTCAATTTGAATCCATCGGGTTGGGTTCCTTCCTTTGATCAACGTTAGCCACCCAAGTGTTTGGCCTCTAGAGGTAATCCACCAAGGAAGAAGAAATATTCAAGAAGAATGGTGGTTGGCTAAACCCTAGTTTTCTATCTTTATAGAAAAAGAGCGTACTATCCAACTATTGGAATTGTGTATCTTGATATCTGATATAAGACTCCCCTTATAAAGATATCAGGTAACCCTATTTAATTAAAAATAAGGTATTATTTATTTAATTAAACTCTTTTAATTAAATGGGCTACCTAATCTTATTAGGAATAATTAATTAAACTCTTTTAATTAATTAGCCTCCTAATCTTATTAGGATATATGAGAGTACTTTTATTAATTAATTCCCAAACTTCTTTAGGAATTAAATAATAATAATAGTAATAATAATAATAAGACTCCTCTTATTAATTTATATTTAATATTTTCAAAATATTAAATAATAAATATTAAGCTATTTAATTTATTTTATCACCATAGATTAAATTAAATATACTTAACTTATTATTACGATTATGCCATTAGCTTCTTAAATAATTATTCTTCCTTTTATGGTATGACCCTTTAGGTTCTCCATATTAAACCGGTTATGAATAAATCAATTAGAACAATCCTAATCTTATTTAAATAAATAAATTAAAATATTAATTTATTTAAATAGCTAATATTTATTCTACAATAGGGATAAGTCTCCCTAGCGATCAACGACTTTCCAGATAATATAGATTTCAACATTAATCATAAAAGAACCTTTAAGTAAATAGTTACCGTACAATTCAATCCTTCCACCATACAATGTCCCAATTAAATATAAGACATGGAATTACTGTCAAGTCTTATTTTATTTAATTATATATTTTTCGACTCTTAAATGCACAACTCCAAATAATACAAATTAGAAACTCCTTTCTAATTTCATTCTGCCTTGGCCAAGGACTACTGGATTGTCATTTATCGAATCACATAGGACATTTCTCTTCTTCTACTAGAAGTGGTAGATTCTTTATTGATCATACATTATCTTCATGTACAACTTATTATACCCAAGCATACCTTTTGATATACCCTAAGGGTCTTAAGTAATAAGTCAAAGTATAACTCATCATACACAAGATACTATGATGATCTCAAGTCCAAGGATCACTTGTACTACTATCACTATAGGAATTCCTATTGACAGGTAAGTAAAACTCCATTAGGTATTCCTTAGCGAGCAACGTTCAGTGAACTTATTCTCTAATAAGCACCTACATACTTGCTTTAGTGTCTCCACACAAATGATCATGAGATCAATCATCCTCATCCAATGAGCAAGCAACGTATGTACCAATCTATCCAAGTTCACTAATCCCCAATTTAGTAATCCAACGATTGAGAACTATTTTAGTTTTAAGCTTTTTAAGAATTTAGATCTCATTAGAATGATCATCATCATTATTCTAAAAGTATTTCTTAAAACAATGTGTTTATCACATATTATAAAATAACATCATTTAGATATTTAAAAGCCTTTAATAAATTAATACTTTTTATTAATAAATAGATAAGATTGTTACAAAGTATATGCTTTATCATCAAACATGATTGGCTTGTGTGCATACTACTTTCAATCTCCCACTTGTACTAAAGCCAATCGTCATGGTATCTCATACTCTTTTTTCTCTAAGTGACGATTATCCTGCTGTTGGATAAGCTTCAGTATATGGATATGTAATGTTGTTCTTGAGAGTACACTATCTCTATAGTGATTTCCCATCTTTCAATGATTCTTATAATCAAATGAAGGTGCCACAACACATGTTTAGATCCGAGATGAGACGTAGGAACTATTCCTAGTTCTGTTATGAACTTTTCATCCAAACAATCAACTTGCAGCTTCATTTATAGCTATATACTTTGTCTTTATCACTAAACCAGCAACTCTTTGCTATTTGGAACCTTTCCAATTCACAACACCGCCGTTCAAGGTAATGCCTTACCTTAAAGTAGATTTTCTGTCGTCTTGGTCTGTCTAAAGAACTTGAGTCTGTTAAGCCCTCTAGTTTTAATTTAGACCCACCATGAATATGATCACATCCTTAGTGCCGGTTAAGTACTTTAAGATGTTTTTCACTGACTCATAGTGAACTTCTCCAGAATATGACCGATCAACATCAGGTCTCGTTTATTTTATTGCATACATGATAGTTACTCATGCGATCTCTCTTTTAGGAGTCTACGGGGACTATTAAGAGAGATACACTCCAGGGCTCATCAACATGAGACATCCCATGGAGTTTGTCATGCTAAACGACTTTAGCATCAAATGAATATACGTTCCTTGGGTTAAGTTGAGCATCCTTTTAAATCTATCTATATAGATTTTTACCCCCAATTAAGATACTCTTCCCAAATCATTAATGGAGAAGTGTTTATACAACTTTATCTTTACTGATTGTAGCATTAGTATGTCATTCCTTATCCGTATTATATCAACATGTAATACTAGGAATATCACGATGCTCCCACTGAACCTTTTGTACACACTAGGTTCATTCTTGTTTTTGATAATATCAAACTCTTTTGATTGTTTCATCAAAACGAATGTTCCATTTTTCTGAGTGTCTACAACTCTTACCTCATCGTATGTAACTAGATCATCATCTTCTATGATGTGTACCTCATCATCGTTACCTATGATGAATCCATACCTCCCAGGTATCTTCGGTACCATTCCAAATTTACGATTCAGTTGTGGTATAATAGGTTTATCTATAGGTTCCTCATATTTTACTTATAGTGATTTGTGGTTCTTGAATTCTTTAAGATCTATTATTCTCCAACTAGCTCCCTCAATGATAAATAAATTTATCTTAGAAGGTAGCGTGTTTCGCAATAAACACCTTTTGCTAAGTAGGACTATAGAATATATACCACAAACTTACTTTAGGATGTCCCACAAATCTATACTTGTCAAATCTTGTCCCAAGCTTATCCTTTGAAACTTTTTTCACATAAGTTGGACAACCCCTTATCTTAACATACTTAAGATTAGGAATCCTCCATGTCCATAACTTCATGGAGTATTGGGACCGAATTTTGAGGTTACCTTTTTCTTAGATATGCAACCATTTCTAGGATATAACCCTAGAAGGATACTGGAATGTCGGTAAAATCATTATGGACAACACCATGCCCAACAAGATATGATTTTTCTTTTCAAATATATCAATCAATTATTGCGTATCAGGAGGCGTCCATTATGAGAAAACTATTTGAGATGATTTAAAAACTTATTGTACAAGTATTTATTCCTTGATCTAATCAAAGAATCTTAATACTTTGCCAATTTGTTTCACTTCTGAATTCTTTGAACCATTCAAATAATTCACACTTGTATTTCAACAAATACACACATTCAACTCTTTGAATGATCATCTCATTTTCTTATACTAGTTTGTTCAATTTGTAAAATATATTTTTATGTAAGTCAAGTACACCAAATCCATTAAGTAATATTTCAGTTCTATAAAAACATTATTATTATAAATAGAACAACAATTGTTCTTAATTATAATACCAAAATTTTTTATTGTCCAACAATAAAATGGAAATAATGTTTCTAACAAGAACTGAAATACAATAACAACTTATTTACTTAATAGATTTGCCCGTAGGCATTTCTAAACTATACGTTTCTATGGCTAATGTGGCAACATTTGCTTCATTTTTCACACATAGGACTACTTATATTTGTTTAGCTTTCTACTTCTGCTTGGTCCTTTCATAAATCTATATTTATGATAACCAAAGTCGGTATCCAATACCCAAGTAGAACCTTGACTTAAAGAAAAATTTATTTCAATCATGAACAAAATAATATTTGTAACCGAAACTTCACTAAGCTTCTTCTGGTTATCTTCTGGAAGATGCTTCTTGCAGTTTCTTTCCAGTGTCCAAGCTTATTGCAGTGGAATGAAACTCCTTTGCTATCCGTATCAGTTTTATTCTTATTATCCTTTATTTTTGCCTTTCTATTTACCTTCTTTGAATCATTCTTCTTTTCAGAAGATCCTTTGGCCCCTACCAGTAAGACATGGTCTTTCTTGGTTAGAAAGTGACTCTCAACATTTTTCAACATGTTAAGCCAATCAGTGATGCTGATATATAGCTTGTTCATATGAAAAATTCACAACAATTATGAAAGGAGTCCGGGAGTGAGTGCAAGATCAAATCTTGGCTCAAATCTACATCCATGACAAAATATGTTGTCCTAATTGATCAATCAAATTGATAATGTTAAGGACTTTTATTTGTACTGTAGTGTCATCGGTCATTCTAGATCGGAAGAGTTCCTTAGATATCTGATATTTATCAGTCCTACTTTCCTCATCATCAACTACTTGATGTGTATGAATATAGTAGGAGCATCCATAGTTTCATGCTGATGCTGAAGCACGTTCTCATGGATGCGAGCATGATGCATTGAGCTAACTGTGCATCATCTTTCCATTTTCTAAAAGTTGTAATCTTTCCTCAGAGGCATTGTCTGCAACCATTGCAGGGATAGGCGTATTAAAGACATAAGATAACTTTTCAGCCATGAGAACTATTCTCAAATTTCTTAACCAATCCGAATAATTCGGTCCGATTAATTTAGCATCTAATATGCTTCGTAGTGATAGTAACTTAGAAATTGTAAAATTCTGTAAATGAATTTGCAATTAACAACATTTTAGAATACATTCTTTTATTAATTACCAAAATAAATTAGCTCTTGTTTTAAATTGGTATCTCCCACTATTTTTATCAAACTATATTACTCTCAATATATATAGTTCGGCAAAATTTAATTATAGATTTGCTAGTGAGAATAAAGATCCCATTTCAAATGTATATAACCTTGTGGTGACACAACAAACTATATATAAATAAATAGGTAGACAACTCTTGTCAATTACATCAACTATGCAACTCCTTGTATTTTGCCTCTTAGATTTTTTTGATCAAGTGGTGGCACATCCAAATTAAAATTATCCAAGTTAAGTCCAACCTAGCACTCTATATATTCAAAAAAGAAAAATATTGTCCTTGTGGTGACACAACAAAACAACATTGTTCAATTTTCTTTATAAGCATCAAATGTGATAAAATTAACATCTCAAAGAATTAAGATAAGCCTTATGGTGACACAACAAACTTATAATAATTAATTGATACTCTATTATTTTTAACATGCTAGAAGGCGACGTTCGATATTCCAAATATATTTGAACGCTTAGGACTTAATATAAAAAAATTTGAGGGGTTTGTTATTAATTTGTCTCATCTTGCTTAGCGCGCATGCACACACACACACACACACATACACACACACACACACACACACACACACACACACACACACACACACATATATATATATATATATATATATATATATATATATATAGTATAAGCATGCATATATAGAATACTATATTCTATCTGGATTGACTATGGACTTTTATTCTAGTTTGGTTCACTAGAGCCACCAAGTGAACCAAAAGGTCAAACCCTAGGGGTGCAAGAATCAATATTTAAATATAATTATTACATTTAAACCCAGACTCCATTACAAACGGGTTTTCAAGCGCTCCTTGCTCCTTGATCTTCAATTCTTCAAAAAATTAATTATACATATTCCTATTACAAAATTATTTAAAAAATAGACCTTAATCAGCTGTCAAGGGGAAGTACATAGGAGGGAGTTAGAATTTACATTAAGAAAAAATTAGAGAAGACGAGGTACGCAGACCCCATTTAATAAAACCCATACATTCATGCATCCAACTAAAATAAAATCCAATCACATTAGTCAATAGTCTATAAACAATCCTATTTATTATCATACACACCATATGCATCAATAAATAACATTCATCTCATGAATAATAAATATTCGATATATATATTGATATCATTAAATAGGAAAATTTAGTTAGTATAAAATCTAATTTTGAATTAAAATAAACTCCTTTGTTTTAATTCAAATTTAAATCAAAATAAACCTCTTTTATTTTAATTTATTCAAATTTGAATAAAATAAACTATTTTATTTTAATCAAAATTATTAATCAAAATATACTCCTTTATTTTAATTAATTATGGAATCCAATTCCAAGTTAAAAAAAATCTTTTATTAAAAGAAACACGGATTCTCTTTCCCATTCACAGATAAACTCCTTTATTTTGAATAATATGAAATCTTATTCCATATCTAAATAAACTCCTTTATTTAAGGAAATTAGGATTCTCTTTCCTATTCACAAATAAACTATTTTATTTTGAATAATATAAAATCTTATTTCATATCTAAATAAACTCTTTTATTTAAGGAAACATGGAATCCAATTTCAACTCCAATTAGTTATCATGGAATTCAATTCCAACTCTAATTAGTTAGCATGAAATTCCAATTTTAAAATTAAAATAAACTTTTTATTTTAAGATTAATATAAACTTTTTACTTTAAGATTAAAATAAACATTTATTTTAATTATAAAATAATTATATATATATATATATATATATATATATATATATATATATATATATATATATCTAACTTAATCATGAATCCAGGATTCATTAGAGATTCACGTGAACAGTAGCTAATATATATATAGTAATCATTATATATAAAATAACTATTATACCATATATACTAAGTAACTTTTGAATAACCGACCACATTGGATTCCTTAAATTGTTCTAAACACATATTAATATACATATCAATTAAAACAATTAATAATTTGTATAAAGGTTTGGCTCTGATACCACTGTTAGGATTGTAATATTCATGAACGCAATAATATTGCACAAAATAAGCGGAAACGTGATAAATCAAAGTTTTAAAATTTTACAAACCATATACCCGGATCATCCTTTATGCACAATTATTAATTAAACGAAAAGATAAAGAATGAGAATCATACCCTTAAAGATTCGAGCTTCCTCAGGTATAAGTTCACCTTCAAATCTTTTCCGTGTTCAATTTGAATCCACCGGGTTAGGTTCCTTCCTTTGATTAACGTTAGTCACCCAAGTGTTTGGCCTTTAGAGGTAATCCACCAAGGAAGAAGAAATATTCAAGAGGAAGGGTGGTTGGCTAAACCCTAGTTTTCTATCTCTATAGAAAAAGTGCGTACTCTCCAACTATTAGAATTGCATATCTTGATATCTGATATAAGACTCCCCTTATAAAGATATCAGGTAACCCTATTTAATTAAAAATATGGTATTATTTATTTAATTAAACTCTTTTAATTAGATGGACTCCATAATCTTATTAGGAATAATTAATTAAACTCTTTTAATTAATTAGCCTCCTAATCTTATTAGGATATATGAGAGTACTTTTATTAATTAATTTCCAAACTCTTTTATGAATTAAATAATAATAATAGTAATAATAATAATAAGATTCATCTTATTAATTTATATTTAATATTTCCAAAATATTAAATAATAACTATTAAGCTATTTAATTTATTCTATCACCATAGATTAAATTAAATATACTCAACTTATTATTATGATTATGCTATTAACTTATTAAATAATTATTCTTCCTTTTATGGTGTGACCCTTTAGGTTCTCCATATATAAACCGGTTATGAATAAATCAATTAGAACAATTTTAATCTTATTTAAATAAATAAATTAAACTATTAAATAATTTAAATAAATAATATTTATTCTACAATAGGGATAAGCCTCGTTAGCGATCAACGACTTTCCAGATAATATAGATTTCAACATTAATCATAAAAGAACATTTGAGTAAATAGTTATCGTACAATTCAATCCTTCCACCATACAATGTCCCAATTAAATAAAAGACATGGAATTATTGTCAAGTATTATTTTATTTAATTATATATTTTTCGACTCTTAAATGCATAACTCCAAATAATGCAAATTAGAAACTACTTTCTAATTTTATTCTACCTTGGCCAAGGACTACTAGGTTGTCATTTATCGAATCACATAGGATATTTCTCTTCTTTTACTAGAAGTGTTAGATTCTTTATTGATTATATATTATCTCCATGTACAACTTATTATACTCAAGCATACCCTTTGATATACCCTAAGGGTCTTAAGGAATTAGTCAAAGTATAACTCATCATACACAAGATACTATGATGATCTCAAGTCCAAGGATCACTTGTACTACTATCACTACAGGAATTCCTATTGACAAGAAAGTAAAACTCCATTAGGTATTTCTTAGCAAGCCACGTTCAGTAAACTTATTCTCTAATAAGCACCTACATACTTGCTTTAGTGTCTCCACACAAATGATTATGAGATCAATCATCCTCATCCAATGAGCAAGCAACGTATGTACCAATCTATCCAGAGTCACTAATCCCCAATTTAGCAATCCAACGATTGAGAACTATTTTAATTTTAAGCTTTCTAAGAATTTAGATCTCATTAGAATGATCATCATCATTATTCTAAAAGCATTGCTTAAAACTATGGGTTTATCACATATTATACAACAGCATCATGTAGATAATTAAAAGCCTTTAATAAATTAATACTTTTTATTATTAAATGAATAAGATTGTTATAAAGTATATGCTTTATCATCAAACATGATTAGCTTGTGTGCATACTACTTTCAGTTTCCACTAAACTCTATTGCAGTTGGGATGTATGATGAATTATATGACCGTAATATAGAAATACAGGCTAAGGTTGAGGAACTGAAAGAGCTGGCTGATATGTATCAGGCTACTATTGAGCAGAAGAATGTGGAGATTCAGGATCTCGACATACGTCTTGGGAATGCAGAATTTAACCTAGTTCACATAGAGGGTCATCAAGAACAGCTATTGGCTGAGAATGAAAAGATGAAAACTGAAGTTGAGAAGCTAAAAGTTGATTTGAAGGAGGAGTCAGCTAAATATGTGAGAGAAGAAGACGCTTAAATGAAGGCTACTCAGCGTGCAGATCGTGATGAAGATAAGGTTCATAGAAAGAAGTTCAAGATAAATGAAATGAATTATGCTTTTCATTCTGCGATTAATAGGGCCCAGGACCGATTCTTTTATTACCCAACTCAGTTTGAAGACTTGCCACGGTAAATGATGGATCATAAAATAATGTTTCGTATCATGGAAGAAGAGCGTAGAGAAGCTTCTCGACGTCTTAATATGTGACAACCCGAGAATTTAGACGATTAATAAAATCTTAAATGATTAAATAAAGGTTAAATAATAAGACCTTGACTAGAAATAAGGTTTGGATTTAAAAATTTTATGAAGGACTTGTATGGTATAAGCTGTAAGTGAATATCTGATAGCGAGGTATAGGGTTCTGTGTATTGTGAATATGTGTGTACAGTATATGGTTAATGGTCAATTATTGAGCAGATAAGTTATAACATTGGAAAGCCATAATGTTATATTAAGAACTTCAATGTTCAATTAATAAATCCTAACGATCGGTTAGAAACCCTAATTCCAGCTTTGAAAACCCTAATTTTAGTTTTGGGAATCCTAAACCTAATCGAGAATTTCAAAACCCTAATTTGGAAACCCAAATGCTAAGTATAAAACCCTAAGGGCTAAAACTTATGTAATATATGTGGAAAGACCAAATTACCCTTTGAATTATAGGGGAAATGACCAAAATACCCTTAATAGGTGCAAAATTACCAAAATGCTCTTTTACTTAACTTTTAAGTAAAAGATATCACCAAATCTTGACGAGTCATCAATGGAGATTTGCCATGTGCTCTAAATCTGTAAAATTAGTTAATTGTTGCCATTTAGTAACATTTACGACCATAGAATCAAAAGAAAGTAAACTAAAGTAAGAAAATATCTTACTTTAGTTCTCATTAGCCAAGACCCTTTTCTCTCTCTCTAATTTTCAAAATTTTGAGAGGAAGTAAGTCAATATAAACTCTTAGCTAGCCAAGAACAGATTCAAGGAGAAAAAATTAAGATTTGAACCAAAAAGGTATAAACCTTAATTATACCTAGATCCTTAAGATTTCTGTTAGTTGTGTGTTTTATTGTTTAGATATGTGTTATAAGATATTGTTTAGTGATCTATGATGATACATCATGGATCCATAACAACTAAGTGCATAAAAATAGGAATTTTTGAAAATAATCAAGAACCCTAAAATGAGGTCTGACAGTCAAATGTCAGAGGCTCTAGATGTAACGACCCCAAAATCCATACAATTTAAATCTCGACTTCGGTCGTTAACCATACATTCAACCTCTAATTTTACATCATTATTCGATATTAAAATCACTAAAAATGCGGAATATTTAAAACTTTTATACATTTCTTTCTTTATTGCCCTAAATCGTAACCTTTATATTACATCTCTTTGATTCAAACTTATATCATGAATCGTTACAACAAAATGACTATACAAAGTCTTACATCATAAATAGATATCCATATACACTGGGTAGCTCAATTTACAATTCAACAACATGTTACATTCAAAATCTTACATACATTTCTCATAAAACATAAGTAATCTTCGTGAATATAGATCTATATAACTCACTTAGCATATATCCTTACCTTAATTTCTTGACCTGCAAAAGTGGTTATTTACAAGAGTGAGCTCGACAGCCCAGCAAAATCTAATAGTTTTCATGCATCACATAGAACATAATAACATGCTCGATATACATCTCATAATAATTAAAGTAACATGGCATACATGCTTTAATTCACATAGCAAATATAAAGATTGAGTTCCTTACTCAATCATCAATAATTAACCAAAATAATGCAGCCATAAATTAACTTTAACATTTCATGATTTCCACATGTATAACATATTATGTAATTTAAAACAGTTCATCAAGTCCACGTAGAAAATAGGAACCTAAAGACTTGCCTTGATAGTTGTTTACTAATAACAGTTTAACAGCTTACAGCTATCTGCACTTCACGTGCCCTACGCAATTATATAATCATACACATCAATTATTAGTCACATAACAACACATAGTAATTGTAATGTAAACTCTACTCTACGTCTCATAACCCTTTCTATCATAAATACATAATGTTCAACTTAATTGTGTTAACTTTCAACTTATATCTCACTATATTTCATATTTCCATTTCATTCAAGTGCTTAAGTCTTGCAAGGACTACTTATTGGTTTTATATTAAATCCATTCCATATCTTATAATATTCATTTCAATTGATTTGAAACATATTTTTAAGTTCATTAACACTTGGCACGACCTTTCGACGTTCATTCATCACACGCCCGATTTGCCTCTCTTGTGTATGCTTACTATGCCTCTATAACTCATCTAATATATCACATATTAATGTTAAGCATCATTATATTTACTAATATTCATGTTTTATAACTTAGGACATCATCTTTTATGGTCAGGAGCACTACACATGCATTTGTGCATGCCCGACGCCCTCCGATTGCCTCCGAAAACACAACAGTCATAATGATAACCATTTTAACCTATCCTAATGACCTCAAATTGAAAAATTTAAAGAATGAAAGTTGTAGGTCTATTCGTCCGCATTCCGGATCATCTTGAATCACCTCATTCGGAGTTCATATGAAAAAGTTATGGCTGTTTTAGTATAGGAGGTCAAAACTGTCCAACCCAGACCACTTTTCCAGCGCTGGGGCGCGAGACAGTGGCGTTGTGGTGCGAATTCCAGCACTGGCGCGAAGTTTTGGGCTATTTTTGGCGCTGAGGCGCGAAATTTGGCGTTGGGGCTCCGAATTACAGAACACCCAAAACTAGAAACAAAACCAAGCTACTGTGTCTTAATTTCTAACACCAATTAACATGTGTAATCCATGTAAAGCACACATAAAAATTACCAAGCGTATATGTGCCAATTTAAACAACTAAACAAAAAAAATTTAGAAAACATAAATTTTGAAAACACAGTTTTAAAACCAAAACTCCATAGTTGATATATTTTAACACAGTAAACACTGTAAATTCTAATAAAAACCAATTTGTTTACTTTAACTACATCTCTGAAATTTGTAATAAACGAATTAACATAATCAAAGTTTAATTTCTCAATTAGTATAATCTAATTTTGTTATCATACAAAATTTAACAATCACTGTTCATATCTTTACTGTAAAACTATTTCCTTCTTGTAACCATAAATTAGCATACAATCTTATCTATACATTAAGCATACAATCATATATATACATATATACATGCTAGTTATTACCAAAACACATGATTTAGTAAAGCATAGTTTATAGACAATTTTTGTAAAGAACCTTATATTATAGTCAAATTCATATATACATAGAGACTTTAGGCACAATTACGTAAAACATATATACGTATAAAGGTTATGCCACATACCTTCTAATTGCTCAGTAATCATTGCTAACACCACTGGAATTGTTTGAAAACCTCACATGTACACTCTCAATTTCTCTGATAATTGTCTCTCAAAACTTTATGTACTTTTCTTCTTTAAAAACCTTTTCCTTTCTTTTTCTCTGTAGCTTTTCTTAGGCTTAGGTTTAGACAATATAGATTATACGTAATACTAAACGGATAACAAAGCGTACATAAAAGAAACGCATATAGTCATAATAACCTAATAAATAGTATCAGTTACCAATATAACGTATAACTTATAAATATATACATTATTATTTAGTTTATTTTATAAATAATTTAAATTTCAAAAAAAATCCAAAAGTCATAGGGCTTTGTTTGGCAAAACCCTTTAAATTTTAAAGAATTAATATATTTAAGCCTTGTTTAGAAAAACTAAATTAAACTCCTTTAATTTATTTTAATAACTCATTTATAATATAGTTACTTGTCACACTTTATTTAAAAAATTAAATAAAACATTATAATAATTCATTTAATCATTATAAACTTTCTAACTTAATAATTAAATTAAATTAGATTACTATTTCAAAATAATTACTTTCCTTAACTCCTTAATTATTTATTAAATAAATAATTAACCAAATCAAATCAAATCAATTAAACAAATATTTATGCAACGATAAACACATCCATTAAATATTTATATAATTCAATAAATATTTAAATATTATAATTAAAATTCTTGATTGTTACATCATTCCCTCCTTACAAGGATTCTCTCCTCAGAATCACAACCGAAACCACTCATTTGTTACAATCTTCCATACTTACAAAGATTATGTCCCCAGAATCGAAGACACAAATTAAACAAATAACTCAGAGTAGTCTTTCATCATTTTATCTAAATATAGATTTTATATTTCCTACTACATTCATTACCTAAAAAATTCTACGTTTCATTTCAGAACTTTCAATTGAACTCAATTATATTCTGAGTATTATATTCTTAACCCATTCATTTCCTTTTCTAAGGATCGTTTTCATAAATACTCGGGATATTACATTCACCCTTTCTTCTAAGAATTTCGTCCTCGAAATTTTATCTATTAATATTTATTCATTCATTGAATTCTATAACCACTTCCTTCCACAAAAATCATTCTACAATTATTAACTTTTCTATTAAATGTTTTATAAATTTCTTTGATAACTCATCCCCTTCTCATTCAAAATCTATTTTCTCACTTAATCAACACATTCATCATTCAGTGTTGCATTCTACGCCTTACTTCTTTCTAAGGAATACTTTTCTTTTCATTTTCATCTTGCAGAATAACAAGAATCTTCCACAATTGTTCAATAATTGG
Organism: Panax notoginseng; assembly: GCA_016801055.1. Lineage (NCBI taxonomy): Eukaryota > Viridiplantae > Streptophyta > Magnoliopsida > Apiales > Araliaceae > Panax > Panax notoginseng. The sequence goes on along the minus strand of CM029015.1, from coordinate 80,339,650 downwards.
GAAGTAGTATGAATAACTAAGGAATTTAAAAGATTCCAAATCATGCTGAGGGGTCATAAGACCGTGAACTCTTCTCTAGGTTTAATAGTGCTTCACCCCCGGTTCTTCACACTTTAAACCCTCTTTGGCTGAATGTTTATCAATCACAAAGACTGAAAACACCCCTCACTCGTACACTAGGTAGCCAACCTATTGTACCACCACGTTGGGTCGTAACGTAGTGTTTTGTAACGACTATATGTGTTACGCTCGGTACTTAGGGTGTTAAGCCCTTCGTACAATGTATTGTACACAACCATTTCAGCACAAAGTATAAAACTAAGTGCAACCCCTAATAATAGGGTTGTTCATCTCAGCTTTTCAACATCTGAATCTGCACCAAAACAATTTGGTTTGGCATAACTTTTCAATGAACGTTTGAATTTTATGAACATCTTTCAATATTTGTCTAGCTGAATCAAATAGCACAGACCTCTACAATAAATCGGACATCAACCGAAATATACATATACATACATACATACATATGTATTCTCATATCTTAAAGAAATCTCAAAAATCTTTTTATGACGTCATGATACTGCACTGTATTTACAGTCCGTTGAGGATTCCGTCATTTGGTGATTTTATCATACTACATCATACCATAATGGGCTGACGATCCTTAGATCACATCCAACACTAGGTAATATTGTATTGATGACTCCATCGTTTTTTTATCATCTTTGCACCAGGTTACATGATGCATTAATGATATATAAAATATATTTTGATATATTGCAAATCATTTTTGTCTAGCCGAAGCAATTAGCATAGACATACGAATAATAGTATTGTTGTTAAAACTCATTGGTTCCATCAGTTGATCCAATGTTTTTCAAGAAAATAAAAGTGTAAACATCAGCACGAAGTCAATAAATTTCGAAAGTCTAGCATAGCTAGTAAATTTAGAATACATATGCTTCCACCATCAACTCCACTTTCTATAATGATTCATTGCTTAATAGGTCTATCTATTCCTATCATTCTCAATACTCCATTTACACTTATCTATACCCAGTTCGTCAAACTTACCACACGTTATGAGTTCAGAAACTTACCACAATCATATGAGTTTAAGAACTTATCCTAGTCAGACCATAGACGTCCATTCGCTGAGGGGTTCAAAAACATACCATATAATTATGAGTCACAAACCTACCATAAGTATGAGTTTTAAGAACTCGCACTTAACCTTATGATATTCTCTAACTAAACTCTACCTATCTATTATACACATGAGAAAAGAATCACCTTCTCAACAGGCATATAGAAAATAGCGCGACACAAACGTTCCAATGATTATCAATGGGATAAACTGAGTGTAAGCACAAAACCCTCACCCATACAAAGGTTTGTACAACTCAGTCATCACATGAGTCCTCAATTGAAATCCCAGCTAACTATATCTTGCTCTTAACTTGCTCTTTGCTTGATACGAATTTCTCGTATCACATTATCTAAAACTCCCCATGAGTTTATCTTGTACTATTCATAGTACAATATCTTCATAGCATCAAGCTATAATCCTTCAAACATTACAAACCATCTTCCTTTTATAACTTAAAAAGATCACGTCGTGATCTTATTCTATAATCATCTCCCTTAAAATTCTTTTCTTAACTCGTGATCATTTTGTTTTACGATTCTCATTTTTTTTTCATCACTTATGACATTATTCGTTATCTTGGCTTTTGGAGTTAGAAAACTCTCATTTCTTATCTTTATATCTCTTCAAGATTCTTCTTTGAATCTTTTTGTTTATATAATAATTCTTCCTTTAAGAATTCTAACTTCATTTACATCGCTTAACATTTCATTCGAGTTACACACTTGGTACACATTGAGTCTCTAACAGTTTTAATATGGTACGCTGAGTGGTTTCTCACAAATAACCAACAAACTAGGTTTCGAGTTGCTAGTTCGTATATACCTCCGCTCTATGAAGGAATCGTTTAGTTCAGATACCATACATCAACTACTAAAGAGTACAATTGTACCATACTTAAATATAACTCTCTATTCTTAACTTCTTTATCGCTCTCTTTTTATAGACACTGTCTATTTATTATTATTATTGGAGTTGGGTAACCCCACATTCCTATTCCTTATAGCTTCGCGAGATTATTCTTTGAATCCTTTCACGCATGTTTTAATCCCTTCTTTATACATTTCTTAAATTACTTCTTATTATTCAAACTCTATTTGAGCTTATTCTTTCATTATCTTCACCTCCCTTCTTTAAGGTTATAGCCTACGGTACTCCTACCTAAGGTTTATAACCTACGGCTTTGATACCAACTGTAACGACCCCAAAATCTATACAATTTAAATCTCGACTTCGGTCATTAACCATACATTCAACCTCTAATTTTACATCATTATTCGATATTAAAATCACTAAAAACGCGGAATATTTAAAACTTTTATACATTTCCTTCTGTATTGCCCTAAATCGCAACCTTTACATTACATCTCTTTGATTCAAACTTATATCATGAATCGTTACAACAAAATGACTATATAAAGTCTTACATCATAAATAGATATCCATATACACTGGGTAGCTCAATTTACAATTCAACAACATGTTACATTCAAAATCTTACATACATTTCTCACAAAACATAAGTAATCTTCGTGAATATAGATTTATATAACTCACTTAGCACATATCCTTACCTTAATTCCTCGACCTGCAAAAGTGGTTATTTGCAAGAGTGAGCTCGACAGCCCAGCAAAATCTAACAGTTTTCATGCATCACACAGCACATAATAATATGCTCGATATACATCTCATAATAATTAAAGTAACATGACATACATGCTTTAATTCACATAGCAAATATAAAGATTGAGTTCCTTACTCAATCATCATTAATTAACCAAAATAATGTAGCCACAAATTGACTTTAACATTTCATGATTTCCATATGTATAACATATCATGCAAGTCCACGTAGAAAATAGGAACCGAAAGACTTGCCTTGATCGTTGTTTACCAATAACAGTTTAACAACTTACTGCTATCTACACTTCACGTGCCGCACGTAATTATATAATCATAGACATCAATTATTAGTCACATAACAACACATAGTAATTGTAATGTAAACTCTACTCTACGTCTCATAACCCTTTCTATCATAAATACACAATGTTCAACTTAATTGTGTTAATTTTCAACTTATATCTCACTATATTTCATATTCCCAGTTCATTCAAGTGCTTAAGTCTTGCTAGGACTACTTATTGGTTTTATATTAAATCCATTCCATATCTTATAATATTCATTTCAATTGAATTGAAACATTTTTTTTAAGTTCATTAACACTTGGCACGACGTTTCGACGTTTATTCGTCACACGCCCGATTTGCCTCTCTTGTGTATGCTTACTATGCCTCTATAACTCATCTAATACATCATGTATTAACGTTAAGCATCATTATATTTACTAACATTCATGTTTTATAACTTCGGACATCATCTTTTATGGTCAGGAGCACTACACATGCATATGTGCATGCCCGACGCCCTCTGATTGCCTCTAAAAACATAATAGTCCTAAAGATGACCATTGTGACCCATCCTAATGACCTCAAATTGAAAAACTTAAAGAACGAAAGTTGTAGGTCTATTCGTCCTCGTTTCGGATCATCTTGAATCACCTCAATCGGAGTTCGTAAGAAAAAGTTATGGTCATTTTGCTACAGGAGGTCAAAACTGTCCAACCCAGACCACTTTTCCAGCGCTGGGGCACAAAGTTTTAGGCAATTTTTGGCCCCGAGGCACGAAATTTGGTGTTGGGGCTCTAAATTTGGCTCTGGGGTGTGAAATTTGGCGCTGGGGCTCCGAATTACAAAACACCCAAAACCAGAAACAAAACCAAGGTACTGTGTCTTAATTTCTAACACCAATTAACACGTGTAATCCATGTAAAGCACACATAAAAATTACCAAGCGTATATGTACCAATTTAAAGAACTAAACAAATTTTTTTAGAAAACTTAAATTTTGAAAACACAGTTTTAAAACCAAAACCCCATAGTTGATATATTTTAACACAGTAAACACTGTAAATTCTAATAACAACCAATTTGTTTACTTTAACTACAGTTCTCTGAAATTTGTAACAAACGAATTAACATAATCACAGTTTAATTTCTCAATTAGTATAATCTAATTTTGTTATCATACAAAATTTAACAATCACTGTTCATATCTTTACTGTAAAACTATTTCCTTCTTGTAACCGTAAATTAGCATACAATCTTATCTATACATTAAGCATACACTCATATATATATATATATATATATATATATATATATATATATATATATATATATATATATATATATATACATATATACATGCTAGTTATTACCAAAACACATGATTTAGTAAAGCATAGTTTAAAGACAATTTTTGTAAAGAACCTTATATTACAGTAAAATTCACATATACATAGAGACTTTAGGCACAATTACGTAAAACATATATACGTATAAAGGTTATGCCACATACCTTCTAATTGCTCAGTAATCATTGCTAACACCACTGGAATTGTTTGAAAACCTCACGTGTACACTCTCAATTTCTCTGATAATTCTCTCTCAAAACTTTCTGTACTTTTCTTCTTTAAAAACCTTTTCCTTTCTTTTTCTCTGTAGCTTTTCTTAGGCTTAGGTTTAGACAATATAGATTATACGTAATACTAAACGGATAACAAAGCGTACATAAAAGAAACGCATATAGTCATAATAACCTAATAAATAGTATCAGTTACCAATATAACGTATAACTTATAAATATATACATTATTATTTAGTTTATTTTATAAATAATTTAAATTTCAAAATAGTCCAAAAGTCATAGGGCTTTGTTTGGCAAAACCCTTTAAATTTTAAAGAATTAATATATTTAAGCTTTGTTTGGCAAAACTAAATTAGACTCCTTTAATTTATTTTAATAACTCCTTTATAATATAATTATTTATCAAACTTTATTTAATAAATTAAATAAAACATTATAATAATTCATTTAATCATTATAAACTTTCTAACTTAATAATTAAATTAAATTAGATTACTATTTCAAAATAATTACTTTCCTTGACTCCTTAATTATTTATTAAATAAATAATTAACCAAATCAAATCAAATCAATTAAACAAATATTTATGCAACGATAAACACATTCATTAAATATTTATATAATTCAATAAATATTTAAATATTATAATTAAAAATCTGGATTGTTACACTAGATCTAAATCTGTTAGATGTTAGGATGGCTAAGTGTATCATTGATATTCTATGCCTTGAGGAGAGTACACTGAAAGTGGAATCATATCCAAAGCAGTTCTAGATCATAAGTTATTCATGGTCAAACAGGGTTAACCAGTCACATAAATTAATTAAATATTAATGATAATAGAATTATTCAGTATTTAAATCATTTAAAAATGATATTAATGATTGAAAAATCATTATAAATGATAATAATTATTTGAAAATTATTATTAGCCACTGAAAAATGTTATGACTATTAATGAACTTATCTAAGATAATATTAAAGTAGTTAAGTAGAGTCTTATTAAAAATAGGCTTGATAATTATCCTATTAGGCCGTCGGGATGTCGAAATAGTACCGAACTCAACTCATACTGAAATAGTTTGACTTGATACCGGGTCTTATGCGTTTTGGTGACTGTTAGGAATATGTGCTTATGTGTTTAAGTTATATTATGATTGTGAATAGCAGTAATAGATGTTATGATATTATTCTAATTGAGAGATCGATATTATTAATAATAGGTCTTTCAACTGAAGCTAAATTAGCTTTGCGTAGCAGTAATCTACGGCTAATGCAAGTTCCTATACTTTTATTGTGCAAGTTCTCAAACTCAAACTTGAGTTGTTATTTTAAAGCATGCTTTTGGTTAATCATTGCTGATTATATCACATCTTTGAATATTGATTCGCACGTTGTGAATGTTGCATATGTTCATCAGGTATGAAAGGCTGATCACCTTCATTACCATTTGGTCCAGTTAAATTATTCATGTTCATTGTTGGCCATTCATTATTATTGACACGGTCATTCAATTATGAAAATTGATTCATGTTGTTTCACAATTATTATATTGTTGAAAGTTTGTCAACTAGCTTATTATTCTTTTAATCATGATATATCTTTCTTTGAACTTAAACTTGCTGGGCAAACTTGTTGCTCACCTTTGTTATATCATGATAAACATTTCAGATTAAGACGAAACTTCGGATATAGGCAAAGACAAAGAAAAGTTCCAGGATTGGATTATTATACAGTTAAAATTGTAATAGTATTGGAGGCAAATAACATTGTAAGTCCTATAGTATATGAACGTGTGTATTAAGTTAAGGTTACCGACCTTGGGCGTTATGCGTAAATGTTATTGTATACATAATTTATGTTTATATCTTCCGCAATAGTTATAGAATTGATGTACCAGGTTTGTGGTAATTAGTACCCGAATTTGGGGACGTTACAGTTTGTGGATGATGCAATAATAATTAAACAAAATTCGTATGGAGTAAGGGAAAGCTAGGATTATGTGGGATTTCAATTGAGGACTCATGTTATCATCTAAGTTGTATAATTCTTTGTATGAGCGGAGAATTGTACTTGGTGTAACAACCACTTAGCTTCTTACACTGATAATCATTGAAATGCTTGTGTCACGCTATTTGCTATATACATGTTGAGAAGGTGATTCTTTTCTCATGTGTATAATGAATTGGTAGAGAATAGGTAGAGAATATAAGATTAGGTGCGAGTTCTTAAAACTCATACTTATGTTAAGTTTGTGACTTATAATTTGTAATGACCCCAAAATTCATACAACTCATTTATTGACCTCGGCCATTAATAACACATCTAACGTTTGATTTTACATCATAATTCGATGTTAAGCTTAATAAAATGCGGAATAATTTAAACTTTTCTGTCATCTTACTTTAATTCCCTAAATCAAAACCTTTATCATCTACATGTCTTTGAATCAATCTTATTTTATGATTCACTTTATCACTGTCGTTCTATAAAATTTTACATTTTAATCTGATAACCTTTACATATCAGATAACTCTAACTTTAGCTTTACAACTTAACATAAAACTATACATCATAAAACATTTAATACATCTCACGAATCTTAATCATGTTATAAAGAAATAACAACTTTAGCTAAAATATTAATCTTCGTGTATTATTTCTGATCTACATTATTCAAGTAGCACATAGTGTTACCTTCAATCCTTAACCTGCAAAAATGGTTATATTTAAGGTTGAGCTCGACAGCCCAGCAAATTCTTACAGTTTTCATGCATCACGTAGCACATAATAACATGCTCAACATATATCTCATAAGCATTGGACTATCATAACATACATGATACAGTTCATATAACAAGTATAAAAATTGAGTTCCTTACTCAATCGACGTAATCATAAATTAACTTTAATATTTCATACATTCAACATATATATAACACATCATGCTCTTCACAATAAAGATTTAAAACAGTTAATCACCAATTTCACATAGCAAATAGGAACTGAAAGACTGTAACATTCCAGATTTTTAAATGTAAGTTATAAATATTTATTGATTTATTTAAATATTTATTGGATGTGTTTATTATTGAATAAGTAATTGTTCAAATTGATTGAGTTGATTTAGTTAATTAATTATTTGATAAATAATTAATGTGATTAGTTAATTATTTATTTGTTAAATAATTAATGTGTTATGTGGATTGAGTTATGTGATTAAGTAATTTATTTAATAAATTGTTATTAAATAAGGTGTGACAAATAACTATGTTATAAGAGTTGTTAAAATAAATTAAAGTAGTTTATTTTAGTTTTACCCAAACAAAGCTTAAGGATATAAACTATTTTATTTTAAAGGGATTTGCCAAACAAAGTCCTGTGACTTTTGGATTTTTGAAATTTAAATTATTTATAAAATAAACTAAATAAATAAAATATATAATTATAAGTTATACGTTATATATTTTATAACCGATGTTATTATTGAATAGGCTTATTATGGCCATGTCCGTTTTATGATTATGCGTATTGGATATCAATTGAGTTACGTTGTTAGTACTCTAAATTTTTACTGAGAAAAGAAAGAAGGGCTAGAGAGAGTTTTGAGAAAAAGATAGAAGTACAGAGTTTGAGAGAGAGCGTGATTTTCAAAGCAAGTCCGTTAACAAAGATTTGTAAGCAAGCAAAAAGGTGGGTTTCTCTAACCTTAATATATATATATATATATATATATATATATATATATATATTTTGTGGTTTCATGATGCCTAATGTCTCTATGTTCAACAACTTTACGGTGTATAAGATTTTTACAAAACTCTCTGTAAAACTATGTTTGTATAATTGGTTAGAGAAGCATGTATATGTATAGTTGCAATTGTAGTCACTAGCATGTGTATCTGTATATATATATATATATATATATATATATATATATATATATATATATATATATATATATATATATATATATATATATGACTGTACGCTAATTATAGACTAAAGGAAGAAATCGATTTGTTCAGTGAAGTATATATATACGAATATATATTTTGTAGAAATATCAAAATTTATGTATGCTAACTGAGAAATTGAACTATACATGTTAATTTGTTATATGTTGATATACTTGTATTTCAAAGGAATCAAATTTGGTTGATAACAGTGGAAATTACGTTCACTGTACTTTAGATATCAACAATGGAGTTTTGAGTTTTAACCAAATATTATTTTAGTGATTTAAGTATTTTAAATTTGTTGTTCAATTGTTGGTAATTGGTATATGGATGATTGTTAGCAATTATGTGTAATTTATATTAGTTATAAATGTTGTTTGGGGCGAATTGTTGTTAAAAATTTAAGACAGTAGCTTTGGCTCTGTTCTTCATTTTGGTTCTGTGAGTTTCAGCGCCCCAGCGTCAAAATTCACGCTCCAGAGTTAAGTTTCACGCCCCAGCGTCAAAATCTGTGCCCCAGCCAAACTTCACGCCGCAGCGCCGAAGTCAGCGCCGGAGCGCCGGACTTCGCGCCGCAGCGCCAAGTCCCTGTATATTTCTCGCGCCGGAGCGCCACCTCAGCGCGGCCCACAGTTCAAACTGTGGCGCCGCTGCGCCACTTAGCAGAATGCTCATAAATGACTTTTGTCTTGCACAAAAGTCTGAAATTTTTAGTTGTAATGCTATAAGACCAAATAATTCTGTTATTTTAGTATTGTAATGTGTTGAACGAACATGGTGTTAATACCTAACGAGTTTATTATCGTTTAGGAATATAATTTGATTACATGGTTAGACATTTAAACCATACGTGATGTAGAATTGATAATGGCTGATAACATTATGATATCATATGTATATAGGATATTGTGATTTTGATTATAACGGTTTAATCTATGCTCAAGGCAAGTTCTCTGACTATACTCTTATAATTGTGCAAGTGCTTAAATTTTCTTTGGGCAAGATTCTAAATCTCTATCTTTTTACACTGAGCAAGTTTTCTAATCTATTATCTTGTTAATTCAAGTACTGTTTTTAATTCGATTACAATATAATGATGTAAGTTATTCTGGATCAAGTTATTCTTGTATTTAACTTGTTATTTAGCATGCACAACTATATATACTAATGTCGAACATTTCTATTGTTCAAATTGTTATGCATGCTTAGTATTCAATTCTAATTAACCTTGGCTTAGTATTGTTCAAGCAAGATATGCTATAGTTATTCAAATTGTATGCTATTAGATTATTCCTAAAGCATGACTTTAGTTTACTATGATTGATTCAATCACGTTATTCTAGAGTATAGTGTTATTGGTTTTATTCAACCACTCCTTAGTTGATGTTCGTTGAATTCCAAATTACCTTGAAAGCTTATCCAAACCAAACTTACTTTGGTGCGGACTTGTATTCTAAATACTAAGATGAATAACTTTTTTAATAGAGGTTTACGCTTAGCGTTGAAATGTTTGTCCACAATACATTGTACGAAGGGATGATTCCCCTAAGTACGTGGAGTCCTTATAGTCTTATAACTGTTAAAGTTAAAGTTAACAGATTACTTATAACTGTGGACATGGTTCGTGGTCATTAGACCCTCAGTTGTATATTTCAGAATGTTAATAGAACATATTGTTTAGTTCTATTGAGCCTATTAGTTGGCAAATGTTGTAAGATTTTCTTCACTGTTATTTCTAGTGAGCTTTGTTTTCTCACTCTTGCTTATATAACTATTATAGTTAAAGATGAGAAGGTAGATGTACCTAGCACCAGTGAAGGAAAAGGAAAGATGATCAAGTACTGAAGACTTGTAATATATTGACAGTTTATTACTAGACTTTTATTTGATTGATGTAATGAAGTATTTATTTAATTTCCGCATTTGAATGATTGTAATTAAAGGTTAGATAACTTGGGAAATTTTGTTTATGTAATCCCTTAAGGGAAGGTTTATTATTCAATTCTTATTATAATTAGGTAGTTAGATATGAATAATTTGATTAAGTGAACACCGAATCTTGAGGTAATGAAGTACCGAGATTTGGGGGTGTCACAAAGACTTGCCTTGATTGTTGTTTACCAACAATAGTTTAACAGCTTACAGTTATCTGCATTTCACGTGCCCTGCACAATTATATAACCATACACATCAACTATTAGTCACATAGCAATGCATAATAATTGTAATGTAAACTTTACTCTACCTCCCATAACCCTTCTTACTAATCAATACATAATGTTCAATTTGATTGTGTTAACTTTCGACTTATATCTCACTATATTTCATACTCGAAGTTCATTCAAGTGCTTAACTCTTTCTAGGAATTATTTTTGGTTTTATATTAACCCCATGTCATATCTTATAATATTCATTTCATTCGACTTAAAATACTTTTTACGTTCATTAACACTTGTCATGGAGTTTCGACATTTTTTCGTCGCACGCCCGATTTGCCTCTCTTGTGTATGCTTAGTATGCTTATATAACATATCTAATATATCATTTATCAATGTTAAGTATCATTATATTTACTGACATTCATGTTTTATAACTTACAATAACATCTTTTATTGTCGGAAGCACTACACTTGCATACGTGCATGCCCGACGCCCTCCGATTGCCTCCGAAAACATAAAAGTCCCAAAAAAGACCATTTTTTACCCTTTCTAATGACCTCAAATTGAAAAACTTGAAGAAAAAAAGTTGTAGGTCTATTCATCCTCGTTCCGGAACATCTTGAATCGCTTCAATCGGAATTCGTATAAAAAATTTATGACCGTTTTACCAAAATAGGTCAAAGTAGTCACACCTGACATACTTTGGGCGTGCCCGCGCCACATCCAGTGCGCCTGCGCCACTTCCAGCATGCCCAGCCGCACGCCCACACTCCTGGGCGGCGCGCCCACGTTCGACCTCGCCCAGTTTACAGTTTTTGCCTTAACTTTCTCGTTTTAAGTCCGAATTAGTTGGTTTTTCGATTCTATGGACTTGTAATTCATAAAACTACAACATACTAAAATTATAAAGATTTATAAAAACATTAACCAACCTAAAATTTGACCTAAAACACATGTTCATACTTTTTTTTCATGTTTTAAACACATTTAGCGAATTCGATCGCCACAGCTTCTTTACTTAACCGATTAACATGATTTAAACTACGTAGCTTTCGTTTCTTCACATATTAACATAATCCAACCTCAATTTACAGATTATAACACATATAAGGCATAAAATTTTGTACTTTCTAACTCCAATTTTCATGTATAAACATTGTTATATACTTTTCTTCCTACAAACCAATTTACATGGATTTTTATCATCAAATAACACTCACATGTGATGATTATCAGAGTATAAACCCTACTTGCAAGTATATATATCAACCAAAAACAACTATCAATTTACAATGGATAATCACTGAGAAAGCAAAATATACAACTTAGAAGCAGTTTACCTTGATTTAGCAAAGTGTTAGAAACCCTTCTTATTCTCTTAGCAATCTCTGCAATTCTCTCTTCTCACCAAGCTCTCCCTCTTTCTAAACCCTCTGTGTTTCTTCTTCTCTCCCAACTCTCTGCTCTTAGGCGTTAGGAGAGAAATAAGATACGACAGAAAAATAACCTGATATGACTTATTTCCCACGTACTCTATCAGTTAAAAATAAATAAAAAGATGTCAGTTACATAAACCAAAGGCCACAAGGTCTTGTTTGGCTACCACCTATCCCCCAAAAAAGATTATTTTTATATTATTTTTATTATAGAATTTCATGTGTCACACCTTTAGTTAATTTAAATAACACATAATAATAGTAATTAATAATAATTATAATCTCATTATAATTATACTTATAATTAATAAATAATTACATTTATCTAATTTAATTAATAAATTAGATTTAAATATTACTTTATTTAATTTATTTATTCCCTTTAATATTAAACATTTCATTTAATTTTATTAATTCATTAAATTAAATCTTCAAAGAATAAAATTTTCATTTGCTTTAACTTAATTATCATATACACATAACTAAATTATTATACCACAATTTCATAAATTATTTATTTTTCTCAATAAATAAATTATTAAAATATTTATTCAATTCAATAAATATTTAAGATTGATTACAAAATTCATTTAATTCCTTTAATAGTTAACTCAACTATTAAACATCCCTTTCTTAATATATGAATATATATAGTTCTCTTCACACCAGATCACATATTTCCAAATATATAGCACAAATATATACATACTCAAACTCAAAACATCTCATAATAAGAATTTTAATTACTAAATTATTATTTTAATAACTTATAAAAATTCGGGTTGTCACATAATCATATGGTTTGTTTTTGAACCCCTAAGCGTATGGACTATGACGCCCCCAAAATAGGTATACATGGTACATAATTCAAATACAAACTTCATTTATACAACTGTCGTGCAAAATACGACAACACATATACTATGAGTTTCAATACAAATATTGTTACGTATATAATACGACAATATTCATACTCAAATTATTACAATGCCCTATAAAATACAGTAGCAAATATTTCAAGTCTCCAAAGGAGAATGAGAAGATTTATGTCCTCCTCATTCTAATGGGGAGCATTTTGACGCTTCCAAAGTTGGGTTCTTATAACCTTATTGTTGTTCACCAAAATCAATTATTAAGTGACGTATAATATATGACACACCCATCTTAGGCCCTCAATACAATTATATATTGCACGTCATACAGTTTTATAATGTATTGAGAAACTTCCACATTCTCGGACCATCACACTATTCCCCTGATATCCCCGCTCGATCCAACTACACTCTTAATATCTGAAATGAATTGTGAAGCAAAATGGTGAGCACAAATAGCCCAGTAAAGAATATTATAACTAAAATTATTAATTTATCAATAGCCTTCATCAATATTAAATTAGATATTTAGAACACATGGTGGATAATAAAAAATTTCAACCATAATTGCAACGGAATCAACAATTCATTAGAATAGTCAAGTAGAACATAATGTCTACTATCTCCTCCAAATTAAAAGTCCATCATTAATATTTCATTATTGTAATACCCATCAACAGTTCTTTGTTGTACCCAAGACAAAGAGAACTTTCATCACCTGTCTTCACCTAAACCACTAAAGATTATAGTTAAATTTACAATTCATATTTATAATCATGTAAATCAACACTTTCTCCTTTCCACAAAGGCTTAATAGAACGTTTACTCAATATCCTTACCCCAAAGGCTAAAGATATTCAAATGTAATAACAATGATCATACTAATCAGTTGTCTATCTTTGCACTACGGGCCAAAGATATTCAACTATAAAACCAATGGTCATGATCATACCAAACACATCAACGAATTCTCCATGCACTACGGGCCAAGGATATTCTTTAGTATCACCAGTGGTCATGATCATATCACACACCTGTCCATCTTTGCACTACGGGTCAAAGCTATCAATCAACAGTTCATCTTTGCACTATGACCAAATATATCAATCAACATTTCTTCTTTGCACTACGGGCCAAAGAGAATTTTTATCACATCATTTGTAACATTATATGTCATGATTATATCGATACATAATTCCTAGTCGTAATCATACCAATCAACAGTCCATCTTTATACGTAAGCCAAAGATGACTTTCATTACAATATAAGCATGAGGATGATGACAATGATATAAGAATTTAATTAAGTTAGAGCAAGGATAAATTTTAAAGAATTATAATTCAATTTATCCAGAGTTCAAGAATGTCCAAATTGTCAACATGATAACTTCTTTGTGGGATAAAATTCAATAATAATATTCATGTATCAAAAATAATTTGGACAAAAAAAATTAATTTTTGTCATGTAGTACCCTATGAACAGTAATTCATGAATAGTACCCCGTGAATAGTGTCGTACGTATGAATAGTGTCGTACGTATGAATAGTGCCTTGTGTATGAATAGTACCCATGAATAGTACTCCGACATGAAAAGATTAAAATTTAACAAGAATGTCTAAAAAAATATTTCAGTAAAACGATACTAGATGAAGCACAAATTTCAAGGATATTCTACTAATTTCAATGAGTATAGAAGCAATACTTATCAAAATAAGTTTAGAATTAGAAATATGAAACGAAATAATTTTACTTACATACTACAGAGTATGGAAGAAAATATTATTTCTTACGAATATTTAACAAAAATAATATCCCTTACAATGGTTGAACGAAAATAATATTCCTACGAATATTGAACAAAGATAATATTCCTTACGAATATTGAACGAAAATAATATTCCTTACGAATATTAAACGAAAATAAAATTCCTTACGAATACGAAAAATAATATCGTAAGCGAATATGAAATAAATAATACTCCTTACCTTAAAAGAAGAGTATTTCTGACTGGTATAGTGGAGATATTCTTGAAGAAAAACTTGCACTATTTGCTACATTTAAAGTTTTCTTAACTCAAAAGAAATACGCTCAATATTATAGAAGAAGAATTCTCTGATTCTGGTGTGATTTTTATTTCTAAACTACGCATCCTATTTATAGGAGAATGACAGGATACTATTTAAGAAAAAAAATCACGGACTGCATAGTAAGATTCAGTGAATTCACGGGCATTCGGCGAAATTATTTTTTGATTTTACTATGCTGCACTATGCATTACTATGCAAACACTAAGCAGTACTATGTAAACAATAATATATAATATATTCTATTTTATATAAAAAACAAAACTTATATATATATATATATATATATATATATATATATATATATATATATATATCCCACTCACACACACACCCTTACACACACGCAAACACACACACACACACACACGCACATTATATATAAATATAAGTAATAAAACAAAATTGAGATAACTTTCTACCGACGATATTAAAAAATGAGCAAGTGGGGATCCATATAATAAGTCAAATTTATAACAAATACTTCATAAAAAAACCCCTCTATTTATCTCAATTCACTTGGCTTCACTAAAAAAAATTTAATAAAAAAATTTTTTATCATTAATATTATAACTCATATTATTAACAACTAGATCATTCCCAAGAAAGAGGTGGCTTTCCGATAAGGACTTCTCCTTGTTGGTGCACAATTAGGTGACCATACCCCTTTCATTGATAGAACTTTCTAGACATTGTCAATAATGCAAATAATAATATGAATAACTTTGTCGTTTCAATTATTGATTTAATAATATAAAATATTGTGCAGATGATATTGTGATAATAATTGATTCAATAATGTGAGATACTATGCATCAATTACTATTTCAATAAATGAGTAAAACTGAGTGACTTCTCACGTAAGCATCAATAATCAATGATATTGTGCAATACCATGTGTAACTAGGTGACCACGCGTCTAACTGTACTTTTATCACTGGATATTTTAATAGTTAACGGTAAAAGTTTTGCTGTTATTTTAATAAAAAGTTATTTATATCATTTTCTAACTCTGACAATAATTTTGTTGTGGGGTCCACCAATGATTGTGCCGTCGTACGGATATTCCTCGACAAAAAGAATATTTTATGAGAACTTGCTTATTTTATAAAATTTTCACATATCACCCTTAACTTTAACCTTTTATCAATTTAACCGTTTACTAAATAAAATAATAATTATAAGAAAATTGAATACTTTTATTTCATAAAATTCGGGGTTATACATGGACAGTTCTTGATTGGTTCTTGAACTACGTATTGCTAGAATAAGTTCCTAAACTCATATTATTGTGAAAAGTTCCTAAACTCATAACGTGTGGTAAGTTTGATGAACTGGGGTATAGATAAGTTATGAATAGAGTATTGAGGATGATAGGAATAGATGGAATTATTAAGCAATGGATCATTATAGAAAGTGAAGTTCATGGTGGTAGCATAGGTATTCCAAATCTTCTAGCTATGCTAGACTTTAAAATTTTTGACATCAAGCTAAATACGCACTGATGTGCCTTTTAAAAATGAATTTTTATTTTCAACACATGGTGACAATTGTGTATGTGTGGACTTTGGGACACTGATACATCGTTACCTGTTGAGGTATGATAATACTAAAACTGATTTGTAGTGATTTTTAAACTATTTAAAGAATAGTCTATGCTAATTGTTTCGGCTAGACGAAAATGATTTGAACATATTAAAATATATTTTATATCATTAATGCATCATGTAACCTGGTGCAAAGATTAAAAATTGACAGAGTTATAAATGCAGAATTTCTTAGTGTTAGATGTGATCGAAAGATCGTCAGCCCACTATGGAATGGTGTATTATGACAAAGTCACACAATGACGGAATCCTCAAATGTGCTGTAAATACAATGCAATATCATGACGTCATAAAATTATTTTTAGAATTTCAAAGATAAACTATTACCAACGGGGTTGGCCATACATGTTTCGATTGAAATTGAATTATTGGTATGAGTTTAAGCTATTTGATTCAGCTAGACCAACATTTATGAAAATTCCAAGTATTCTTTGAAAATTTTCTTGAACAAAATTGTCTTGGTGCGGAATCCTATAATAAGACTGAGGTGATCTATGTCGATTGGATAAAATAATCTAATCTATTTGTAGCGAGAATATTCACGAGACATGATTAAAGTACTAGCATCGATAAGTTTACTTTCTTTGTGATTGTAAACATACCTATTAATTTACTGTTTTGCGGAATAAATATCGTTAAAATATGTGTTCACTATCTATATAACCCCTCAACATGATATGAAAATTTTTACTCTTTAAAGTGATGTTTTGGGTAGTTTATGATGATGTGTATGAAATAGTATGAACTCGTTGTGTACGGGTAGAATCTGATATGATTGAATAAAGGTTATTATGAAAACCTAGTTCTGGTGAATGAAATGAGTAGAGTCTAGTAGGCTGTAATTTTGGGGATGAAATTCTTAGAAGAAGGGGTGAATGTGACAACCCGAGAATTTAGACGATTAAAAAAATCTTAAATGATTAAATTAAAGTTAAATAATAAGACCTAGACTGGAAATAAGGTTTGGATTTAAAAATTTTGTGAAGGACTTGTATGGTATAAGTTGTAAGTGAATATTTGATAGCGAGGTATAGGGTTTTGTGTAATGTGAATGGGTGTACAGTATGTGGTTAAGGGTCAATTGTTTAACAAATAAGTTATAACATTGGTAAACCCTAATGTTATATTCAAAGCTTCAATGTTCAGTTAAGAAACCCTAACGATGGGCTAGATACCCTAATTCCAGCATTGGAAACCCTAATTTTAGTTCCAAGAATCCTAAACCCTAACTAAGAATTTCAAAACCCTAATTTGGAAATCTAAATGCTAAGTATAAAACCCTAAGGGCTAAAAGTTTTGTGATATATGTGAAAAGACCAAATTACCCTTTAAATTACAGGAGAAATGACCAAAATACCCTTAATAGGTGTAAAATTACCAAAATGCCTTTTTACTTAACTTTTAAGTAAAAGATATCACCAAATCTTAGTGAGTCATCAACGGAGATTTGCCATGTGCTCTAAATCTCTCAAATCAGTTAATTGTTGCCAATTAGCAACATTTACATCCACAAAATCAAAAGAAAACAAGCTAAAGTAAGAAAATATCTTACTTTAGTTCTCATTAGCCAAGACCCTTTCTCTCTCTCTAATTTTTGAAATTTTGAGAGGAAGCAAGTCAAAAATTAAGTAAATATTAACTCTTAGCTAGCCAAGATCAAATTCAAGGAGCAGAAATTAAGATTTGAACCAAAAAGGTATAAACCCTAATTTTATCTAGATCCTTAAGATGTCTGTTTGTTGTGTGTTTTGTTGTTTAGATATGTGTTATAAGATGTTATTTAGTGATCTATGATGATACATCATGAATCCATAACATCTAAGTGCATTAAAATAAGAATTTTTGAAAATAGTCAAGAACCCACCCTAAAATGAGGCCTGACAGTCAAATGTCAGAGCCTCTAGATCTAAATCTGTTAGATGTTAGGACGGCTAAATGTGTTATTAATATTATATACCATGAGGAGAGTACAATGGAAGTGGAATGAAGTCCAAAGTAGTTCTAGATTACAAGTTATTAATGGTCAAACAGGGTCGACCAGTCACAAAAACTGGGTTCTAGAAAACCCAAAAATGTCTGACAGCCATTTTGCAGGGCTTTGATCATACAATGGTTAAGTTGTTAGGTCATGAGAGTGTATCAATAATATACTCTGACATATAGACTATCAAACCATGACACTAGAACACCTAAATCATCAACAGAATTAAAATTATTAATGGTCAAAATTGGGTTGACCAACTGCCTTGGATGACTTTTTGGAAAACCCATAATGTTCAAGAATAGCTTCTGGCTGGTACTTTGACTAAGACAGATCTTGCTTCTATGATGTTGTTAAGCTATATAAATGTATTACTTTTATACCTTGACATACATACTACATAAGTGTGACACTTAAACACACAATCAAGAATCCATGTTATTAAGGCCCAAAAGTGACCCCTCACAATCTTCTTATTTTTTGGAAATTCCAGAAAATGAATGTAACGCCCGAGAAAAATCGGATTTTATGTGAATTAAATTTTTATTTGATTATTTAAATTAAATGAATTTAATTCTTTATTTATGTGAGTAAGCTGTTTAAAGGTCGTTCTGTGACCTATATTGTGTGGATGTGGATAGGAATCTGGCTATATGATAGGATTAATTGTTTTGAATTTTCAAGACGAAAATAATTTTTTTTTGAGAAATTTCTGTAAAAACACTATTCATTCGTTTCTGCTCGAGAATTAATTATGAATTTCTGAGAAACGCGTAATGATAGAATTATAAGACGAGATGGAATATCCAATAATATTTCAATTATGGCAAACAAAGTTTATACCCGCGGACTTAAAACCTAAGGGTTAGGAAAAATGAGTTTAAAAAATTAAATAACTATGTATTATAATTATAGTTATTATACGTGGGAA
The DNA here is from genome assembly GCA_016801055.1 of Panax notoginseng. NCBI lineage: Eukaryota > Viridiplantae > Streptophyta > Magnoliopsida > Apiales > Araliaceae > Panax > Panax notoginseng. The sequence continues at coordinate 80,319,982 of CM029015.1, read as the reverse complement.
GTACGAGTATGATACTAGTTATTATATGAGTATAGTATGAAGATTATTACGATGTATAATACGAATATCGTACAATTTGTATACGAAGAGAATACGAGAATTAGACAAGTAGAATACGATTAGTTCTTAATGTACTTTAGTAATTGAACTTTGTCAATTCCAATTGGACTTGGATTGATGTCAAGCCCAAAGTTTTGTTAAATCAAGCCCAAGAAAAGCCCGATATGAATTTAGTCTAAGCTCAAACAAAGAAACCAAACCGTGGGTCGAACAGATAGAACACCGGATGGGTAAAACCCATGGGGTAACCCATGTGAGACCCAAAGGGGCATGTGGGTTGGCCACTTGGTGGCTAAGTAAAGTGGTTTTACTTGGTGGCAAAGAAATGAATAGTAAGGAGATGGACCACTTGACCAATTTACCCTCCATTTAATTTTCTATTTATAGGAAGCTTATGTTAGTTCATTGTTGTTTTCACCAACATTGAGCAATATATTGAGAGAGAGAAAAGAGTATTAATAAGTAATCAAGAGGAATCAAAAGCAAAGTATTCAAGATTTAGTCAAGAACGCGAAGAACACTAAGGTAACAATACGTAAGCTTTAGTCTTCGATCCTTTTCTATTTATTTTTCGTAGAGAAGTATGAATTGGTGGAGCATGCCTCTTTCGGAGTAATAAGGATGGCTATTATTAGATTAAAACCTTGATAAGCCATGTATAAGTAAGAATTATAAGCGTTTAAGTGAGTTTTAATCGAAGAAACCCATTAAAACGTTGAGTTAGTTGTTGATGGACAAATTGAAAACCATCAAGTATAGGTTATGTGCATATTGCTTGGTTAGGTTATAGATAACAAATCAATGGATTTGTTCCATTTGGTTTGGTGTATAAATCTCGAGTAACGAAGTTTTGGCGAAATTTTCTAGATTAAGCGATAAACGTTGAAATCGTAGAATTCCCGGATTAGTAGTCAAAAGTCGTCGTTTAACTTGGAAATCTTAATTTTCGATGGCGTATTATAGAACAACGTATTTAAGAGTCGTGGACTCAAGAATGGTTGAATTCTGACTTAAATGAAGAAACGAGTTATGAATGTTCACGAATGTTAAACGAACGCATAATAGAAAGTTAAATAGTGAATTCATTTTTAATGGATTTAAAAACTACTTTTGTCAGGATGAAATCGAAGTATATGAGATATGTAAGATAACGACTTTTGAATAAGCCAATCCTAACTTATAACAGACAAGTTATGAGGCCGGATAGAATTGAACTGCAAAACTTAAAGATTTTTCACAGGCTTAGGGTCGCAGCCGCAACGCCGGGTCGGAGGAGTGGCTACTGCTAACTCGCGCATCAGCGTCACTTGTATATAGGAATCTCGCACCGCAGCACCGGGACGAGGGTTTGGATACTTTTAATTGGCATCGCAGCGCCAATGTTGTACCTGAAGCTGACGCCGCAATTCCAGTAAGAGAGAAATGTCTGACTTAGTTTATTTTTAACCCAACTATTTACAGGATAACTATGGGCATGCATGTACTTAATATACATGATAAGACCATTTCTAAATCGCATATATAGTGATGACTTTAGGAATTTAACGTTGTTAAATAGTAATTAAACGAAGAACGTAAAGTGTGAGAATGTGAATAGTAAATCATATTCAAGTTTAACGCGCGTCCTAATATTATACATTAGGTAATCGATATGTGTAGTATGTAGATGATAAGAAGTGAAAGTAATAAGAAGTGAAAGTAAAACCTATGTACGTAATAAATGGAGTCCGGTGTCGGTAATTCGAGAGGGATTCATCTGAGTTAACGTATCAATTAGGGTTTCAAATACTATGGTACTTAACCAATGGTTGTTGAGTATTGGTTTAGTGATGTACGAATGTTAATAAGCCGTAAGGAAGGATAGTAACTCGAAACGAATCTTATTAAAGAAATAAATTATATTAAGTTATAGAAGAGAAAGAAGTTGCAAAAAACAATGTGATTATATTGTTTGGTAGCTAATTTCAGTGTGATATGTGAATATATCATGTAAAAACTGTAACGACCAAGAACTATTGATTTTTAATTGAAGACTCTTGAAGGCAAGTTTTTTTAACGCTTGTCTAACCTTTGTGTTAGCCAAGTTTTCGTGATTCATGTTATGAAAGAGTCGATGCTAGTTTTAACTTGGCTAGACTAATCTTAAGAGTTTGATTGATTTGATTACAAGTCTTTCGATATAGTATTGATAATGCTATCCTATTCCAATTGTTTGGTATGGATTCAAAGGTAAGCCTGAGTATGAATAAACAAAAGTATTTTACATCGATTATTCGATGGGCACGTGAGGTTGCCAAAACTTAAACGTAGATACGTTTAACAGATGAGTGTTGATCAACATAGAGTAATATAGGTTGATCACCTATAAGTGCTCGTAAGATATATCAGACTTAAGGACTTAATGCCGAGTTGTCCTTTTTCATTAATAAAAATTAAAAGAGAATGTTCATGGTCTTTTGACCAACTCAGAATTCCTACGATACTCTATGTACTTTGGAATGGTTTTATGAGAATGAAAAGTGATATTCAATGATTCATAGTGCTTCATAGCTATTTGTTCAGTTAAATGAAGAATATTCATATAATTCTCGACATGGTACATGTATTATATATTGCTAGACTTGCTGAGCTAGTTATGCTCACTTCTTGCTTGAATTATATGATTGTAGCTAAGGCCGAGCGAATCGAGGGTTCTAGTAAAGATAAAGGAAAGACTAATATGGATAAGTAGTTTATCTTGTAACATACTAGTATATTTGTATGAATTATACTATAACGAAGAATGTATTTGGTTACAGAACCTGGGAAATGATTCGTTATTATTGTAATAAGAATGTAGTAAATACAATCATTTTGATGTTGTTTCGATGGAATTAATGTATAGTTATAACTACCATGTAGCACCATATCTGGGGGTTGAAAGTACCCAGATTTGGGGGCGTCACAATGAAGAACATGTTTGACAACAACTTTGATGCTTTATGTCTTCATGATATGAAGTAGTTTGACCCTGAACTTTGTTGGTACATGTAGTATTACATCAATACTACATAACCGATACACCCTCATGCCCATAAACATCAAGATCAAGAAACTACAAGTGGTTAAACTAGGCATCCGAGAAATTGACTTTGAATATTCTTGAATGCTCAAGAACATCTATAGTGACAGTTTTTTGTCGCGATAGGCCCCTTTAGCGATAATTTTATTAAAATTGAATTATTTAATTAAAATAATTAGAATAAAATAGAAAATAATTATGAAAAACTCATAATTAATTTGTAAAAATTATTTTAAGGTATAAAAATTATCTTTTAATAATTTGAGATATACTTCATTAATATTTTAATTTATTTAAATATTAATGATATTTAATTTATTTAATAATTATATTAAATAGATTACTTAAAAATAATTTTAATATTTTAAAAATCATTTGAAAATATATTAAAGTGTTAGAAAATATTTTAAGTTATTTTGAATGACTTTTAATATTTTGGTATGAATTTCATTAATATTTAATATTAATGATAATAAATTTTTTTAATAATTATATTAAATAAATTGTGGAAAAATAGTTTTAATGTTCTAAAAATCATTTAAAAATGATTTAAAGGTTTTAAAAATATTTTAAGTTATAATAAAAAACTTATAATATTTTGACGTGAAATATATTAATATTTTAATATTAATGACAGTTATTTAATAATGGTTTTAAATGTTTTAAAATCATTTAAATGCGAAATTAAGGTATTAAAAAAATACTTTGAGTTATTATAAATAACTTATAAAATTGTGATAGGTATTTCATTAATATTTGAAATTAATTAAATATTAATAATAATGGAATTATTCAGTATTTAAATCATTTAAAATGATATTAATGATTGAAAAATCATTATAAATGATAATAATTATTTAAAAATTATTATAAGCCACTGAAAAATGTTATGACTGATAACTTATCTAAGATAATATTAAAGCAGTTAAGTAGAGTCTTATTAAAAATAGGCTCAATAATTATCCGATTAGGCAGTCGGGATGTCAAAATAGTATCGAACTCAACTCAGACTAAAATAGTTTGACTTGATACCGGGTTTATGTGTTTTAGTGACTGTTAGGAATATGTGCTTATGTGTTTAAGTTATATTATGAATGTAAATAGAAGTAATAAATGTTATGATATTATTCTAATTGAGAGATCGATATGATATTATTAATAATAGGTCTTTCAATTGAAGCTAAATTAGCTTTGCGTAGCAGTAATCTATGGTTCAGGTAAGTTCCTATACTTTTATTGTGCAAGTTCTCATACTCAAACTTGAGTTGTTATTTCAAAGCATGCTTGTGGTTAATCATTACTGATTATATCACATCATTATTTATTGATTTGCATTTTATGCATGTTGCATATGTTAATCAGGTATGAAAGGATGATCACCCTTATTACCATTTGGTCTTGTTAAATTATCAATGTTCATTATTAGCCATTCATTATTATTGACTCGGTCATTCAGTTATGAAAATTGATTCATGCACTTTCACAATTATTATATTGTTAAAAGTTTGTCAACCAGCCTATTATTCTTTCAATCATGATATATCTTTCTTTGAACTTAAACTTGATGGATAAACTTTTTGCTCACCCTTGCTATATCATGAAAAACTTTTCAGATTAAGACGAAACTTCGGATACAAGTAAAGATAAAGACAAGTTTCATGATTGAATTATTGTACAGTTAAAATTGTAATAGTATTGGAGGCAAATAACATTGTAAGTCTTATAGTATATGAACGTGTGTATTAAGTTATGGTTATCGACCTTGGGAGTTATGTGTAAAGGTTATTGTATAAACAATTTATGTTTATATCTTCTACAATAGTTATAGAATTGATGTACCAGGTTCGTGGTAATTAGTACCTGGATTTAGGGACACTACAGTTGGTATCAAAGCTATAGGTTATAAGCCTTGGATAGGGTTACGTTAGGCTATAACCGTAGGAATGAGGATAAGGACTAGCTCAAATAGAGTTAGTACGTTAATAAGATTCAAAGAAGAATCTCAACAAGTTATAAAGATCTAGAGTTACCTAACTCTGATAATAAATAGGAACAGTAGTGATGAATAGATAGAGTCTAAATGACTAAAAGCATAAAGGGAAAGTGTGACAATCCGAGAAAAATAGGATTGTCCAGAATTTAAGTTAAAGAATTAGTTATTAATAAAATGAATTTTTATTAATATTATTTTGTGCTATGTGTTTATTAATCATTCTAGGGTCTAGAATGATTATAATACAGGAGGATTCTGGCTAGGAGCTAGACTGAACAAGTAAGATTTTTCAAGACGAAAATAAATTTTTTTTGGGAACAAAAATATTTTCAGGAAAAAATACGAAATATGCACTATTCACCCGACGAAACCTAAGGGTTAGGGTTTGAATAACCTAAGCCTTTTCGAGAGTTCGGTATGTCAAAATGACATTCTGTCGAAAGATTTGACGATAATATATCATAAAAAGTTAAGTAAGTCGATTAAAGTTTTTCTCAAAGAACGTGCAGAAATTGGACAAAATAAAAACGGCGAAAAGTACTATTATCAACTTTTCATTCGTTTAGCTACGTTACGGGAAAATGTGAAAGAAAATGACTAACATCAAAAAGTGTTTTTCAGTTTTTAGAGATTCGAAGAATGCGTAAAACTTAGACTGTAAAGAAAAGACGAAATATCTAAAAATATTTGGATTCTGAGAATCGCAGTTTTTCGAACTGTCAGATGAATTTTGCAAGACGGAAGAACGAAGCTTCCGTGGGAAGCTTCATGAATAGTAAGGAGGTTTAGTAAGGAGGTGTGAATAGTGACTTCAGGGGCAAAATAACTATTTTGCCCCTAGCCTTGGTTTTCTATAAAAGGAAGGTTAAACTCATTTGTTGGTGATTTTGAAAATCACCAACACTTGAGAGAGAGAGAGAGAAAGTTCGGATGAGATGAGGAAGGAAGAGAAAAAGCTAGCCTGAGTGCACGCTTTGTCCAACGGAGGAAGATTAAAGAAGAAAGGTAATCCGAAACCTAACTTCTAAGTAAAATTTTCTTTAAGTTTTCTTTGTTAAAAATATAGCTTAATGAGAAAAGAAGTTAAAGAATGATTTCATATGGTCGAAATTATGAAAAAGTGAAGAAATAAAATTAGAAGTTTAGTTTATAAATTTCTTAAGGAAGTATAAGATTCGTACTGAATTTGAACAATCTGAATGAATCATATGAACGATTCGATGAAATTAGTAAGGAATGGTGTTTTATAACATTAAATTCTAAGGAAAAGTGAAATCGTAATCAAAATATCGATTACAAATGAAGAACGAATGAAGAACGCGAAAAATATGAAGAACGTTGTTGATGGACAAATTTTAAACCATTGTAGTATAACTTTTTGTTGATGGACAAGTTTAAAACCATTGCATATAAGTTAGTTGCTTATTTCTTGGTTAGGGGTAGAAACATTATGAAGAACGGATTAAACTTAGCTATAACGAAGTTATGTCAAAAATTTTATAAAAGACGAACGAGAAATAAAAAGTATATAGATGAACCCGATTGTGTAGGGTTTCATAAGAATGTAAGAGAATGTAGAAAACGCGAGTCGTGGACTCAAGAATGAATAAGTTCCGAGTTTGGATGACTAAATTATGGACGAATGGACAAACAGACAAAGATCGTTAATAACGTAAAATGAACGAGTAATGAAATTTAAGCCAATCGAATGGCATGTTAACGGATTCAGAATAAATTTTTGTCTGAGGGGAGTTAAAGTACGTAAGATAAGGAAGAGAATGGCTTTAGATCGACCTCGTTTCGAGTTATACCGAAGAAGTTATGAGATCATAAAGTAAGCATCTCAAACTAGAGCAAGACTTAGAAAATTTTTAAAGTTTGATGCTTGGCGCCACAGCTCCAGCTATGCCTTGGGAGACGGCACCATAGCTCAAACCCAAGCCATCAAGTACTGCTGAGTAGCACTGCAGCGTGAGAGGAAGGGAAGGAATTGGTGCCGCAATGCCGGTGTAGAGCGAAGCCCAGTGAGGAGAGTTTAACTGCTCAACTCCAGCGGGAAGTGTACGGAAAGATAAAGAACATTTAGTTCACGTAATGTAACACTTAAACAAGTGATTTGGACCTTTAGTAAAGGTTGAACGGAAAGATTTAACAGGATTAAAAGACAAAAATGTAAATGCTAGATTACGTAACCGATATCTGTGGACCGTAGTCGCGATAAAATGAACGTGTGAGATTGCTATGATTGTGATTCCTTAGACGTTGAGTGACGAGGATGATGTATTACATTTTGATGTTATGATGTCGTAATGAAAAGTTAAGTGTAAAGCGTATAGACGCTGTGAACGCAACGTGGTTACGATGAATGATCGGTCTTAGTATACAACGAACCGTATGGCTTCGACACTAAGAAAGAATAATGAACATGGGGTTCATGTAATGGATAACGATTGAAAATGATTAAACCCTTGAGTAAAGGTTGAATGAGAGATTAAGAGACGAGCAACGTGAACGCAGAATACGCAAACGATCCTCGTGAATCGTATTCGTATCGGATGAATTTTCTAAGTATACATTGGTTGTATGACTTAGACGTTGATAAAAGTAGTAAGTAAGATATGAATTATCAAGAAAGTCGTAACAAACGATAATAAGAGTAATGAAAATCCGATATGGGTCGGATAAAGAACATATGTAAGCGTTAAACACTTTAGCCGACGTAGGGTTAAGTGTACACAAATATTAAACGGGCATGACCTACACCCCATGTATGGTTTAACCGTAAGGTAATGAAGAATGAAGAAATTGAATTAAAGACAATGACATATAACGTTAAGAAGTTGAGTTAGTAATGATAACGATAACGTTCCGAGTCGAATGAACCGAACATTGTAAGATATGAATAAGGTAATAAAAAATGTTTAACGCTATGAACGCATAGTATTGAGATTGAATGATCGATCCAGGTATACAAAAAACTGTATGACTTAGACGATAAGAATGAGTCTTGAGGTATAACATTTTGTTGCCAGAAAGCCAGAAGGATAAGGAAGCAACTTAATGAACATTATACTTTTAATAGTTCGGATAAGTTAAGATAAAGTTAGGTTGTGGTACAATCGTATACTTTGATGGTTGACATACGGAAGCTGGGCTAAACAATAACTTCAGGGAGCGGAGTGTCAACGTCGGGATTTTTATTTGTCCTTTTTCTGTTCTTGTTCTTTTATGTTCTCATGTTAGGTGAGATTTGTTTGAAAAAATAAGTTATGAAAAGGTCCGACATGTATATGTTGATGATTTGACTATAAGAGTCGCCAATTGGTTCTTTAACTGGTTGTACCAACACAACCGAGAAAAAGTTTGCACATTGACCTAGTGATGTGACACTGCTAAACGGGTCTATGAAACAAAGATTTATTAGGGTCCGGGGGCTTGATTATGCGGAGGGAAGGTGGTAGGCACCCCCTGACATCCGTGTTACCACGGTGACTGCCTCTTTTCGAGAAACTGTTATATGACTGTGTGTGTGTGTGTGTGGGTTAATGTACTGTTATTTGAAAGTAGTGCGAGGCCTCGTTCGCACCTATATACACAGGGCTTAAATTTATGTAAAAATTCAATTTTAAACAAGATATGGCAATGAAGTTTTCTAAAGAGGGTTTTCAAACCCGTATGCTCAATAGTAATTGAGACCTTTTACACTTCCATTTTATTATGTGTTCGGCTTGATTGCTTTTATTTTTGAGATGTGCAGCATCTTCTAGAAAATAATGTACAAAGCAGTGCTGAACTCCTCGTGGGCATGAAAACCATCGGAGGAAATCCAAACACCATGAATAAATTTACAAGCTGCTTACAGCTGAAAATGTTCATCACGGGAACCGAATCTAGATTCAGTAAACTGAATCTGTGATCACATGATTCCTAGGCTCACATGATACCGTAATTTATATGAAAGTTGTAAGTAGTTATATACATAAAAGCTGTAAATATATATATATATATACAGAAAGGATCAAGAGTAGAACTCTTAAGTAGTAGAACTCCCTTAAATAATAGAATTGTATCAAAACGACGTAGTTTTGATAAGACGCGGTGGCATTTTTGTAAATACCATGTCACCGCGTATTTACAAAAATGCCACCGCGTCTTATCAAAACTACGTCGCTTTGATACAATTCTATTATTTAAGGGAGTTCTATTACTTAAGAGTTCTACTCTTGATCCTCTCCCTATATATATATATATATATATATATATATATATATATATATATATATATATATATATATATATATATATTGACTTGATCAACCACCACGAAGCACCTCTATGGGGGATCGAAGATATAAATAAAGGTGCAAAAGCGATCAACCGCCACGAAATAAATTCCAAGTGGGACGAAATGTACAGAAAGCTATAAAAACAGTCAACCGCCACGAAGTAAACTCCAGGCGGGATGAAATATAAATATATATATATATATATATATATATATATATATATATATATATATATATATATATATATACATATATAAAAAAGCAGTAAACGTACTGGATGTAAAATTCAGGCTCAATAAAAAATAGAGTTTGATGGCAACAACATATATATATATATATATATATATATATATATATATATATATATATATATATAAATATTTATATATATATATAAAAAGCAATAAACGCACCGGATGTAAAATCAGGTTCATCGAACAGAGTTCGACAATAGTTCATATATATATATATATAAGCAAATAAACACTCCAGACATAAGTCTAGGCTCAATCGAGGCATAACTTATGTCTGGAGTGTTTATTTGCTTATATAAATATAATATAATATAATATACAAAGGAAATAAAAGCTACGGACCGAAGTCTGGGCAAACACACACAACACGAGTCTCAATGTGAAGAACAGTGTGTGCAAAGATGAAGACAAAGGCTTTAAGGTGTGTAAGAAGGCTTACAGTGGGCTGTCAAAGAAGACTTCTATAGCTTTAAGTGAATGAACATTCGGCACCCGCCAGTAAAAATATGGTTGTATGTGAGCTTACAAGTGTTAAAAATTAGAAAGCACTCAGTTTAAGGTGTTTACAAAGCAAATTGTACAGGGCTTCCTCGCCTTTTTCTCTTCCAAAATGGCCACCCCAAGCCCACTATTTATAGAGGGGGAGCCGCAGGTACCTGCGACTAGTTGCAGATGTACTTGCGGCTACCAATGGTGCCACGGGCTCTGCGGGTTCCACTGTCTTGAAGTACGTGCATGCATGCAATGTAATATCCACTCGAACTTTTAGAACTGTAATTCGGGCATCCGATTGAGGTGTACAAGACCTATTTCGGACTGCCATTGTCGAGAGCTCCACAATGACATGGGATTAGAGGTTGTATGAAGTCAGGAAGATGGGACCATGCCCTATGTCTTTAAGCTTCAAATTCTACCTGGTGTGCTATCTTGTGAAGTAGTCACTCTAGTTTAGCGCTCCTTGGTTCTTATAGGACATTGCTGTGTAGAAATGTCTGTATGTTGTTGTTGAGATGACGCTATGTGGCATTGGGATGGCAAAATAATAGTCCTGCCCTACACTTGGGTTATCTCCGATTTGAGCTGTGTTAGCGGTCATTGCTCAGGGTTATCTCTGAGATTAGACTGTTGCAGGTGTTGACCGTCCTTAGGGTTGTTTCTGAGATGTTCTTGACTTACCAGGGTTATCTCTGGGCTTTGTGGAAGGAGTGCCTCGGGACTTTTACCGAGTGTTCTGAAGTTGTTTGCATGGCTTTGAAACAAGAATTTTCGGGGTTATCTTCGAAACTGTAACTGTATACCTCGGGGTTATCTCTGAGGTTGACGATGTCTTTCCCGGTGTTATTTTCGGGACTGAGACTGAGTATCTCGGGGTTATCTCCAAGATGACACAGTCTTCTTTGGTATGATTTCCGGTATCTGAATTGCATTCCTCGGGGTTATCTGCGAGGTTGAAACTAAAAACTCCCGGTGTTGTCATCGGGGTTGAGGTTAAAACTTTCGGTGGTATCCAGGTCTGAGCTGGATGTCTCGGGGTTATCTCCGAGATGGTGATACTGAATATCCCAGGGGTTATCTCTGGGATTGAACTGAGCTGTCTTCCAAGGATATCTCTAAAAGACGATTCTTCTCTCCTATAATGTTAGTAACAGGTATGCAGAAAAAAATTTAAGTGTCTACAGATGCCCCTCTTTATCATATTCATGAAATGCAATGGCATGGATAGGATAAAGAATCTTAGACACTTGAAATGCAACAAGATAATCATGATGCAATGTACAACAACATGATGCAAATGTATGATGCATATGTTTTGTTGGATTGTTCTCCAACAAGGTTGGAAGATTACCGGCTCCCTGTTGCTTCTACCGGGGATCAGATGTATCTCTCATGCACAAAAGATTCTATGGGGATGCACTTTGCATGTTGAGGATGTGTATAACATATTCCATCATCAGTCCTCCCCGATGAGGATGCTCTGTTGGAGTTACTTCCAACAGTCTGTGCTTATCAAGGTTGCCTGACCTTTGTTGAAGTGTACTTCAACGGATGAAATCCTTGCTGGGGATAAATGCCAAGGCTACTTGACCTTTGTTGATGTGTGTATCAACTGATGTAATAATCGGATGGCTTCCGACACTTTATTGGGTTTACTTGCCAACGGCTGAACTGATGTCAAGGTTGATTAACCTTCGTTGAGGTGTGCATCAACTGAAAATGTGTGACACCCCCGCCGGGGATATGTACTTTGACACATAAAAATGTGTGATGCCCCCGCTGGGGAAAATGCTTGAGAATGTGTGCTACCCCCGCCAGGGATGTGTACTGTAGAATGCATAATGCCCCCATTGGGGAATCTGTGTTTGGATAGATGACTATGTGTGATACCCCAGTCGGGGATTCTCGAAAAGATTAGGGTAACGACCCTGAATTGATGGCATTGGACCTGCGTAAGGCATTACCAGGGGTGACTTGTAACAGCTAAGATCATTGGCATAGTATACCCTGTGTCGGGGTGAACACCAATGAGTGATATGTAGACTCACGGTTTGGTATGAGAAAACTAGGATTCCATGCTATTTCGCTCAATCGCGTAGCTTCTTTATTCCTGATTTAGCCTTTTCAGCTTGTGATAACTCCTTTGCAACTCAAAATGGACCGAGCTGGAGGGGTGGGCGCCACCTAGGGGCACCGCAGGCGCACCGCAGGCACACCTATTGCAGCCGTAGGTGGACCTACGGCCAGCCGTGGGGTTATCAAGGCTGCAGGTTTACCTTTTTAAGTTATTTTTAAGTTGCGCCACGAAAGAAATCTGTGAGCTCTTCTTTAGATCTGCTGAGTTCGGACATATTTCTACAAATTCTATCACCCTACAAGCGTTCTACATTGTCTTGGTAAAGTGTGCCTGTCTTCTTCTCCAATTTTTATCCGTTAGAAAATGACTTTTTATTTGAAATACGTCTAAACACATAGTAGTGAATATGCATGCTCATATGACTTGATAAAAAATATTCAACGTAGTAAATATTAGTATTAAACTATGCTGAACATAATTATGTGAAAAAAAATGACTTTTGAAACAGTCAATTTGACACCTTTTTCTGCTATTTCTTATCTTATTTGAGGACAAATGAGCAAAAGGTAAAATGCAAAGTAATCCTAGTTATTAAGATACCCTTATGGATTGATGACTTTGACTTTTTAATGTAAATAGTATGTATATGAATGTGGGCAGGTATGCTACTAAATGGCCAGCTAGTCATGTCTATGTGCATGTGGATAGTCCCATTTATAAAGGGGACTATGGCAAAAAAATTTAAAAAATATAGGCATTGCGTAGTCATGCATTTTTAACTATACTGTAGACGTATGTTAAAATAATTCATGCATGCACACAGTCATAAAATGCATTTTTGAAAAGAAAGCTACAGGTTAAAAATTACCATACCCTTTCTTAGGTGATTTGGAGACTTTTGTCTAGATATTATGGATCCGGATCAGTCGAGTAGTTCCCACAGGACCACTTTTGGTGTACAGAGGAGGGCTTTTGAAATGCCTCTGCCCTGTTTTGTTAGACAGCCTCGTCGTTTGGTGGAGGCGGTGATACGTCCAGTCCGGGTTGATGTGCCGGACGTCGAGGACAAGGAGAATGATGTTTCGGTTGCGAACCCTGCTCTTGCGGCACGTGTTCCTCATAGGGATTTACCAGGCGTTCAGGTGATGAACCCAGAGCTTCTGGTTAATTTGAGTCGACACCCCTTAGTTTACCTGCACGCAAATGAGGTATAATGTTAGATCTTAATTTTCCTTTTTCCTACTGATGAGGAGTAAAGGATTTTGATGTCGATCTGTATTTCATGTAGGTTCCCGGCTTTACACAGCCCAGAGGGAATTGGTTCAGTATCCACTCCATGTACCAGGCATCCTGACTATAGAGCGATTGTGCATGACTAGAGATTTGGGGCGTTCTATTCCATCCTTCCTCGCCATTGTCCCTGGGGTTACCTCAGGGCATTCTTTGAGCGCTGGTTTCACCAGACTCAGTCACTCCATTTGCTGGACTGTGAGGTGATGATGACGCCTATGGATTGGCGATTTATCACTGGTATGGAGTTGGGCAGAGCGTCAGTGCCATGTATAGTGGATATTACCTCGATTACCGTCAGATCCTTATTGGGAATACCGGCTGAGGCGCTCAAGGGCCGAACTGTGCATACAGATCCTTTGAGCGTAGATGCTATGAGTGGACTGTTGAGTGAGCCCATGACTGATGATGTCTGAGTCAGGAATCACATTCTTCGACAATTGTTCCTAATGGTCATTAGGGGTTATTTCATAGCAGACAACTCTTCTACAGTGTCATTCGCTTTGATCAGCGCCACGCCAGAGGTAGACCGTATTGGAGAGTATGATTGGGGTTCCTACACCTTCTCCTACTTCCTCAGGGGGATGCGCATGCGTTACAGGGCTTGATGAGGCTTGGCTAGGATTTTACCCATTTCTGATGGTGAATATTTCTCTTTTGATTTCCCATGTACAAGTGAAGAGTGTTAACTGACAGCAGATGTTTTGCCTTTGTGTTGGCAGTTTTGGGCCTATGAGAGGCTCCCATGCTTGCGTCCCGTGAACATGTTAGGATTGGATATGTGTCCACGAGGACGGCGATGACATCATTCCATACTAGCGGAGGTCCCTGTAGCTGAGGGATTCACTCATTGTCGCCTACAGCTGGAGTTATTATGAGCTGATATCATCACATGGATTCCCTATTCTGGGGAGCACTTGGCCATTGGATTTGAGGATGGGTACCCGACTGGTGTCGAGTACGTGATTTCCACCCGTAGGGTTCCTCTCTTTACTGATGGAGGATGGGAGCTCTATTTAGGAGAGCGTGCTATTAGGAGCACCACATGAGAGATCCGTATACTGATCTTTCCTCATTCCATGCATTATTGGCCTGTGTTGCAGTCACCCGTCATTGATATCCCATTGTTAGGTGTTGACAGTTTTGCACTGTCAGAGGGTCCCTGCACTCAAGAGATATTCCAGCATTGGTGGCCCCTCGTACCATTGGAGCCCAGACCCGCGCCACTCAGTTCATGGGGGATATGGTTCTTGGATTCGTGATGATGATGGATTGGCTAGCCTGTGTCTGAGATTCGACTCATTTGACACAGATTGACAGTTTGACTGAGAGACTAGACTGGGCACATTTCTTTATCCGGCATTTGGGCAGAGATCCAGCAGAGGCAGATACTTTTGATCCTTCCAGATTAGGCGTTGGCCCCTTAGATGACACATTTGGCTTTGTTGGCGCATATCCTCCATTGTATAGGCCTGATATCCCTGTTGATAGAACTTCAGTGACTCAGGAGGAGTTACATAAGGTGGACAGGATTAATGATGTAGATATTGACACCATTGTCTTCTTCTGATGTATATTCTCATTATCTCTTTTGATAGGCCTCTGTTAGATATTGGGTGGTTATCCCCATTCTCGCTATATCTTTTGATAGGCCTCTGTTAGTAGTAGGGCGTCTGTGCCCTATTTCCCTATATTTTTACTTGTACATAGATGATGTATTGATGCTGATGTACTTAGGAATGTATGTACTATTTTCCATTCCCTACATCATATTACCATCTATTATCTATTATGCATTTATCATGTTATGCATATATATGTATGTCTAGAGATATTCAGCATTGACCTCTGGATGGTCTTATGATATAGCCTACACAGATATCTTCTTCGACAGTCAGCCACATAGATCATGCCCCACCAGTATTGCTGGCATCCCGTTTGAGATCCTGGTATGATAGTATGTCACCCCTAGATAGGGTGACTGTAGATCAGCTATTACAGCATTTGATGACCCTCCTGATATTTCAGGTTCCTATAGGATTTGTGGAGGGCATGTTGGAGCATTAGATATCGGAGAGGCAGATTTTCCAGTTCGGCATCCATGAGTTGACTCCTACCTTTAGGAGTACGCACGATTGACGGCACTGCCACTGGACAGACCTTGCGCGCGGATGGCTTTTGGCGACATAAGCCGACAGTTTATGACTCTCACCGGGCTACGACATAGAGTTGTACAGGATGAGCTCACATCCGGCCACGTGATATCCCAGCATTTTCTGATTAACAGATTTGGCTCAGAGGATAGTTATTCACAGCATTCTGGGGATTTCACCACACAGGAAGATCAGTGGCGTTTGGCCAGAGTAGATGTATTGCTGTTATGTGTATTATCATACGTGTACATGCCACGGTACATGGATGAGTTGGACATCGGCGTCATTATGGCAATGAGAGCTCTCAGGGAGGACCGACGATTATGGCAGAGACGCTGAGATCGGCCACATGTTACTGCACTTATCCTATTGGAGTATTTATAGGTACCTCGGTCATATTGTGCGTGTGGTTTATGTCACACTTGAGACCGATTGGCACTTTCCGCCGACACGGGTACTATTTCACCCATGAGATAGCTATGTCATATTCCTTCCAACCTGTGGAGTGTACAGATCCTGCATCTTGGTCTATTTTCCTGGCTGGGATCGGAGATCCGTTTGCTATCTTGTCATGTACAGGGCTCAGTTCACCCTATAGCTTCATTACTCATGCTTCGGGCATGGATTATCTCCCTCTAGCTGGTTTGAGGGGCATGACTACTTATCGCCCACTGGCCGTGATGTGTCAACTAGACCAGTTCCAGGATTTCCATCCTTTTGAGGGGGCATTAAGTCAGCGCTTGGCTTCTTGCCACTTATCAGCAGTGGACAGATACATGTTGAATGCTTGTTGGGACCAGCGGTAGCTAGCTGAGTTTTCTGTTAGCCATCCGAGCTATTCTGCAGAGTATTCCACATGGATGGAGATAGAGATGGCATTGGCTATGGTAGTATCCACAGTGCCGGAGATAGATTCCGACGATGGGGAGCCTATGGAGGACACTGATATTCCTCTCGAGGTGACGCTATTTACTGGGTTGCCAGTAGCTGTGATGGATTCTCCCAGTATGAGTACTACTATTATTCATCATTCAGCACAATACTTCGAACAGAGTCTTCATCTGATGACCTTTGAGAGAGATCAGGAAAGGGCCTTGCTATTGACAGCTCTTGATGGGAGAGACGCCACTTTATCGATGAGAGATGAGGTTGTAGTTCAGAGAGACACCGCTATTGAGGAGCGAGATGAGGCCAGATCAGTCAAGATGCAGTGTTCATTGAGTGGGATGCTCCTTTATCTGCTAGGGATATAGCCGTTGCAGACAGTACTTTAGTGAGATCCCTGACCACTGGTATGATTGCCAAGATGAATGCATATATTGATGAGCATCATGTCACCTTGCAGTTAGCCTCAGACTTGTTGGCTCGTGTAGATATGTTGATGTAGGAGACCGTAGTGTTACCCCCTTCTTCTGAGAGAGATGCTATGTTAGATCTGCTAGTTCGCATGCATACCGATCTGTAGATAGCCTTGTATTTTTCCTGCACAGACTAGCTTAGCCATTTTTTCATGTACAGTTTTCATTGTGTATATCAAAGAGCATTATATATATAGCAGGGAAATATATTTTTGATCACTTTCCTTTTAGATATGCTTTGTTGCTTGTTTGATATTTTGCCTGCTTCTTCAGGGCTTGTGATCTTGATGTATTTGTTACCTCCTTTTTAGTCTTAATAAAGGACTATAACTCATGCAAGCATACATGGGTCAACAACTAGTACAGAGTAAGAAAAGTATCGATCCACGGAGAAAGGTTATAAATATTAAATTATCATACATCAATCGTATCACTATTTTCATATGCATAAATGAATTCTCACACTTTTAAATTAATCTAAACTTCAATAATGACTAAAAGAATAATATTATGATAATGAATCAAATTTAGAAAGAATGGGATTCTAACTTCATTTCATACTTCATCTAAATATTTCCATCATGTAAGCTTATATAATCATCATAGAAAATTTTCCAAGAGCACAAAAGTAGACATAATCATTTTTCAATGAATTATGGCCTATTTACATAACATTCTCACTTGATAGGAATCATGTAATCGACAATATTACCAAAATCACTATATTTCTATGTGAAATTGCAGCAATAATGAATTAATGCACATGCTCCTATATTACTACACACGATGAAACAATATATTTATATCTGATTCACGAAGTATAAAGCTAAACATCCTAACCTCATAAACGCATGCTATTATGATTATAACCATACTCATATTTCATTTTTCAATTCCATATAAGTATACAAGGTGAATGGTGATCAAACATTCAATCAATACACTCAATCACAATAGAGAATCCGATGATGAGCATACAATCAAACAATCAGGCAATTAATTATAGACTACATATCAAAATCCGTTAGAATCCCATCATGGAGTTTAGTTCATTTCTGAACCGAAAGCCATTATGGGATTGTAATAACACATAGAAATTAAATAGCACAATTAAAAAAGAAGAGAGAATTAATTAAACCCAATTGCAGATTTTGTTCCAAAGTGCTATTCCAAATCACCCCTAATCTCCAGAAATGATACTACACTTTATTTCATAATCTAAAATAAGAGAAAAACAATTCTACTGATCAGAACTCTAAACTCTCTCTAGAATAGCTAAAAAAAATGTAAGAACCCTAATTACTTAGATGATAACTGATAAAAATCAACAACTCTGCACGTCTGGTGCCAACCAGAATAGTTTAGAAAAGACCCAACGCTCAAATTTCAAATTTAAAAATTAAGTCAACAAACAACATCAGATAACTCGCGTGGCTGCGCATGATAGCAGTACAAAATGGGTGCGGGTGCACGATTTCAATGTCTGCTGAGTCTCTAGCACAGGCGCGCGATGTGCCTTCTTGTTTAAGGCGCGACCGTGCGTATTTGGGATGTTAACTTCTGCAGGTAGATAGCGCGGGCGCGCAAGAATTGACTTGTCTAGCAGCGTGGCCGCGCTGCTTCTGTCTGTAACACTCTGATGTTCTTCTACTGCTGCTTGTTGTTCTGTTGTTTGTCCTTTATCTTGCCTTTCTGCATAACGCTCATCACTGCTTTAATTCATCATCTACTCATGTTCATCATGCGTAGTCCTTGTCAACTCGTGTCACCATGCCAATCCACTTCTTTCTTCGCTTTAGGAGTTCAACTACAAAAAATGCTAAACAAACATAAAATGCATAAAAATATACTAAAATCTACTTGAGATGAGCATAATTCTCATGAATTGATATCCAATAAGTAAGTATAAAACCTACTTATCAAATACCCTCAAACTTGAACTATTGCTTGCCCTCAAGCAATGCATATGACATTAAACAATGAAATGCAACTACATGTTATACAACTAAATTATGATGCAAATGCGTCCCAAGTCTTTCAAGCTAACTTAAAATTCTAGTCTAATGTGCCTCAGTGAATTATCCAAATTCAAGAATAAAATGTCAAACTAAACTGTAAATATAATATCATATAATCAACTAACCCATATTTGCTATAAAGATAATATGTGTGTGTGTTGTGTTCACCAAAAACTTGATTCAGTTAAAGAATACACGTGTTAAACTGCTCAGAACAGAAAAATTGCAGTCTAAGTCAAGATCCATATATATTAATGCAACAAAAACTAATCTAACACATCAATACAAACTAAGGTTTAACAATGGGTTTAAACTGCTTTATTTTTACTGTCGAGGGCGATTTTCGCTCTTTCCCGCGGTGTTTATTGCTATCATTTTTTTATACGGCGAGTGCGTTTAACGCTCCATCTCGTCGCTTCTAAATAGTAAATAATTCAGCTCAAGAAGGTTTCAAGATAGATCTTTTTTTAAACCCATGTGTTCCCAAAGCTTGATTATTAATGTTTTCATAGCCTAAGTTCATTTTCCACATAATTCTATTTTTAACAACCACATTTCCTATTAAGCAATAAAAACACATAACTCTTATACCTACAAGCATTTGTGAACACGTAAGTGCAAACCGAAAGCATCTAAACAACATCCATGGATTACATCATGTAAAACATTATATCTAAGCTCATGTTATCCATTAAATTCAATAATCTTTCAAAATTCAATTTCATCATTGGCTAGACTTAAACTCCATAAAGCTAGAAATTTTGGGACATGCAGCTAAACATATAACATATAACTAACACATATAATAACGACTAAAAATAGAAAAAAATTCTGTAATTATTAACTAACACATAGATATGCAAAAATTAAATAAAACATGCAACCATATGCAAATTAACTACATGCAACTACCCTACAACCCCAATACCCCCAAACTTAATATATTCAGTGTCCCAATGAATGAAGGTATATGGTTAGAAGAACTCCCCAAATGATCAACTGCACCACCCTCTTCGGGTGGTGAATCCGGTGGTGAAAATGGAACGGCTGTCCCAAATTGTGGCCACTCGAGTGTAGTACTCTGTTGTGCAAACGCCTCCTCTAGCGATCTCGTCAACTCTATAGCAAATGCTGCAAAGTTGTCATACATAGCATCAACCTTCCGCTCCAACCTTCGGAGACAACGGTCATCCTGGACAACATTGGCTTGGGTTGACATGCCTGCTTTAGTTTCATGTGTGGGCTGTGGTGGAGGCATCGAGGATACGGGTTGAAGGATAAAGCCTTTTCCCCTCGGGTGTGGTGCACCTCCCGCCCAGTCCTCGAATTTGACATTAGTCGCATGCGTGATATCTTGGCTAGGGTACTGCATTTACTCATTACCCCAAATGACTCCTTGATGTGCACATAGACTAGCAACAACAGACGCATGTGGGATTCTTCCCGTAGTGCTCCCCCTCATATAACGTAACATATTCTGATGAATAAGGTGGCCCACATCGATGTACTTGCCTGTGACTATTCCCTACAAAATGATAGCCCTCTCAATTGTGATTTCGTGTTGATGTGATGAAGGTACGAGCTTTGCACATATAAAAAAATTCCAAGCTTTAGCATAACGATTGAGGGATGAGGCTGTGAAGGTTCTAGGTTGATTCGTTCCTGCCCTACAAGTCCACTGCGTTCCTGGAATGCACAAATCGGTGATGACTTCATCCAAATCAGTCTCAAAACATGCAACCTCGACCCAATTATCTTACCTAGTCGGTGGTGTGTCGAGTATCCTGGAAATTACTCTGATTAATTGTGGTCGATAATCCATTTGAACTCCTCGGACAATAGAGAACCCACTCATAGTGTCTTTGGCATTAGCATAGAATTCCCGAACAATACCCATGGGAGCAGGCATAGAGGTTGCAGTCAGTCCTCCCCATCCTCTTTCTCGAGTCATATCCCATAATTGGCCATCCTGTTTCTCAGTCTTAAAGCCTCGTTCCTTCACAAATGTCTTTGCTACTATTTTGTAGTACTCCATTTATGCCTCAAGACTGAGAGATTTTGTGTGATCCACGACATCCTCACCTTGACTACTGGAGGAAGATGATGATGAATAAGTGACTGAACGAGCACGCTTAGGACCCATTGCTCTGAATGAAGAAGAAGAAAAATCTGATTGAAGGAATCGTGGGTGTAATATTTGCTGAACAGATAACCCCCAAACTTGTATTTCACACACCCACCAAAAAACCCTAGCTTTATCAGTGAAGACTTTGAACGTGGGTAGGAAATGGATGCGATATACGCGTAGTGGAATGAGACGTTACAACTTTTGAATTGGAACGGTTTGGGAAGTAAGAGTCGTGCTTGTTGTGGAGAGGAAAGAGATATGAACTCTACTATTTCAAACTATTATGAGAGATGGGGCAAGTCACGTCCTTAAAATCTTAAAAATTTTCAAAACCCAGTCTCAGGCGCGACCGCGCGTATTTTGAATGGAAATATGGCGCGGGCGCGCGATTACCTTTACTACACAGACTTGTAACGCGGGCGCGCGGATTTGTATAGCTATCGTGGCGCGGTCGCGTGACCCTACATTCTGCAATATCAATCTGCATCTCAAATTTACTAAAACAATAAGGAATCCACTCCAATACACATGCACAAACAACAATTATCATCATGAGATATCAAACTTCCAAAATCAAAACCTGAAATAATAACTATGCATACATAACTAGTCTAAAACAATACTTTCTCTGCTACTCCTACGTCTCATCATACGCTCATTCAGCTTCCATAATACAAATTTCACACTAGTTATGTTATAAAGACTAACAGGAACATGAAAACTAAATATAATTAAAATAGAATTAAACAAAAGGTAAGGATAGAAATGATGGGATGCCTCCCATTAAACGCTAAGTTATAGTCAATTAGCTTGACTATCTTTGATTCCATCACATTGAAGAAAGAATGGAGGTGACTTTATGCATGTCCACCTCTGTGCCAAAATGATGTTTTAACCGCTATCCATTCACTTTGAACGGCTTGTCTGGGATTTTGTCGAACACTTCTACTGAACCATGTGGAAAAACTGTCTTCACGGTGAATGACCCTGACCACCTTAATTTGAGCTTCCCAGGAAAAAGATTAAGTCTTGAATTAAACAGCAGAACTCGTTGTCCCGGCTCAAATACTGTCTCTATAATCTTGTGATCATGCCATTTCTTCACCTTTTCCTTATATATCTTTGAGTTTTTATATGCCTGTATTCTGAATTCATCCAACTCATTGAGTTGGAGTAGGCATTTTTCTCCTGCAGCTGTCACATCAAAATTAAGTTTTCTAATCGCCCAATATGTCGTATGCTCAAGCTCCATAGGAAGGTGACAAGCTTTCCCATAAACCAACTAAAAAGGTGACATGCCCAACGAAGTCTTATACGCAGTCCTATATGCCCAAACAGCGTCATCAAGCTTTAATGACCAATCGTTTCTTGTGGGGTTCACAACTTTCTCCAAAATTCTCTTGACATTACGATTCGAAACCTCTGCTTGGCCATTAGTTTGAGGATGATGCAATGTAGCAATGAGATGATTTACCCCATACTTAGCCAATAGTGCTGTGAATTGCCTATTACAAAAATGACTGCCTTCATCACTAATGATGGCCCGTGGCGTCCCAAACCTTGTAAAAATACTTCTTTGTAAAAATCTTAGGACCACTTTGGTATCATTAGTTGGAAGCGCTGCCACTTCCACCCACTTCGAAACATAGTTAACTTCTAACAAGATGTATAGATTTCCACATGAAGAAACAAAAGGACCCATGAAATCTATCCCCCAAACATAAAAAATTACCACCTCGAGGATCGGGTTCAATGGCATTTCATTCCTTTTCAAAATATTCCCAACCCTTTGACATCTATCACATCTCTGGACAAAATTGTAAGCATCCTTGTAACACTCTAGCCACTATTCGCTCTCCTCCGTAGTGACCACCATATAATGAAGCATGGCTATCCTGCAAAATCACCTGTGATAACCCGGGATTTCGAATAATCTAATTTTTTTGAATAATTTTTTTTATATTTAATATTGACTATTAATATTGTACTGTGTATCTGTGATACGAGTCTCGAGAATTAGTCAATATGTGAATTGACTGAGCAAATAGAGTAGAGTTGTGCTTAACAGCTTTAGAAGCCCTAACCCTAATTTCTGGATAGGGATTCAGTAGAAAATATAATTAAAACAATTATATTGATGAGAATGTGTTTGTACTGTATAGAAATTTTGATCAATGATTGATCAGATAATATTTGAAATTAATAGTCCCTAATAAGAAATTAGAAACCCTAATATCAGGATTAGAAACCTTAATCGTATATCGGGAAACCCTAATTTAAAATTCGAGAATCGTAAACCCTAATTAGGAAACTCTAATCCTAATTAGCAAGCATAAGGCGTTTATTAAACTTAAAATATGATTAGAAAACTCTAATTATATTTTAGTTATTTTAATTTCTATTTTACAAACCTAATTGTAATTTGGAAATTTTATTTTTTTCTTTTAAAAACCCTAATTCGTGGGTTATAAACCCTAATAACCAATTACGACCCTAATTGCTTAATTAGCAATTTTAATTAGGAATTATTAATCCTAATTAGCAATATTTAAGTTATGATTAAGAAATTTTAATATAATTAGAAAATTCTATTTATAATTTAGAAATATTAATTTTCGATTTTTAGAACATAAATTAGAAATTTTAGAAAATCAAATTGCTTAACTCTAAGGGTTCCAAACCCTAACCCAAACTCTAAATCCTAAGGGTTTGGCTAATTGACAAGAAAGTCATTTAAAATAAAATACAAATGACCAAAATGCCCTTTTTAGATTTTTATTTAGTTAACTTGTAAATTGTCCAAGACCTTTAGTGGGTGGCCTAACCATTTGACTTGGTGACACAAAAATCTCAGCAAAACAACCTCCAACAAGATCAGATCTAGCAATATAGCACATTATTTAAGAGATCTAAGAGAGAGAAAGAGTATGAATTTGTCTCATTTTATTTCTAGCACCCAACAACTCTTTCTTTCTCTAACCCTCCGAATTTTTGAAGTCCCTCTAATTAGTTACTAGAACACCAAAGACAGTTAAGGAAAGCATAGATCAAAGATCGGAATCAAGAAGGTATAAACCTAACTTTATTTTTTGATCCAAGTTGCTAAGAAAAATTTTGTGTTTAGAATCTTGCTAATGGATGTTTTATGAAGGTCTATGATGATCTGTCATGAATCCATAGCATCAAAGTGCTTTAAAAATGAAGTTTTAAAAAACAATTCTTGAGCAATTTTTGTGGTCTGGCAAGCAATGTCAGTGGCCACAGATCATTGCTCGTTTACTATTTTTGTTGTTTTAAAGTTGTTACATGTAGCCTGGTATGTGGTCTTTAATCTGCAAGTGGAATCAGTCTCATTTGATGTCTATATTTGAAGTTATTCATGGTCAAAACCCGTTGACTGGGCATGACCATGAACTTTCTGGGTAACCTAGAAAGCCTTTTACAGAGTCTGACAACGTTTTTGGAGGGCTGGATCTGTCAGGCTGTTTGTGTTTTGTTGATGTTGTTGAATACATGTTGTAGCTTATATAATGGACTATAGATCTGGGTATTTATACCTCTTAAAACATCAACATATTGATCAGAGTATGTGGTCAAATTAGGCAACTCGACCCTGATTTGCAGTTTCTGGAATTTCCAGAAATGGGAAGAACACGTTTCTCTAACATACTTTGACCGTACTGATTCTGGAGATTATGTCGTTGTTGAACTGAGATGTTACTTTGTAAATGTTTCTTGCCATAAGTACTATATATTTGAACCATTAAACTACCAAAACCATGACCAGAGTTTAGATTAAATTGAGCTTGAAAGTGTCTAGTCAACACTGTCTGGGTTTCTGGGATACCCAGAAAACCCATATGTGGTCTGACAGTGACTTTGAGAGGCTGGATCTACTTGTTTGAACGTGATATGACTTGGATGTTAGTTGATGATTGTAGTGTTACATAAACACTATATGATTACAGTTCGAGCTAGCCCAGAACCTGATTACACTGAGAATCATGGCTGGTCAAACGAGCAGCCTTGAACATGGGACTGTCAGTGTTCTTGAGCTCAAGAACACCAACAGCGACGCTAAGTGTCGCTAAAGGCATACAGTGACAATTTATTTATTTATTTTTTGAATATTCCAAAAATTATTTAAAAATAGAAAGAAATTTTAAAAATTAGTAAAAATGGTTTTAAAAATCATTTTAAATACTGAAAAATAACTTTTAATTATTTGGGACATTTTTATTTAATAATTATAATTATTTGAATAAAAATGATATTTAATTTATTTAATTAGTATATTAAATAAAATAGAGAAAAATAATTTAATATTATGAAAAAAAAATTAAATAAGAATAAAGTATTAGAAAATATTTTGAACTAAAAATATAATTTTCAATTTTTTTGGAGAATTCTCATTAATAAATTAATATTAATGATATTAGATTTATTCAATTATTATATTAAATAAATGAATTAAAAATAATTTTATTGATTTAAAAATTATTTAAAAATGAGAAAAATATTTTAAAAATATTTTAAGTTATAATTAATGACTTTTAATATTTTGATAATAATTTTATTAATATTTAAATATTAATGGTGATGATTTAAAAATGATTTTGAATTAGTCTAAAAATCATTTAAGTAGAATAATAGTGATTTAAAAATATTTGAAGTTATTAACAATAACTTTAATATTTTGACTAGTATAACATTAATATTTTTATATTATTAAATATTAATGATTATAAGCTTATTTGATAATTAAATTATTTAAAAATGATTTAAGTGTTTGAGAAATTATTATAAATTATAATAATTGTTTATAAATAATTAAAAGCTACCGAAAAATATTATAAACGATATTTGACTTATCTTAAATAATATTAATGCTTAGAGACTAAGTTTAGTTGACAATCAATGTGTTAATTGTCGGATAAAGTGACCAGAACACCGAGAATGGATGAAGTCTAACCAGACCGAAATTGTTAGACTATATAAGTGTTTATATTGGTTATAAACACTGATGTGATTATGTGATAATGTGCCTAGGAGAAGTTTGACTGTAGAATACAATGTTACGTGTTATAAATAATTGTGCTAATTGTGAGACCGACGTTGTTGATTATAGGTCCTACAAGCGCAGTTAATTATATTGTGTAGCAGTAATCAGCGGAGAAGGCAAGTTTCCTAACTCAACCTTGAGTTATATTCATTTAATTATTATGGTGGTTAATTATTGCTAATTATACCACGTCCAGGGATTTATCGTTGATTATTCACAGTTAGTGCATGTTTAATAATTCAAATTGAATTACTGATTTGGAGAATATACATTTGTAGAATAACTGTTGTTGGATATTCATATTTGTAGAATATAGAATTGACAGTACAGATAATTTCTGTTTATTGTCAAATTATGTTGAGAAATATCTTAGCTAATTATTTTGGCTAGACGAACATTTGTTAGAATTTGATAAATTCGAGAAGAGAATTCAATTGTTATTGATAGATCGATGCCAATTATTTCGGCTAGATCGACAAGTAAATAGAAATTGAAATCATTGAATTTTGCTGTTAAATCAAATCTTGATTCTGAGACTGAGAAGAACAACCTTTTATATAAACGGAACATTTTTAAGTCATATATTTGACCATTGCTCGCGACCTATAAGTATTATGCATAATATAGGTTACAAGGAGTTGGTCGGCTCTAAGTACTTGCAGAGGGGTATGATTTAATCTTTATGGTTATCTGATACACTTGCATATATGTCAAAATAAAACTTTAATATATAACCGAGAAGAGAAGTTAAAGATCCAATAGATCGCACAACATAAATCTGAAAAATATTCCACTTGACTACTTCGTAGAATTAATTCTTGATTATTCCTTTGAATATCGTAGAAAACCTTGAAAGCGTTGTACTCTTTCATTTTCAGATTATTGTTGCGGAGAATGTGAGAAGACTTGATATTGATTTCTATACCTTTATTGTATGTCTAAACTTACGGGGCAAACTTGTTGCTCACCCTTGCTATAAATAAAACATTTTAGCTAGGAACGAAGAGGCCAGCGGGTCAAAGAAGAACAAAGGTAAATGCAAGATGCTGGAGTAGTTATAAATAACTTATTATTATGTTGTATTTGTAAACCCTTTTTGTATGTTTAAGGGGTATGTTTGTAATGTTATGGTTAGCAGACCTGGGATTAATGTATTAAAAACCTATGTTAATGACTTATGTAATACTATTTCTATATGAATGGGTAGTTAGATATTATTATATTATGGATCGTGAACACCAAACTCGGGGGTCAGGTAACCCGTATTTGGGGGTGTCACAGGTTGATGTCAGAGCTGTAGTTTATAAACCTTAAGTGGGGTGGGAAAAAACCCTAAGAATATAACCATAAGAGAGATATAGAATACTCATTTAGAGTGCTAAGTGAGGGATTGCTGAAGTGCATCAATATTGAGATAAGTGAACACATAGTGTGAGAATGTTGTACTGGTGAACTACTAATCAAGTTGTTTAAACTGATTATAGGATGTCTGGAGAAGATAAGATGAGTACGGAGATTCTAGCGGCTGTCGTACCAGTGCCAGAAGCCGAGATGCCAGCGCAAAGTGAATTAGTTGAGAAGGTGGGAAAAGATGAACCCATGGTTAATCTCAGGAGTGATCATGATGATTATCCCAAGATGTATCTGAGTAGTGAAGAGGAGGCAGAGTTTGAGCCAGCTAAGGGTAGAGTTAAAGAATAAGACTAAAGTTAGAGAACAAGATCAGCTATCTACAGAAGTCCAGGAACTCCGAAGTAAAGTGTTTCTTCTAGAGGAGTTGTGGAAGATAGAGCGGGCGTTACGTGAAATGACCGCATAACAGAATGAGCTCAAGGCGCAGGTGGAAAGAATGAAGACTGAAGGTGGTGGATCGTCTGAAGGAACAATCAAGCAGTAGAAAGACAAGAAAAAGAGAAAGAGGGACAACGACAGCCCTAATTCTAAAAAGTCAAATCCGAAGAAGAAGCAAGCATGTAGCAAGTGTGGGAAGACTCACGTGGGAGAGTGCATGATGTGGAAGAATGTGTGCTTTAATTGTAAGCAGAAAGGACATATTTCTTTGCATTGTCCTAAGCCGAATTTGAGGAAGTGTTTCTCATGTGGAAGAACGGGTCACGGATTCAACAAGTGTCCCAACAAGAAGAACACTGGTGATGGGAGTGGTCGTTAGACAACTTAGATATATGTGATATTATCTTTTGGTAGAAGTTTCTTATATTAAGTGTTGTAATATCGAGAACGATGTTTAAGCATATGTAAATATATATGTTTTATGAATGAAATGTTTATTTTCTATATGAATATCAGATTAAGATTAATTTGTGTGTTCTTAAAACTCATACTTATGGTAAGTTAATGACTTATGATTATATGAAATGTTTTGAACCCCTCAGCGAATGGACGCCAAATGTCTGACTAGGATAAGTTCGTACACTCATATAATTGTGGCAAGTTCATGAACTCATAAGTGTGGTAAGTTTGACGAGCTGGTAATAACTACGTGTGAATGGAGCATTGCAACTTTTTGTGTAAAGTTGTGTTGTTAATCCTGATATGATTTAAAAAACGGATAGTAAATGTGTTAAGTACTATATATACTCTGTGCTATTTGAATAAATATGCAATTATATAAGAATTATGTGTTGAATTCTTATTGTGTTAAGAATTTGTGTATAGAAAGAGAATTATTATAAGATTTTTATTTAAATCAGATCATGTCGCCTAGATGACAGAATCGCAACCAACAAGAAGAACAGTCAGTGAATAACGAAGGAGGTCAAGCTGACCCGATGCAAAACTTTGCAGATATGATAGCCGAAGCTATGGAGAATAGAGCTCCAGCTGCAAGAGGAAGAGCAAGAAATCAGCCAGCTGAAATATTGGCTAACTTCAAGGACTTTAAAGCAGTAGGACCACCTGAATTTAAAGAACCACGGATCCGATTGAAGCCCAAACTTGGGTAAACGAGATGGAGAAATCATTCGTTATCGCCAAAGTAGCGGAGGAGCAAAAGACGGCTTTTGCAACATACTTAATGAAGGGAGAAGCTAATTACTGGTGGGAGACAAACCAAGCGCGAGCTGGAACAGCTATAGTAACATGGACAAGATTCAAGGAACTGTTCTTTGAGAACTACTTCTCACCGAGTATGCAATCCAGGATGGAAGTCAAATTATTAGAACTTAAGCAGGAGAACATGTCGGTAACAGAATACGCTGCCAAATTCAACGAGTTAGTGAGATTTGCACCTCATCAAGTGGACACAGAAGTAAGAAAAGTGAGAAGATTTGAGAATGGGCTGAAGCCATGGATATTCAACAAGGTAGTGGTATTGCAGATCAATGCGTTCGCGGCGTTTATGGAGAAAACGTTAATTACGGAAGGAGGGAGCGAGGCTGCAACTCGATTCCATCAAGATAAGAAGAAGAAGACAAATGACGGAGGAAGCAGTGGAGGAAGTAATCTGAATAGGAGAAAATCGAATGAGAATACCCAGTCGGGTAATAAGACAGAAGATAATAGGAAAGGAAGGGAGCCATATTCGAATTGTGGGAAGAACCATGCTGGAGTTTACCTGAAGAAGAAGGGAGTTTGCTATAACTGCGGGCAAGAAGGGCACATGTCACCCAATTGCCCCAATCCGAATAAGATACAAGGTTGCTTTGCATGCAGATCGACTGATCATTTAGTTCGGAACTGTCTGAAGAAGAATGCGGAGAAGGAAAGTGTCAACAAGGGACCCGGTGGTGGAACCTTGGTAATTTGAGGAGCTGCACAGTAAGGAAGATCAATAGCCCGTACATTCAACATGACGACGCATGATAGGTGGCTGCCCAGGAGGTTGTAGCAGGTAACAATTTCTTTTAGAACTTAAATTACGCGAGAATTATGAGTCTTATTTCTGTGAACTGTTTTCTTTTATAGATTCAAGTCACGGGTTAGAATTTGAAACACAAATTCATATTGTGTTGATAAAAATGAATTGATGATACAACTTTAAAAGATTGTAGAGAATAAGAAAGCGGTGATTTCGATGACGGAATCCTTTTAAGGATGGGTGAATGTGATAACCCAGGATTTCGAATAATCCAAATTTTTTGAATAATTGTTTTTATTTAATATTGACATTGAATGTTAATATTGTACTGTGTATCTGTGATACGAGTCTCGAGAATTAATCAATCTGTGAATTAACTGAGAAATAGAGTAAAGTTGTGATTAACAGCTTTAGAAATCCTAACCCTAATTTCTGGATAGGGATTCGGTAGAAAATATAATTAAAATAAATATATTAATGAGAATGTGTTTGTACTGTATAGAAATTTTGATCAATGATTGATCAGATAAGATTTGAAATTAATAAACCCTAATAAGAAATTATAAACCCTAATTTCAGGATTAGAAACCCTAATCGTATGTCGGAAAACTCTAATTTAAAATTTAGGAATCCTAAACCCTAATTAGGAAACCCTAATCCTAAATGGCAAGCATAATGCGTTTATTAAACTTAAAATATGATTAGAAAACCCTAATTATATTTTAGTTATTTTAATTTCTATTTTACAAACCTAATTGTAATTTGGAAATTTTATTTTTTCTATTAGAAACCCTAATTTGTGGGTTATAAACCCTAATAACCAATTACGACCCTAATTACTTAATTAGCAATTTTAATTAGGAGTTATTAATCCTAATTAGCAATATTTAAGTAATGATTAAGAAATTTTAATATAATTAGAAAATTCGAATTATAATTTAGAAATATTAATTTTCGATTTTTAGAACCTAAATTAGAAATTTTAGAAAATCAAATTGCTTAACCCTAAGGGTTTTAAAACCCTAAACCCTAACCCAAATCATAAACCCTAAGAGTTTGGCTAATTGACAAGAATACCATTTAAAATAAAATACAAATGACCAAAATACCCTTTTTGGATTTTTATTTAGTTAACTTGTAAATGGTCCAAGACCTTTAGTGGGTGGCCTAACCATTTGACTTGGTGACACAAAAATCTCAGCAAAACAACCTCCAATTGACAACAAGATCAGATCTAGCAACATAGCACATTATTTAAGAGATCTAAGAGAGAGAAAGAGTATGTATTTGTCTCATTTTATTTCTAGCTCCCAACAACTCTTTCTTTCTCTAACCCTCCGATTTTTTCAAGTCCCTCAATCATATAATCAGTTACTAGAACACCAAAGACAGTTAAGGAAAGCATAGATCAAAGATCGGAATCAAGAAGGTATAAACCTATCTTTATTTTTTGATCCAAGTTGCTAAGAAAAATTTTGTGTTTAGAA
The DNA here is from genome assembly GCA_016801055.1 of Panax notoginseng. Taxonomy (NCBI): domain Eukaryota; kingdom Viridiplantae; phylum Streptophyta; class Magnoliopsida; order Apiales; family Araliaceae; genus Panax; species Panax notoginseng. The sequence continues at coordinate 80,288,443 of CM029015.1, read as the reverse complement.
TCTTGCTAATGGATGTTTTATGAGGGTCTATGATGATCTGTCATGAATCCATAGCATCAAAGTGCTTTAAAAATGAAGTTTTAAGAAACTATTCTTGAGCAATTTTTGTGGTCTGACAAGCAATGTCAGTGGCCACAGATCATTGCTCGTTTACTATTTTTGTTGTTTTAAAGTTGTTACATGTAGCCTGGTATGTGGTCTTTATTCTGCAAGTGGAATCAGTCTCATTTGGTGTCTATATTTGAAGTTATTCATGGTCAAAACCCGTTGACTGGGCATGACCATGAACTTTCTGGGTAACCTAGAAAGCCTTTTACAGAGTCTGACAACGTTTTTGGAGGGCTGGATCTGTCAGGCTGTTTGTGTTTTGTTGATGTTGTTGAATACATGTTGTAGCTTATATAATGGACTATAGATCTGGGTATTTATACCTCTTAAAACATCAACATATTGATCAGAGTATGTGGTCAAATTAGGCAACTCGACCCTGATTTGCAGTTTCTGGAATTTCCAGAAATGGGAAGAACACGTTTCTCTGACATACTTTGACCGTACTGATTCTGGAGATTATGTCATTGTTGAACTGAGATGTTGCTTTGTAAATGTTTCTTGCCATAAGTACTATATATTTGAACCATTAAACTACCAAAACTATGACCAGAGTTTAGATTAAATTGAGCTTGAAAGTGTCTAGTCAACACTGTCTGGGTTTCTGGGTTACCCAGAAAACCCATATGTGGTCTGACAGTGACTTTGAGAGGCTGGATCTACTTGTTTGAACGTGATATGACTTGGATGTTAGTTGATGATTGTAGTGTTACATAAACACTATATGATTACAGTTCGAGCTAGCCCAGAACGATTACACTGAGAATCATGGCTGGTCAAACGAGCAGCCTTGAACATGGGACTGTCAGTGTTCTTGAGCTCAAGAACACCAACAGCGACGCTAAGTGTCGCTAAAGGCATACAGTGACAATTTATTTATTTATTTTTTGAATATTCCAAAAATTATTTAAAAATAGAAAGAAATTTTAAAAATTAGTAAAAATGGTTTTAAAAATCATTTTAAATACTGAAAAATAACTTTTAATTATTTGGGACATTTTTATTTAATAATTATAATTATTTGAATAAAAATGATATTTAATTTATTTAATTAGTATATTAAATAAAATAGAGAAAAATAATTTAATATTATGAAAAAAAATTTAAATAAGAATAAAGTATTAGAAAATATTTTGAATTAAAAATATAATTTTCAATTTTTTTGGAGAATTCTCATTAATAAATTAATATTAATGATATTAGATTTATTCAATTATTATATTAAATAAATGAATTAAAAATAATTTTATTGATTTAAAAATCATTTAAAAATGAGAAAAATATTTTTAAAATATTTTAAGTTATAATTAATGACTTTTCATATTTTGATAATAATTTTATTAATATTTAAATATTAATGGTGATGATTTAAAAATGATTTTGAATTAGTCTAAAAATCATTTAAGTAGAATAATAGTGATTTAAAAATATTTGAAGTTATTAACAATAACTTTAATATTTTGACTAGTATAACATTAATATTTTTATATTATTAAATATTAATGATAATAAGCTTATTTGATAATTAAATCATTTAAAAATGATTTCAGTGTTTGAGAAATTATTATAAATTATAATAATTGTTTATAAATTATTAAAAGCTACCGAAAAATATTATAAACGATATTTGACTTATCTAAAATAATATTAATGCTTAGAGACCAAGTTTAGTTGACAATCAATGTGTTAATTATCGGATAAAGTGACCAGAACACAGAGAATGGATGAAGTCTAACCAGACCGAAATTGTTAGACTATATAAGTGTTTATATTGGTTATAAACACTGATGTGATTATGTGATAATGTGCCTAGGAGAAGTTTGACTGTAAAATACAATGTTACGTGTTATAAATAATTGTGCTAATTGTGAGACCGACATTGTTGATTATAGGTCCTACAAGCGCAGTTAATTATATTGTGTAGCAGTAATCAGCGGAGAAGGCAAGTTTCCTAACTCAACCTTGAGTTATATTCATTTAATTATTATGGTGGTTAATTATTGCTAATTATACCACGTCCAGGGATTTATTGTTGATTATTCACAGTTAGTGCATGTTTAATAATTCAAATTGAATTACTGATTTGGAGAATATACATTTGTAGAATAACTGTTGTTGGATATTCATATTTGTAGAATATAGAATTGACAGTACAGATAATTCATGTTTATTGTCAAATTATGTTGAGAAATATCTTAGCTAATTATTCTGGCTAGACGAACATTTGTTAGAATTTGATAAATTCGAGAAGAGAATTCAATTGTTATTGATAGATCGATGCCAATTATTTCGGCTAGATTGATAAGTAAATAGAAATTAAAATCATTGAATTTCGCTATTAAATCAAATCTTGATTCTGAGACTGAGAAGAACAACCTTTTATATAAACAGAACATTTTTAAGTCATATATTTGACCATTGCTCGCGACCTATAAGTATTATGCATAATATAGGTTACAAGGAGTTGGTCGGCTCTAAGTACTTGCAGAGGGGTATGATTTAATCTTTATGGTTATCTGATACACTTGCGTATATGTCAAAGTAAAACTTTAATATATAACCGAGAAGAGAAGTTAAAGATCCAATAGATCGCACAACATAAATCTGAAAAATTTTCCACTTGACTATTTCGTAGAATTAATTCTTGATTATTCCTTTGAATATCGTAGAAAACCTTGAAAGCGTTGTACTCTTTCATTTTTCAGATTATTGTTGCGGAGAATGTGAGAAGACTTGATATTGATTTCTATACCTTTATTGTATGTCTAAACTTGCGGGGCAAACTTGTTGCTCACCCTTGCTATAAATAAAACATTTTAGCTAGGAACGAAGAGGCCAGCGGGTCAAAGAAGAACAAAGGTAAATGCAAGATGCTGGAGTAGTTATAAAGAACTTATTATTATGTTGTATTTGTAAACCCTTTTTGTATGTCTAAGGGGTATGTTTGTAATGTTAAGGTTAGCAGACCTGGGATTAATGTATTAAAAATCTATGTTAATGACTTATGTAATACTATTTCTATATGAATGGGTAGTTAGATATTATTATATTATGGATCGTAAACACCAAACTCGGGGGTCAGGTAACCCGTATTTGGGGGTGTCACAGGTTGATGTCAGAGCTGTAGTTTATAAACCTTAAGTGGGGTGGGGAAAAACCCTAAGAATATAACCATAAGAGAGATATAGAATACTCATTTAGAGTGCTAAGTGAGGGATTGCTGAAGTGCATCAATATTGAGATAAGTGAACACATAGTGTGAGAATGTTGTACTGGTGAAGTACTAATCAAGTTGTTTAAACTTATTATAGGATGTCTGGAGAAGATAAGATGAGTACAGAGATTCCAGCGGCTGTCGTACCAGTGCCAGAAGCTGAGATGCCAGCGCAAAGTGAATTAGTTTAGAAGGTGGGAAAAGATGAACCCATGGTTAATCTCAGGAGTGATCATGATGATTATCCCAAGATGTATCTGAGTAGTGAAGAGGAGGCAGAGTTTGAGCCAGCTAAGGGTAGAGTTAAAGAATAAGACTAAAGTTAGAGAACAAGATCAGCTATCTACAGAAGTCCAGGAACTCCGAAGTAAAGTGTTTCTTCTAGAGGAGTTGTGGAAGACAGAGCGGGTGTTACGTGAAATGACCGAATAACAGAATGAGCTCAAGGCGCAGGTGGAAAGAATGAAGATTGAAGGTGGTGGATCGTCTGAAGGAACAATCAAGCAGTAGAAAGACAAGAAAAAGAGAAAGAGGGACAACGACAACCCTAATTCTGAAAAGTCAAATCCGAAGAAGAAGCAAGCATGTAGCAAGTGTGGAAAGACTCGCGTGGGAGAGTGCATGATGTGGAAGAACGTGTGCTTTAATTGTAAGCAGAAAGGACATATTTCTTTGCATTGTCCTAAGCCGAATTTGAGGAAGTGTTTCTCATGTGGAAGAACGGGTCACGGATTCAACAAATGTCCCAACAAGAAGAACACTGGTGAAGGGAGTGGTCGTTAGACCACTTAGATATATGTGATAGTATCTTTTGGTAGAAGTTTCTGATATTAAGTGTTGTAATATCGAGAACGATGTTTAAGCATATGTAAATATATATGTTTTATGAATGAAATCTTTATTTTCTATATGAATATAAGATTAAGATTAATTTGTGTGTTCTTAAAACTAATACTTATGGTAAGTTAATGACTTATGATTATATGAAATGTTTTGAACCCCTCAGCGAATGGACGCCAAAGGTCTGACTAGGATAAGTTCATACACTCATATAATTGTGGCAAGTTCATGAACTCATAAGTGTGGTAAGTTTGACGAGCTGGTAATAACTATGTGTGAATGGAGCATTGCAACTTTTTGTGTAAAGTTGTGTTGTTAATCCTGATATGATTTAAAAAAGGGATAGTAAATGTGTTAAGTACTATATATACTATGTGCTATTTGAATAAATATGCAATTATATAAGAATTATGTGTTGAATTCTTATTGTGTTAAGAATTTGTGTATAGAAAGAGAATTATTATAAGATTTTTATTTAAATCAGATCATGTCGCCTAGATGACAGAATCGCAACCAACAAGAAGAACAGTCAGTGAATAACGAAGGAGGTCAAGCTGACCCGATGCAAAACTTTGCATATATGATAGCCGAAGCTATGGAGAATAGATCTCCAGCTGCAAGAGGAAGAGCAAGAAATCAGCCAGCTAAAATATTGGCTAACTTGAAGGACTTTAAAGCAGTAGGACCACCTGAATTTAAAGAAACCACGGATCCGATTGAAGCCCAAACTTGGGTAAAAGAGATGGAGAAAGCATTCGTTATCGCCAAATAGCGGAGGAGCAAAAGACGGCTTTTGCAACATACTTAATGAAGGGAGAAGCTAATTACTGGTGGGAGACAAACCAAGCGCGAGTTGGAACAGCTATAGTAACATGGACAAGATTCAAGGAACTGTTCTTTGAGAACTACTTCTCACCGAGTATGCAATCCAGGATGGAAGTCAAATTATTAGAACTTAAGCAGGAGAACATGTCGGTAACAGAATACGCTGCCAAATTCAACGAGTTAGTGAGATTTGCACCTCATCAAGTGGACACAGAAGTAAGAAAAGTGAGAAGATTTGAGAATGGGCTGAAGCCGTGGATATTCAACAAGGTAGTGGTATTGCAGATCAATACGTTCGCAGCGTTGATGGAAAAATTGTTAATTACGGAAGGAGGGAGCGAGGCTGCATCTCGATTCCATCAAGATAAGAAGAAGAAGACAAATGACGGAGGAAGCAGTGGAGGAAGTAATCTGAATAAGAGAAAGTCGAATGAGAATACCCAGTCAGGTAATAAGACAGAAGATAATAGGAAAGGAAGGGAGCCATATTCGAATTGTGGGAAGAACCATGCTGGAGTTTACCTGAAGAAGAAAGGAGTTTGCTATAACTGCGGGCAAGAGGGGCACATGTCACCCAATTGCCCCAATCCGAATAAGATACAAGGTTGCTTTGCATGCAGATCGCCTGATCATTTAGTTCGGAACTGTCTAAAGAAGAATGCGGATAAGGAAAGTGTCAACAAGGGACCCGGTGGTGGAACCTTGGCAATTTGAGGAGCTGCACAGTCAGGAAGATCAATAGCCCGTACATTCAACATGACGACGCATGATAGGTGGCTACCCAGGAGGTTGTAGCAGGTAACAATTTCTTTTAGAACTTAAATTACGCGAGAATTATGAGCCTTATTTCTGTGAACTGTTTTCTTTTATAGATTCAAGTCACGGGTTAGAATTTGAAACACAAATTCATATTGTGTTGATAAAAATGAATTGATGATACAACTTTAAAAGATTGTAGAGAATAAGAAAGCGGTGATTTCGATGACGGAATCCTTTTAAGGAGGGGTGAATGTGATAACCCAGAATTTTGAATAATCCAAATTTTTTGAATAATTGTTTTTATTTAATATTGACATTGAATGTTAATATTGTACTGTGTATCTGTGATACGAGTCTCGAGAATTAGTCAATCTGTGAATTAACTGAGAAAATAGAGTAAAGTTGTGATTAACAGCTTTAGAAATCCTAACCCTAATTTTTGGATAGGGATTCGGTAGAAATATAATTAAAATAAATATATTATTGAGAATGTGTTTGTACTGTATAGAAATTTTGATCAATAATTGATCAGATAAGGTTTGAAATTAATAAACCCTAATAAGAAATTATAAACCCTAATCTCAAGATTAGAAACCCTAATCGTATGTCGGAAAACTCTAATTTAAAATTTAGGAATCCTAAACCCTAATTAGGAAACCCTAATCCTAAATGGCAAGCATAATGCGTTTATTAAACTTAAAATATGATTAGAAAACCCTAATTATATTTTAGTTATTTTAATTTCTATTTTACAAACCTAATTGTAATTTGGAAATTTTATTTTTTCTATTAGAAACCCTAATTTGTGGGTTATAAACCCTAATAACCAATTACGACCCTAATTACTTAATTAGCAATTTTAATTAGGAGTTATTAAACCTAATTAGCAATATTTAAGTAATGATTAAGAAATTTTAATATAATTAGAAAATTCGAATTATAATTTAGAAATATTAATTTTTGATTTTTTCAACCTAAATTGGAAATTTTAGAAAATCAAATTGATTAACCCTAAGGGTTCTAAAACCTTAAACCCTAACCCAAACCATAAACCCTAAGGGTTTGGCTAATTGACAAGAATGCCATTTAAAATAAAATACAAATGGCCAAAATACCCTTTTTGGATTTTTATTTAGTTAACTTGTAAATGGTCCAAGACCTTTAGTGGGTGGCCTAACCATTTGACTTGGTGACACAAAAATCTCAGCAAAACAACCTCCAATTGACAGCAAGATCAGATCTAGCAACATAGCACATTATTTAAGAGATCTAAGAGAGATAAAGAGTATGTATTTGTCTCATTTTATTTCTAGCTCCCAACAACTCTTTCTTTCTCTAACCCTCTGATTTTTTCAAGTCCCTCAATCATATAATCAGTTACTAGAACACCAAAGACAGTTAAGGAAAGCATAGATCAAAGATCGGAATCAAGAAGGTATAAACCTAACATTATTTTTTGAACCAAGTTGCTAAGAAACTTTTTGTGTTTAAGTGTTTAGAATCTTGCTAATGGATGTTTTATGAAGATTTATGATGATCTATCATGAATCCAAAGCATCAAAGTGCTTTTAAAATGAAGTTTTCAAAAACTGTTCTTGAGCAATTTTTGTGGTCTGACAAGTAATGTTAGTGGCCAGAGATCATTGCTCGTTTACTATTTTTGTTGTTTTAAAGTTGTTACATGTAGCCTGGTATGTGGTCTTTAAACTGCAAGTGGAATCAGTCTCATTTTATGTCTATATTTGAAGTTATTCATTATCAAAACCCGTTGACCGGGCATGACCATGAACTTTCTAGGTAACCCAGAAAGCGTTTTACAGAGTCTGACAACGTTTTTTGAAGGATGGATCTGTCAGGCTGTTTGTATTTTGTTGATGTTGTTGAATACACGTTGTAGCTTATATAATGGACTATAGATCTGGGTATTTATACCTCTTAAAACATCAACATATTGATCAGAGTATGTGGTCAAATTAGGCAACTCGACCCTGATTTGCAGTTTCTGGAATTTCCAGAAATGGGAAGAACACGTTTCTCTGACATACATTGACCGTATTGATTCCAGAGATTGAGTCATTGTTGAACTGAGATGTTGCTTTGTAAATGTTCCTTACTATAAGGACTATATATTTGAACCATTAAACTACCAAAATCATGACCAGAGTATAGATTAAATTGAGCTTGAAAGTGTCTAGTCAACACTGTCTGGGTTTCTGGGTTACCCAGAAAACCCAGATGTGGTCTGACAGTGACTTTGAGAGGCTGGATCTACTTGTTTGAACGTTATATAACTTGGATGTTAGTTGATGATTGTAGTGTTACATAAATACTATATGATTACAGTTCGAGGTAGCCCAAAACCTGATTAAACTGAGAATCATGGCTGGTCAAACGAACAGCCTTAAACATGGGACTGTCAGTGTTCTTGAGCTCAAGAACACCAATAGCGACGCTAAGTGTCGCTAAAGGCATACAATGATAGTTTATTTATTTTATTTTCTGAATATTCCGGAAATTATTTAAAAATAGAAATAAATTATAAAAATTACTAAAAATGGTTTTAAAAATCATTTTAAATACTGAAAAATAACTTTTAATTACTTGGAACATTTTTATTTAATAATTATAATTATTTAAATAAAAATGATATTTAATTAGTATATTAAATAAATTAGACAAAAATGATATAATATTATGAAAAATTATTTTAAATAAAAATAAAGTATTAGAAAATATTTTGAATTATAAAATATAATTTTTAATATTTTTAGAGAATTCTCATTAATAAATTAATATAAATGATATTAGATTTATTTAATTATTATATTAAATAAATGAAATAAAAATAATTTTATTGATTTAAAAATTATTTAAAAATGAGAAAAATATTTTAAAAATATTTGAAGTTATAATTAATGACTTTTAATATTTTGATCATAATTTCATTAATATTTAAATATTAATGGTGATGATTTAAAAATAATTTTGAATTAGTTTAAAAATTATTTAAGTAGAATATTAGTGATTTAAAAATATTTGAAGTTATTAACAATAACTTTAATATTTTGACTAGTATAACATTAATATTTTTATAATATTTAATATTAATGATAATAAGATTATTTGATAATTAAATCATTTAAAAATGATTGAAGTATTTGAGAAATTATTATAAATTATAATAATTGTTTATAAATTATTAAAAACTTCCGAAAAATATTATAAACGATATTTGACTTATCTAAAATAATATTGAAGCTTAGAGATCAAGTTTAATTGACAATCAATGTGTTAATTATCGGATAAGGTGACCAGAACACCGAGAATGGATCGAAGTCCAACCAGACCGAAATAGTTAGATTGGATAAGTGTTTATATAGGTTATAAACACTGATGTGATTATGTGATAATGTGCGTATGAGAAGTTTAACTGTAGAATATAGTGTTACGTGTTATAAATATTTGTGCTAATTGTGAGACCGAAATTCTTGATTTTAGGTCTTACGAGCGCAGTTAATTATATTGTGTAGCAGTAATCAGCGGACAAGGAAAGTTTCCTAACTCAACCTTGAGTTATATTCATTCAATTATTATAGTGGTTAATTATTGCTAATTATATCACGTCTATGGATTTATTGTTGATTATTCGCAGTTAGTGCATGTTTAATAATTCAAATTGAATTACTGATTTGGAGAATATACATTTTTAGAATAACTGTTATTGGATATTCATATTCGTAGAAGATAGAATTGATAGTACAGATAATTTCTGTTTATTGTCAAATTATGTTGAGAAATGTTTTAGCTAATTATTCTGGCTAGACAAACATTTGTTAGAACTTGTTAAATTCGAGAAGAGAATTCAATTGTTATCGATAGATCGATGCCAATTATTTCGGCTAGATCGATAAGTAAATAGAAATTAAAATCATTGAATTTCGTTCTTAAATTAAATCTTGATTCTGAGACTGAGAATAATAACCTTTTATATAAAGGGAACATTTTTAAGTCGTATATTCGACCACTGCGCGTAACCTATAAGTATTATGCATAATATAGGGTACAAAGAGTTGGCCGGCTCTGTAACAACCCGATATTTTTTACATAAATAAATAAGAAATTTTGCGTATAAATTTTATTTATTTATTTAAGGATGACGATTTGTACAAGATAATGTGTATGTGTATTTATGTGGTAAATAAAAATATATTTATTACATAAATATTTACAAATAATTTTATCTTAGAATTATTGATTATTATAAAGTACATTCTTATAATAATTAATTTTATAGTAGAAATATTTTTATTAATTATTTTCCATGAGTATATAGTCATATATTATTTAAATAATATATGGAGTGATTTTTAGAATAATTATAATAATTATTTTATTATATGAATTTTAGTACAGGTTATTAAGTTAATTATTTTGCCTTAATTATTAAGGATAAATATGACAGATAAATCAGATATGGAATCCAAACCCTAATTTTGGATTATTGTCAAGGTATGAGAATAATAATTTAATATTAATTATATTTTTATTTTTCAGTGCTATGAATATGTACTGTATTTCTGTATTGATAATGGTAGGTCAATTACGGTGTATTATGACCAAACCCTAGTAATAATGCTAAACCCTAATTTGAGATCCAAATTAGAGTGCAAATTTGTTTTATAAGTGTGTTATATAATTTATATCGTGTATTAAATGTATTAATTAGGTGAACCCTAATTAAAATTCTAGAAACCCTAATTTCTTGAAAACCCTAAATATAATCTAGAAACCCTAAATAATTTTTGAAAATGTGGAACCCTAACTAGAAATTTAAATTAGAGTTCGAGATTGGTTGTAATTGTGTTAATGAGATTAATTAGCAAGTCTTATAATTTCAATTGCTAATTTTGGAAACCCTAAAATTTTAAACCCTAATTTGATAATTAGAAAACTTAATTATAAATTAGTAACCCTAATTATCAAAATCATAAACCCTAATTGTTATTTTAGCAATGTTAATGATAATTACATGATATTAAACCCTAATGTTCCTGTATAGCGTAATTAGAAAATTACTCATAATTAGAAAACCCAAATTTCAAAATTTTAGAAACTAAAAGTTATTTAATTTTTATTTAATTTTATTTATTTTTGTGTAAACTTTAATTGGAAATCCTATTATTATTTTATGCTAAACCTTAGGGTTAAACCCTAAGGGTCAAACCCTAAAGGTTTGCCAAGTTCCATTTTGCCCTTAAAAATCCAAACCAAATGACCATTATACCCCTAAATGCATTATTTTGGCTACCTTGTAGGTTTTGACAATAGGTTGAGTGGGTGAACCACTTCAACCACCCCATGTGCTCAAAATAATAGCAACAAGCAACATACACCAGCCATTCATGCATCTAGAAAGTTGTATAAATAGATTTGAAGAGAGAGAAATGTTATTTGTTACTTATATTTTTCACAACGCTCAAACCTTTTCTCTCAAGCCCCAAACCTCCAAAATTATTTCATAATATCAGTCAAGAAACAAGCCCCACGTTCACCATAAACAAATCAGCAACACAAAATTAGAAATTGATTATTAAAGGTATAAAATCCTAGCATAATTTCTGTCCATCGATTCTGTGTTAGATGTTAGTTTTTATTGTTAAAATGTGTTGGTTGTAGTCCATTTTGACGATCTGGGTTGCTAAATGTTGGATCCATAACATTTAGAAGCACGGATTTGTGTTTTTCAAAAATCTAGAAAATTTGTTCATGGTGGTCTGACAACGAATGTCAGACCTTATATCTCTGTGATCTGTTACGAATTTTGTGTTTTGAAACTTTGTAGTTGTAGTCTGATATGTTCTCTTGGATCTGGGCTTGGAATCAGGCTTAGATCGTATGTATATTGCAAGTTATGGAAGGTCAAACTGCGTTGACCGACCATGACTTGCAAGGTTTCTGGGTAACCCAAAACGTGTTTAGCAGCGTCTGACAACGTTTTCTAATGCCTTAATCTGTTCAGTTATATAGGTATTGTTACATTTGTTGTATTCAGGTTGTAGTATGTTGATTTATCTTTAGATCCATGCTTTTAGAACCCCTAGATATAATATATATTGGATTTGGTGGCCGGTCAAACTAGCTATGTCGAACATGTTCTCTGTTTTCTGGGTAACCCAGAAAACATATGAACATGTCGACTGACATGGTTTGACCGGATTATAACTCTTGATTCTCTTGATGTTTGACTGATGTTTTGTTATAGATCTCTTAAGTAACATGTTTTCTACAAGCTGAAATAGTTAGATCACAAAAACATCAACAGGATTGCAAGTTGTGGAAGCCCAAAAGTGTATGCTCGAACTGTTCTTCATTTTTGGGTAACCTAGAAATGAAGAACAGCCTCTGACAACACTTTTGGAGGCTCAGATCTTTTTCGTTTATTGCTTGTTGTTCATGTTTATTGTTGGATAAAATAGTCCTACACTAGCACTACACGATCGAAACAACAACATGCCCATAAACTACTTGAGAAGTGTTTAATCAGTGGTCAAAAAAGGTCCCTCGAAACTGTCTATGGTGTTCTAGGTTTTGGCCAAGAACATGAAGAACACCTATAGCGACGGTTCTGTCGCTATAGGTGGCCTTTAGCGACAGATAGCTAATTATTTTCCGGAAATTAATAAAAAAAATTGAAAAATTAGTTTTAAATTATTAAAAATACAAAATAAATTATAAAAAAATTATTTTAAATTCTAAAAATTAGTTTTTAATTATTTTAAATATATTTCATAAATATTTAATATTTTTAAAATATTAAAAGTATTTAATTTATTTATTTATAATATTAAATAAATTATTTAAAAATGATTTTAATATTGGAAAAATTATTAAAAATTATATTATGATATAAGAAAATATTTTAAGTTATTTTTAATGACTTTTAATATTTTGTGATAAATTTCATTAATATTTAAATATTAATGAAAATTAATTTATTTACTAAATGAATTAAATAAATTAATTAAAAATGATTTTATTATATTAAAAATTATTTTAAATAATAATAAGGTATTTAAAAATATTTTATGTTATAAAATATAACTTTTAATATTTAAAGATAAATTTCATTAATTAATTATTTTTAATGATATTAAAGTTATTTAATAATTTAGTTTAAGAAATGATTTTAATATTATAAAAATCATTTTAAATTAAAATAAAGTGTTTAAAAATATTTTAAGTTATAAAATATAACTTTTAATATTTAAAAGATAATTTCATTAATAATTAAATATTAATGATTATTAAGTTATTACTAATGATATTAAATTTATTTAATAATTATATTAAATAAATAGTTTATAAATGGGTTTATTAATTTAAAAATCATTTAAAAGGGATATAAATGAATTAAAAATATTTTAAGTTATACTTAATGACTTTTAATATTTGGATAAATGAAACATTAATACCTTAATATTAATGGTAATTATTTAGAAATGATTTTAAATGTTTTAAAAATCATTTAAGGGTAATTTTAATACTTTAAAAGTATTTCAAGTTATTATAAATAACTTTAATATTTTGGAAATGATTTCATTAATAGTTTAATACTAATTAAATATTAATGATAATAGAATTGATTAGTATTTAAATCATTTTAAAATTGATTCCAATGTTTGAAAATTTATGATAAATCATAATAAATGTTTTAAAATTATATTAAGTCATTTAAAAATAATATGACTGATATTAAGTTACAGAATAGAGTCTTAGACTCGATAATTATCCGATAAAGTTGTCGGTACACCGACATATTTCAGAAATTGATCTGGACTTAGATAATGTGATTAGATAAGTGATTATTTGTGATTCAATGGTTGTTAAATCTATGTGCCAATGTGATTAGGGTATGTGCTGACTGCAATAAGTAGTGTTATGTGTTATAGTATGTTGTTCTAATCTAACGAATGATCTGATTAATGATAGGTCGCGAGATAAGCGATAAATTTAAATTACAAACTGTAAGCAGCGCTTCAGGTAAGTATCTAACCTTTGCATTTTTTTTATGCAATGGACATGAGTAAGAATTTTTCTAAACTATATTATTACTGTACAGATTATTAACCTTATATTATATACACTCATTGCTTATTAACATGTTAGTATATGGTAATTCAGATATATATATATATATATATATATATATATATATATATATATATATATATATATATATATTCTGTTCGTTAATTTCTGTAAATGGTTAAACAAGTGTCCCCACTTGGATAATCATTGTATTTAATCACATGTTGATATACCTTTGTCAATTACCTATATATATATATATATATATATATATATATATATATATATATGCTGAATTATAGATTATTATTGAAACAAGATAAAACCTTTGGTTTGAAACCCAGACAAAAATGAACATCCATACACGGGAAAATTTTTATGCGCCCAAGGCGGAACAGAGTGAACGATCCTATCATTCTTGTAATGTAGTATTGATCAATGAAGGGCATAACGGGCTGATCACCCCCGTACCCGTAAATTATGTCGGTTTACAGATGAATTTCTGTTTAACCTTTTCGAAAATGAAAACAATGTTCATGGCATGTCACCATAATCCCAGTTATAGTCATTATGTAGTTTCAAAAATTTGAAAGAGAGTTGTTATGTTATATTTATCGGTTCAGAATACTTCACAACTATTGACTTGTTGTAAAAGAATAGTACAAAGAAAACATCTAAATCCTTTCAGCTTATATGTATGTGTATATATATATATATGTATGTATATATATAATTGCTATTACTTGCTGGGCACTCAAATGCTCATCCTTGCTTAAATTTAAATGTTTTCAGCTAAGTGCGAACGACCAGAGAGCTCTGATAAGAACAAAGGAAAAGGGAAGGTTGCAAAATGAACGAATTACTATGTTATGTAATAGTTTGGTATTATTAAGACAAGTATGACATATATTATCTATCATGGGTTGTAATGAATGTTTAAAGGTTACGTACTTGGGATTAAACTCTGATGGTATGTAAATTATGTTGATCTTTATATTATTGTTGTTATTATTAGTATTATTCCGCTCATAGAAATGGTATCATGAAGAACCGAGTTCGAGTTTCAAGTACCCGAGTTTGGGGTCCTCTCAGGTTGGTATCAGAGCTATAGGGTTAGAAACCTTAGGTGGGTTAGACCTTAGGCTATAACCTTAGAACAGAGGGAAACGTTAAAAATACAAATAACTCATATAGAGTTTAAAAAGAGATGAATTGACTAAATTCATCGTCAAACTAAATAAAAGATAACTTGTATAAAACTCTTATTTGTTGTGTGTATATACTATATGCTAATCAGGATAATTTATGTGTATAGATGTCAGGTGAAAAAGGATTCGATTACCCTCGGATTGTAAAGAAGGAGCCAATATCGAAGCCGATAGCTGACATAGAGGCTCACAATGAAAATAACTCAGAAGATGTGATTATTATGGAAAGCATAGTACCAGATCTGCAGATGGTGGAGCTGACAGATAGTGATTCAGACACTAAAGTTGAAGCTGATCAAGCATCAACAGAGGTGCAGAATCTGAAGAACAAGGTTTTTTCTCTGGAAAGGCCGTGGGAGATAGAAAAGCTATTGAATAGTCAGTTGCGTCAAGCGTTAATAGAAACAATGGAAGGACAAGATAAGCTTAAGATCCAAATTGGTCAGATGGGAGCCACAAGAAACACATCGTGTGCAGCTCCGGACAAGAAGGGGAAAAGAAAGATAGAAGACCATGACTTAGGAAAATCCAATAAGAAGAAATGGAAAAGAATATGTTATCTTTGTGGCTATGAGGGACATACTACTCTGTATTGTCCTGACTACAAAAAAGGAGCATGTTTTATCTGTGGGATAGAAGGTCATCAGGCAAAAAGTTGTCCAATGAAAAAGAATAATAAATAAGTAGTATAGGTTCTGTTGTGATGTAGGTGTGTTTAATATGTGTGTTTAGTATGTCTGTGTAATGTAATATTCTAAAACTTTTGTGTTGGTCAAGTCTGTAAATCCCGACTTTTGTAGTTACAAAGGGATGAATGATGTTTAAAGCATTATATTCTATGCTATGTAAAATATTCTTTGAATGAATATGAATCTAAGTTTAAGAAATTAATCAAGTTTAGAATATTAAACTTATTTGATAAGGTTTAGAATGTAAGTTAAATTATGATTTTATTTAATCAGATAATGCCGCCAAGGCGTCGAACTCGCAACCAAAGGGCAGAAGAGTCTGTCAACAATGTTGAGGGACAACAACAAGCTGATCCAATGCAGCAATTTGCAAACATGTTAGCTCAGGCTATGCAACAGGGAATACCAGTTGCTGGAAACCAGCCGGACAACCGCTTAGCGAACTTCAAAGACTTTAAGGCTGTAGGACCACCGGAATTCAAAGGTACAACTGACCTTGTTGAAGCCCAAACTTGGGTTAAGGAAATTGAAAAAGCATTCGTGGTAGCTAGGGTATCTGAGGGGCAAAAGACCGCTTTTGCCACCTACATGATGAAGGGGGAAGCAAATTTTTGGTGGGAAGCGAATCAGGCTAGGGCAGGAGAAGGTGTAGTTACATGGGATAGATTTAAAACTTTGTTTTTCGAAAACTATTTTTCACCAAGTATGCAGGCGAGGATGGAGGTTAAATTTTTAGAGTTAAAGCAGGAGAATATGACGGTGTCTGAATACGCCGCCAAATTCAATGAGTTAGTTAGGTTTGCTCTGCATCAAGTTGATACGGAGGCTAGGAAAGCTAGAAGGTTTGGGCTGGGATTGAAACCCTGGCTCTACAACAAAGTGACGGTGTTGCAAATTCCTACATTTACAGCACTCATGGAGAAAGCGATCATAGTTGAGGAGGGAAGTGATGCCATGATCATTTACAATAAGGAGAGGAAGAATAAGGGTAAGACTAAAGGAGCTGGAAAAGTAGGAGTTAATAGTGGGAGCAGGAGTGGAGATAGCAAGAAGAAGGTAAGCAGTTTTGCAAGTGTACAAGTGAAACAGGAAGGTGTTAAGAAACAGATAGTGCCATGTAAGACATGTGGGAAGAATCACTCGGGGGAGTGTTTGAAAGGAAAATTTGTTTGCTACAAGTGCAGGCAGGAGGGCCATATCTCTCCCAACTGCCCCAATCCTAGGATGAATAGTGGATGTTTTATATGCAGATCGACAGAGCACAGGGTGAAAGATTGTTCGAAGAGGAGGGTGGAGACAAGAAGTGTGAACATGGGCACTGGCAGTGGGACGTTAGCAATCACGGGACCGACTTCGTCGAGCAAGCTGACAAAATCTACGGCAAGGGTCTACAACATGGCAGTCCAGGACACGGTAGCAGCTGGCAATGCAACTCTAGGTATTATTCGTATAACTTTTATTTTATTATACATGATTTTCCTAGTTTTAGTAAATTAGTTTATAAAGAAATTTTGAGGCTAAATTTGAGTTCTTTTAGAAATTAAATTTCTGTTTAATCAGAAAGACAAGCTTTATGTGAACAGTTAAAGATCAGTTCGACCAAAGTTGATCGAGATCTACTTGCGATGATTATGTATGCTATGTGCCGTGTATGTATAGGTTTTAAAACGGTGATTCCGGGGATGGAATCTTTATAAGGGAGGGTGAATGTAACAACCCGATATTTTCTACATAAATAAATAAGAAATTTTGGGTATAAATTTTTATTTATTTATTTAAGGATGAGGATTTGTACAAGATAATGTGTATGTGTATTTATGTGGTAAATAAAAATATATTTATTACATAAATATTTACAAATAATTTTATTTTAGAATTATTGATTATTATAAAGTACATTCTTATAATAATTAATTTTATAGTAGAAATATTTTTATTAATTATTTTCCATGAATATACAGTCATATATTATTTAAATAATATATGGAGTGATTTTTAGAATAATTATAATAATTATTTTATTATATGAATTTTAGTACATGTTATTAAGTTAATTATTTTACCTTAATTATTAAGGTTAAATATGATAGATAAATCAGATATGGAATCCAAACCCTAATTTTAGATTATTGTCAAGGTATGAGAATAATAATATAATATTAATTATATTTTTATTTTTCAATGCTATGAATATGTACTGTATTTTCGTATTGATAATGGTAGGTCAATTACGGTGTATTATGACTAAACCTTAGTAATAATGCTAAACCCTAATTTGAGATCCAAATTAGAGTGCAAGATTGTTTTATAAGTGTGTTATATAATTTATGTCGTATATTAAATGTATTAATTAGGTGAACCCTAATTAAAATTCTAGAAACCCTAATTTCTAGAAAACCCTAATTATAATCTAGAAACCCTAAATAATTTTTGAAAATATGGAACCCTAATTTGAAATTTAAATTAGAGTTCGAGATTGGTTGTAATTGTGTTAATGAGATTAATTAGCAAGTCTTATAATTTCAATTGCTAATTTTGAAAACCCTAAAATTTTAAACCCTAATTTGATAATTAGAAAACCTAATTATAAATTGGTAACCCTAATTATCAAAATCGTAAACCCTAATTGCTATTTTAGCAATGTTAATGATAATTATATGATATTAAACCCTAATGTTTCTGTATAGCGTAATTAGAAAATTACTCATAATCAGAAAACCCAAATTTTAAAATTTTAGAAACTAAAAGTTATTTAATTTTTATTTAATTTTATTTATTTTTGTGTAAACTTTAATTGGAAATCCTATTATTATTTTATGCTAAACCTTAGGGTTAAACCCTAAGGGTCAAACCCTAAGGGTTTGCCAAGTCCCATTTTGCCCTTAAATATCCAAACCAAGTGACCATTATACCCCTAAATGCATTATTTTGGCTACCTTGTAGGTTTTGACAATAGGTTCAGTGGGTGAACCACTTCAACCACCCCATGTGCTCAAAATAATAGCAACAAGCAATATACACCAGCCATTCATGCATCTAGCAAGTTGTATAAATAGATTTGAAGAGAGAGAAATGTCATTTGTTACTTATATTTTTCATAACACTCAAACCTTTTCTCTCAAGCCCTAAACCTCCAAAATTATTTCATAATATCAGTCAAGAAACAAGCCCCATGTTCACCATAAACAAATCAGCAACACAAAATTAGAAATTGATTATTAAAGGTATAAAACCCTAGCATAATTTCTGTCCATCGATTCTGTGTTAGATGTTAGTTTTTATTGTTAAAATATGTTGGTTGTAGTCCATTTTGACGATATGGGTTGCTAAATGTTAGATCCATAACATTTAGAAGCACAGATTTGTGTTTTTCAAAAATCTAGAAAATTTGTTCATGGTGGTCTAACAACGAATGTCAGACCTTATATCTCTGTGATCTGTTACGAATTTTGTGTTTTGAAACTTTGTAGTTGTAGTCTGATATGTTCTCTTGGATATGGGCTTGGAATCAGGCTTAGATCGTATGTATATTGCAAGTTATGGAAGGTCAAACTGCGTTGACCGACCATGACTTGCAAGGTTTCTGGGTAACCCAAAACGTGTTTAGCAGCGTCTGACAACGTTTTCTAATGCCTTAATCTGTTCAGTTATATAGGTATTGTTACGTTTGTTGTATTCAGGTTGTAGTATGTTGATTTATCTTTAGATCCACGCTTTTAGAACCCCTAGATATAATATATATTGGATTTGGTGGCCGGTCAAACTAGCTATGTCGAACATGTTCTCTGTTTTCTAGGTAACCCAGAAAACATATGAACATGTCGACTGACATGGTTTGACCGAATTATAACCCTTGATTCTCTTGATGTTTGACTGATGTTTTGTTATAGATCTCTTAAGTTACATGTTTTCTACAAGCTGAAATAGTTAGATCACAAAAACATCAATAGGATTGCAAGTTGTGGAAGCCCAAAAGTGTATGCTCGAACTGTTCTTCATTTTTGGATAACCTAGAAATGAATAACAGCCTCTAACAACACTTTTGGAGGCTCAGATCTTTTTCGTTTATTGCTTGTTGTTCATGTTTATTGTTGGATAATATAGTCCTACACTAGGACTACACGATCGAAACAACAACATGCCCATAAACTACTTGAGAAGTGTTTAATCAGTGGTCAAAGAAGGTCCCTCGAAACTGTCTATGGTGTTCTAGGTTTTGGCCAAGAACATGAAGAACACCTATAGCGACGATTCTGTCGCTATAGGTGGCCTTTAGCGACATATAGCTTATTATTTTCCGAAAATTAATAAGAAAATAGAAAAATTAGTTTTAAATTATTAAAAATACAAAATAAATTATAAAAAAATTATTTTAAATTCCGAAAATTAGTTTTTAATTATTTTAAATATATTTCATAAATATTTAATATTTTTGAAATATTAAAAGTATTTAATTTATTTAATTATAATATTAAATAAATTATTTAAAAATAATTTTAATATTAGAAAAATCATTAAAAATTATATTATGATATAAGAAAATATTTTAAGTTATTTTTAATGACTTTTAATATTTTGTGATAAATTTCATTAATATTTAAATATTAATGGTAATTAATTTATTTACTAAATGAATTAAATAAATTAATTAAAAATGATTTTATTATATTAAAAATTATTTTAAATAATAATAAGGTATTTAAAAATATTTTATGTTATAAAATATAACTTTTAATATTTAAAGATAAATTTTATTAATTAATTATTATTAATGATATTAAAGTTATTTAATAATTTAGTTTAAGAAATGATTTTAATATTATACAAATCATTTTAAATGAAAATAAAGTGTTTAAAAATATTTAAGTTATAAAATATAACTTTTAATATTTAAAGGATAATTTCATTAATAATTAAATATTAATGATTATTAAGTTATTACTAATGATATTAAATTTATTTAATAATTATATTAAATAAATAGTTTATAAATAGTTTTATTAATTTAAAAATCATTTAAAAGGGATATCAATGAATTAAAAATATTTTAAGTTATACTTAATGACTTTTAATATTTGGATAAATAAAACATTAATACCTTAATATTAATGGTAATTATTTAGAAATGATTTTAAATGTTTTAAAAATCATTTAAGGGTAATTTTAATACTTTAAAAGTATTTCAAGTTATTATAAATAACATTAATATTTTGGAAATGATTTCATTAATAGTTTAATACTAATTAAATATTAATGACAATAGAATTGATTAGTATTTAAATCATTTTAAAATTGATTCCAATATTTGAAAATTTATGATAAATCATAATAAATGTTTTAAAATTATACTAAGTCATTTAAAAATAATATGACTGATATTAAGTTACAGAATAGAGTCTTAGACTCGATAATTACCCGATAAAATTGTCGGTACACCGACATGTTTCAGAAATTGATCTGGACTTAGATAATGTGATTAGATAAGTGATTATTTGTGATTCAATGATTGTTAAATCTATGTGCCAATGGGATTAGGGTATGTGCTGACTGCAATAAGTAGTGTTATGTGTTATAGTATGTTGTTATAATCGAACGAATGATCTGATTAATGATAGGCCGCGAGATAAGCGATAAATCTGAATTACAAACTGTAAGCAGCGCTTCAGGCAAGTATCTAACCTTTGCATTTTCTTTATGCAATGGACACGAGTAAGAATGTTTCTAAACTATACTATTACTGTACAGATTATTAACCTTATATTATATACGCTCATTGCTTATTAACATGTTAGTATATGGTAATTCAGATATATATATATATATATATATATATATTCTGTTCGTTAATTTTGTAAATGGTTAAACAAGTGTCCCCACTTGGATAATCATTGTATTTAATCACATATTAATATACCTTTGTCAATTGCACGTATATATATTATATATATATATATATATATATATATATATGTTTAAAACCCATACAAAAATGAACATCCATACACGGGAAAATTTTTATATGCCCAAGGCGGAACAGAGCGAACGATCCTATCGTTCTTGTAATGTAGTATTGATTAATGCAGGGCATAACAGGCTGATCACCCCCGTGCCCGTAAGTTATGTCGGTTTACAGATGAATTTCTGTTTAACCTTTTCGAAAATGAAAATAATGTTCATGGCATGTCACCATAACCCCAGTTATAGTCATTATGTCGTTTCAAAAATTTGAAAGAGAGTTGTTATGTTATATTTATCGATTCAGAATACTTCACAACTATTGACTTGTTGTAGAAGAATAGTACAAAGAAAACATTTAAATCCTTTCAGCTTATATATATATATATATATATATATATATATACATATAATTGCTATTACTTGCTGGGCACTCAAATGATCATCCTTGCTTAAATTTAAATGTTTTCAACTAAGTGCGAACGACCAGAGAGCTCTGATAAGAACAAAGGAAAAGGGAAGGTTGCAGAATGAACGAATTACTATGTTATGTAATAGTTTGGTATTATTAAGACAAGTATGACATATATTATCTATCATGGGTTGTAATGAATGTTTAAGTTTACGTACTTAGGATTAGACTCTGATGGTATGTAAATTAAGTTGATCTTTAAATTATTGTTATTATTATTAGTATTATTCCGCTCATATAAATGGTATCGTGAACAACCGAGTTCGGGTTTCAAGTACCCGAGTTTGGGGTCTTCACAGGCTCTAAGTACTTGCAGAGGGGTATGATTTAATCTTTATGGTTATCTGATACACCTGCGTATATGTCAAAGTAAAACTTTAATATATACCCAAGAAGAGAAGTTCAAGATCCAATAGATCGCTCATCATAAATCTGAAAAATATTCCACTTGGCTATTTCGTAGAATTAATTCTTGATTATTCCTTTGAATATCGTAGAAAACCTTGAAAGCATTGTACTATTTCATTATCAGATTATTGTTATGGAGAATGTGAGAAGACTTGATATTGATTTCTATACCTTTATTGTATGTCTTAACTTGCGGGACAAACTTGTTGCTCACCCTTGCTATAAATAAAACATTTCAACTAGGAACGAAGAGGCCAGCGGGTTAAAGAAGAACAAAGGCAAAGGCAAGATGCTGGAGTAGTTATAAAGAACTTATTATTATGTTATATTTGTAAACCCTTTTTGTATATCTAAGGGATATGTTTGTAATGTTAAGGTTAGCAGACCTGGGATTAATGTATTAACAACCTATGTTAATGACTTATGTAATACTATTTCTATATGAATGGGTAGTTAGATATTATTATATTGTGGATCGTGAACACCAAACTCGGGGGTCAGGTTACCCGTATTTGGGGGTGTCACATCACCTCTGTCTCACTATATGGGATACATCTCCTTATCATCTGATCAGCACATTGTTTGAACAAATATGATTCATCCCATGTAAACCACTTCACATCATGCAAGAATTTCTTCTTTTGATACCCAACTAAGTTAAAAGGAATTATCCTGCTCACCAAGTAGTTCGCATAATCTGCAAACCATGGCACTTCCCCTTTCACCATAAATAATTGTTCATCTTGAAAGAATTCATTAATCACAGTCTTGCCATCTACCTCCCTTCTCGAATTTTCCAGTTGAGATAAATGGTCCGCTACTTGGTTCTCAGTTCCCTTTTTATCCTTAATCTCTAAATCAAATTCTTGTAACAGAAGTTTCCACCTGATCAAACGAGGCTTTGCATCCTTCTTTGCCACTAAGTGTCGAATTTCTGCATGATCCATGTACATTATCACCTTTGTACCAATCAGATACGCTCGAAATTTGTCAAAAGCATACACAACTGCCAGTAATTCCTTCTATGTGGTGGTGTAGTTTAACTGCGTATTAGTAAGGGTCTTGCTTACATAATATATCACATGAAAAACCTTTTCTTTTCGCTGACCCAAAATAGCCCCCAAAGCATAATCACTGGCATCACACATCAACTCGAATGGTAGGTCCCAATCCGGACTGTAATGACTGGTGCCGAAGTTAACCTTTTCTCCAAATGCTCATATGCAGACACGCAGTCCTCATCAAACTTGAACTGTGAATCCTTCTCCAATAAGCTGCGAAGCGGCTTCGTTATCTTGGAGAAGTTTTTAATGAATCTGCGATAAAAGCTTGCATGTCCTAAAAAACTTCGAACACCTTTTACTAAAGTTGGTGGTGGGAAATTCTCAATAGTCTCTAATTTTGCTCTGTCCACCTCAAGTCCCTTCTTCGACACCTTATGTCCTAGAATTATTCCTTCTTGTAACATAAAATGACACTTTTCCCAATTTAACACCAAGTTTGACTCAACACACCTTCTCAAAACCATTACTAAATTATTCAAGTACAAATCAAAAGAATCCCCGAATACTGAGAAATCATCCATCAACACCTCCACATTATGCTCCACCATATTCGAAAAGATAGCCATCATATATCTCTAAAAATTGGCTAGGGCATTGCAAAAACCGAAAGACATCCTTCTGAAAGAAAAAGTATCATACGGACATGTAAAGGTTGTCTTTTCCTGGTCTTTTGGAGCTATAACAATCTGATTGTAACCTGAATACCCATCCAGAAGGAAATAGAACTAATGCCTCGCTAGTCTGTCCAACATCTGGTCAATAAACGGCAATGGGAAATGATCTTTCCTTGTAGCTTTGTTAAGTCTGCGATAATCCATGCAGACTCTCCACCCCGTTACTGTTTTTGTCGGAATCAACTCATTATTTTTATTAGATATTACAGTCATACCGCCATTCTTCGGTACACACTGTACCGAGCTCACCCATTAACTATCTAAAATCGGATACATGATACCTGCATCCAGCTATTTCAACACTTCCTTCTTTACCACTTCCTCTATGATTGGATTATGTCTTCTTTGATGTTCCAATGAAGGCTTGCTATCATTACAAGAGGATCTTATCCATACAGAAAGATGGGCTAATCCCTTTTATATCTGCTATAGTCCACCCAATTGATGACTTGAACTCTCTGAGGACTCTTAGCAGTTTTTCTTCCTGAAAAGATGTTAGTGCAGAAGAAATAATCACATGTAATTTTGAATTTTTATTTAAAAATGCATACCTTAAATGGTCTGGAAGTGGTTTCAACTCAAGTTCTGGAGGTGTTTCAAAAGATGGCTTTAATTTCACTGATGACTCTCCAGCTTTTTTTAATGGCTCAACAGGAGTTTTGAATTTTCTAAACTGTGGAGTTGTGTCTAGAAAATGAACAAGTTCTTCAATCTCCTCATCATCTATTTCTGAATTCCCCACAATAGCAGTTCTGAAAGGTTCTTGATTCACCAAGCTTTCTACTTCATCATTTAGTACTTTTTCCACCAAATCACCGTGAAGCATTCCTCATCATCTGTCAGAAATTTCATTGCCTTGAATACTTTAAAAGTAACTTCCTGATCATGCACTCGCATTGTTAGTTCCCCTTTTTAAACATCTATCAAGGTTCATCTTGTAGCTAGGATTGGTCTTCCAAGGATAATTGGTATACTTCTGTCTTCCTCATAATCTAAAATGATGAAATTAGCTAGAAAGATGAATTTATCCACTTTAACCAGTACATCTTCAATAATTCCCCGTGGATAGATAGACTTGCCAGCTAGTTGTAAAGAAATATTTATCAGCCTTGGACCCGGCAATCCCAACTGATTGAATACTGACAAGGGCATCAAATTATTACTTGCCCCAAGATCACACAAACATTTGCTGAAACTCATATTACCGATTGTGCATGGTATTGTAAAGCTGCCCGGATCTTTCAGCTTTGGAGGTAATTTGCGTTGATGCACTGCACTGCATTCTTCCATCAAGGCTATTGTTTCGAACTCTTCCAACCTCTTCTTCCTTGACAATATGCCCTTCATAAACTTTGCATAACTAGGCATCTATTTCAATGCCTTAACAGAGGGTATGTTGATTTATAACTTTTTAAACACCTCCAAAAGCTTACTACACTACTTGTCTTCCCTCTGCTTATGTAATCTCTATGGATACGAAATAGGAGGGTGAACTACTAGTATCTTATTAATGGGCTTCTCAACAAAACCTTCTTTATTCTTCTCTTCTTGCTGTTGTTCAGAACCTTCATTATTCAAATTCTCCTCGGATACAATAGTGGCGCAGGCACGCCATACTGGTTTCCTGTAACTTATTTCCCAGACCTAAGTGTAATTACTTGACATTGTTCTTTCCCTTCTCTTCTTGGATTGGCCTCTGTATTACTTGGCAATGAACCTTGTGGTCTGTTGTTAAGCATGCTAGCCATCTGACCCATTTGAGTTTCCAGATTTTTGATAGCCACTGCTTGGCTTTTAATCATCACTACGGTATTTGCCATATACTTCATCATCATCTCCTCCGTTTTTGACTTCTTTTCTTGCTGAGGTACATGTGGTGGATGATGTTGTTGTTGCTAAGAAAATCTAGGTTGATAGGGTGGTCTTGGTGCAAACTGTTGCTGAGCTGATTGTGACTGAAACTGTTGTTGTGGTTAAAACTGACTTTGTTGATTATTTTAGTTGTTTGACCAACTAAAATTTGGATGGTTGCGGTTGTTGGAGTTATATGTATTCTAAAATTGACCGTGATCTTTCCGGTAGTTGCTCACATACTATACAGACTCTGAACTGATAGCACATTGGTCAGTTACATATGACCATGCACATATCTCATATATAGAAGCAACTGTCTTCGCCTTGGTTTTCGTCAAAGAGTCAATCTTCTTTGCCATGGATGCTATCTATTCTGATAATTGAGTGATAGGATCCACCTCTAACAAACCTTCAACTTTGGGCTGTGGCATTCTGGCTGTAGGATTTTGGAATTCATTCGCTGCCATCGTCTCAATAATATTGTAAGCTTCTTCATAGCTCTTTGCCTATAGAGCTCTTCCTGCAGCTGCATCTACAATTGGCCTTGACTGCCATCCCAATCCATTATAGAACGTATTAATCACCATCCAATCTGGCATGCCATAGTGTGAACACTTCCTTAGCATCTCCTTGTATCTTTCCCAAGCTTAATATAGAGATTCACCCTACTGCTGTTCGAACTAGGAAATTGTTGTCCTTATCTTCACATTTTTAGCCATTGGAAAGAATTTGACTAAGAATTTCTATGCTAGATCCTCCCATGTTGTTATAGAACCTGAAGGTAAAGAGTGAAGCCAACTTCTTGCTTTGTCCCGTAACGAAAATGGAAATAGTCTAAGTCTGATTGCATCCTTTGTCACCCCATTGTACCTGAAGCTGTCACATATTTTAATGAAACTCAACAGGTGCTCATTTGGATCGTCTGTAGCAGCACCCCTAAACTGTACCAAATTTTCACCATTTGAATAGTGTTCGGCTTTATCTCAAAAGTGTTGGCTGCTATAGCTGGCCTAACTATACTTGACTGTAATCCATTGATGTTCGGCGTCGAATAATCTCTCAATGCTCTGTGCTCTTCTCTTTGCTCTTCTCTTTGTTCTGTCGTTGCCATATTAGATGTTGTGGTCTCTAACTCTACTTGTATATTTCTACGCGCTCTTGATTTCCAACCTCTACCGTTGATGTTGTCATGTAAAGGTGTTAACTCAGAATTGGATGATCGCGTGTGCATAAAATATATACAAGTACCTGAAACACAAACAAAAACAAAAATAGAAATAAGATAAGATTAGATTTGTCTAAATCATACAAATTTAGCTTAAAATTGATGATAATAATAAAATTGAACGCCTTTCCCCGGCAACGGGGCCAAAAACTTGTTACCTCCTTTTTAGTCTTAATAAAGGACTCTAACTCATGCAAGCATACATGGGTCAACAAGTAGTACAGAGTAAGAAAAGTATCGATCCACGGAGAAAGGTTTTAAATTTTAAATTAGCATACATCAATCGTATCACTATTTTCATATGCATAAATGAATTCTCACACTTTTAAATTAATCTAAACTTAAATAATGACTAAAAAATTAATACTATGATAATGAATCAAATTTGGAAAGAATGGGATTCTAACTTCATTTCATACTTCATCTAAATATTACCATCATGTAAGCTTATATAATCATCATGGAAAATTAGCCAAGAGCACAAAAGTAGACATAATCATTTTTCAATGAATTATGGCCTATTTACATAACATCCTCACTTGATAAGAATCATGTAATCGACAATATTACCAAAATCACTATATTTCTATGTGAAATTGCAGCAATAATGAATTAATGCACATGCTCCTATATTACTACACACGGTGAAACAATATATTTCTATCTGATTCACAAAGTATAAAGCTAAACATCTCAGCCTCATAAACGCATGCTATTATGATTATAACCATACTCATATTTCATTTTTCAATTCCATATAAGTATACAAGGTGAATGGTGATCAAACATTCAATCAATACACTCAATCACAATAGAGAATCCGATGATAAGCATACAATCAAACAATCAGGCAATTAATTATAGACTACATATCAAAATTCGTTAGAATTCCATAATGGAGTTTAGTTCATTTCTGAACCGAAAGCCATTATGGGATTTGTAATAACTCATGGAAATTAAATAGCACAATTAAAAAAGAAGAGAGAATTGGTTAAACCCAATTGCAGATTTTTGTTCCAAAGTGATGTTCCAAATCACCCCTTAATCTCTAGAAATGATACTACACTTTATTTCATAATCTAGAATAAGAGAAAAGCAATTCTGCTGATCAGAACTCCAAACTCTCTCTAGAATAGCTAACAAAA
The DNA here is from genome assembly GCA_016801055.1 of Panax notoginseng. NCBI lineage: Eukaryota > Viridiplantae > Streptophyta > Magnoliopsida > Apiales > Araliaceae > Panax > Panax notoginseng. Next base: position 80,259,915 of record CM029015.1, on the reverse strand, counting down.
TGTAAGAACCCTAATTACTTAGATGATAGCTGATAAAAATCAACAACTCTCCACGTCTGGTGCCAACCAGAATAGTTTAGATAAGACCCAGCGCTCAAATTTCAAATTTAAAAATTAAGTTAACAAACAACATCAGATAACTCACGCGGCTGCGCGTGATAGCAGTACAAAATGGGTGCAGGTGTGCGATGTCAATATCTGCTGAGTCTCTAGCGCGGGCGCGTGATATGCCTTCTTGTTTTAGGCACCGTCGCGCGTATTTGGGATGTTAAATTCTGCAGGCAGATAGCGCGGGAGCACGAGAATTGACTTGTCTAGCAGCGCGGCCACGCTGCTCCTGTCTGCAGCACTCTGATGTTCTGCTATTGTTGCTTGTTGTTCTGTTGTTTATCCTTCATCTTACCTTTCTGTATAAAGCTCATCACTGCTTTAATTCATCATCTACTAATGTCCATCATGCGTACTTCTTGTCAACTCGTGTCACCATCCCAATCCACTTCTTTCTTCACTTTAGGAATTTAACTACAAAAAATGCTAAACAAACATAAAATGCATAAAAATTTACTAAAATGTACTTGAGATGAGCATAATTATCGTGAATTGATATCCAATAAGTAAGTGTAAAACCTATTTATCAGTATTCTAAATTCTTCCTTGATGGATGGACATTAAAATGTCTCCAGATCTTTCAGAATGGATCGTTGATCTGTGTGTACTCCCTACAATCTTTTTGGTGTCTTGGAATTGGTTTCTGTATGGAAATGTAGAGAAAAATATGGCTTTTCTTCTATGAGATTGACCGCACCACAGATGGTCACCAGTACTCCTATTTAGGAAGAACCTAGTTAATTCTATCTCTTATAGATTGGTATTGCCCTTTGAGGAATAACTACAGCTTAGATGGTCCCCGAGTCTCCCGTTTATATGGGGAGGTCAAGAAATTCCATCCCTTTGGTCTGAAGCCGAATAAAATGTGGTGGATTGAAGTTTGATCCTAGTACCAGATGACAAGTCTTTGTGTTTTGTTAGGGGGCTAGATCGAACCATGAATGGTTGCCTATGTACACCTGTTGAAGAGAAGATCAGGTCTGCATAGTTCAAGCCTGGTGCAAGAGGTTCAACGCTGTATGTGGCAGAAAGGGAATAGGAATGTTTTTGTTATTTTTGTTTTTGTAAGGAAAAGGGTGTAGAAATATTTTTTTTATTGTGACCGGACCATAAAAAATTGTTGCCTACGTACTCCCGTGTATCAGGGAGATCAGGTCAACGTAGTTCGCCCCTCAGGATGATTTATAGCCTATGAAAAGTTTAATCCCATGTGAATGACAAACTTGCAGGGGAAAAGAAAGTTTGATCCTAAGTTCAGGATAAAATGCATGTGTGAAAAAAGTTTGATCCCATGTTTGGGTACAAACTGCAAGTGTGAAAGGTTCAATCCTTAGTGGGATAACCGAAGTTATATGAAGTGAAGCCAGGCTGCTGGCTTGAAGAGTATGTATCCCTAAGGGGCAAAGTGTGAAAGAAAGTTGTATGTGGTGAAGGGTTAAAGAACCGGAAAGACTGATGATCTGATGATCCAAAATCAAGATGTTTGCTTGATGGTAACCTCAGACATAGTACCATTTTCACGGTGTCAGAGTTGATGAGTTGTGGAATTTCATCACCATCCATTTCTTGTAATCTAAGAGCGCCTCCTATCAATATCTCCTTGACAACAAACGGGCCTTCCCAGTTTGGAGCGAATTTTCCCTTGGACTGATCTTGGTTGTCAATGATCTTCTTCAAAACCAAGTCATGTTATTTAAACTACCGTAGCCAGACTTTTCTGTTGTAGGATCTGGCGATCCTTTGTTGATATAACTGACCATGAAAGATAGCCGCAGTTCGCCTTTCGTCTATTAGAGATAATTGGTGATACATTTCTTGTACTCACTAGTCTTCATCCAGCTGAGCGTCTATTAACATTCTGAGAGATTCCATTTTCACTTCTATGGGTAGCACTGCTTCCATCCTATAGGTCAATGCGTAGGGGGTTGCCCCAGTGAAAGTGCGCATTGATGTCATGTATGCTAACAAAGTCAGAGGCAATAAGTCAGGCCAGCCTTTATGGTTGGCGGACATCTTTTGCATGATCTTCTTGATGTTTTTGTTAGCCGCTTCAACAACACCATTCATCTTTGGACGGTAGATGACGGAGTTGAGATGTTTGATGTGGAATTTACTGCACAACTCTTCCATCATTTTGTTGTTGACGTTCTTAGCATTGTCTAACACAATTACCTCTAGTTGTCCATATCAACAAATGACATTATTTCTGATGAAAGCAATGATGACTTATTTGGTAATCCTTGGGAATGAGGCTGCTTCTACCTATTTGGTGAAGTAATCGATTATGGTGAATATAAAGCGATGCCCATTACTGGCTTTAGGCTCGATGGGCCCGATCACGTCCATTCCCCATATTGAGAAGGGTCAGGGCGAACTCATATTATGGAGTTCCCTTTGAGGGGCATGGATAGCATTCCCATAAATTTGGCATTAGTAGCACCTCTTGACGTGATCATCACAGTCAGCCTTGAGGGTAAGCTAGTAATATCCTGTTCTGAGGATCTTCTTAACCAATAGGGCACTGCTCATATGTGGGCCACATACTCCACCATGGACCTCATCTATGAGTCTCTGAGCTTGGTCCTTGTCCAAGCATCTGAGGAGACCTAATCCTGCATCTCTTTTGTAGAGTGCATCTCCGCTCAGGTAGAATTTCATAGCAAATCGATGGATCAGCCTTTTCTCAGTCAGGCTCACCTCAGCTGGTGTAGATTAGTCTTGTAAGTACTCCTTGATATGCTGATACCAATGTAATTCCCATAGACTAGAGCCTTTTGTTGGGCAACTGTGAGGGTTGGCATATGTTCATTGTCGTGTATGTTGATCAAGGAGGCCAAGGTTGCTGGTGCATCAGCAAAATCATTCCTATTCCGAGGAATGTGGAGGAAGGATATTTCTTCAAACTCCGAAGCCGTCTGTAGAACTTACCGATGGTAAGGCAGCAAGTATAGACCTTTGGCGTGATAGATTCTGGTGGTTTGTCTGATTACCAACTCAAAATCTCTAAAGATAGTTAACCGTCTGATACCCATTGATTGGGCAAGTTTTAGCCCCATGATACAGCCTTCGTACTCAACTGTGTTCTTGGTGTTGGCAAACTACAATTTGACGGCGACGGGATGCTGCTCCCCCGTATCAGATACTAGAACTGCTCCAGTTCCAGAACCTACCATGTTAACAGCTCCATCAAAATACATTTTCCACGTACGACATGCATTGTACTGATGGTGTAGCTGAACTGCCATAACCCCTTCATCGGGGAAGTACATTTCTAAGGGTTTAAAGTCCCCTGAAGGTGCGGCGGCCAGTTGATCCATAATTCCTTGAGCTTTAATGGACTTTTACGTCACGTAGATAATATCAAATTGTTGTAGGATCAACTGTCATCTGCCATCTCTATCTCCTTGTGCATTAAATCATGGAAAAGGGCCATTATGGCTCGCTGATAGGTGGCTCCGGTATTGATGAGGCCGAATGACAACCGTCTATAGCAAAAGGTTCCCCAAGGAGTGATGAATGCAGTTTTCTCACGATCTTCCTCAGCAACCATAATTTAATGGTACCCTACAAAGCAGTCCTCAAAGGAGTACATGCCGTATTGAGTAGTATTGTCAATAAGAATGTGGATAAATGGCACGGGAAAGCTATCTTTAAGGCAAGTTTTATTCAGATCCCGGTAATCCATGCAAACTCGCACCTTTCCTCCAGTTTTAGGCACGAGAACGATGTTGGATATCCATTCAGGATAGGTGGACACCATGATAATGCCAACTTGAAATTGTTTCATAATTTATTCTTTAACTTTTAAACTCCACTAAGATTTTAATCGCCTAAGCTTTTGCTTGACTGGCTTGAATCCCTCTTTTATAGGAAGGCGATGAAGGACAATGCCAGTGGACAAACCTACCATGTCTTCATGAGACCATGTAAACACATCCTGGAATTGAGCTAGTAGTGTAACCATGTCATTCCTCTGATTTGGAGTGTGGTCTGAACCAATTTGTATTAACTTAGGGTTCTCTAAGGTTTTGAGATTGAAGGAGGTAGTTTGATCAAGGTTGGGTTTACGTTTATCGTTGACCCATTCTTTGATCTCCTGAGGTATCTCAATGTCCTCTTGTATTTCCATCAAGTCTGAGTCCAACTTTTCATCAAAGCTACAATCCTTGTGGAGAAGAGACATCTTACCAGCAAATATAGGCAAATCTAAATTCAGAGTCCTGAAACAAAATATGCTTTCACTTAATATATATGAAACTGTTCAATCATACTAAGTGTTAGTATGTACTGACAAAACAACTGCTAATACTGTACAAAAAAGTAAGCAGTTATTATTATCTATATGGTAAAAGGAGTTTCTGCCCGTTTTACCCTTGTCAACTAATAAAAGGAGTGATGCTTCAATTGTTAAGGGTGAAGTCCTGATGGATTGCAGTGATGGAGGGGCTGTCATCGTCCTCCTTCTCCCAAATGATGACCTTTACGTATGGGCAATCATCGTCTGGGGTGTATCTATTTGTATGTTCATCATGGACAATGATGCGTATGTTTGACATCATCTGGGTAATGTCCTGTTTACATCTCCATTCCTCTTCTTCCACTTTTGGATCTAGAACTAGGACTTCTTTCTCCTTTACCCATATTAGTTTAGGAAATAACATGGCCATTACATGGGCCGGCACCTTTACCGAAGACCGTACAGGCTCAAGAACTGTAGGTGGAGATAATCGCCGTGTGGCTAAAGCTGAAGGAATCTGTTTATGCTTATGAGGATTCCTGCGACTAGAACTAGCAGTATAGCTTAGTCCGGTTGTCCCTGTTTGACTGGGACATTGAATGGGACGCTTGATGCCCTGATTATCTTTGCCCAACCCCTGTCTAGGTTGATATCCCCACGACATCATTTCTTGAGTGGCCGATATTACTTCGGTAGAAATTTAGGGTATGAGAGGTGGTGCCCTAACAGGATGGTAATGAGTGTTGCTCACCTCCAGGGCATGAAAACTAACCGGCTCAACTTCTGAATTGAAGTTGATGAGTGGTATGTCACCTTGTTCAGGACATTCCGGCTCAGCATTGATAGTGACTAGGTTGTTGTTAATAATGTATTTAAGTTGTTGGTGAAGAATGGAGGGAACTGCCCTGGCCATGTGAATCCACGGTCTTCCAAGAAGCCGGTTGTATCCTGTATCTGTTTTGAGAATGTGAAAAGCCACGAAGAATGTATGTGGACCAATCTCCTCTGGCAGTTCAATCTCTCCAATAAAGTTTAGTCGAGATTCATCAAAAGCTTTGATAACCGTATGGCTGTTTTGGATTTGAATGAGATTGATGTTCATCTTCACCAAAGTGGTATAAGGATAGATATTCAGAGACGAACCTCCATCTATTAAGACTCCCCCATCATATATCCGGAGGACAAAACCGTAATGTGCAACAGCTTGTAATGATCGGTCCCTTCGGGAGGTATATCGTCATCAGTAAAAGATATCACATTGTTGTTAAATATATGTTCCACTAGATGCTGGAATTTCTCAACATCTATTAACTTAGGTAGTTGGGCTTCTTCCAAAATGCTGAGTAAGACCTTCCTGTGATCTTCATAAGAGAAAACTATGTCCAGTATGAAAACTTGATGTGGAGCTTCTCTTAAGCTTAAAACCACCTCAGCTTCATTATGGCCCATAGTATTGATAAATTCTTCCACTTTCTCTATGGGAATATTCCCCTTTGACTTGATGATATGCTTCATCACCTGTTGGGGAAGATACAATGGATTATCCTTCGACAGTGGAGCAGTTATGTACGATGTGGATCCTTCAGCCCATCCATAATTCCATAAAACTTTCTTTAGGCTGACAATAGGATATTGTGGCCTACATGACAATATAACGGGCTTTGGCGCAACCACTTTCAAAGGATTGTCAACCCCCTTGAGTTGAATTGGTTGGAATATATGTAAGGGAGTAGTTGAATCTGTCTCATCATATATGACTGCTACGACTTCCTTCCACTTCGTAGGAAGCACGTCCTCACTCTCTAGTACTACAGCATCATCGTCTGCCATCTGCAGGACACCACTGTCAATTAAATTCTGAATAAGGTGGCGAAGTGCCCAGCATTCTTCTGTGCTGTGACCGCGAGTTTGGGAATGATATTGGCACACTCCATGTAAATCAAACCGTCTTGAATGCGGGCTGATTGTAAGTAGCAAATTTTTGATTCTTCCTTCATTTATCAGCATCTACAGTATTTCTTCCATTGGTTGGCCTAGGTATGTAAAATCCCTTTTGTGGGAAAAATCCTGACGGGCTTTAGTACTTGCTCTTTTTACAAATTTATCCTCTAGTGTTTCATTTTCTAGAGTATGCGGTGGAGTGTTCGTAACAAGAGGAAGGAGACTGGCATGCTCCTGACTTAATAATTGGTGTGTGACTTGGTGCTGATGGACCACTAGTTCTACTAATTAGTTAAGTTACTCACGTAGAGCATTCATTTTCCGTTCCATTGTAAACTGGAACTTTTCATAGTCCCATTTGTCAGCACCATCCTTGCTAGCCTAGGAAGATCCACCATTAAAATTGGAACTCTGTCCATTGCTCCAATTAATCATATTGACCTCTTCTTCTTTGTGTTGAGGAAGAGGGTTGTCTTACACATGGGGTTGAACGGGCTTGGTGACCACAGTCTCACCGCTATCGATCAAATCCTAGATCTTATGTTTCAAGGCCCAGCAATCTTAAGTATCATGTCTCGGTGCCCTGACATGATAAGCACACTTCCGAGAAGCATTGAAACCCCTCCCATTCGGGTTGGTTGGTGAAAGAAGATGAGTAATTTTCTTTTGAGTGGTCAGAAGATTGAGAATGTTCTCGAGTGAGTCCCCCGGGGGTGTGAACACTTGAGTGCGTCTGACTTCTCCACCTTTAGGTAATGGAGGGTTTGAAGACTGTGCTTGAAAGGGAGTGTAATTTTCTCCTTTGGATAGGCATATTCTGACTGCCTTTCTAACCTTGTAGTATCAAGGAAACATCCTCCTCTTTCTTTTTATGGACCCTCCGAGGGTTGTTTCCATAATTTCCAAACTGGATGTGTTCTGCAATAGCTTTGAAGGTAGCTAGGTCTTGAATTTTCCCTGACATCAATCCCATCTCAGCCATCTACCCATGCTTAATCATTTCAGAGAATGGTTTGCAAATACCAGCTAACACCCTCTCATAGAAAGGAGCTTCTTGTATGTCTATAAAGGTCATATCCATTTTTGACTCATTCATAGAGGGAACAACTTGAGCAGCAAGGAGCCTCCACCTTTTAGCAAACTCTCTGAAAAATTCATTGGTTTGTTTTCTGACTTTAGTAATTTGGTACCGGTCAGGAGCCATCTGAGACTGGAAGCTATACTGAGTGAGGAAGGCATGAGCTAGCTCCTCCCAGCTATGGATCTTTGAATTGTCTAATCTGGAATACCACAATCGGGCTTCTCCAGTTAGACTTTTCTGAAAGAGCTGCATTCTGAGCTTCTCGTCCTCGGTATAAGATCCGAGTTCTCCAACGAATACCTTCAAATGTGTGTAAGGATCTCCTAATCCGTCATACTTTTCAAAGTTAGGAATGTTAAACTTCTCTGGATAATGCACACCAGTGAATATACAAAGGTCTGCATATGAAACACTCCCATGTGCTCCAATCCCTTTAATATAATGGATGGACTCTTCCATTTGAAGGACCTTCTTTCTGATATCACCGGTGTCTATATCTTCTTTAAGATGGGTGGTATCATGAATTTTGTTGGTTGTGTCCAACTGAAGCTCATGTACTGGGATGGCTTTATCTGGACCTTGGGTTCCTCCTTGTGTATAGGATTCAGTATGTATGGGTATCCTTGTACCCTGAGTAGATTGGTGTAGTTCTTTAAGCAGAACAACCAAATCTGTGATTTGTTTTACTTAATCTGTCGAACTCTTCGTGGGAGATAGTATTAAGATTAGCCCGGTCAGATGAAGACATATTTGGCTGTAGGCTCGTGGCCTTTTTGGACTTTGACCGGGTAATAGGTCCGATTGTTTTCCTATAAAAAACTAATGTAGTTTAGTTTTAGAGAATGAATAAATGTTTACATGCTATATGATGTATCCGTTTTAGGAGTATTATCCTGTAACACGGATGTTAGCTTTTTGTAATACATGATAACATGTTAATTTTAATATGCATGTGCACATATTTCTTCATTTTTCCCATTACAATGAGATGAATATGTCATGAAATTACAAGTAATTGACTTTACGAGTAATTGAAATGAGAAAGCATGAAGAGACTTTCCTCCGCGTTTAGTTTATCAGAGGCTGACCTATCTTAGGTTGACTCTCGCTGCTTTTTGGCATGAAGGTTCCCAAATCATCTCAATTTACTTGACGGGAAGTTAATTCGGTCTTTCAACAGGAGCGAATTTGGGTGGTGCCTTTCATGAGCCTCGTTGGAATTAGTCTTTCTACGAGTCTAGTAATCAAACACCGACAGGATAGCCTCTTGATGGAGGAACCACACAACATACATTCACATACAACGTGTCTCACCGTTTGTGAAAATGATGACATGTGCAAAGCACAAATATCACAAGCAGATATAGTGTAAAACATTAAGTACAGTAAGTAAATGCATTTGTACACATCCATCAAATGTAAATGTAACATTCACACACAAGCATATAACAGTTTTGAAAATCTTGTAATAGCGGCTTAAATCCTCTTACTGGAGTCCCCAGCAGAGTCGCCACCTATCGACGTCGGGATTTTTATTTGTCCCTTTTATGTTCTTGTTCTTTTGTGTTCTCATGTTAGGTGAGATTTGTTTGAAAAAATAAGTTGTGAAAAGGTCCAACATGTATATGTCAACGATTTGTCTGTAAGAGTCGCCAGTTGGTTTTTTAACTGGTTGTACCAACACAATAGAGAAAAGATTTGCACATTGACCCAATGATGTGACACTGCTAAACGGGTCTGTGAAATTGAAATTCATTATGGTCCGGGGGCTTGATTATGTGGAGGGAAGGTGTTAGGCACCCCCCGACATCCGTGTTACCACAGTGACCTCCTCTTTCCAAGAAACTGTTATATGAATATGTGTGTGTGTGTGTGTGGGCCAATGTGCTGTTATTTGGAAGTAGTACGAGACCTCGTTCGCACCTATATACACAGGGTTTGAATTTATGTAAAAATTCAGTTTTAAACAAGATATGGCAGTGAAGTGTTGTAAAGAGGTTTTTCAAACCCTTATGCTCAATAGTAATTGAGACATTTTACACTTCCATTTTATTATGTGTTCAGCTTGATTTCTTTTATTTTCGAGATGTGAAGCATCTTCTAGAAAATAATGTACAAATCAGTGCCAAACTCCTCGTGGGCATGAAAACCATAGGAGGAAATCCAAACACCGTGAATAAATTTACAAGCTGCTTACAGTCGAAAATGTCCATCACGAGAACCGAATCTAGATTCAGTAAACTGAATCTGTGATCACATGATTCCTAGGCTCACATGATACCGCAATTTATATGAAAACTGTAAGCAGAAATATATAAAAAGTTGCAATTATATATATATATATATATATATATATATATATATATATATATATATATATATTGATATGGTCAACCACCACGAAGCACCTCCATGGGGGATCGAAGATATAAATAAAGCTGTAAAAGTGATCAACCGCCACGAAATAAATTCTAGGCGGGACGAAATGTACAGAAAGCTGTAAAAATAGTCAACCGCCACGAAATAAACTCTAGGCAGGACGAAATGTAATTATATATATATATATATATATATATATATATATATATATATATATATATATATAAGTAGTAAACGTACTGGATGTAAAATCCAGGCTCAATCAAATAGAGTTTAATGGGAACAACATATATATAAATATTTATATATATAAAAGAAATAAATAAATGCACCGGATGTAAAATTCAGGCTCATCGAATAGAGTTCGACAACAGTTCATATATATAAGTATATATATATACACACACACACACACACACACATATATATATATATATATAATATATACAAAAGAAAAAAAAAGCCACGGACCGAAGTCCGGGCAAACACACACAACACGACTCTCAATGTGAAGAACAGTGTGTGCAAAGATGAAAAGAAAGGCTTTAAGGTGTGTAAGAAGGCTTACAGTGGGCTGCCAAAGAAGACTTCTATAGCTTTAAGTGGATGAACACTCGGCTCTCGCCGATAAAAATATAGCTATATGTGAGCTTACAAGTGTTAAAAGTGAGAAAGCACTCAGTTTAGGGTGTGTACAAAGCAAATTAGACAGGGCTTCATCACCTTTTTTTCTTCCAAAATGGCCAGCCCAAGCCCTCTATTTATAGAAGGGGGAGCCGCAGATGTACCTGCGGCTTCTTGGGGTGCCCTGGCTCCGTGGGTCCCATCGTCTCAAAGTACGTGCACGCGTTCAATGTAATGTCTGCTCAAACTTTCAGAACTCCTATCCGGGCATTCGATTGAGGTGTACAAGACCTATTTCGGATCGCCATTATCAAGAGCTACACAATGACATGTGATTAGAGATTGTACAAAGTCATAAAGATGAGACCATGCCCTATGTCTTCAAGCTTTAAATTCTACCCGGTGTACTATCTTGTGCAGTAGTCACTCGGGATTGGCGCTCCTTGGTTCTTGTAGGACATTGCTATGTAGAAATATTTGTATGTTGTTGTTGAGACGATGCGATGTGGCATTGGGATGGCAAAATAACAGTTCTTCCCTTCACCGGGGTTATGTCCGGTTTGAGCAGTGTTAGCAGTCGTTGCTCAGGGATATCTCTGAGATTGGACTGCTACAGGTGTTGACCATCCTCAAGGTTGTTTCTGAGATGTGCCTGACTTCCCGGGGTTATCTCTGGGCTTTGTGTAAGGAGTGCCTCGGGACTTTTGCCGAGTGTTCTGAAGCTGTTTGCATGGCTTTGAAACAAGCATTTCTGGGGTTATTTTCGAAACTGCAACTGTATGCCTCGAGGTTATGTCTGAGGTTAACGATGTCTTTCCTGGTGTTATTTTCAGGATTGAGACTGAGTATCTCGGGGTTATCTCCAAGATGGCACGGGTCTTCTCCGGTGTGATTTTCGGTATATGAACTGCAGTCCTCGGGGTTATCTCCGAGGTTGAAATTGAAAACTCCTGGTGTTGTCACTAGGGTTGAGGTTAAAACTTCTGGTGGTATCCGAGTTTGAGCTAGATGTCTCGGGGTTATCTCCGAGATGGTCATACTGAATATCCTAGGGTTATCTCTGGGATTGAACTGAGCTATCTTCCAGGGTTATCTCTAAAAGACGATCCTGCTCTCCTATAATGTTAGTAACAGGTATGCAGAAAAAAATTTGAGTGTCTACACGGAGGTATATACGAAACTGGCAACCGATCTAACTCACTGTGAAAGAAAATGTAGACGAGACGGGAACTTGTTTGTTGGTTGTTTGTGGGAAACCACTCAGAGTACCATATGGACTACTAGTAGAGACACGATGTGTGCTGAGTCCTAGAAGAGTTATAAGAAGAAGATAAGAATGTAAATCATCAAAGATGATGATCGTATGAGTAAGACATCTCCGTATGTCATGAAGCTGTAAATTGGTAAAGAAAGTTAGTCGCGTAAATTCAGATTGTAAGAACGCGGACCTTAAGAAGTAAAGTTAAGTAAACCAATGTGTAAGTCAAGTATATGACTAATTGGTGTATGTGCTATTTTCTTATGTGTTATATAGGGTTTTGAAATGAGCAATTCCGCGTAAACATTAAGTTTTAGTTGTGCGTAAGGCAAGTTTCCTAACTTCATTCATTTTATATGAATGCTAGTTTCTTAAACTTCTCAGAGGTTGAACTTGAGAAGTTTTTCTATGGGCAAATGTGCGATATTTGTACAAGGTGTAGAATGTATGAGGCCTTGTGCCATAATTTGAACACTTTGGTATTTCTATGAGATGAATTATTCTGTGATTAAACTGTTCAATATGAGAATGTTTTGTTTATACATGAACTGTTATTGTTAAGTCTGTGCTAATGATTTTAGCCAGACAAGATGTGTATGGAAAAGCTAGAAGAAATAAAGTATTTGAAAGTGAAAGTGGCTAATGTTTTAAAATGATAGGAATCGAGATTATTCCTATTATTCAAGCTGCTTCATAACCTTTGTTCAGTTATTTAAGTCTTAAAAGAATGTTTAATTTTTTTAAGTTATTTATTCAACTGCTATGACTTGCTGGGCAATTGAATGCTCACACTTGCTTTAAATAAAAATATTTTCAGCGAACAGTGCTAGAAAGAATTAAGGATCCCGTAAAGATCAAGTTGATCGGTATCTAGATGAAGTGACATTCATTATATGAATGAGCGTGAAGATCAAGCGAAGACTTGTAATGTAGAATAATTTAATTAAACTATAGACTAGTTTAATGAACTGATATGTATCCTTGGTGGCGGATAAAAGTCACTCTTGTACGATGTAAAGAACAATGTAATTGTCATTATTTGTAAGGAACGAGGTTATAAGGTTATAGAACCTGGGATTTGAGAATGTATGTTGTTATATTTAACTATATAATTATTTATGTTTTGGAAGAAGATGGAATCGTGACGTACGGAATCTGGGTGTGAAGATAGACCGGATTTCAGGGCGTTATAAAAAGAAGATCGAAAAAACAAAATGATCATAACATATGAAAGAATCGTAATATAATACGATTATAATATGAGATCACAACGTGATATGATAAGGTCGTGGCAGGGAGGACGATCAATCAAATGATTCAAAATTTATAACAAAATTGTTGTATGTCGATTGTACTATGAAATAGTACTATGCACACTCATAAAGTAGTTGTGGATGATGCAATATGGATTAAACAAAATTCGTATGGAGTCAGGGAAAGCTAGGATTATGTGGGATTTCAATTGAGGACTCTTGTTAGCAACTAAGTTGTATGATTCTTTAATGTGACAATCCAAGATTTTAGTAATTGTAATTTAAAATATTTATTAAATGAAATAAATATTTTATTGATGTGGTTATTATTAGTAAATATTTATGACTAGATAATATTCTAAGTTAAATTAATTTATAATTTAGAGAGTTGTAATATAACATGAGATGTTATATTGTTGATTAATAATTTAAAGTGGTATATTAAATTACTAAATAAAAATATGATGAAATTATAATTTTGTGATATTTGTTAAAGTGGAATATTTAAATATAGTATGTGTAATCAATTTATTTGAGTATTATTGGATATGGAAATCCAAATAAATAATATGTGATATTAAAATAAATTAATGGAGTTTAATTTAGTTTTTTGCCAAACAAGGCTTAAAATATTAAGTCTTTATTATTTAAAGAATTTTGCCAAACAAAGCCTTATGACTATTATTTTTTTATTTTTGAATTTTAAATAAAATAAATAATAAATATAATATATTTATAACATATACGTTAATAGTTTGTAATTGATCTTCTATTAAGTACACATATTAGTTTTTATCTTTACGCTTGGCTATCAGTTCTGGGGTTATACGCATTCTAGTTTTGCTAAGCCTAAGATTACAAAGAGAATTGAGAGAGAACTTAAGAATTCCAAAGCAATTTCCAGTGATTTTAGCAAGGATTACAAGCTAAGTGAAGGATGAACGCAAAGCATTTAAGCTATTTTTCGGTAATTGGTAATCTACGATCAAGGCAAGTCTTTCAGTTCCTATTTGTTATGTGAACTTGATGATTAACTATTTTAAATCTTTATTGCGAAGAGCATGATGTGTTATATATATGTTGAAAGTATGAAATGTTAAAGTCAACTTATGACTACGTTGATTGAGTAAAGCATGCTGATTGAGTAAGGAACTCAATCTTTATACTTATTATATGAAATGCAGCATGTATGTTATGTTAGTCCAATGTTTATGAGATATATGTTGAGCATGTTATTATATGCTACGTGATGCATGAAAACTGTTAGATTTTGCCGGGCTGTCGAGCTCAACCTTGCAAATAACCATTTTTACAGGTTAAGATTTCAAGGTAAGGATATGTGCTAAGTGAATTATAGAGATCCATATTCGTGAAGATACTTATGTTTTATGAGAAATTTATTTAATATTTTGAATATAACATGTTGAATTGTAGGTTGAGTTATCCGGTGTATTTGGACATCTATTTATGATGTAAGACTTTGTATAGTCATTGTGTTGTAACGATTCTTGATATAAATTTGAATCGAAGAGAAGTAATGTAAAGGTTGCGATTTAGGGCAATACAGAAGAAAATGTATAAAAGCTTTAATTATTCTGCATTTTTTGTGATTTTAATATCGAATAATGATGTAAAGATAGATTAAAGTTGTATTGTTAACGATCGAGAAGGAGAATATTATTATATAATTTTTGGGGTCATTACAGTTGGTATCAAAGCTGTAGGTTATATACCTTAGGTAGGAGTACCTTAGGCTATAACCTTGGAGAAAAGAGGTGAAGATAATGAAAGAATAAGCTCAAATAAAATTTGAATAATAAGAAGTAATTTAAGAAATTTATAAAGAAGGGATTAAAACATGCGTGAGAGGATTCAAAGAATAATCTTGCAAAGTTATACAGAATATGAATGTGGGATTACCCAACTCCAATAATAAGAATGTAAGGTGATAATAAATAGACAATGTCTATAAGAAGAGAATGGTTAAGAAGTTAAGAATAGAAAGTTATATTTAAGTATGGTAAAATTGTACTCTTTAATAGTTGATGTATGGTATCTGGGCTAAACGATTCCTTCATAGAGCGGAGGTATATACGAACTAGCAACTCGGAACCTAGTTTGTTGGTTGTTTGTGGGAAACCACTCAGCGTACCATATTGAAACTATTATAGACTCGATGTGTACCAAGTATATAAACCTAACTTTATTTTTTGATCCAAGTTGCTAAGAAAAATTTTGTGTTTAAGTGTTTAGAATCTTGCTAATGGATGTTTTATGAAGATCTATGATGATCTATCATGAATCCATAGCATCAAAGTGCTTTAAAAATGAAGTTTTCAAAAACTATTCTTAAGCAATTTTTGTGGTCTGACAAGCAATGTCAGTGGCCACAGATCATTGCTCATTTATTATTTTTGTTGTTTTAAAGTTGTTACATGTAGCCTGGTATGTGGTCTTTAATCTGCAAGTGGAATCAGTCTCATTTGATGCCTATATTTGAAGTTATTCATGGTCAAAACCCGTTGACTGGGCATGACCATGAACTTTCTGGGTAACCCAGAAAGCCTTTTACAGAGTCTGACAACGTTTTTGGAGGACTGGATCTGTCAGGCTGTTTGTGTTTTGTTGATGTTGTTGAATACATGTTGTAGCTTATATAATGGACTATAGATCTGGGTATTTATACCTCTTAAAACATCAACATATTGATCAGAGTATGCGGTCAAATTAGGCAACTCGACCCTGATTTGCAGTTTCTGGAATTTCCAGAAATGGGAAGAACACGTTTCTCTGACATACTTTGACCGTACTGATTCTGGAGATTATGTCGTTGTTGAACTGAGAATTTGCTTTGTAAATGTTCCTTGCCATAAGGACTATATATTTCAACCATTAAACTACCAAAACCATGACCAGAGTATAGATTAAATTGAGCTTGAAAGGCATATGTGGTCTGACAGTGACTTTGAGAGGCTGGATCTACTTGTTTGAACGTGATATGACTTGGATGTTAGTTGATGATTGTAGTGTTACATAAACACTATATGATTACAGTTCGAGCTAGCCCAGAACCTGATTACACTGAGAATCATGGCTGGTCAAACGAGCAGCCTTGAACATGGGACTGTCAGTGTTCTTGAGCTCAAGAACACCAACAACGACGCTAAGTGTCGCTAAAGGCATACAGTGACAATTTATTTATTTTATTTTTTGAATATTCTAAAAATTATTTATAAATAGAAATAAATTTTAAAAATTACTAAAAATGGTTTTAAAAATCATTTTAAATACTGAAAAATAACTTTTAATTATTTGGGACATTTTTATTTAATAATTATAATTATTTGAATAAAAATGATATTTAATTTATTTAATTAGTATATTAAATAAAATAGAGAAAAATAATTTAATATTATGAAAAATTATTTTAAATAAGAATAAAGTATTAGAAAATATTTTGAATTAAAAATATAATTTTCAATATTTTTGGAGAATTCTCATTAATAAATTAATATTAATGATATTAGATTTATTCAATTATTATATTAAATAAATGAATTAAAAATAATTTTATTGATTTAAAAATCATTTAAAAATGAGAAAAATATTTTTAAAATATTTTAAGTTATAATTAATGACTTTTAATATTTTGATAATAATTTCATTAATATTTAAATATTAATGGTGATGATTTAAAAATGATTTTGAATTAGTTTAAAAATCATTTACGTAGAATAATAATGATTTAAAAATATTTGAAGTTATTAACAATAACTTTAATATTTTGACTAGTATAACATTAATATTTTTATATTATTAAATATTAATGATAATAAGCTTATTTGATAATTAAATCATTTAAAAATAATTTAAGTGCTTGAGAAATTATTTTAAATTATAATAATTGTTTATAAATTATTAAAAGCTTCCGAAAAATATTATAAACGATATTTGACTTATCTAAAATAATATTAATGCTTAGAGACTAAGTTTAATTGACAATCAATGTGTTAATTATCGGATAAAGTGACCAGAACACCGAGAATGGATCGAAGTCTAACCAGACCGAAATAGTTAGACTGGATAAGTGTTTATATAGGTTATAAACACTGATGTGATTATGTGATAATGTGCCTAGGAGAAGTTTGACTGTAGAATACAATGTTACGTGTTATAAATAATTGTGCTAATTGTGAGACCGACATTGTTGATTATAGGTCCTACAAGCGCAGTTAATTATATTGTGTAGCAGTAATCAGCGGAGAAGGCAAGTTTCCTAACTCAACCTTGAGTTATATTCATTTAATTATTATGGTGGTTAATTATTGCTAATTATACCACGTCCAGAAATTTATTGTTGATTATTCACAGTTAGTGCATGTTTAATAATTCAAATTGAATTACTGATTTGGAGAATATACATTTGTAGAATAACTGTTATTGGATATTCATATTTGTAGAATGTAGAATTGACAGTACAGATAATTCCTGTTTATTGTCAAATTATGTTGAGAAATGTCTTAGCTAATTATTCTGGCTAGACGAACATTTGTTAGAATTTGATAAATTCGAGAAGAGAATTCAATTGTTATTGATAGATCGATGCCAATTATTTCGGCTAGATCGATAAGTAAATAGAAATTGAAATCATTGAATTTCGCTGTTAAATCAAATCTTGATTCTGAGACTGAGAAGAACAACCTTTTATATAAAGGGAACATTTTTTAAGTCATATATTCGACCATTGCGCGCGACCTATAAGTATTATGCATAATATAGGTTACAAGGAGTTGGCCGGTTCTAAGTAATTACAGAGGGGTATGATTTAATCTTTATGGTTATCTGATACACCTGCGTATATGTCAAAGTAAAACTTTAATATATAACCGAGAAGAGAAGTTAAAGATCCAACGGATCGCTCAACATAAATCTGAAAAATATTCCACTTGACTATTTCATAGAATTAATTCTTGATTATTCCTTTGAATATCGTAGAAAACCTTGAAAGCATTGTACTCTTTCATTATCAGATTATTGTTGCGGAGAATGTGAGAAGACTTGATATTGATTTCTATACCTTTATTGTATATCTTAACTTGCGGGGCAAACTTGTTGCTCACCCTTGCTATAAATAAAACATTTTAGCTAGGAACGAAGAGGCCAGCGGGTCAAAGAAGAATAAAGGCAAATGCAAGATGCTGGAGTAGTTATAAAGAACTTATTATTATGTTGTATTTGTAAACCCTTTTTGTATGTCTAAGTGGTATGTTTGTAATGTTAAGGTTAACAGACCTGGGATTAATGTATTAAAAACCTATGTTAATGACTTATGTAATACTATTTCTATATGAATGGGTAGTTAGATATTATTATATTATGGATCGTGAACACCAAACTCGGGGGTCAGGTAACCCGTATTTGGGGGTGTCATAGGTTGATGTCAGAGCTGTAGTTTATAAACCTTAAGTGGGGTGGGGAAAAACCCTAAGAATATAACCATAAGCGAGATATAGAATACTCATTTAGAGTGCTAAGTGAGGGATTGCTGAAGTGCATCAATAGTGAGATAAGTGAACACATAGTGTGAGAATGTTGTACTTGTGAAGTACTAATCAAGTTGTTTAAACTGATTGTAGGATGTCTGGAGAAGATAAGATGAGTACGGAGATTCCAGCGGCTGTTGTACCAGTGCCAGAAGCCGAGGTGCCAGCGCAAAGCGAATTAGTTGAGAAGGTGGGAAAAGATGAACCCATGGTTAATCTCGAGAGTGATCATGATGATTATCCCAAGATGTATCTGAGTAGTGAAGAGGAGGCAGAGTTTGAGCCAACTAAGGGTAGAGTTAAAGAATAAGACTAAAGTTAGAGAACAAGTTAGCTATCTGTAGAAGTCCAGGAACTCCGAAGTAAAGTGTTTCTTCTAGAGTTGTGGAAGACAGAGCGGGCATTACGTGAAATGACCGAAGAACGAAATGAGCTCAAGGCGCAGGTGGAAAGAATGAAGACTGAAGGTGGTGGATCATCTAAAGGAACAATCAAGCAGTAGAAAGACAAGAAAAAGAGAAAGAGGGACAACGACAGCCCTAATTCTGAAAAGTCAAATTCGAAGAAGAAGAAAGCATGTAGCAAGTGCGGGAAGACTCACGCGGGAGAGTGCATGATGTGGAAGAATGTATGCTTTAATTGTAAGCAGAAAGGACATATTTCTTTGCATTGTCCTAAGCCGAATTTGAGGAAGTGTTTCTCATGTGGAAGAACGGGTCACGGATTCAACAAGTGTCCCAACAAGAAGAAGACTGGTGAAGGGAGTGGTCGTTAAACAACTTAGATATATGTGATAGTATCTTTTGGTAGAAGTTTCTGATATTAAGTGTTGTAATATCGAGAACGATGTTTAAGCATACGTAAATATATATGTTTTATGAATAAAATCTTTATTTTCTATATGAATATAAGATTAAGATTAATTTGTGTATTCTTAAAACTCATACTTATGGTAAGTTAATGACTTATGATTATATGAAATATTTTGAACCCCTCAGCGAATGGACGCCAAAGGTCTGACTAGGATAAGTTCATACACTCATATAATTGTGGCAAGTTCATGAACTCATAAGTGTGGTAAGTTTGAAGAGCTGGTAATAACTATGTGCGAATGGAGCATTGCAACTTTTTGTGTAAAGTTGTGTTGTTAATCCTGATATGATTTAAAAAAGGGATAGTAAATGTGTTAAGTACTATATATACTATGTGCTATTTGAATAAATATGAAATTATATAAGAATTATGTGTTGAATTCTTATTGTGTTAAGAATTTGTGTATAGAAAGAGAATTATTATAAGATTTTTATTTAAATCAGATCATGCCGCCTAGACGACAGAATCGCAACCAACAAGATGAACAGTCAGTGAATAACGAAGGAGGTCAAGCTGACCCGATGTAAAACTTTACAGATATGATAGCCGAAGCTATGGAGAATAGAGCTCCAGGTCCAAGAGGAAGAGCAAGAAATCAGCCAGCTGAAAGATTGGCTAACTTTAAGGACTTTAAAGCGGCAGGACCACCTGAATTTAAAGGAACCACGGATCCGATTGAAGCCCAAACTTGGGTAAAAGAGATGGAGAAAGCATTCGTTATCGCCAAAGTAGCGGAGGAGCAAAAGACGGCTTTTACATCATACTTAATGAAGGGAGAAGCTAATTACTGGTGGGAGACAAACCAAGCGCGAGCTGGAACAACTATAGTAACATGGACAAGATTCAAGGAACTGTTCTTTGAGAACTACTTCTCACCGAGTATGCAATCCAGGATGGAAGTCAAATTATTAGAACTTAAGCAGGAGAACATGTCGATAACAGAATACGCTGCCAAATTTAACGAGTTAGCGAGATTTGCACCTCATCAGGTGGACACAGAAGTAAGAAAAAGTGAGATTTACGGCGTTGATGGAGAAAACATTAATTACGGAAGGAGGGAGCGAGGCTGCATCTCGATTCCATCTGGATAAGAAGAAGAAGACAAATGACGGAGGAAGCAGTGGAGGAAGTAATCCGAATAAGAGAAAATGGAATGAGAATACCCAGTCGGGTAATAAGACAGAAGATAATAGGAAAGGAAGGGAGCCATATTCGAATTGTGGGAAGAACCATGCTGGAGTTTACCTGAAGAAGAAGGGAGTTTGATATAACTGCGGGCAAGAGGGGCACATGTCACCCAATTGCCCCAATTCGAATAAGATACAAGGTTGCTTTGCATGCAGATCGACTGATCATTTGGTTCGGAACTGTCCAAAGAAGAATGCGGAGAAGGAAAGTGTCAACAAGGGACCCGGTGGTGGAACCTTGGCAATTTGAGGAGCTGCACAGTCAGGAAGATCAATAGCTCGTACATTCAACATGACGACGCATGATAGGTGGCTGCCGAGGAGGTGGTAGTAGGTAACAATTTCTTTTAGAACTTAAATTACGCGAGAATTATGAGTCTTATTTCTGTGAATTGTTTTCTTTTATAGATTCAAGTCACGGGTTAGAATTTGAAACACAAATTCATATTGTGTTGATAAAAATAAATTGATGATACAACTTTAAAAGATTATAGAGAATAAGAAAGCGGTGATTCCGATGACGGAATTCTTTTAAGGAGGGGTGAATGTGATAACCCAAGATTTCGAATAATCCAAATTTTTTGAATAATTTTTTTTATTTAATATTGACATTGAATGTTAATATTGTACTGTGTATCTGTGATACGAGTCTCGAGAATTAGTCAATCTGTGAATTAACTGAGAAAATAGAGTAAAGTTGTGATTAACAGCTTTAGAAATCCTAACCCTAGTTTCTGGATAGGGATTCGGTAGAAAATATAATTAAAATAAATATATTAATGAGAATGTGTTTGTACAGTATAGAAATTTTGATCAATGATTGATTAGATAAGGTTTCAAATTAATAAACCTTAATAAGAAATTATAAACCCTAATCTCAGGATTTGAAACCCTAATCGTATGTCGGGAAACTCTAATTTAAAATTTAGGAATCCTAAACCCTAATTAGGAAACCATAATCCTCAATGGCAAGCATAATGCGTTTATTAAACTTAAAATATGATTAGAAAACCCTAATTATATTTTAGTTATTTTAATTTCTATTTTACAAACCTAATTGTAATTTGGAAATTTTATTTTTTCTATTAGAAACCCTAATTTGTGGGTTATAAACCCTAATAACCAATTACGACCCTAATTACTTAATTAGCAATTTTAATTAGGAGTTATTAATCCAAATTAGCAATATTTAAGTTATGATTAAGAAATTTTAATATAATTAGAAATTTTGAATTATAATTTAGAAATATTAATTTTTGATTTTTAGAACCTAAATTGGAAATTTTAGAAAATCAAATTGCTTAACGTTAAGGGTTCTAAAACCCTAAACCCTAACCCTAACCCTAAACCCTAAGGGTTTGGCTAATTGACAAGAATGCTGTTTAAAATAAATTACAAATGACCAAAATACCCTTTTTGGATTTTTATTTAGTTAACTTGTAAATGGTCCAAGACCTTTAGTGGGTGGCCTAACCATTTGACTTGGTGACACAAAAATCTCAGCAAAACAACCTCCAACTGACATCAAGATCAGATCTAGCAACATAGCACATTATTTAAGAGATCTAAGATAGAGAAAGAGTATGTATTTGTCTCATTTTATTTCTAGCTCCCAACAACTCTTTCTTTCTCTAACCCTCCGATTTTTTCAAGTCCCTCAATCATATAATCAGTTACTAGAACACCAAAGACAGTTAAGGAAAGCATAGATCAAAGATCGGAATCAAGAAGGTATAAACCTAACTTTATTTTTTGAACCAAGTTGCTAAGAAAATTTTTGTGTTTAAGTGTTTAGAATCTTGCTAATGGATGTTTTATGAAGATCTATGATGATCTATCATGAATCCAAAGCATCAAAGTGCTTTAAAAAATGAAGTTTTCAAAAACTGTTCTTGAGCAATTTTTGTGGTCTGACAAGCAATGTCAGTGGCCAGAGATCATTGCTCGTTTACTATTTTTGTTGTTTTAAAGTTGTTACATGTAGCTTGGTATGTGGTCTTTAATCTGCAAGTAGAATCAGTCTCATTTGATGTCTATATTTGAAGTTATTCATGGTCAAAACCCGTTGACCGGGCATGACCATGAACTTTCTAGGTAACCCAGAAAGCGTTTTACAGAGTCTGACAACGTTTTTGGAGGGCTGGATCTGTCAGGTTGTTTGTGTTTTGTTGATGTTGTTGAATACACGTTGTAGCTTATATAATGGACTATAGATCTGGGTATTTATACCTCTTAAAACATCAACATATTGATCAGAGTATGTGATCAAATTAGGGAACTCGACCCTGATTTGCAGTTTCTGGAATTTCCAGAAATGGGAAGAACACGTTTCTCGGACATACTTTGACCGTACTGATTCCAGAGATTGAATCGTTGTTGAACTGAGATGTTTCTTTGTAAATGTTCCTTGCCATAAGGACTATATATTTGAACCATTAAACTACCAAAATCATGACCAGAGTATAGATTAAATTGAGCTTGAAAGTGTCTAGTCAACACTGTCTGGGTTTCTGGGTTACCCAGAAAACCCAGATGTGGTCTGACAGTGACTTTGAGAGGCTGGATCTACTTGTTTGAACGTGATATGACTTGGATGTTAGTTGATGATTGTAGTGTTACATAAATACTATATGATTACAGTTCGAGCTAGCCCAGAACTTGATTACACTGAGAATCATGGCTGGTCAAACGAGCAGCCTTGAACATGG
Source organism: Panax notoginseng (assembly GCA_016801055.1). NCBI lineage: Eukaryota > Viridiplantae > Streptophyta > Magnoliopsida > Apiales > Araliaceae > Panax > Panax notoginseng. The sequence goes on along the minus strand of CM029015.1, from coordinate 80,236,723 downwards.
GACTGTCAGTGTTCTTGAGCTCAAGAACACCAACAGCGACGCTAAGTGTCTCTAAAGGCATACAATGACAGTTTATTTATTTTATTTTCTGAATATTCCAGAAATTATTTAAAAATAGAAATAAATTAAAAAAATTACTAAAAATGGTTTTAAAAATCATTTTAAATACTGAAAAATGACTTTTAATTATTTGGAACATTTTTATTTAATAATTATAATTATTTAAATAAAAATGATATTTAATTTATTTAATTAGTATATTAAATAAATTAGAGAAAATGATTTAATATTATGAAAAATTATTTTAAATAAGAAATAAAGTATTAGAAAATATTTTGAATTATAAAATATAATTTTTAATATTTTTAGAGAATTCTCATTAATAAATTAATATAAATGATATTAGATTTATTTAATTATTATATTAAATAAATGAAATAAAAATAATTTTATTGATTTAAAAATTATTTAAAAATGAGAAAAATATTTTAAAAATATTTGAAGTTATAATTAATGACTTTTAATATTTTGGTCATAATTTCATTAATATTTAAATATTAATGGTGATGATTTAAAAATGATTTTGAATTAGTTTAAAAATCATTTAAGTAGAATATTAGTGATTTAAAAATATTTGAAGTTATTAACAATAACTTTAATATTTTGACTAGTATAACATTAATATTTTTATATTATTAAATATTAATGATAATAAGATTATTTGATAATTAAATCATTTAAAAATGATTGAAGTATTTAAGAAATTATTATAAATTATTATAATTGTTTATAAATTATTAAAAACTTCCGAAAAATATTATAAACGATATTTGACTTATCTAAAATAATATTGAAGCTTAGAGACCAAGTTTAATGGACAATCTATGTGTTAATTGTCAGATAAGGTGACCAGAACACCGAGAATGGATCGAAGTCCAACCAGACCGAAATAGTTAGATTGGATAAGTGTTTATATAGGTTATAAACACTGATGTGATTATGTGATAATGTGCCTATGAGAAGTTTAACTGTAGAATACAGTGTTACGTGTTGCAAATAATTGTGCTAATTGTGAGACCGACATTGTTAATTATAGGTCTTACGAGCGCAGTTAATTATATTGTGTAGCAGTAATCAACGGACAATGAAAATTTCCTAACTCAACCTTGAGTTATATTCATTCAATTATTATACTGGTTAATTATTGCTAATTATATCACGTCTATGGATTTATTGTTGATTATTCGCAGTTAGTGCATGTTTAATAATTCAAATTGAATTATTGATTTGGAGAATATACATTTGTAGAATAACTGTTATTGGATATTCATATTCGTAGAAGATAGAATTGACAGTACTGATAATTCCTGTTTATTGTCAAATTATGTTGAGAAATGTCTTAGCTAATTATTCTGGCTAGACGAACATTTGTTAGAACTTGATAAATTCGAGAAGAGAATTCAATTGTTATTGATAGATCGATGCCAATTATTTCTGCTAGATCGATAAGTAAATCGAAATTAAAATCATTGAATTTCGTTCTTAAATCAAATCTTGATTCTGAGACAGAGAAGAACAACCTTTTATATAAAGGGAACATTTTTAAGTCGTGTATTCGACCACTGCGCGCAACCTATAAGTATTATGCATAATATAGGGTACAAGGAGTTGGTCGGCTCTGTAACAACCTGATATTTTCTACATAAATAAATAAGAAATTTTGCGTATAAATTTTTATTTATTTATTTAAGGATGAGGATTTATACAAGATAATGTGTATGTGTATTTATGTGGTAAATAAAAATATATTTATTACATATATATTTATAAATAATTTTATTTTAGAATTATTGATTATTATAAAGTACATTCTTATAATAATTAATTTTATAGTAGAAATATTTTTATTAATTATTTTCCATGAATATATAGTCATATATTATTTAAATAATATATGGAGTGATTTTTAGAATAATTATAATAATTATTTTATTATATGAATTTTAGTACAGGTTATTAAGTTAATTATTTTACCTTAATTATTAAGGTTAAATATGACAGATAAATCAGATATGGAATCCAAACCCTAATTTTGGATTATTGTCAAGGTATGAGAATAATAATATAATATTAATTATATTTTTATTTTTCAGTACAATAAATATGTACTGTATTTCCGTATTGATAATGGTAGGTCAATTACAGTGTATTGTGACCAAACCCTAGTAATAATGCTAAACCCTAATTTGAAATCTAAATTAGAGTGCAAGATTGTTTTATAAGTGTGTTATATAATTTATGTCGTGTATTAAATGTATTAATTAGGTGAACCCTAATTAAAATTCTAGAAACCCTAATTTCTAGAAAACGCTAATTATAATCTAGAAATCCTAAATAATTTTTGGAAATGTGGAACCCTAATTTGAAATTTAAATTAGAGTTCGAGATTGGTAGTAATTGTGTTAATGAGATTAATTAGCAAGTCTTATAATTTCAATTGCTAATTTTGGAAACCCTGATATTTTAAACCCTAATTTGATAATTAGAAAACCTAATTATAAATTGGTAACCATAATTATCAAAATCGTAAACCCTAATTGCTATTTTAGCAATGTTAATGATAATTATATGATATTAAACCCTAATGTTCCTATATAGCGTAATTAGAAAATTACTCATAATTAGAAAACCCAAATTTCAAAATTTTAGAAACTAAAAGTTATTTAATTTTTATTTAATTTTATTTATTTTTGTGTAAACTTTAATTGGAAATTCTATTATTATTTTATGCTAAACCTTAGGGTTTAACCCTAAGGGTCAAACCCTACAGGTTTGCCAAGTCCCATTTTGCCCTTAAAAATCCAAACCAAGTGACCATTATACCCCTAAATGCATTATTTTGGCTACCTTGTAGGTTTTGACAATAGGTTGAGTGGGTGAACCACTTCAACCATCCCATGTGCTCAAAATAATAGCAACAAGCAACATACACCAGCAATTCATGCATCTAGCAAGTTGTATAAATAGATTTGAAGAGAGAGAAATGTCATTTGTTACTTATATTTTTCACAACACTCAAACCTTTTCTCTCAAGCCCCAAACCTCCAAAATTATTTCATAATATCAGTCAAGAAACAAGCCCCACGTTCACCATAAACAAATCAGCAACACAAAATTAAAAATTGATCATTAAAGGTATAAAACCCTAGCATAATTTCTGTCCATCGATTCTGTGTTAGATGTTAGTTTTTATTGTTAAAATATGTTAGTTGTAGTCCATTTCTGTCCATTGTGTTTTTCAAAAATCTAGAAAATTTGTTCATGGTGGTCTGACAACGAATGTCAGACCTTATATCTCTGTGATCTGTTACGAATTTTGTGTTTTGAAACTTTGTAGTTGTAGTCTGATATGTTCTCTTGGATCTGGGCTTGGAATCAGGCTTAGATCGTATGTACATTGCAAGTTATGGAAGGTCAAACTGCGTTGACCGACCATGACTTGCAAGGTTTCTGGGTAACCCAGAACGTGTTTAGCAGCGTCTGACAACGTTTTCTAATTCCTTAATCTGTTCAGTTATATATGTATTGTTACGTTTGTTGTATTCAGATTGTAGTATGTTGATTTATCTTTAGATCCATGCTTTTAGAACCCCTAGATATAATATATATTGGATTTGGTGGCCGGTCAAACTAGCTATGTCGAACATGTTCTCTGTTTTCTGGGTAACCCAAAAAACATATGACCATGTCGACTGACATGGTTTGACCAGATTATAACTCTTGATTCTCTTGATGTTTGATTGATGTTTTGTTATAGATCTCTTAAGTTACTTGTTTTCTACAAGCTGAAATAGTTAGATCACAAAAACATCAACAGGATTGCAAGTTGTGGAAGCCCAAAAGTGTATGCTCGAACTGTTCTTCATTTCTGGGTAACACAAAAATGAAGAACAACCTCTGACAACACTTTTGGAGGCTCATATCTTTTTCATTTATTGCTTGTTGTTCATGTTTATTGTTGGATAATGTAGTCCTACACTAGCACTACACGATCGAAACAACAACATGCCGAGAAACTACTTAAGAAGTGTTTAATCAGTGGTCAAAGAAGGTCCCTCGAAACTACCTATGGTGTTCTGGGTTTTGGCCAAGAACATGAAGAACACCTATAGCGACGGTTCTGTCGCTATAGGTGGCCTTTAGCGACAGATAGCTTATTATTTTTTGGAAATTAATAAAAAAAAATATAAAAAATTAGTTTTAAATTATAAAAAATACAAAATCAAATATAAAAAAATTATTTTAAATTCCAAAAATTAGTTTTTAATAATTTTAAATATATTTCATAAATATTTAATATTTTTAAAATATTAAAAGTATTTAATTTTAATTTTGGAAAAATCATTAAAAATTATATTATGATATAAGAAAATATTTTAAGTTATTTTTAATGACTTTTAATATTTTGTGATAAATTTCATTAAAATTTAAATATTAATGGTAATTAATTTATTTACTAAATGAATTAAATAAATTAATTAAAAGTAATTTTATTATATTAAAAATTATTTTAAATAATAATAAGGTATTTAAAAATATTTTAAGTTATAAAATATAACTTTTAATATTTAAAAATAAATTTCATTAATTAATTATTATTAATGATATTAAAGTTATTTAATAATCTAGTTTAAGAAATGATTTTAATATTATAAAAATCATTTTAAATGAAAATAAAGTGTTTAAAATTATTTGAAGTTATAAAATATAACTTTTAATATTTAAAGGATAATTTCATTAATAATTAAATATTAATGATTATTAAGTTATTACTAATGATATTAAATTTATTTAATAATTATATTAAATAAATAGTTTATAAATGGTTTTATTAATTTAAAAATCATTTAAAAGGGACATAAATGAATTAAAAATATTTTAAGTTATACTTAATGACTTTTAATATTTGGATAAATGAAACATTAATACCTTAATATTAATGGTAATTATTTAAAAATAATTTTAAATATTTTAAAAATCATTTAAGGGTAATTTTAATACTTTAAAAGTATTTCAAGTTATTATAAATAACTTTAATATTTTGAAAATGATCTCATTAATAGTATAATACTAATTAAATATTAATGATAATAGAATGGATTAGTATTTAAATCATTTTAAATTTGATTCCAATGTTTGAAAATTTATGATAAATCATAATAAATGTTTTAAAATTATATTAAGTCATTTAAAAATAATATGACTGATATTAAGTTACAGAATAGAGTCTTAGACTCGATAATTACCCGATAAAGTTGTCGGTACATCGACATGTTTCAGAAATTGATCTGAACTTAGATAATGTGATTAGATAAGTGATTATTTGTGATTCAATGGTTGTTAAATCTATGTGCCAATGTGATTAGGGTATGTGCTGACTGTAATAAGCAGTGTTATGTGTTATAGTATATTGTTCTAATCGAACGAATGATCTGATTAATGATAGGTCGCGAGATAAGCGATAAATCTAAATTACAAACTATAAGCAGTGCTTCAGGCAAGTATCTAACCTTTGCATTTTCTTTATGCAATGGACATGAGTAAGAATGTTTCTAAACTATATTATTATTGTACAGATTATTAACCTTATATTATATACGCTCATTGCTTATCAACATGTTAGTATATGGTAATTATGATATATATATTCTGTTCGTTAATTTATGTAAATGGTTATTTAATCACATGTTGATATACCTTTGTCAATTACCCGTATATATATATATATAATATATATATATATATATATATATATATATATATATATATGTTGAATTATAGATTATTGTTGAAACAAGATAAAACCTTTGGTTTGAAACCCAGACAAAAATGAACATCCATACACGGGAAAATTTTTATGCGCCCAAGGCGGAACAGAGTGAACGATCCTATCGTTCTTGTAATGTAGTATTGATCAATGCAGGGCATAACGGGCTGATCACCCCCGTGCCCGTAAGTTATGTCGGTTTACAGATGAATTTCTGTTTAACCTTTTCAAAAATGAAAACAATATTCATGGCATGTCACCATAACCCCAGTTATAGTCATTATGTAGTTTCAAAAATTTGAAAGAGAGTTGTTATGTTATATTTATCAGTTCAGAATACTTCACAACTATTGACTTGTTGTAGAAGAATAGTACAAAGAAAACATTTAAATCCTTTCAGCTTATATATATATATATATATATATATATATATATATATATATATATAATTGCTATTACTTGCTGGGCACTCAAATGCTCATCCTTGCTTAAATTTAAATGTTTTCAGCTAAGTGCGAACGACCAGAGAGCTCTGATAAGAACAAAGGAAAAGGGAAGGTTGCAAAATGAACGAATTACTATGTTATGTAATAGTTTGGTATTATTAAGACAAGTATGACATATATTATCTATCATGGGTTGTAATGAATGTTTAAAGGTTACGTACTTGGGATTAGACTCTGATGGTATGTAAATTAAGTTGATCTTTATATTATTGTTATTATTATTAGTATTATTCCGCTCATAGAAATGGTATCGTGAATAACCGAGTTTGGGTTTCAAGTACCCGAGTTTGGGGTCCTCTCAGGTTGGTATCAGAGCTATAGGGTTAGAAACCTTAGGTGGGTTAGACCTTAGGCTATAACCTTAGAACAGAGGGAAACGTTAAAAATACAAATAACTCGTATAGAGTTTAAAAAGAGATGAATGGACTAAATTCATCGTCAAACTAAATAAAAGATAACTTATATAAAACTCTTTTTTGTTGTGTGTATATACTATATGCTAATCAGGATAATTTATGTGTATAGATGTCAGGTGAAAAAGGATTCGATTACCCTCGGATCGTAAAGAAGGAGCCAATATCGAAGCCGATAGCTGACATAGAGGCTCACAATGAAAATAACTCAGAAGATGTGGTTATTATGGAAAATATAGTACCAGTTCCGGAGATGGTGGAGCTGACAGATAGCGATTCAGACACTAAAGTTGAAGCTGATCAAGCATCAACAGAGGTGCATAATCTGAAGAACAAGGTTTCTTCTTTGGAAAGGCTGTGGGAGATAGAAAAGCTGTTGAATAGTCAGTTGCGTCAAGCGTTAATAGAAACAATGGAAGGACAAGATAAGCTTAAGATCCAAATTGGTCAGATGGGAGTCACACACAACACATCGTGTGCAACTCCGGACAAGAAGGGGAAAAGAAAGATAGAAGACCATGAATTAGGAAAATCCAATAAGAAGAAATGGAAAAGAATATGTTATCTTTGCGGCTATGAGGGACATACTACTCTGTATTGTCCTGACTACAAAAAAGGAGCATGTTTTATCTGTGGGATAGAAGGTCATCAGGCGAAAAGTTGTCCAATGAAAAAGAATAATAAATAAGTAGTATAGGTTCTGTTGTGATGTAGGTGTGTTTAATATGTGTGCTTAGTATGTCTTTGTAATGTAATATTCTAAAACTTTTTTGTTGGTCAAGTCTGTGAATCCCAACTTTTGTAGTCACAAAGGGATGAATGATGTTTAAAGCATTATATGCTATGCTATGTAAAATATTCGTTGAATGAATATGAATCTAAGTTTAAGAATAAATCAAGTTTAGAATATTAAACTTATTTGATAAGGTTTAGAATGTAAGTTAAATTATGATTTTATTTAATCAGATAATGTCGCCAAGACGTCGAACTCGCAACCAATGGGCAGAAGAGTCTGTCAACAATGTTGAGGGACAACAACAAGCTGATCCAATGCAGTAATTTGCAAACATGTTAGCTCAGGCTATGCAACAGGGAATACCAGTCGCTGGAAACCAGCCGGACAATCGCTTAGCAAACTTCAAAGACTTTAAGGTTGTAGGACCACCGAAATTCAAAGGTACAATTGACCCTGTTGAAGCCCAAACTTGGGTTAAGGAAATTGAAAAAGCATTCGTGGTAGCTAGGGTATCTGAGGGGCAAAAGACCGCTTTTGCTACCTACATGATGAAGGGGAAGCAAATTTTTGGTGGGAAGTGAATCAGGCTAGGGCAGGAGAAGGTGTAGTTACATGGGATAGATTTAAAACTTTATTTTTCGAAAACTATTTTTCACCAAGTATGCGGCGAGGATGGAGGTTAAATTTTTAGAGTTGAAGCATGAGAATATGACGGTGTCTGAATACGCCGCCAAATTCAATGAGTTAGCTAGGTTTGCTCTGCATCAAGTTGATACGGAGGCTAGGAAAGCTAGAAGGTTTGAGCTGGGATTGAAACCCTGGCTCTACAACAAAGTGGCGGTGTTGCAAATTCCTACATTTGCAGCACTCATGGAGAAAGAGATCATAGCTGAGGAGGGAAATGAGGCCATGAGCGTTTACAATAAGGAGAGGAAGAATAAGGCTAAGACTAAAGGAGCTGGAAAAGTAGGAGTTAATAGTGGGAGCAGGAGTGGAGATAGCAAGAGGAAGGTAAGCAGTTTAGCAAGTGTACAAGTGAAACAGGAAGGTGTTAAGAAACAGATAGTGCCATGTAAGACATGTGGGAAGAATCAGTCAGGGAGTGTTTGAAAGGAAAATTTGTTTGCTACAAGTGCGGGCAGGAGGGCCATATCTCTCCCAACTGCCCCAATCCTAGGATGAATAGTGGATGTTTTATATGCGGATCGACAGAGCACAGGGTGAAAGATTGTCCGAAGAGGAGGGTGGAGACAGGAAGTGTGAACATGGGCACTGGCAGTGGGACGTTAGCAATCACGGGACCGACTTCGTCGAGCAAGCTGACAAAATCTATGGCAAGGGTCTACAACATGATAGTCCAGGACACGGCAGCAGCTGGCAATGCAACTCTAGGTATTATTCGTATAACTTTTATTTTATTATACATGATTTTCCTATTTTTAGTAAATTAGTTTATAAAGAAATTTTGAGGCTGAATTTGAGTTCTTTTAGAAATTAAATTTCTATTTAATCAGAAAGACAAGCTTTATGTGAACAGTTAAAGATCAGTTCGATCAAAGTTGATCGAGATCTACTTGCGATGATTATGTATGCTATGTGTCGTGTATGTATAGGTTTTAAAACGGTGATTCCGGGGATGAAATCTTTGTAAGGGAGGGTGAATGTAACAACCCGATATTTTCAACATAAATAAATAAAAAATTTTACGTATAAATTTTTATTTATTTATTTAAGGATGAGGATTTGTACAAGATAATGTGTATGTGTATTTATGTGGTAAATAAAAATATATTTATTACATAAATATTTATAAATAATTTTATTTTAGAATTATTGATTATTATAAAGTACATTCTTATAATAATTAATTTTATAGTAGAAATATTTTTATTAATTATTTTCCATGAATATATAGTCATATATTATTTAAATAATATATGAAGTGATTTTTAGAATAATTATAATAATTATTTTATTATATGAATTTTAGTACAGGTTATTAAGTTAATTATTTTACCTTAATTATTAAGGTTAAATATGACAGATAAATCAGATATGGAATCCAAACCCTAATTTTGGATTATTGTCAAGGTATGAGAATAATAATATAATATTAATTATATTTTTATTTTTTAGTGCTATGAATATGTACTGTATTTCCGTATTGATAATGGTAGGGCAATTACAGTGTATTATGACCAAACCCTAGTAATAATGTTAAACCCTAATTTGAGATCCAAATTAGAGTGCAAGATTGTTTTATAACTGTGTTATATAATTTATGTCGTGTATTAAATGTATTAATTAGGTGAACCCTAATTAAAATTCTAGAAACCCTAATTTCTAGAAAACCCTAATTATAATCTAGAAACCCTAAATAATTTTTGGAAATGTGGAACCCTAATTTGAAATTTAAATTAGAGTTCGAGATTGGTTGTAATTGTGTTAATGAGATTAATTAGCAAGTCTTATAATTTCAATTGCTAATTTTGGAAATCCTAAAATTTTAAACCCTAATTTGATAATTAGAAAACCTAATTATAAATTGGTAACCCTAATTATCAAAATCGTAAACCCTAATTGCTATTTTAGCAATGTTAATGATAATTATATGATATTAAACCCTAATGTTCCTGTATAGCGTAATTAGAAAATTACTCATAATTAGAAAACCCAAATTTCAAAATTTTAGAAACTAAAAGTTATTTAATTTTTATTTAATTTTATTTATTTTTGTGTAAACTTTAATTGGAAATTCTATTATTATTTTATGCTAAACCTTAGGGTTAAACCCTAAGGGTTTGCCAAGTCCCATTTTGCCCTTAAATATCCAAACCAAGTGACCATTATACCCCTAAATGCATTATTTTGGCTACCTTGTAGGTTTTGACAATAGGTTGAGTGGGTGAACCACTTCAACCATCCCATGTGCTCAAAATAATAGCAACAAGCAACATACACCAGCCATTCATGCATCTAGCAAGTTGTATAAATAGATTTGAAGAGAGATAAATGTCATTTGTTACTTATATTTTTCACTACACTCAAACCTTTTCTCTCAAGCCCCAAACCTCCAAAATTATTTCATAATATCAGTCAAGAAACAAGCCCCACGTTCACCATAAACAAATCAGCAATACAAAATCAAAAATTGATCATTAAAGGTATAAAACCCTAGCATAATTTATGTCCATCGATTCTGTGTTGGATGTTAGTTTTTATTGTTAAAATATGTTGGTTATAGTCCATTTTGACGATCTGGGTAGCTAAATGTTGGATCCATAACATTTAGATGCTCGGATTTGTGTTTTTCAAAAATCTGGAAAATTTGTTCTTAGTGGTCTGACAATGAATGTTAGACCTTATATCTCTGTGATCTGTTGCGAATTTTGTGTTTTGAAACTTTGTAGTTGTAGTCTGATATGTTCTCTTGGATCTGGGCTTGGAATCAGGCTTAGATCGTATGTATATTGCAAGTTATAGAAGGTCAAACTGCGTTGACCGACCATGACTTGTAAGGTTTCTGGGTAACCCAGAACGTGTTTAGCAGCGTCTGACAACGTTTTCTAACGCCTTAATCTGTTCAGTTATATAGGTATTGTTACGTTTGTTATATTCAGGTTGTAGTATGTTGATTTATCTTTAGATCCACGCTTTTAGAACCCCTAGATATAATATATATTGGATTTGGTGGCCGGTCAAACTAGCTTTGTCGAACATGTTCTCTGTTTTCTGGGTAACCCAGAAAACAGATGAACATGTCGACTGACATGGTTTGACCGGATTATAACTCTTGATTCTCTTGATGTTTGATTGATGTTTTGTTATAGATCTCTTAAGTTACATGTTTTCTACAAGCTAAAATAGTTAGATCACAAAAACATCAACAGGATTGCAAGTTGTGGAAGCCCAAAAGTGTATGCTCGAACTGTTCTTCATTTCTGGGTAACCCAGAAATGAAGAACAGCCTCTGACAACACTTTTGGAGGCTCAGATCTTTTTCGTTTATTGCTTGTTGTTCATGTTAATTGTTGGATAATATAGTCCTACACTAGCACTACACGATCGAAAACAACAACATGCCCAGAAACTACTTGAGAAGTATTTAATCAGTGGGCAAAGAAGGTCCCTCGAAACTGTCTATGGTGTTCTAGGTTTTGGCCAAGAACATGAACACCTATAGCGACGGTTCTGTCGCTATAGGTGGCCTTTAGTGACAGATAGCTTATTATTTTTCAGAAATTAATAAAAAAAATAGAAAAATAAGTTTTATATTATTAAAAATATAAAATAAATTATAAAAAAATTATTTTAAATTTCAAAAATTAGTTTTTAATTATTTTAAATATATTTCATAAATATTTAATATTTTTGAAATATTAAAAGTATATAATTTATTTAATTATTATATTAAATAAATTATTTAAAAATGATTTTAATATTAGAAAAATCATTAAAAATTATATTATGATATAAGAAAATATTTTAAGTTATTTTTAATGACTTTTTAATATTTTGTGATAAATTTCATCAATATTTAAATAGTAATGGTAATTACTTTATTTACTAAATAAATTACATAAATTAATTAAAAATGATTTTATTATATTAAAAATTATTTTAAATAATAATAAGGTATTTAAAAATATTTTAAGTTATAAAATATAACTTTTAATATTTAAAGATAAATTTTATTAATTAATTATTATTAATGATATTAAAGTTATTTAATAATTTAGTTTAATAAATGATTTTAATATTATAAAAATTATTTTAAATGAAAATAAAGTGTTTAAAATTATTTGAAGTTATAAAATATAACGTTTAATATTTAAAGGATAATTTCATTAATAATTAAATATTAATGATTATTATGTTATTACTAATGATATTAAATTTATTTAATAATTATATTAAATAAATAGTTTATAAATGGTTTTATTAATTTAAAAATCATTTAAAAGGGACATAAATGAATTAAAAATATTTTAAGTTATGCTTAATGACTTTTAATATTTGGATAAATGAAACATTAATACCTCTATATTAATGGTAATTATTTAGAAATGATTTTAAATGTTTTAAAAATTATTTAAGGGTAATTTTAATACTTTAAAAGTATTTCAAGTTATTATAAATAACTTTAATATTTTGGAAATGATTTCATTAATAGTTTAATACTAATTAAATATTAATGATAATAGAATGGATTAGTATTTAAATCATTTTAAATTTGATTCCAATGTTTGAAAATTTATGATAAATCATAATAAATGTTTTAAAATTATATTAAGTCATTTAAAAATAATATGACTGGTATTAAGTTACAGAATAGAGTCTTAGACTCGATAATTACCCGATAAAGTTGTCAGTACACCGACATGTTTCAGAAATTGATCTGAACTTAGATAATGTGATTAGATAAGTGATTATTTGTGATTCAATGGTTGTTAAATCTATGTGCCAATGTGATTAGGGTATGTGCTGACTGCAATAAGCAGTATTATGTGTTATAGTATGTTGTTCTAATCGAACGAATGATCTGATTAATGATAGGTCACGAGATAAGCGATAAATCTAAATTACAAACTGTAAGCAGCGCTTCAGGCAAGTATCTAACCTTTGCATTTTCTTTATGCAATGGACATGAGTAAGAATGTTTCTAAACTATATTATTACTGTACAGATTATTAACCTTATATTATATACGCTTATTGCTTATCAACATGTTAGTATATGATAATTCAGATATATATATTCTGTTCGTTAATTTCTGTAAATGGTTAAACAAGTGTCCCCACTTGGATAATCATTGTATTTAATCACATATTGATATACCTTTGTCAATTACCCGTATATATATATATATATATATATATATATATATATATATATATATATATATAATTATAGAATATTGTTGAAACAAGATAAAACTTTTGGTTTGAAACCCAGACAAAAATGAACATCCCTACACGGGAAAACTTTTATGCGCCCAAGGCGGAACAGAGTGACGATCCTATTGTTCTTGTAATGTAGTATTGATCAATGCAGGGCATAACGGGCTGATCACCCCCATGCCCGTAAGTTATGTCGGTTTACAGATGAATTTCTGTTTAACCTTTTAGAAAATGAAAATAATATTCATGGCATATCACCATAACCCCAGTTATAGTCATTATGTAGTTTCAAAAATTTGAAAGAGAGTTGTTATGTTATATTTATCGGTTCAGAATACTTCACAACTATTGACTTGTTGTAGAAGAATAATACAAAGAAAATATTTAAATCCTTTCAGATCATGCAAGAATTTCTTATTTTGATACCTAACTAAGTTAAAAGGAATTATCCTGCTCACAAAGTAGTTCGCATAATCTGCAAACCATGGCACTTCCCCTTTCACCATAAATAACTGTTCATCTTGAAAGAATTAATTAATCACAGTCTTGTCATCTACCTCCCTTCTCGAATTTTCCAGTCAAGATAAATGCTCCGCTACTTGGTTCTCAGTTCCCTTTTTATCCTTAATCTCTAAATCAAATTCTTGTAACAGAAGTTTCCACCTGATCAAACGAGGCTTTGCATCCTTCTTTGCCACTAAGTGTCGAATTACCGCATGATCCGTGTACATTATCACCCTTGTACCAATCAGATACGCTCGAAATTTGTCAAAAGCATACACAACTGCCAGTAATTCCTTCTCTGTGGTGGTGTAGTTTAATTGCGTATCAGTAAGGGTCTTGCTTACATAATATATCACATGAAAAACCTTTTCTTTTCGCTGACCCAAAACAACCCCCAAAGCATAATCTCTGGCATCACACATCAACTCGAATGGTAGGTCCCAATCCGGAGTGTAATGACTGGTGCCGAAGTTAACCTTTTCTCCAAATGCTCATATGTAGACACGCAGTCCTCATCAAACTTGAACTGTGAATCCTTCTCCAATAAGCTACGAAGCGGCTTCGTTATCTTGGAGAAGTCTTTAATGAATCTGCGATAAAAGCCTGCATGTCCTAGAAAACTTCGAACACCTTTTACTATAGTTGGTGGTGGAAAATTGTCAATAGTCTCTAATTTTGTTCTGTCCACCTCAAGTCCCTTCTTCGACACCTTATGTCCCAAAATTATTCATTCTTGTAACATAAAATGGCACTTTTCCCAATTTAACACCAAGTTTGACTCAACACACCTTCTCAAAACCATTACTAAATTATTCAAGCACAAATCAAAAGAATCCCCGAATACTGAGAAATCATCCATCAACACCTCCACATTATGCACCACCATATTCGAAAAGATAGCCATCATATATCTCTAAAAATTGGTTAGGGCATTGCACAAACCGAAAGACATCCTTCTGAAAGCAAAAGTATCATACGGACATGTAAAGGTTGTCTTTTCCTAGTCTTTTGGAGCTATAACAATCTGATTGTAACCTGAATACCCATCCAGAAGGCAATAGAACTCATGCCTCGCTAGTCTGTCCAACATTTGTTCAATAAACGGCAATGGGAAATGATCTTTCCTTGTAGCTTTGTTAAGTCTGCGATAATCCATGTAGACTCTCCACCCCGTTACTGTTCTTATCGGAATCAACTCATTATTTTTATTAGATACTACAGTCATACCGCCATTCTTCGATACACACTGTATCGAGCTCACCCATTAACTATCTAAAATCGGATATATGATACATGCATCCAGCCATTTCAACACTTCCTTCTTTACCACTTCCTCCATGATTGGATTAAGTCTTCTTTGATGTTCCAATGAAGGCTTGCTATCATTACAAGAGGATCTTATGCATACAGATAGATGGGCTAATCCCTTTTATATTTGCTATAGTCCACCCAATTACTGACTTGAACTCTCTGAGGACTCTTAGTAGTTTTTCTTCCTGAAAATATGTTAGTGCAGAAGAAATAATCACATGTAATTTTGAATTTTTATTTAAAAATGCATACCTTAAATGGTCTGGAAGTGGTTTCAACTCATGTTCTGGAGGTGTTTCAAAAGATGGCTTTAATTTCACTGATGACTCTCCAGCTTTTTTTAATGGCTTAACGGTAGTTTTGAATTTTCTGAACTGTGGAGTTGTGTCCAGAAAATGAACAAGTTCTTCAATCTCCTCATCATCTATTTCTGAATTCCCCACAATAGTAGTTCCCAAAGGTTCTTGATTCACCAAGCTTTCTACTTCATCATTTAGTACTTTTTCCACCAAATCAACCTTGAAGCATTCCTCATCATCTGTCAGAAATTTCATTGCCTTGAATACTTTAAAAGTAACTTCCTGATCATGCACTCGCATTGTTAGCTCCCCTTTTTAAACA
This sequence comes from Panax notoginseng, assembly GCA_016801055.1. Classification (NCBI taxonomy): domain Eukaryota; kingdom Viridiplantae; phylum Streptophyta; class Magnoliopsida; order Apiales; family Araliaceae; genus Panax; species Panax notoginseng. The sequence continues at coordinate 80,220,905 of CM029015.1, read as the reverse complement.
TCTATCAAGGTTCATCTTGTAGCTAGGATTGGTCTTCCAAGGATAATTGGTATACTTCTATCTTCCTCATAATCTAAAATGATGAAATTAGCCGGAAAGATGAATTTATCCACTTTAACCAGTACATCTTCAATAATTCCCCGTGGATACGTGATAGACTTGCCAGCTAGTTGTAAAGAAATATTTATCAGCCTTGGAGCCGGCAATCCCAACTGATTGAATACTGACAAGGGCATCAAATTATTACTTGCCCCAAGATCACACAAACATTTGCTGAAACTCATATTACCGATTGTGTATGGTATTGTAAAGCTACCCGGATCTTTCAGCTTTGGAGGTAATTTGTGTTGAAGCACTGCACTGCATTCTTCCATCAAGGCTATTGTTTCGAACTCTTCCAACCTCTTCTTCCTTGACAATATGCCCTTCATAAACTTTGCATAACCAGGCATCTATTTTAATGCCTCAATAGAGGGTATGTTGATTTGTAACTTTTTAAACACCTCCAAAAACTTACTACACTACTTGTCTTCCCTCTGCTTATGTAATCTCTATGGATACGAAATAGGAGGGTGAACTACTAGTATCTTATTAACGGGCTTCTCAACAAAACCTTCTTTATTCTTCTCTTCTTGCTGTTGTTCAGAACCTTCATTATTCAAATTCTCCTCGGATATAATTTCTTGACTGCGCAGCCGCACGTTTTCCCTTTACAATAGTGGCGCGGGCACGCCATGCTGGTTTCCTGTAACTTATTTCCCAGACCTAAGTGTAATTGCTTGACATTGTTCTTTCCCTTCTCTTCTTGGATTGGCCTCTGTATTACTTGGCAATGAACCCTGTGGTGTGTTGTTAAGCATGCTAGCCATCTGACCCATTTGAGTTTCTAGATTTTTGATAGCCACTGCTTGGCTTTTAATCATCACTACGGTATTTGCCATATACTTCATCATCATCTCCTCCATTTTTGACTTCTTTTCTTGCTGAGGTACAGGTGGTGGATGATGTTGTTGTTGCTAAGAAAATCCTGGTGGATAGGGTGGTCTTGGTGCAAACTGTTGCTAAGCTGATTGTGACTGAAACTGTTGTTGTGGTTGAAACTGACTTTGTTGATTATTTTAGTTGTTTGACCAACTGAAATTTGGATGGTTGCGGTTTTTGGAGTTATATGTATTCTAAAATTGACCGTGATCTTTCTGGTAGTTGCTCACATACTGTACAGACTCTGAACTGATAGCACATTGGTCAGTTACATGTGACCATGCACATATCTCATATATGGAAGCAACTGTCTTCGCCTTGGTTTTCGTCAAAGAGTCAATCTTCTTTGCCATGGATGCTATCTGTTCTGATAATTGAGTGATAGGATTCACGTCTAACAAACCTTCAACTTTGGGCTGTGGCATTTTGGCTGTAGGATTTTGGAAATCATTCGCTGACATCGTCTCAATAAGATTGTAAGCTTCTTCATAGCTTTTTGCCCATAGAGCTCCTCCTGCAGCTGCATCTATAATTGGCCTTGACTGCCATCCCAATCCATTATAGAACGTATTAATCACCATCCAATCTGGCATGCCATAGTGTGAACACTTCCTTAGCATCTCCTTGTATCTTTCCCAAGCTTCATATAGAGATTCACCCTACTGCTGTTCGAACTAGGAAATTGTTGTCCTCATCTTCACAGTTTTAGCCATTGGAAAGAATTTGACAAAGAATTTTTGTGCTAGATCCACCCATGTTGTTATAGAACCTAAAGGTAAAGAGTGAAGCCAACTTCTTGCTTTGTTCCGTAACGAAAATGGAAATAGTCTAAGTCTGATTGCGTCCTTTGTCACCCCATTATACCTGAAGCTGTCACATATTTTAATGAAACTCAACAGGTGCTCATTTGGATCGCCTGTAGCAGCACCCCCAAACTGTTCCAAATTTTTCACCATTTGAATAGTGTTCGGCTTTTTCTCAAAAGTGTTGGCTGCTATGGCTGGCCTAACTATACTTGACTATAATTCATTGATGTTCGGCATCGAATAATCTCTCAATGCTCTGTGCACTTCTCTTTGCTCTTCTCTTTGTTCTGTTGTTGCCATATTAGATGTTGTGGTCTCTAACTCTGCTTGTATATTTCTACGCGCTCTTGATTTCCAACCTCTACCGTTGATGTTGTCCTATAAAGATGTTACCTCAGAATTGGATGATCGCGTGTGCATAAAATATATACAAGTACCTGAAACACAAACAAAAATAAAAATAGAAATAAGATAAGATTAGATTTGTCTAAATCATACAAATTTAGCTTAAAATTGATGATAATAATAAAATTGAACGCCTTTCCCCGGCAACGGGGCCAAAAACTTGTTACCTCCTTTTTAGTCTTAATAAAGGACTCTAACTCATGCAAACATACATGGGTTAACAAGTAGTACAGAGTAAAAAAAGTATCGATCCACGGAGAAAGGTTTTAAATTTTAAATTAGCATACATCAATCGTATCACTATTTTCATATGCATAAATGAATTCTCATACTTTTAAATTAATCTAAACTTAAATAATGACTAAAAGAATAATACTATGATAATGAATCAAATTTGGAAAGAATGGGATTCTAACTTCATTTCATACTTCATCTAAATATTACCATCATGTAAGCTTATATAATCATCATGGAAAATTAGCCAAGAGCACAAAAGTAGACATAATCATTTTTCAATGAATTTTGGCCTATTTACATAACATCCTCACTTGATAGGAATCATGTAATCAACAATATTACCAAAATCACTATATTTCTATGTGAAATTGCAGCAATAATGAATTAATGCACATGCTCCTATATTACTACACACGGTGAAACAATATATTTTTATCTGATTCACAAAGTATAAAGCTAAACATCTCAGCCTCATAAACGCATGCTATTATGATTATAACCATACTCATATTTCATTTTTCAATTCCATATAAGTATACAAGGTGAATGGCGATCAAACATTCAATCAACACACTCAATCACAATAGAGAATCCGATGATAAGCATACAATCAAACAATCAAGCAATTAATTATAGACTACATATCAAAATCCGTTAGAATCCTATAATGGAGTTTAGTTCATTTCTGAACCGAAAGCCATTATGGGATTTGTAATAACTCATGGAAATTAAATAGCATAATTAAAAAAGAAGAGAGAATTGGTTAAACCCAATTGTAGATTTTTGTTCCAAAGTGATGTTCCAAATCACCCCTAATCTCCAGAAATGATACTACACATTATTTCATAATCTAGAATAAGAGAAAAGCAATTTTGTTGATCAGAACTCCAAACTCTCTCTAGAATAGCTAAAAAAATGTAAGAACCCTAATTACTTAGATGATAACTGATAAAAACCAACAACTCTCCACGTCTGGTGCTAACCAGAATAGTTTAGATAAGACCCAGCGCTCAAATTTCAAATTTAAAAATTAAGTCAACAAACAACATCAGATAACTCACGCGGCTGCGCGTGATAGCAGTACAAAATGGGTACAGGTGCGCTATGTCAATGTCTGCTGAGTCTCCAGCGCGAGCGCGTGATGTGCCTTCTTGTTTTAGGCGCCGTCGCGCTTATTTGTGATGTTAAATTCTGCAGGCAGATAGCGCGGGCGCGCGAGAATTGACTTATCTAGCAGCGCGGCCACGATGCTTCTGTCTGCAGCACTCTGATGTTCTGCTACTACTGCTTGTTGTTCTGTTGTTTATCCTTCATCTTGCCTTTCTGGATAATGCTCATCACTGCTTTAATTCATCATCTACTCATGTCCATCATGCTTACTTCTTGTCAACTCGTGTCACCATCCTAATCCACTTCTTTCTTCACTTTAGGAATTCAACTACAAAAAATGCTAAACAAACATAAAATGAATAAAAATTTACTAAAATGTACTTGAGATGAGAATAATTGTCATGAATTGATATCCAATAAGTAAGTATAAAACCTACTTATCAGTATTCTGAATTCTTCCTTGATGGATGGACATTAAAATGTCTCCAGATCTTTCATAATGGATCGTTGATCTGTGTGTACTCCCTACAATCTTTTTGGTGTCTTGAAATTGGTTTCTGTATGAAAATGTAGAGAAAAATGTGGCTTTTCCTCTCTGAGATTGACCGCACCACAGATGGTCACCAATACTCCTATTTAGGAGGAGCCTAGTTAATTCTATCTCTTATAGATTGGTATTGCCCTTTGAGGAATAACTACAGCTTAGATGGTCCCCGAATCTCCCGTTTATATGGGGAGGTCAGGAAATTACATCCCTTTGGTCTGAAGCTGAATAAAATGTGGTGGATTAAAGTTTAATCCTAGTACCAGATGACAAGTCTTTATGTTTTGGTAGAGGGCTAGATCGAACCATGAATGGTTACCTATGTACACATGTTGAAGAGGAGATCAGGTCTGCATAGTTCAAGCCTGGTGTAAGAGGTTCAATGCTGTATATGGCAGAAATGGAATAGGAATGTTTTTGTTATTTTTGTTTTTGTAAGGAAAAGGGTGTAGAAATATTTTTTTATTGTGACCGGGCCATAAAAAATGGTTGCCTACATACTCCCGTGTATCAGGGAGATCAGGTCAACGTAGTTCACCCCTCAGGATGATTTATAGCCTATGAAAAGTTTAATCCCATGTGCAGGACAAACTTGTGGGGGAAAAGAAAGTTTGATCCTAAGTTCAGGATAAAATGCATGTGTGAAAAAAGTTTGATCCCATGTTTGGGTACAAACTGCAAGTGTGAAAGGTTCAATCCCTAGTGGGATAACCGAAGTTATATGAAGTGAAGTCAGGCTGCTGGCTTGAGGAGTATGTTTCCCTAAGGGGCAAAGTGTGAAAGAAAGTTGTATGTGGTGAAGGGTTAAAGAACCGAAAAGACTGATGATCTGATGATCCAAAACCAAGATGTTTTCTTGATGGTAACCTCAGATATAGTACCATTTTCACGGTGTCAGAGTTGATGAGTTGTGGAATTTCAACACCATCCATTTCTTGTAATCTAAGAGCGCCTCCTATCAATATCTCTATGGCAACAAACGGGCCTTCCCAGTTTGGAGCGAATTTTTCCTTGGACTGATCTTGGTTGTCAATGATCTTCTTCAAAACCAAGTCATGTTATTTAAACTACCGTAGCCAGACTTTTCTGTTGTAGGATCTGGCGATCCTTTGTTGATATAACTGACCATGGAAGATAGCCGCAGTTCGCCTTTCGTCTATTAGAGATAATTGGTGACACCTTTCTTGTACTCGCTGGTCTTCATCCAGTTGAGCGTCTATTAACACTCTGAGAGATTCCATTTCCACTTCTACGGGTAGCACTACTTCCATCCCATAGGTCAATGCGTAGGGGGTTGCCCCAGTGAAAGTGCGCATTGATGTCCTGTATGCTAACAAAGTCAGAGACAATAAGTCAGGCCAGCCTTTATGGTTGGCAGACATCTTTTGCATGATCTTCTTGATGTTTTTGTTAGCCGCTTCAACAGCACCATTCATCTTTGGACGGTAGATGACAAAGTGAAGATGTTTGATGTGGAATTTACTACACAACTCCTCCATCATTTTTTTTGATGTTCTTAGCATTGTCTGACACAATTACCTCTAGTTGTCCATATCAACAAATGATATTATTTCTGATGAAAGCAATGATGACTTATTTGGTAATCCTGGGGAATGAGGCTGCTTCTACCTATTTGGTGAAGTAATCGATTATGGTGAATATAAAGCGATGCCCATTACTGGCTTTGGGCTCGATGAGCCCGATCACGTCCATTCCCCATATTGAGAAGGGTCAGGGTGAACTCATATTATGGAGTTCCCTTTGAGGGGCATGGATAGCATTCCCATAAATTTGGCATTGGTAGCACCTCTTGACGTGATCATCACAGTCAACCTTGAGGGTAAGCTAGTAATATCCTGTTCTAAGGATCTTCTTAACCAATAGGGGACCGCTCATATGTGGGCCACATACTCCACCATAGACCTCATCTATGAGTCTCTGAGCTTGGTCCTTGTCCAAGCATCTGAGGAGACCTAATCCTGCATCTCTTTTGTAGAATGCATCTCCGCTCAGGTAGAATTTCATAGCAAATCGATGGATCAACCTTTTCTCAGTCAGGCTCACCTCAGCGGGTGTAGATCAGTCTTGTAAGTACTCCTTGATATGCTGATACCAAGGGTGTTGGATGGGAGGTAGCTCATCCGATACTTTTCCAATGTAATTCCCATAGACTAAAGCCTTTTGTTGGGCAACTGTGAGGGTTGGCATATGTTCCTTGTCGTGTATGTTGATCAAGGAGGCCAAGGTTGCTGGTGCATCAGCGAAATCATTCCTATTCTGAGGAATGTGGAGGAAGGATATTTCTTCAAACTCCGAAGCCGTCTATAGAACTTACCGATGGTAAGGCAGCAAGTATAGACCTTTGGTGTGATAGATTCTGGTGGTTTATCTGATTACCAACGCAAAATCTCCAAAGATAGTTAACCGTCTGATACCCATTGATTGGGCAAGTTTTAGCCCCATGATACAGCCTTCATACTCAACTGTGTTCTTGGTGTTGGCAAACTATAATTTGACGACGACAGGATGCTGCTCCCCCGTATCGGATACTAAAACTGCTCCAGCTCCAGAACCTACCATGTTAACAGCTCCATCAAAATACATTTTCCACGTACGGCATGCATTGTACTGATGGTGTAGCTGAACTGCCATAACCCCTTCATCGGGGAAGTACATTTCTAAGGGTTTGAAGTCCCCTGAAGGTGCGGCGGCCAGTTGATCCATAATTCCTTGAGCTTTAATGGACTTTTACGTCACGTAGACGATATCAAATTGTTGTAGGATCAACTGCCATCTGGACAGCCGATATTTTTACATGGTTTTACTGAACACGTACTTTAGAGGATCCAATCGAGATATGAGATGGGTTGTGTGACCATGGAGGTAATGTTATAACTTCATGAAAGCCCATGCTAAAGCAAAATAAGTCTTCTCAATCAGAGTATACTCGTGTTCACTACTGCTGAATCTTTTGCTGAGGTAGTAGATAGCTCGTTCTCGACCTATATCGTCTTTCTGTCACAGCATGCAACCCATGGCATTGTCACTTATGGATAGGTACATGAACAGGGGAACATCATCCCTGGGTGGTACCAGAACAGGAGCTTTGATTAACTGCTCTTTGATTGTAAGGAAGGCCTTCTGGCACTCATCATTCCATTTCATGAAGGAGTTCTTCCTTAACAACTTGAAAATAGGCTCACATGTTGTTGTGAGTTGGGAAATGAACCTGCTAATGAAGTTGATTCTTCCCAAAAATCCACGTATTTCCTTTTCTGTCTGAGGAATGGGCATTTTCGTAATGGCCAGGATTTTGGTGGGTTCTTGCTTAATCCCCTTGTGGCTAACTAGGAATCCTAGTAACTTGCTTGATTTAACGCCAAAGGCGCACTTGGCTGGATTTAACTTCAAGTTGTACTTACGCAACCTGTTGAAGAGCTTTTTGAGATGGTCTAGGTGGTCTTCCTCCCTTCGAGACTTGACAATGATGTCATCCGCGTGGATCTCTATATCCTTATGCATTAAATCATGGAAAAGGGCCATTATGGCTCGCTGATAGGTGGCTCCGGTATTGATGAGGCCGAATGACTACCGTCTATAGCAAAAGGTTCCCCAAGGAGTGATGAATGCAGTTTTCTCACGATCCTCCTCAGCAACCATGATTTAATGGTACCCCACAAAGCAGTCCTCAAAGGAGTACATGCCGTATTGAGCAGTATTGTCAATAAGAATGTGGATAAATGGCACGGGAAAGCTATCTTTAAGGCAAGTTTTATTCAGATCCCGGTAATCCATGCAAACTTGCACCTTTCCTCCAAGTTTAGGCACGAGAACGATGTTGGATATCCATTCAGGATAGGTGGACATCATGATAATGCCAGCTTGAAATTATTTCATAATTTATTCTTTAACTTTTAAACTCCACTCATGTTTTAATCGCCTAAGCTTCTGCCTGACTGGCTTGAATCCCTTTTTGATGGGAAGGCAATGAAGGACAATGTCAGTGGACAAACCTACCATGTCTTCATGAGACCATGCAAACACATCCTGGAATTGAGCTAGTAGTGTAACCATGTCATTCCTCTGATTTGGAGTGTGGTATGAACCAATTTGTGTTAACTTAGGGTTCTCTAAGGTTTTGAGATTGAAGGAGGTGGTTTGATTAAGGTTGGGTTTACGTTTATCGTCGACCCATTCTTTGATCTCCTGAGGTATCTCAATGTCCTCTTGTATTTCCATCAAGTCTGAGTCCAACTTTTCATCAAAGCTACAATCCTTGTGGAGAAGAGACATCTTACCAGCAAATATAGGCAAATCTAAATTTAGAGTCCTGAAACAAAATATGCTTTCACTTAATATATATGAAACTGTTCAATCATACTAAGTGTTAGTATGTACTGACAAAACAACTGCTAATACAGTACAAAAAAGTAAGCAGTTATTATTATCTATAGGGTAGAAGGAGAGTCTGCCCGTTTTACCCTTGTCAACTAATGAAAGGAGTGATGCTCCAATTGTTAAGGGTGAAGTCCTGATGGATTGCAGTGATGGAGGGGCTGTCATCGTCCTCCTTCTCCCGAATGATGACCTTTACGTATGGGCAATCATCGTCTGGGGTGTATCTATTTGTATGTTCATCATGGACAATGATGCGTATGTTTGACATCATCTGGGTCCTGTTTATGTCTCCATTCATCTTCTTCCACTTTTGGATCTAGAACTAGGACTTCTTTCTCCTTTACCCGTATTAGTTTAGGAAATAACATGGCCATTACATGGGCCGACACCTTTACCGAAGACCGTAAAGGCTTAAGAACTGTAGGTGGAGATAATCGCCGTGTGGCTAAAGCTGAAGGAATCTATTTATGCTTATGAGGATTTCTGCGACTGGAACTAGCAATATAGCTTAGTCCGGTTGTCCCTATTTGACTGGGACATTGAATGGGACGCTTGATGCCCTGATTATCTTTGCCCAACCCCTGTCTAGGTTGATATCCCCACGACATCATTTCTTGAGTGGCCGATATTACTTCGGTAAAAATTTAGAGTATGAGAGGTGGCGCCCTAACTTCTGAATTGAAGTTGATGAGTGGTATGTCACCTTGTTCAGGACATTCTGACTCAGCATTGACAGTGACAAGGTTGTTGTTGATAATGTATTTAAGTTGTTGGTGAAGAATGGAGGGAACTGCCCCGGCCATGTGAATCTACGGTCTTCCAAGAAGCCGGTTGTATCCTGTATCTGTTTTGAGAATGTGAAAAGCCACGCAGAATGTATGTGGACCAATCTCCTCTGGCAGTTCAATCTCTCCAATAGAGTTTCGTCGAGATTCATCAAAAGCTTTGATAACCGTATGGCTGTTTTGGATTTGAATGAGATTGATGTTCATCTTCACCAAAGTGGTATAAGGACAGATATTAAGAGATGAACCTTTATCTTTTAAGACTCTCCCATCATATATTCGGAGGACAAAACCATAATGTGTAACAACTTGTAATGATCGGTCCCTTCGGGAGGTATATCGTCATTAGTAAAAGATATCACATTGTTATTAAAAATATGTTCCACTAGATGCTGGAATTTCTCAACATCTATTAACTTAGGTAGTTGGGCTTCTTCCAAAATGCTGAGTAAGACCTTCCTGTGATCTTCATAAGAGAAAATTATGTCCAGTATGGAAACTTGATGTGAAGCTTCTCTTAAGCTTAAAACCACCTCAGCTTCATTATGGCCCATAGTATTGATAAATTCTTCCACTTTCTCTATGGGAATATTCCCCTTTGACTTGATGATAGGCTTCATCACTTGTTGGGGAAGATACAATGGATTATCCTTCGACAGTGGAGCAGTTATGTACGATGTGGATCCTTCAGCCCATCCATAATTCCGTGAAACTTTCTTTAGGCTGACAATAGGATATTGTGGCCTGCATAGCAATATAATGGGCTTTGGCGCAACCACTTTCAAAGGATTGTCAACCCCCTTGAGTTGAATTGGTTGGAATATATGTAAGGGAGTAGCTGAATCTGTCTCATCATATATGACTGCTACGACTTCCTTCCACTTCGTAGGAAACACGTCCTCACTCTCTAGTACTACAGCATCATCGTCTGCCATCTGCAGGACACCACTGTCAATTAAATTCTGAATAAGGTGGCGAAGTGCCCAGCATTCTTCTGTGCCGTGACCGCGAGTTTGGGAGTGATATTGGCACACTCCATGTAAATCAAAACGTCATGAACGCGGGCTGATTGTAAGTAGAAAATTTTTGATTATTCCTTCATTTATCAGCATCTGCAGTATTTCTTCCATTGGTTGGCCTAGGTATGTAAAATCCCTTTTGTGGGCAAAATCCTGACGGGCTTTAGTACTTGCTCTTTTTACAAATTTATCCTCCAGTGTTTCATTTTCTAGAGTATGCGGTGGAGTGTTCGTAACAAGAGGAAGGAGACTGGCATGCTCCTGACTTAATAATTGGTGTGTGACTTGGTGCTCATGGACCACCAGTTCTGCTAATTGGTTAAGTTGCTCACGTAGAGCATTCATTTTCCGTTCCATTGTAAACTGGAACTTTGCATAGTCCCATTTTTTAGCACCATCCTTGCAAACCTAGGAAGATCAACCATTAAAATTGGAACTCTGTCCATTGCTCCAATTAATCATATTGACCTCTTCTTCTTTGTGTTGAGGAAGAGGGTTGTCTTACACATGGGGTTGATCGGGCTTGGTGACCACAGTCTCACCGCTATCGATCAAATCCTGGATCTTATGTTTCAAGGCCCAGCAATCTTGAGTATCATGTCCCGGTGCCCCGACATGATAAGCACACTTCCGAGTAGCATTGAAACCCCTCCCATTCGGGTTGGTTGGTGAAAGAAGATGAGTAATTTTCTTCTGAGTGGTCAGAAGATTGAGAATGTTCTCGAGTGAGTCCCCCGAGGGTGTGAACACTCGAGTGCGTCTAACTTTTCCACCTTTAGGTAATAGAGGGTTTGAAGACTGTGCTTGAAAGGGAGTGTAATTTCTCCTTTGGATAGGCATATTCTGACTGCCTTTTTAACCTTGTAGTATCAAGGAAACATCCTCCTCTTTCTTTTTATGGACCCTCCGAGGGTTTTTTCCATAATTTCCGAACTGGATGTGTTCTGCAATAGCTTTGAGGGTAGCTAGGTCTTGAATTTTTCTTGACATCAATCCCATCTCAGCCATCTCCCCATCCTTAATCATTTCAGAGAATGGTTTGCAAATACCAGCTAACACCCTCTCATAGAAAGGAGCTTCTTGTATGTCTATAAAGGTCATATCCATTTTTGACCATTCATAGAGGGAACAACTTGAGCAGCAAGGCGTCTCCACCTTTTAGCAAACTCTCTGAAAGATTCATTGGTTTGTTTTCTGACTTTAGTAATTTGGTACCGGTCAGGAGCCATCTGAGACTGGAAGCTATACTGAGTGAGGAAGGCATGAGCTAGCTCCTCCCAGCTATGGATCTTTGAATTATCTAATCTGGAATACCACAATCGGGCTTCTCCAGTTAGACTTTTCTAAAAGAGCTGCATTCTGAGCTTCTCGTCCTCGGTATAAGATCCAAGTTCTCCAACGAATACCTTCAAATGTGTGTAAGGATCTCCTAATCTGTCATACTTTTCAAAGTTAGGAATGTTGAACTTCTCTGGATAATGCACACCAGTGAATATACAAAGGTCTGCATATGAAACACTCCCATGTGCTCCAATTCCTTTAATATAATGGATGGACTCTTCCATTTGAAGGACCTTCTTTCTGATATCACCGGTGTCTATATCTTCTTTGAGATGGGTGGTATCATGAATTTTGTTGGTTGTATCCAACTGAAGCTCATGTACTGGGATGGCTTTATCCGGACCTTGGGTTCCTCCTTGTGTAGAGGATTCAGTATGTATGGGTATCCTTGTACCCTGAGTAGATTGGTGTAGTTCTTTAAGCAGAACAACCAAATCTGTGATTTGTTTACTTAATCCGTCGAACTCTTCGTGGGAGATAGGATTAAGATTAGCTCGGTTAGATTAAGACATATTTGGCTGTAGGCTCGTGGCCTTTTTGGACTTTGACCGGGTAATAGGTCCGATTGTTTCCCTGTAAAAACTAATGTAGTTTAGTTTTAGAGAATGAATAAATGTTTAAATGCTATATGATGTATCCGTTTTAGGAGTATTATCCTATAACACGGATGTTAGCTTTTTGTAATACAGGATAACATGTTAATTTTAATACGCATGTGCATATATTTCTTCATTTTCCCCATTACAATGAGATGAATGGCATGAAATTACAAGTAATTGACTTTACGAGTAATTGAAATGAGAAAGCATAAAGAGACTTTCCTCCGCGTTTAGTTTATCAGAGGCTGACCTATCTTAGGTTTACTCTCGCTACTTTTTGGCATGAAGGTTCCCAAATCATCTCAATTTACTTGACGGGAAGTTAATCCGGTCTTTCAACAGGAGCGAATTTAGGTGGTGCCTTTCCTGAGCCTCGTTGGAATTAGTCTTTCTACGAGTCAAGTAATCAAACACCGACAGGATAGCCTCTTGATGGAGGAACCACACAACATACATTCACATACAACGTGTCTCACCGTTTCTGAAAATGATGACATGTGCAAAGCACTAATATCACAAGCAGATATAGTGTAAAACATTAAGTACAGTAAGTAAATGCATTTGTACACATCCATCAAATGTAAATGCAACATCCACACACAAGCATATAACAGTTTTGAAAAGCTTGTAATAGCGGCTTAAGTCCTCTTACTGGAGTCCCCAGTAGAGTCGCCACCTATCGACGTCGGGATTTTTATTTGTCCCTTTTATGTTCTTGTTCTTTTGTGTTCTCATGTTAGGTGAGATTTGTTTGAAAAAATAAGTTGTGAAAAGGTCCAACATATATATGTCGACGATTTGACTGTAAGAGTCGCCAGTTGGTTTTTTAACTGGTTGTACCAACACAATAGAGAAAAGGTTTCCACATTAACGCAGTGATGTGATACTGCTAAACCGGTCTGTGAAACTGAGATTCATTATGGTTCGGGGGCTTGATTATGTGGAGGGAAGGTGTTAGGCACCCCCCCGACATCCGTGTTACCACAGTGACCTCCTCTTTCCAAGAAACTGTTATATGAATATGTGTGTGTGTGTGTGTGTGGGCCAATGTGCTGTTATTTGGAAGTAGTACGAGGCCTCGTTCGCACCTATATACACAGGGTTTGAATTTATGTAAAAATTCAGTTTTAAACAAGATATGGCAGTGAAGTGTTGTAAAGAGGTTTTTCAAACCCTTATACTCAATAGTAATTGAGACATTTTACACTTCTATTTTATTATGTGTTCAGCTTGATTGCTTTTATTTTCGAGATGCGAAGCATCTTTTAGAAAATAATGTACAAATCAGTGCCAAACTCCTCGTGGGCATGAAAACCATCGGAGGAAATCCAAACACCGTGAATAAAATTACAAGCTGCTTACAGTCGAAAATGTCCATCACGAGAACCGAATCTAGATTCAGTAAACTGAATATGTAATCACATGATTCCTAGGCTCACATGATACCGCAATTTATATGAAAGCTGTAAGCAGATATATATAAAAAGTTTTAAATATATATATATATATATATATATATATATATATATATATATATATATATTGACATGGTCAACCACCACGAAGCACCTCCACGGGGGATCGAAGATATAAATAAAGCTGTAAAAGCGATCAACAGCCACGAAATAAATTCTAGGCGGGACGAAATGTACAGAAAGCTATAAAAATAGTCAACCGCCACGAAATAAACTCCAGACAGGACGAAATGTAAATATATATATATATACTTATATATATGAACTGTTGTCGAACTCACCGGATGTAAAATCCAGGCTCATCGAATAGAGTTCGACAACAGTTCATATATATAAGTGTATATATATATATATATATATATATATATATATATATATATATACAAAAGAAAAAAAAAGCCACGGACCGAAGTCCGGGCAAACACACACAACATGACTCTCAATGTGAAGAATAGTGTGTGCAAAGATGAAGAGAAAGGCTTTAAGGTGTGTAAGAAGGCTTAAAGTGGGCTGCCAAAGAAGACTTCTATAGCTTTAAGTGGATGAACACTCGGCTCTCGCCGATAAAAATATAGCTATATGTGAGCTTAGAAGTGTTAAAAATGAGAAAGCACTCAGTTTAGGGTGTGTACAAAGCAAATTAGACAGGGCTTCATCACCTTTTTTTCTTCCAAAATGGCCACACCAAGCCCTCTATTTATAGAAGGGGGAGCCGCAGATGTACCTGCGGCTTCTTGAGGTGCCCTGGCTTCGCGGGTCCCATCGTCTCAAAGTACGTGCACACATTCAATGTAATGTCTGCTCAAACTTTCAGAACTGCAATCCGGGCATTCGATTGAGGTGTACAAGACCTATTTCGGATCGCCATTATCAAGAGCTACACAATGACATGGGATTAGAGATTGTACAAAGTCAGGAAGATGAGACCATGCCCTATGTCTTCAAGCTTTAAATTCTACCCGGTGTACTATCTTGTGCAGTAATCACTCGGGATTGGCGCTCCTTGGTTCTTGTAGGACATTGCTATGTAGAAATATTTGTATGTTGTTGTTGAGACGATGCGTTGTGGCATTGGGATGGCAAAATAATGGTTCTTCCCTTCACCGGGGTTATGTCCGGTTTGAGCTGTGTTAGCGGTCGTTGCTCAGGGTTATCTCTGAAATTGGACTGCTACAGGTGTTGACCATCCTCAAGGTTATTTCTGAGATGTGCCTGACTTCTTAGGGTTATCTCTGGGCTTTGTGTAAGGAGTGCCTCGGGGCTTTTGTCGAGTGTTCTGAAGCTGTTTGCATGGCTTTGAAACAAGCATTTTTGGGGTTATTTTTGAAACTGCAACTGTATGCCTCGGGGTTATCTCTGAGGTTAATGATGTCTTTTCTGGTGTTATTTTTGGGACTGAGACTGAGTATCTCGTGGTTATCTCCAAGATGACACGGTCTTCTCTGGTGTGATTTCCGGTATATGAACTGCAGTCCTCGGGGTTATCTCCGAGGTTGAAACTGAAAACTCCCGGTGTTGTCACTGGGGTTGAGGTTAAAACTTCTGGTGGTATCCGAGTTTGAGCTAGATGTCTCGGGGTTATCTCTGAGATGGTGATACTGAATATCCTAGGATTATCTCTGGGATTGAACTGAGCTGTCTTCCAGGGTTATCTCTGAAAGACGATTCTGCTCTCCTATAATGTTAGTAACAGGTATGCAGAAAAAATTTGAGTGTCTACACGGAGGTATATACGAAACTGGCAACCGATCTAACTCACTGTGAAAGACAGTGTAGACGAGACGGGAACTTGTTTGTTGGTTGTTGGTGGGAAACCACTCAGAGTACCATATGGACTACTAGTAGAGACACGATGTGTGCTGAGTCCTAGAAGAGTTATAAGAAGAAGATAAGAATGTAAATCATCAAAAATAATGATCGTATGAGTAAGACATCTCCGCATGTCATGAAGCTGTAAACTGGTAAAGAAAGTTAGTCGCGTAAATTTAGATTGTAAGAACGCGAACCTTAAGAAGTAAAGTTAAGTAAACCAATGTGTAAGTCAAGTATATGACTAATTGGTGTATGTGCTATTTTCTTATGTGTTATATAGGGTTTTGAAATGAGCAATTCCGCGTAAACATTAAGTTTTAGTTGTGCGTAAGGCAAGTTTCCTAACTTCATTCATTTTATATGAATGCTAGTTTCTTAAACTTCTCAGAGGTTGAACTTGAGAAGTTTGTCTATGGGCAAATGTGCGATATTTGAACAAGGTGGTAGAATGTATGAGGCCTTGTGCCACAATTTGAACACTTTGGTATTTCTATGAGATGAATTATTCTGTGATTAAACTGTTCAATATGAGAATGTTTTGTTTATACATGAACTGTTATTGTTAAGTCTGTGCTAATGATTTTAGCCAGACAAGATGTGTATGGAAAAGCTAGAAGAAATAAAGTATTTGAAAGTGAAAGTGGCTAATGTTTTAAAATGATAGGAATCGAGATTATTCCTATTATTCAAGCTGCTTCATAACCTTTGTTCAGTTATTTAAGTCTTAAAAGAATGTTTAATTTTTTTAAGTTATTTATTCAACTGCTATGACTTGCTGGGCAATTGAATGCTCACACTTGCTTTAAATAAAAATATTTTCAGCGAACAGTGCTAGAAAGAATTAAGGATCCCGTAAAGATCAAGTTGATCGGTATCTAGATGAAGTGACATTCATTATATGAATGAGCGTGAAGATCAAGCGAAGACTTGTAATGTAGAATAATTTGATTAAACTATAGACTAGTTTAATGAACTGATATGTATCCTTGGTGGCGGATAAAAGTCACTCTTGTACGATGTAAAGAACAATGTAATTGTCATTATTTGTAAGGAACGAGGTTATAAGGTTATAGAACCTGGGATTTGAGAATGTATGTTGTTATATTTAACTATATAATTATTTATGTTTTGGAAGAAGATGGAATCGTGACGTACGGAATCTGGGTGTGAAGATAGACCGGATTTCAGGGCGTTATAAAAAGAAGATCGAAAAAACAAAATGATCATAACATATGAAAGAATCGTAATATAATACGATTATAATATGAGATCACAACGTGATATGATAAGGTCGTGGCAGGGAGGACGATCAATCAAATGATTCAAAATTTATAACAAAATTGTTGTATGTCGATTGTACTATGAAATAGTACTATGCACACTCATAAAGTAGTTGTGGATGATGCAATATGGATTAAACAAAATTCGTATGGAGTCAGGGAAAGCTAGGATTATGTGGGATTTCAATTGAGGACTCTTGTTAGCAACTAAGTTGTATGATTCTTTAATGTGACAATCCAAGATTTTAGTAATTGTAATTTAAAATATTTATTAAATGAAATAAATATTTTATTGATGTGGTTATTATTAGTAAATATTTATGACTAGATAATATTCTAAGTTAAATTAATTTATAATTTAGAGAGTTGTAATATAACATGAGATGTTATATTGTTGATTAATAATTTAAAGTGGTATATTAAATTACTAAATAAAAATATGATGAAATTATAATTTTGTGATATTTGTTAAAGTGGAATATTTAAATATAGTATGTGTAATCAATTTATTTGAGTATTATTGGATATGGAAATCCAAATAAATAATATGTGATATTAAAATAAATTAATGGAGTTTAATTTAGTTTTTTGCCAAACAAGGCTTAAAATATTAAGTCTTTATTATTTAAAGAATTTTGCCAAACAAAGCCTTATGACTTTTATTTTTTTATTTTTGAATTTTAAATAAAATAAATAATAAATATAATATATTTATAACATATACGTTAATAGTTTGTAACTGATCTTATATTAAGTATGCATATTAGTTTTTATCTTTACGCTTGGTTATCAGTTTTGGGGTTATACGCATTCTAGTTTTGCTAAGCCTAAGATTACAGAGAGAATTGAGAGAGAACTTAAGTAATTCCAAAGCAATTTCCAGTGATTTTAGCAAGGATTATAAGCTAAGTGAAGGATGAACGCAAAGCATTTAAGCTATTTTTCGGTAATTGGTAATCTACGATCAAGGCAAGTCTTTCAGTTCCTATTTGTTATGTGAACTTGATGATTAACTATTTTAAATCTTTATTGCAAAGAGCATGATGTGTTATATATATGTTGAAAGTGTGAAATGTTAAAGTCAACTTATGACTACGTTGATTGAGTAAAGCATGTTGATTGAGTAAGGAACTCAATCTTTATACTTATTATATGAAATGTAGCATGTATGTTATGTTAGTCCAATGTTTATGAGATATATGTTGAGCATGTTATTATATGCTACGTGATGCATGAAAACTGTTAGATTTTGCTGGGCTGTCGAGCTCAACCTTGCAAATAACCATTTTTACAGGTTAAGATTTCAAGGTAAGGATATGTGCTAAGTGAATTATAGAGATCCATATTCGTGAAGATACTTATGTTTTATGAGAAATTTATTTAATATTTTGAATATAACATGTTGAATTGTAAGTTGAGTTATCCGGTGTATTTGGACATCTATTTATGATGTAAGACTTTGTATAGTCATTGTGTTGTAACGATTCTTGATATAAATTTGAATCGAAGATAAGTAATGTAAAGGTTGCGATTTAGGGTAATACAGAAGGAAATGTATAAAAGTTTTAATTATTCTGCATTTTTAGGGCAATACAAAAGGAAATGTATAAAAGTTTTAATTATTCTTCATTTTTAGTGATTTTAATATCGAATAATGATGTAAAGATAGATTAAAGTTGTATTGTTAACGATCGAGAAGGAGAATATTATTATATAATTTTTGGGGTCATAACAGTTGGTATCAAAGCTATAGGTTATATACCTTAGGTAGGAGTAACTTAGGCTATAACCTTGGAGAAAAGAGGTGAAGATAATGAAAGAATAAGCTCAAATAAAGTTTAAATAATAAGAAGTAATTTAAGAAATTTATAAAGAAGAGATTAAAACATGCGTAAGAGGATTCAAAGAAGAATCTCGCAAAGTTATAAGGAATATGAATGTGGGGTTACCCAACTCTAATAATAAGAATGTAAGGTGATAATAAATAGACAATGTCTATAAGAAGAGAATGGTGAAGAAGTTAAGAATAGAAAGTTATATTTAAGTATGGTAAAATTGTACTCTTTAATAGTTGATGTATGGTATCTGGGCTAAACGATTCCTTCATAGAGCGGAGGTATATACGAACTAGCAACTCGAACCTAGTTTGTTGGTTGTTTGTGGGAAACCACTCAGCGTACCATATTGAAACTATTATATACTCGATGTGTACCAAGTATATAAAATGGATACGTATGATGAAAATGTGGAACTCGAATGAAATGTTGAGAATCTTGAAGAGATATAAAGATAAGAAATGGAAATTACCCTAACTCTAATAGCCAAGATAAGGAATAATGTCGTAAATGATGGAAAAGGAAAGAAAGAGGATTGTAAAACAAAACGATCACGCGTTAAGAAAAGAATTTAAAGGGAGATGATTATAGAATAAGATCACGACGTGATCCGTTTAAGTTATAAAAGGAAGATGGTCTGTAATATTTGAATAGTGATAGCTTGATGCTACGAAGATAATGTACTATGATATAGTACGAGATAAACTCGTGAGGAGTTATAAATGATGTAATACGAGGAATTTGTATCGAGCAAAGAGCAAGTTACAGGTAAGATAGAGTTAGGTGTGATTTCAATTGAGAACTCATGTGGGGGCTGAGTTGTACAAACCTTTATATGGGCGAGGGTTTTGTGCTTACGCTCAGTTTATATAATCTTTGGAATGTTGGTGTCGCGCTATCAATGTATATCTGGCAAAAAGGTGATTCTTTTCCCATGTGTATATTTGATAGTTAGAAACTATTAAGATTAGTCAGATATTATTAGGGTTAGGTGCGGTTCTTAAAACTAATACATATGGTAAGTTTGTGACTCATAATAATATGGTATAATTTTGAACCACTCAGCAAATGGACGCCTATGGTCTGACTAGGATAAGTTCTTAAACTCATATTATTGTGGCAAGTTCCTGAACTTCCAAAGTGTGGTAAATTTAATGAACTGAGGTATAGATAAGTGTGAATGGAGTATTGAGGATGATAAGAATAAATAGTCTGGTTAAGCAATGGATCATTACGGAAAGTGGAGTTGATGGTGGAGACATAGTTTTCTAAATCTACTAGCTATGCTAGACTTTCGAAATTTATTGACTTCGTGTTGATGTTTGCACTTCTATTTTCTTGAAAAACATTGGATCAAATGATGGAACCAATGAGTTTTAAAAAATAATACCGTTATTCGTATATCTATGTTAATTGCTTCAGCTAAACAAAAATGATTTGAAATATATCAAAATATATTTTTATATCATCAATGCATCATTGAACCTGGTGCAAAGATAATAAAAAATGATGGAGTCATCGATGCAGTATTACTTAGTGTTGGATGTGATCTAAGGATCGTCAACCCACTATGGTATGATGTAGTATGATAAAATCACCAAATGACGGAATCCTCAAACGGACTGTAAATACGGTGCGGTATCATGACGTAAAAAAGATTTTTTTTAGATTTCTTTAAGATATGAGAATATATATATATATATATATATATATATACATATATATATATGGATATGTATATTTCGATTGATGTCCGAATTGTTATAGAAGTCTATGCTATTTGATTCAGCTAGACGAATATTGAAAAATGTTCATGAAATTCAAGCGTTTCTTGAGAAGTTATGCTAAACCAAACTGTTTTGGTGTGGATTCAAATGTTAAGAAGCTGAGCTGAACAACCCTGTAAAAGGTGACATGTTATCGGAGACGATGGTTCCGAAAGTAACGCATATAGTCGTTACGATGTTAAGATGTAATACGTTGTGCACGACGTAGTGCTATGATAAGTTGATCACCTAGAGTACTTGCAGTGGGTGTTTTCAGTCTTTGTGATTGATAAACATTCTGTTAATAGGGTTTAATGTGTGAAGAACCGGGAGTGAATCACTATTAAACCTAGAGATGAGTTCATAGTCTTGTGACTCCTCAGCATGATTGGATAACCTTGTAAATTCCTGTTATTCATATCGCTCCCCAATTATTGACCAATTGTGGAAGATTCTTGTTATTCTGCAAGATGGAAGTGAAAAGGAGAGTATTCCTTAGAAAGAAGTAAGTCGTAGAATGCGACACTGAATGATGAATATATTGAATAAGTGAGAAAAGAAATTTTAAAATGAGAAGGAGATGAGTTATCAAAGAATAATGTAAAACTTTTATTAGAAAAGTTAATAATTGTAGAAAGATCTTTGTGGAAAGAAAGTGGTTATAGAACCCAATGAATGAATAAAGTATTAACGTAAAATCTATTTTGAAAGATTGAATGAATGAGAATTAATAAATAAAATTTTGAGGATGAAATTCTTAGAAGAATGGGTGAATGTAATATCTCGAGTGTTTATGATAACGATCCTTAGAGAAAGAAATGAATGGGTTAAAGAAAATATAATACTCAAAATATAATTGAGTTCAAGTGAAAGTTATGAAATAAAAACCTAGAATTTGTTGAGGTAATGAATGTAATAGGAAATATAAAACCTATATTAAGGTAATGTGTTGAAGATATTAAACGATGAATTTTGAAAAGAGATTTGGTGAAAACCGAGTAAGGGAGGTTTCGTTGATTCCGAGGACGGAATCCTTATAAGGGGGGAAGGATGTGACAACCCGAATTTTTATAAGTTATTAAAATGGGAATTTAATAATTAAAATTCTAATTATGAGATGTTTTGAGTTTGAGTATGTATATATATGTGTTGTATATTTTGAAATATGTGATCTGGTGTGAAAAAAAATATATATTCATATATTAGGAAAGTGAGGTTTAATAGTACCCTGAGTTATTTATTTAATCTGTATTTTCGATTCTGGGGACAGAATCTTTGTAAGGAGGGAAGAATGTGACAATCCAAGATTTTAGTAATTGTAATTTAAAATATTTATTAAATAAAATAAATATTTTATTGATGTGGTTATTATTAGTAAATATTTATGAATAGATAATATTCTAAGTTAAATTAATTTATAATTTAGAGAGTTCTAATATAACATGAGATGTTATATTGTTGATTAATAATTTAAAGTGGTATATTAAATTATTAAATAAAATTATGATGAAATTATAAATTTGTGATATTTGTCAAAGTGGAATATTTAAATATAGTATGTGTAATTAATTTATTTGATTATTATTGGATATGAAAATCCAAATAAATAATATGTGATATTAAAATAAATTAATGGAGTTTAATTTAGTTTTTTGCCAAACAAGGCTTAAAATATTAAGTCTTTATTATTTAAACGGTTTTGCCAAACAAAGCCTTATCACTTTTGTTTTTTTATTTTTGAATTTTAAATAAAATATATAAAATAAAATAAATAATAAATATATTATAATTATAACATATACGTTAATAGTTTGTAACTGATGTTATATTAAGTATGCGTATTAGTTTTTATCTTTACGCTTGGTTATCAGTTTTGGGGTTATACGCATTCTAGTTTTGCTAAGCCTAATATTACAGAGAGAATTGAGATAGAACTTAAGCAATTCTTAAGAAATTTCTAGCGATTTCAGCAAGGATTACAAGCTAAGTGAAGGATGTACGCAAAGCATTTAAGTTATTTTTCGGTAATTGGTAATCTACGATCAAGGCAAGTCTTTCAGTTCCTATTTGTTACGTGAACTTGATGATTAACTATTTTAAATCTTTATTGCAAAGAGCATGATGTGTTATATATATGTTGAAAGTATGAAATGTTAAAGTCAACTTATTACTAAGTTGATTGAGTAAAGCATGCTGATTGAGTAAGGAACTCAATCTTTATACTTATTATATGAAATGCAACATGTATCTTATGTTAGTCCAATGCTTATGAGATATATGTTGAGCATGTTATTATATGCTACGTGACGTATGAAAACTGTTAATTAGATTTTGCTCGGCTGTCGAGCTCAACCTTGCAAATAACCATTTTTGAAGGTGAAGATTTCTAGGTAAGGATACGTGCTAAGTGAATTATAGATATACATATTCGCGAAGATTGCTTATGTTTTATGAGAAATGTATTTAATATTTTGAATATAACATGTTGTTGAATTGTAAGTTGAGCTATCCGGTGTATTTGGACATCTATTTATGATGTATGACTTTGTATAGTCATTATGTTGTAACGATTCATGATATAAATTTGAATCAAAGAGAAGTAATGTAAATGTTACGATTTAGGGCAATACAGAAGGAAATGTATAAAAGTTTTAATTATTCTGCATTTTTAGTGATTTTAATATCGAATAATGATGTAAAGATAGATTAAAGTTGTATTGTTAACGATCGAGATGGAGAATATTATTGTATGAATTTTGGGGCTGTTACAGTATGGGCGGGGAATTGTACTTGTGATAACCCAATATTTCGAATAATTCAAATTTTATGAATATATTTTTTATTATTTAATATTGATGTTGACTTTCAATATTGTGTTGTGTATCTGTGATACGAGTCTAAAACAAGTGGTCAATTTATGTATTGACTGAGAAATAGGAGTAGAGTTGTGCTTAACAGAAAATAGAAACCTTAACCCTAGACACGGATAGGGATTCGGTAGAAAATACAATTATAATAATTGTATTGATGAGTACGTGCTTGTACTGTATAGAATTAATGCTCAATGATTGATCGGATATGGTATAAACTTAGTAAACCCTAATAAGAGATTAGAAACCCTAATCTCAAATTGAGAAACCCTAATGCACAGTTAGGAACCTTAATCTAATGTCGGGAAACCCTAATTTTAAATTCGAGAACCCTAAACCCTAATTAAGAAATCTTAATCCTAATTGGCAAGCCCTAATGTGATTAAGAAACCTTAATAAAATTAGGAAACCCTAATTATAAATTAGAATTCTTAATTTTCTATTTTAAAACCCTAATTAGAAAATCCTAGAAATTAAATGTGTAAAACCTAAGGGTTAAAACCTTAGGGTTAAACCCTAAGGGTTGGGAAAAATGTCTATAATGCCATTAAAATTACAATGTAAAAGAACAAATTGCCCTTCTTGCATTATTTAGTAGATAACTTGTAGAATTTGCCAAAACTTTAGTTGTTCACCAACTTTTGACTTGCCATGTGACTAAAAATCTCAGCAATCAGCCATTTATTGACACTACTACAAAACAGTAAATAGATAACGCGTAAAAAACGTTGTGGTTTGTATCCCAAAAACTTCGTGGTTAATGGTGTCATCTATTTGACACGTTTTATACAACGTTTTTAAAACGTTGTGGTTTGTCACATTTACAACGTTTTCTTCTTAAAAACATTGTATATTTATTTTCCAGAAATCATTGGATACTTGAAAACGTTGTAGATGGTATGATTCCACAACGTTTTCTGGCTTAAAATGTTGTAATTTGATACATCAGACAACGTTTAGACACATTTATACAACGTTTAGAAGGTGTCATCTATTTGACACCCTTTGTACAACTTTTTTAAAACGTTGTAGTTTGACTTAAAAATGTTGTAATACAATCATATAACAACTGTTTTTGGATCTCTACCTTAGTAAGCAACAACAGACAACATTTAAACACATTTATACAACGTTTAGAAGGTGTCATCTATTTAAAGCCAAAATGTATCAAACATTCAAAATATACAAGATACAAATAATATTACTATCCATACATCTCAAATTCAAAATATACCAATTACAAAAAATATTAATACCATACAATACGTTTACATCCCAATAATACCAAACTATTCATACATCTCAAATTCACTTTTTAATATAATTGCTACTATATTAAACTGCGAATTTGACTACATCCACAAAATATACCAAACTATCCATAAAATTAAACTACTACCTAACTAAACTATCCATAAAAAATGCCTTGTATTTTGCTTGCGCCTACAAAGAAGAACAGGAGAGATTAAGAACATTATACTTGACAAAATAGAAAAGTTAGCAATTTAATGAATTGTCATTAAATATAAACATGTATCTGCTTGAACTTGATTTAGACTCATGTAACGAATCCCTCATTTTCCAGTTTGACTAGCATCCAAAGTAACTTGTGCATTTTCTAATTTAACTGTCAAATTATTTTCAAGGACAAAAAAGGTTATAACAAGATAATTGTGATGAAGATATTTTCTACTACAAGAGCTGGTATGTAGTTAATGCAAATGAAATTTCATCTGGAGATGCAAAATCTCGGTAGGAATAACAATTATCTTGTTAAATTTACCTGCACATAAGAAAGTGGTGCAGAAATTTGAAAAGGTTAATTTATAGTTAACTAAAAATTGTATCAATAGAAAATATGCAAGTATAAATATTCTCACTAGAGAAAAGAAATAACCAATCACAACCACTTCGATTAGATGAGTTCCCGCTGGCACATTATGGCTTTTAGCAAGAATTAAGGATCTTCATAAGAAATATATAATGATTACAAGCATAGAACTGGTATGTTGGTTACCTTTTGTCATTCAAAACATACTGCTTCTCATTATGCTTGAAAGAGTACGTAATGCTAAAGGATCTTCTTCTCACATCTTTTTGGACACCTGTAGGAAGCATGCAATGTAAAGTCATATACTTTATTTAACATTTTTAAAATATTCACTTGTTTCTAATGGAAACAAAGTTCTTTTGGGACATAATACTAGTGACATGAAGGTAAATTTATTGGTATTACATTTCCAAAAGATAATTTATACATTTTCGACATGTATATAAACATAAGTCCCGTAAAATTAAAAATAGGTGGCATGAAATCCCTTTCTATATTCCACTTGGATGATTCTCAGATCATGTCGCATAACAAGAAGGGAAATGGGCAATACTAACCTAATTCAATTAAGAAAACTACCTCATCAATTAGCTCACTCCACCCATTTCAAGCTTCAACCGTTGCCAAAGCTTTCTCATGCCATCCATGTTGAAGGAACCAAGATATGTGATCTTATGCATCCTTAACAATCAGAATCAACTTCACATCATATTTGCATGTCAGAAAAATTAGTAGATTGAGATTCAAATGCTATTATAGAGAAATTAAAATAACAAACCCCGCAACAAGAACTTAGGAAACAAATTCATTTGTTATTGAATAATTAGATGCGTACTACTGCAACATTAAAATCTAGGCAATCAATTCACCATAAACCAGAGGATATAGACAAGATTGAAGCAATTCTGCCTTTATTATTTCGTAGCTAGGCTTACGACAGTGTGTCTGAGAATATTTTAGTTTGTGTGATGATACTAATAGGTATTCCAATAGATACATTGGAATTGAAAATGGTTTACCTTTTCGGATAAAATAATATAATATTAAAATAGAAAGAGTGAAAACTCATAGGAGGATAAGAAATCATTCAAGACAGAAAAAGTGGAAAATACAAATCCTTTAGAAGATGGAAGGAAGATAGCAACCACTTAAGAGGTTCAATGTGACACCCCCAAATCCGGTACTTCCATTTCCACAGGATTTGGTGTTCATGATACAAATATCATCTATCTATCTAACAATAATAAATGCAAACCATGCAATAGATAGAAATAAAATCTTCCCCTTAAGGGTTACAACATCTGAATAATAATAATGCAATCCCAAGTTAAACTAACCTTAAACATCTGTGCGTAATCATAAACAAATAAGTCTTAAACAATAACATTAACTCAAGTCTTAAACAAATACATCCTCATATAGAACAACAAGTCTTCGTCACTTGCTAACTTATCACTTGCCTTTACTAGTGGAAGGTTCATCAGTTCTTTCGTTCTTAACTACAATGTTATTATTAAGAAAGAGTGAGTACAAATGCCCACAAGTATAATAATGAAATAACAGTATAATAACATGCGAATGAATCAAAGACATCTGAAATAAAGCTCAACTTTTGAATCAAGAATGAATAACAAGAATCAAAAGATTTCTGAGAGTCATAAGACCTTGAACTATGTCCTAGGTTATCAAGGGTTATACTTGAAACCTTTAACAGTCATAAGACTATGGACCTTCTTCTCGTACTTAGGGGGATCAGCCCTTAGTACTATACTGTGCACAATATCTCAACGCTAAAGCGTAAATTATCCCCTATACAGGGTTGTTCATCTCAGTTTGACATTCGAGTCCGCACCAAAGGAAGTTTGGTTTGGATAATTCATCAAGGGTTCTGAAATTTAAAACGCTCATCAACTATGGACTAGTCAAATCAAAAAGGGTTCGCTAGTCTAACAAGGTTTAACAATAATTGGTAACTTAATTGAATAAAATCTCAAAAGGTATACAATAGAATAAGTATTGTATAACAGCATCATGCTTGAAAGATTTATAAATTTTAATATACAAAACATACTTAATCAATAATAATGAGAAATTTCTCAATGTAGAAAGGTGAATTATTTAACTTATATAACGATAACAAGTAGGGTTAGGAAACTTGCCTGCTACACTTGATCTTCGCGCTGCGGCGCTATGGCGCTGCTGCCGGACACTTGGCACTGCGGCGCGGTGGTGCTACGGCGCGGGACTTAAGTCACTGGACTGGCGCCGCGGTGCGGCGAGCCAGAAACTGTTCTGCAATTCGCGAAAATTACAGAACACAGCCCAAAAATTTCCAATTAAATTACTACTACACGAAATTAATCATGTACACATGTTATAATTCATGCATAAACATAACCCAACATTTCTAAAATGATTTTAACCATTTACAACACATAATCACATAATTAAATTATGCAAATTGTACTGTTCTTAATGTTCTTGAAGATTTTGAACAAAAACATATAATTTAACACTACAGATTCGTTATAACACCGAATCCGTTCATTTAAGGCTTGGTCTCTTCGTATCAACATGCATAATCAAATAAGAGTGTAAATTTTATGAAAATATTTATGTTTGACACCTTAAAGTTACGTATAAGGCCATATGGCCGAAACCCAAACTCTGTATACTTTAAAATAACAAGTCATCAATAATACGACATGTTTTCATGAATTTGATGATATGGTTTACATAATATATATAATTAAACACGATTTGAAATGTCATAACACACATACAACTCATAATCATTACTCCTAATCCAATTACAGAGGTTAAACCGAAAACTTTAAAAGCCATTTTCATGAAAACTAAAATACGTAAACTAGGAATTGGGAAGGAGAAATTACCCAGAGTGTTAATGAGTAGAGAGAAAACCCTTTACAAGCTTCTTCAACACAGGGATTCTCATAATTCCTCTGAATTCTCTCTCAAATTCTCTGTGGTTAGTTTTATCAAGCTTAGAAAAAAAATGAAGGAAATCAGACGTCGTATTGTTAAAAAGAAAAGTCCGACGCGCGTTGGTGGTCAGTTACCCAGTCATGGGTTAACTGGCCCCAACTCCCTTTAGTGCCATGTTTGGCTAGTTAGAATTGGTTTTAAAAACCATTTAATTTAATAAAGCTTTATCATATAGCTTAATAAATGTCATACACAATTGCACAATAATTCATATATCTTATTTAATATAAATAAAATATAATAACTTCTCATAAATTCACATAGTCATATATTTAATATTCTCATAAATAAATAATATCAAATTATTAATTCTCTAATTAATAATTAAATTCATTTAAATAACATTAGGCTTATTAAATATTTCGTTTAATATAATAAGCTCACATAATGACCTACTTCGAATAATAATTATTCTCTACATTAATTTAATAAATGTAACACATATAATTAAATTAAACTACCACAATTGTATCAAATAATTATTTAATCCAATAATTAAATCATCAAAAAATATTTATTTAATTCAATAAATATTAAAATTAAATTACAAAAATCTTGTTCGTCACATCTTCCCCCCCTTAAAAGGATTATGTCCCCAGAATCATGACTCAAATTTTTAGACCCGTTACATTTTCCCCCCTTACAAAGATTCTGTCCCCAGAATCGCTTACACATAATTTAAGTAAATAAATGCGGGTAATTCTTCATCATATTCTCTTCGAGTTCCCACGTAGCTTATTCAGCATTGTGGTTTCTCCAAATTACTTTAACAGAAGGTATAACTTTATTTCTGAGAACTTGTTCTTTTCGGTCGACAATTTGGACAGGAATTTCTTCGTAAGATAAGTCTTTCTCAAAATGTAGGGGTTCGTATTCAATTACATGCTTTTAATCGGCTTTGTATGGTTGTAATCCAAAAACATGGAAGACGTTGTGGACATTCTCAAGTGCTGGAGGTAAGGCTACCTCGTACGCAACTTCTCCTATTCTTCTCAGTATTTCAAAGGGTCCAATGAATCTTGGGCTCAATTTCCCTTTCTTTCTGAACCTGATCTTCCCTTTCCAGGGAGATACCTTCAAGAAAACATAACAACCTGATTCAAACTCGATAGTTTTACGATGTGGATCAGCGTATATCTTCTGTCGATCTTGAGCTGCTACCAGTCGTGCTCCGATTACTTTGACTATTTCTGCCGTCTGCTGTACCAATTCTGGCCCTAGCAATTGTCTTTCACCAACTTCATCCCAGTAAAGCAGAGTTCTTCACTTTCTGCCATATAAAGCTTCATAAGGTGGCATGCCAATACTAGCGTAGTAACTGTTGTTGTAACCGAACTCTACGAGCGATAGATGATCATCCCAATTTCCTTTAAATTAAAGTCCATCACTCAGGCTCTTAGTATGTCTTCTAATGTCTGAATCGTTCTCTCACTCTGTCCTTCTGTTTGAGGGTGGTAAGCTGTACTCATTTGTAATTGCGTACCCATACATTCCTAAAGACGTTTCTAGAAATTTAATGTGAAGCGCGGATCCCTATCTGAAACAATTGATACCGGAACTCCGTGCCTCGAAACAATCTCTTTTGCATATAGCCTAGCCAACTGATCTAAGTTGAATCTTATTTTCATTGGAAGGAAGTGTGCAGATTTTGTCAGTCGGTCAACGATAACCCATACTGCGTCGTAGCCTTTCTGAGTCGTCGGAAGGCCAACCACGAAGTCCATTGTAATATATTCCCATTTCCACTCTGGGATCTCTAACGGTTGTAGCAATCCACTCGGTGTCTGATGTTCTGCTTTCACTTTCTGACAGGTCAGACACTTGGCAACACATTCTGCAACATCACGCTTCAAATTCGGCCACCAGAAATGTTGTCTAAGATCTTGGTACATCTTGGTACTACCAGGGTGAATCGAATATCGTGAACTATGAGCCTCGCTTAAAATATCTTCCTTAATTTCTTGTACTGGCGGTACCCAAATTCTACTCTCAAATCTCAGTATTCCTTCCTTATCCATCTTAAATTTCGGTTCGGTTCCTTTAGATATCTTCTTTGTCACCTTTTTGCATTCATCATCCTGAAGTTGAGCCTCCTTCACTTTATCTAATAGAGTTGTACCAGATTACATCTGAAATAGCTTCTCCTCAATCTCCATTGGATACTTCACTTCCAATTCTATTTTCTCCATTTCCACAATTAGCTCTTCCCGAGTAGTCAACATCATCAATTTCTCACGACCCTTTCTACTTAAGGCATAGGCAACCACATTCGCCTTACCCGGATGGTATAAAATCTCACAGTCATAATCCTTGATTAATTCCAACCATCTTCTCTGACGCATATTTAAGTCCTGTTGTGTGAAAATATATTTCAGACTCTTGTGGTCCGTATATATTTCATACTTCTCCCCGTAGAGATAGTGCCTCCAAATTTTCAAAGCAAATACAATTGCGGCTAATTCTAAATCATGGGTCGGATTCCCCTTCTCATAATCCTTCAATTGTCGTGATGCATACGCAATGACTTTACCATTTTGCATCAGCACACAACAAAGTCCTTTATGTGACGCATCACTAAAAATAACAAAATTGTCTGTATCATCCGGAAGAGATAACACAGGTGCCGTACTCAACCTCTTCTTTAATTCTTGAAAGCTCTCCTCACACTTCTCCGTCCAAACAAATTTCACAGCTTTTCGAGTTAAATTCGTTAACGGAGTTGCGATCTTGGAAAAATCTTGAATGAATCTTCTATAATATCCCGCCAATCCAAGAAAACTTCATACTTCTGACGGCGTTCTCGGCTGATCCCAGTTAATCACGACTTCGACTTTAGGTGGATCTACCAAAATTCCGTTTTTATCGATCACGTGACCAAGAAATTGTACTCGCTCGATCCAGAATTTGCATTTAAAAAATTTAGTGTACAACTTCTCCCTTCTCAATACTTCCAACGTTAATCTCAAATGTTCTTCGTGTTCTTCTTTGGTTTTGGAAGATACCAGAATGTCGTCTATAAATACTACCACGAATTTGTCCAAAAACAGCTTGAACACACCATTCATTAGTCCCATAAATACTGCAGGAGCATTCGTTAGACCAAACGACATTACTAAAAATTTGTAGTGACTGTATCGGGTTCTGAACGCTATCTTCGGTACATCCTCTGGCCTCACCTTCAGTTGGTGATAACCACTCCTCAAGTCTATCTTGGAAAAATATATTGCTCCCTTTAATTGATCGAACAGATCGTCGATTCTTGCTAATGGATATCTATTCTTAATTGTGACCTTGTTCAGTTCTCTGTAGTCAATGCAAAGTCACATCGATCCGTCCTTCTTTTTCACGAATAACACCGGTGCTCCCCACGGCGATACGCTCGGTTGAATGTACTTCTTGTCCAACAATTCTTGTAGTTGTACCATTAATTCCTTCATCTCTATTGGTGCCATTCGGTATGGTGCCTTCGATATTGGAGCAGTTCCTGGCGCCAAATCGATCACAAAATCTACCCCTCTATCTGGTGGAAGTCTTGGCAAATCGTCTGGAAATACGTCGACGAAGTCCCTCACAATCGGTATTTCTTCTACCTTCGGATTCTCTTTTCGACTGTCGACTATGTAAGCTAAGTATCCTACACAGCCTTGTCTTAATAACTTCCTGGAATGCATCATCGTCACATAACTCGCTTGTCTAGGCGACTTGCTACCATAAAATACAACCTTTGACGGAGTCATAAGGTTAATACACTTCTTCTGGCAGTCAATTACTGCCCCACAATTGGATAACCAATCCATACCCAAAATAATGTCAAATTCCCCAAGCCGAATAGGGATAAGATCTAAGTTCATGATATTACCCTTAATATCCACCCTACAGTTCTTAAACACGTACTTAACAGGAATTATCTCTCTATTCGCAATTTCTATATTCATGGGATATTCCAACTCATCCATAAGCAAATCTAAACTATTAACAAAGTCTTTGGATATAAAGGAACAAGTACCACCCGAATCAAATAAAATATAAGCATTAATTTCATTGATCGGAATGATACCTGACACCACATAACGAGACTGGATTGCGTCATGCACTGTCATATTGAAAATTCTGGCGGTCGGTCGATTTGTTGCGGTTGGTCCGGTGATGGTTAAGGCATTTCCACTGTTATTTCCACGATTACCTCCTGTTACTACTCCTCCTGATCCCTTCTTAGGGCAGTCTCTTGCTAGATGATCCTTCGAGCCACAAGTGAAACAAGCACCCTTCTTTGGGTTAGGACAATTAGGTGCTATGTGGCCTTCCTGACCACAATTGTAGCATACTCTCTTTCCCTTTATACAAACTCCTAGATGAGCTTTTCCGCAGGTCGGGCATGCTTCAATCTTTTTCTTCTGCCCTTCTTGTTGGCTTCCAGCTGAAGAGTTATCCGTCCACTTCCTCTTCTGATTATGATTACCCCCAGTGCTACTCCCACCAGTCTTGTTGTTACCTTCATTTTCACTTTTCTTCTTCTTCTGCTCTTGATTATACTTGGTCACCGCATCGCTTCCACCTTCAGTGAGGATTGCCTTTTCCAATACTCTGGCAAACATGTTTAGCTGAAACATTGATACCTTGCTGTATACCCAAGGCTTTAGCCCTTGTTCGAATCTTTTGGCTTTTCTCTCATCAGTGTGTACTTGGTATGGGGCGAACCTTGCCAACTCATTGAATTTAGCCGCGTAGTCAGGTACGCTCATGTTTCTCTGCTTCAGTTCTAGAAATTAAATCTCCATCTGATTCTGCCAACTAGTTGGGAAGTACATTTCGAAAAACATCTCTTTAAATCTCTCCCACGTAATTACACATTCACCTCCCCACACTTTGTTTGCTTGCCACCAGTAGCTAGCCTCAGACTTTGGCATGAACGTTACAAAAGTAGTCTTCTGGTCTTCTCTAACCCTAGCAACGTCGAAAACCTTCTCCATCTCCATAACCCACGTTTGAGCTTCAATTGGGTTCATGGAACCTTTGAACTCTGGCGGTCCCACCGCCTTGAAGTCTTTAAACGTTGTGTTTGGTGGAGCTTGTGGTTGATTATTCATGGCTCTAGTTAGTAAGTTCACCAACTGCTGAACGGGATTAGCATTGGCGTTATTGTTAATATTGGTTGACTCTTCCTGAGCCGGTAGACGTTGTTGTATTCTCCTTGGCGGCATTTTTCTGCTAAATAAACGCTTATTAGAACTTTATTTATTTCTCTAAATAGTTAAGGCATTTCTTAACAATTAACATACTCATTTAATACATCATCTCAAACAACTTGATATATTTTCATTCAAATCAAAAGTTTTAACATTAAACGATAGCATAACTGCTATTTACATCAACTATCCTGGAATAAAGAATCCACGGGATTTAAAACATTTAAGCTATTCCTTTGTTCATAAATACATCGGTAAAAACTAATTAAGTTCTTCACATAATTAAGCAAATCATATCATTGCCGATCAAGGTACTGAATAGCCTTGCAATGCTCCTCTTCTAAGATGCGATACATCGTCCTGCTATCCATCATGTACAATGGTAGTCCTTCAAACTGGATTGGGTACCTCAAAACTCGATCTTGGGTCTCATTCATTGCCTTGTTAAGTGTAGAGAATGTCTCTCCAATCTTCGCCTTCTTTGCACGACTATCATCTTCTGCACGATCAGCTCGACGTGATTCTTTTACCCATCCTTCCTCTACTATTTTCAGTCTTCCGGAGGTTTCCTTCAGCTTCTCTATCTCCTCGGTTTTATCCTCGGTTTGACCCTTCTCATGGACCAAATCCCATTCTACATTTCCCAATCATGAGTGAAGAGTCGAAATCTCCCTCTCCTTCTCCTCTAGAGTAGACTGCTGAACTGTCGCTCGCTCAGTCAATTCTTGAACCTCGTCTTGTAATTCGACGTTACAGTCATATAACGTGTCATACATCTCAGCATCAACAGTGTACCGCGGTAACTCCTCTTCTTCCTCTTCCTCAGGATCCTCCTCAAGATCAGTCTCAAGTTCATGCTCCTGACCAACAACGGTGATCAGTGGAGATGACTCCTTCTGTACCAACTGTTCCCTAACAATATGAATGTCTCGGGGCTCCTCATCTATCGGTACTGTAGGTATTCAGGGTTCCTCCTCCCCTGGTCGACTAGTTCCTCCAACGTCAGACATCCTGACAATAAATTTTTAAGTTTTAGTTACTAAGTCGTACTGGTGAGCACATAATTAAACACATAAGCACGTAAAGTCTTTTATTATCTTTAATGAATTACAACAATTCATTTCTTAGAACTCGATAAGAGTTTTCCATTACTATTTTTTTCTATAAGGCTACGACCTAAGGTTGTTCCCCCACCTAAAGTTCACAACCTACAGCTCTGATACCAACCTGTGACGCCCCCAAATCTAGTACTTCCATTTCCACAGGATTTGGTGTTCACGATACAAATATCATCTATCTATCTACCCATAATAAATGCAAACCATGCAATAGATAGAAATAAAATCTTCCCCTTAAGGGTTACAACATCTGAATAATAATAATACAATCCCAGGTTAAACTAAACTTAAACATCTGTGCGGAATCATAAACAAATAAGTCTTAAACAATAACATTAACTCAAGTCTTAAACAAACACATCCTCATATAGAACAACAAGTCTTCGTCACTTGCTAACTTTGCTCTTGCCTTTACTAGTGGAAGGTTCATCAGTTCTTTCGTTCTTAACTGCAATGTTATTATTAAGCAAGAATGAGCACAAATGCCCACAAGTATAATAATGAAATAATAGTATAATAACATGCGAATGAATCAAAGACATCTGAAATA
Organism: Panax notoginseng; assembly: GCA_016801055.1. Taxonomy (NCBI): domain Eukaryota; kingdom Viridiplantae; phylum Streptophyta; class Magnoliopsida; order Apiales; family Araliaceae; genus Panax; species Panax notoginseng. Next base: position 80,185,951 of record CM029015.1, on the reverse strand, counting down.
AAGCTCAACTTTTGAATCAAGAATGAATAACAAGAATCAAAAGATTTCTGAGAGTCATAAGACCTTGAACTATGTCCTAGGTTATCAAGGGTTATACTTGAAACCTTTAACAGTCATAAGACTGTGGACCTTCTTCTCGTACTTAGGGGGATCAGCCCTTAGTACCATACTGTGCACAATATCTCAACGCTAAAGCGTAAATTATCCCCTATACAGGGTTGTTCATCTCAGTTTGACATTCGAGTCCGCACCAAAGGAAGTTTGGTTTGGATAATTCATCAAGAGTTCTGAAATTTAAAACGTTCATCAACTATAGACTAGTCGAATCAAAAAGGGTTTGCTAGTCTAACAAGGTTTAACAATAATTGATAACTTAATTGAATAAAATCTCAAAAGGTATACAATAGAATAAGTATTGTATAACAGCATCATGCTTGAAAGATTTACAAATTTTAATATACAAAACAGCCTTATCAATAATAATGAGAAATTGCTCAATGTAGAAAGGTGAATTAATCAACTTATATAACAATAACAAGTAGGGTTAGGAAACTTGCCTCGTGCGTAGGTTACACCTTAACTACACTCGTTCTTTGATTTTAATCCTACATACCATTCACATTCACAATACCAGTTAATTATAACTTAGCTAATCATCAAAACTCATTCTCTTTGTCTACTTTGATTATTAACTATATTAGTTAATTTATCACATTTACTGTCACATAATATCACTTTATGAATAATAATTTAATTATGAAGTCATTAATTCAATCCACATGTATTTATGTTATTTACATGTTAAACATCTATTTTAACATCACATTATACTTCTAACATAGTTTTATGTTAATTACATTAAGTTACTAACATATTGCTAGACTTAAACTTTTTAAAAAAATTCCATTTCTGTACTTTCAGGAGAGTGGCGCTGCGGCGCTACTGCTACACTTGATCTTCGCGCTGCGGCGCTATGGCGCTGCTGCCGGACACTTGGCACTACGGCGCGGTGGTGCTACGGCGCGGGACTTAAGTCACTAGACTGGCGCCGCGGCGCAGCGAGCCAGAAACTGTTCTGCAATTCGCAAAAATTACAGAACACAGCCCAAAAATTTCCAATTAAATTACTACTACACGAAATTAATTATATACACATGTTATAATTCATGCATAAACATAACCCAACATTTATAAAATGATTTTAACCATTTACAACACATAATCACATAATTAAATTATACAAATTGTACTGTTCTTGATGTTCTTGAAGATTTTGAACAAAAACATATAATTTAACCCTACATATTCGTTATAACACCGAATCCGTTCGTTTAAGGCTTGGTCTCTTCGTATCAACATGCATAATCAAATAAGAGTGTAAATTTTACGAAAATATTTATGTTTGACACCTTAAAGTTACGTATAAGGTCATATGGTCAAAACCCAAACTCTATATATTTTGAAATAACAAGTCATCAATAATACGACATGTTTTCATGAATTTGATGATATGGTTTACATAATATATATAATTAAACACGATTTGACATGTCATAACACACATACAACCCATAATCATTACTCCTAGTCCAATTACAGAGGTTAAACCAAAACCTTTAAAAGCCATTTTCATGAAAACTAAAATACGTAAAGTAGGAATTGGGAAGGAGAGATTACCCAGAGTGTTAATGGGTAGAGATAAAACTCTCTACAAGCTTCTTCAACACAGGGATTCTCACAATTCCTCCGAATTCTCTCTCAAATTATCTTTGGTTAGTTTTATCAAGCTTAGAAAACAAATGAAGAAAATCAGACGTCGTATTCTTAAAAAGAAAAGTCTGACGCGCGTTGGTGGTCAGTTACCCAGTCATGGGTTAACTGGCCCTAACTCCCTTTAGTGCCATGTTTGGCTAGTTAGAATAGGTTTTAAAAACCATTTAATTTAATAAAGCTTTATCATATAACTTAATAAATGTCACACCCAATTGCACAATAATTCATATATCTTATTTAATATAAATAAAATATAATATCTTCTCATAAATTCACATAGTCATATATTTAATGTTCTCATAAATAAATAATGCCAAATTATTAATTCTCTAATTAATAATTAAATTCATTTAAATAACATTAGGCTTATTAAATATTTTCTTTAATATAATAAGCTCATATAATGACCTACTTCGAATAATAATTATTCTCTACATTAATTTAATAAATGTAACACATATAATTAAATTAAACTACCACAATTGCATCAAATAAGTATTTAATCCAATAATTAAATCATCGAAAAATATTTATTTAATTCAATAAATATTAAAATTAAATTACAAAAATCTCGTTCGTCACATTCAATAACTCCTTTTTCATCAGTAAGTGAAACTTACATTTTAGAAGGCATATTGAGCTGCTTAAGTGCCTAAAATGGCAGCAAAAACAATAAGCATTACCTCATTAATGAAATTCCTGTCTCCAAGTCAGTGCAACTGATGGTTCCATCTGAAGATGCACCATATACTGTTCCATCGTTTCTTGGATCCAAAATAAAAAATAACAAAAGGTGCATGCATATAGAATCCAACTCAAGTTACGGAACATTATATGTTCACTTCAATGTTCAAGGAAAATAGAATTATAAATACACCATTAATGTTGTAAACCAGCTGCATACCTATTAGTTGACCGTTGATGAAAACATGCAAAGCTTGGCCAGTAGAAAGGGCTGTTAAAACAGGCCACTTTCCACCTCTCAACAATGCTTCATCAGAGTCAATCCTGACACTGGCAAAGAAAAAAAGGAAATGAACATTACAAAAAGGAAAGTAAATTAAACTTTATCATAATGCATGGAAAAAGGAGAGTGCCGTGTAGAGGTAATAACACTCGCTCTATCATGTACCACAAATAATCATAAACATCTCTGGTGGTATTTATATATTCCAATAGCCCCACTGTTGTAAATGACTTGTCTTTATAAGATGTTGTCTCATCATTGTATGATTGCCAAGAGAATGCTCTACCAACAAGAGTCATCTTCATCTGTCCGCTTTCGCACCTATCTGTACATTAAAGTCAGTTACATATCAACATTTATTTCCTTTTCCTAATAAAGGATAAGAACAGTACTGAGATCTATACATGCTTAAATAAAAGAAGGAATGTTTGAAATACTAAGAGCTCTTTTCTCACCCTTGCTGTATTATAAAATGTGTTCTTATAGTTGGGAAGGATGCTGATTGACCAATGAGGTAAGTTGTAGTGCATATTATTAAAAGCCACTTTAGCAAAAGAATGTTTGTCATAATTTGCAAGGAATGCAGCACAAGCTCCTGACTTCGATTTGAAAACATTGGCATATATGGTTATAACAAAAGCAGATTGTAGATTTCATGATTCACCTTAAATTTCAAATTTACTACCTGTTTGCAAGAGAGCTGCAGTAATTCTAACCTCGTGATAGTTTCCTAGTGGTATTCTAGTGGGATCTCTATATACTAAAGCTGGCTCACACAATTTTATTGCTCTATGCAGATCTTTCACTTAGTTGGACCTATATATAAATATTCTTATCAATTTTGATGTTGCAACTATCTTGATCGTGAGTTGTGATACTATAATATAATGATCATTCAATACATAAATAATTAGATCAAAGATGATTATTGCAATCATTTATGCTTACATCACCTATGATTGGTTTCAACCAATAGTCAATCTGAACCTGTAATTTGACCAATCAGAATGAATCATGCCAGGGACATTGAAGTGCTTAACTAAATGCAGCGCATGCCTAAATTACCCCTTTCTTTTAAAATGATAGATGCAAACCTGTTCCGCAATGTGGCAAACAGTGACCAGTGATAGGTTGGTTATTGGTAATTATATCAGATATAGAGAAGTGAAACTCACCCTAAAACCTGCCTACTTTTAATTCAAATTCAAACAAGAACTAAACAGAGAACACTCATGATGATGCAGTTCTTGAACAGCTGAACTGGAAACAATTTCAGGGAAAAATGCTAGTTGTAGATTCTACTCTTTTGTGAATACCAAATTCATCAAGAGGAGAATCATAATCATAACTAGTAGCGATAAAAGGACCACCAGCAGTCCTGCCAAAGTTAGTTCCTCCATGATATTGAAACCACATCAGCAAAGAACCAAATATTAGTTTGATTTATTACGACAGTAGATCATTTGGGAAATGCAACAAACATTTACATACCATATAATAATTAATGAAAGATCCACCATTCTGTATAAACCTAGCAATTGAAAATGCCAAATCTTCAGCAGGACAGTACAAAACTGCACCTCCAAAACTAGTAAACTAGGAACAAAATTTTATATAATAATTTGTGAGGAAATGAATTGCAGCACTGTATAAACTTGTTCTTTGTTAGAAGGTAAGGACTAAGGACAGAGAAAAGAAATCAAACTATATAACACACATAATCCAGTACTTTTTATATATAAAGGAAAGCAACTTATTATTAATTATACTCCATATATATCTCAATTTCTTATATGGGAACCTCTACAAATATTACGTCTTAAACAAAGGCCATTCTTTTAGAATATATAAAACCAACATGTGATTTTCAGAATCCATAAACAAATGGGTATTTAAAGTAAAAATAAATCAATTTATTTTACATATCTAGTGCGACAAATTTGACTTTGTGAGGTATTTTAGGCTAAAATAATCTATTATGACATTTTATCAAATAATTGGCAGGCATCCCAAAACAATCAGTAGCATACATATGTTAGAATGATAATTGGAGAGGAAGAATGATAATTTGTTGCCTGCCTCTAAAGATACCTATATTAAGTTTTCTGTTTCTTAATTTTTTTGGGTACCACTACCAATAACATTGGTAGTTAGAGAACCTATGAGTCTGTAACTTCAATTCCTCTAAAACTTAAAAACTTCGCCTACCCAATTGCAGCTAAAGGTTAGAAAAAGTATGTAAAATGTGCTGGAATAATTAATACCTTGATGTAATAGCTACAACCTTTCTCTCCAAGGGTCACCAGAAGAAGCTTCAAATTAGGGTGCCACAGGGACATCGCTGCCTCGTCACTTAACTCTTTACCAGTGAGGAACTCCAACTCATTGTCACTGACCTTAATCACATCAACCTTGTCCCAAATGCTCAAGATCTTCTCCCGTACGTGCCTCCTCAGCTGATGGCCACAGTGGTAGCCGAAGGTTTGGATCGTAGAAGAGCAGGGCACCCGCTTCCTTTGCTACCTCCATCGTAGAGAGAGAAAGTACAGAGATATGAGAGAGAAGAAAATAGATCTAAAGAACTATGGTCCTTGTTTTAATTTCAAATTTTCACTTCAGCGTTTTTATATTTTGCTCCGTGTTTTTTACATAGATAACGCTTTTTTAAAACGTTATCTATTTAGAACTAAAAATTGCCCTTATAAATACTTAATATTTTTTCATATGTATCTACAACGTTTTGTTAGAAAAACTTTGTAAAAAAAACACCACAACATTTTTTTATAAAAATGTCATCTTTTAAGTGTTGTCTTTTTATGGTTTTGTACTAGTGTGACCTTATACATCAGCCAAATTATTGAATCCAATATATATATATATATATATATATATATATATATATATATATATATATATATAGAATTAGAGAGAGAAAGTGTACAAAGTTAACTCATTTGTTATCTAACATTCAACCAACTCTTTCTCTCTCCAAACCAACGAATTTGTAAAGTGATTCAGTCACTAGTAGAGCCCCTAGCACCCCCCGAGAACAGATTGGAGAGCAAGAACCAAAGATTGATCAAGAAAGGTATAAAGCCCTAACTCATGTTCAATCTTTTAGGCTAAGTCAAAAATGTTGTTTATGTGTTTATTTAAGAGTTAGAAGATGTTTTATGATGATATATTATAGATCTATAGCATCAAAGTGGGTAAAAATTAAAGCTTTCAAAAATTCCCGTAAACCCTAAAAAGTGAGCTGATAAGCTAATGTTAGAGCCCATAGATCCTTCTTTGTTTTTGATTTGTGTAGTTTTAAGTTATAGACTTGAAGTTTGACATGAGGACTATGATCTGGAAGTGGAATCATAACTATTCCATGTCCAAATTACAAGTTATTGTTGGTCAAGCTCAGTTGACCGATCATGATCAAGAGTTTATGGGCAACCCAGAAACTCATTAACAGCGTCTGACAAGATTTTCAAATGCTAAATGTCAGGTTTTATGTGTTTTGATGATGTGTTTGTATCGAGGTTGTAGCCTGCTTTATGGACTTTAGATCTATGCATTTATATCACTCAAACAGTCAACAGATCGAACTGAGTGGAGGGTCAAAGTAGGCCATTCGGCCATGAACTTGAGTTTCTGGAAATTCTAGAAAAGGTACGAACAAACCTTCTGACAAGGTTTGACCGGACTGAATCTGGAGAATATAATGTACTTAGACTGATCTGTTGATGTAGATGTGTTCTATGACATGAGAGCACTTAATTGATGAACAGAACTTGGAGAAAAGTGAACCACAAAGTGGACCCTCGAAGCTGGCTGGGTTTCTGGGTTACCCAGAAAACCCAGGAAGCTCTGACAGCAACTTTAATGGACCAGATTCTTCATGTTATGTTGTGATATGACCTAGATTGTTGTAGATACTTGTAGTGTTACATAAACACTACAAGATTAAGGTTCTAGCAAGCCTAGAAACGCATCGTACATAGAATTTAAAGTGGTCAAACATGACCCCTTGAGCACTGACTGTCAGTGTTCTTGAGCTCAAGAACACCAACAACGACAGAAAGTGTCGCTATAGGCTATTGCGACGGTTTTAAATGATTTTATTTTCTGCTTTTTTGGAAAATGCTTAAAAATAGTAAATAATTTCTGAAAATTACAAAAATAGTTTTAAAAATTATTTTAAGCTATGAAAAATAACTTTTGATAATTTGGAATATTTTTCATTAATATTTATATTTATTTAAATATTAATAATATTTAATTTATTTAATTAATATATTAAATAAATTAGAGAAAAATAATTTTAATATTATAAAAATCATTTTAAATATGAATAAAGTATTAGAAAAGATTTTGAGTTATAAAATGCAACTTTTAATATTTTTGGAGTAATTTCATTAATAGTTTAATATTAATGATATTAGATTTATTAAAATATTATATTAAATAAATGATGGAAAAATGATTTTATTTATTTAAAAATGAGAAAAGTAATTTAAAAGTATTTAAAGTTATAATTAATGACTTTTAAATTTTTATGAGAAATTCATTAATATTTAAATATTAATGGTAATAGTTTAAAAATGATTTTAACTATTTTAAAAATTATTTAAGGAGAATATTGGTGAATTAAAAGTATTTTAAGTTAATATAAATAACTTTACTATTTTGACAAGTATGTCATTAATATTTTAATATTATTAAATATTAATGGTGGTGGAATTAATCAGTAATTAAATCATTTAAAAATGATTTTAGTGTTTGAAAAATTATTATAAAATATAATAATTATTTCAAAATTATTAGAAGCTTTCGAAAAATATTATAAACGATATTTAACTTATCTAAAATAATATTGAAGCTTTGAGACCAAGTTTAATTGATAATAAGTGTGTTAATTATCGGATATGGTGAGTAGGACACCGAGAACAAACTGAAGTCCAACCAGACCGAACTAGTTAGACTTGATGAGTGTTTATATAGGTTATAAACACTGATGTGACTATGTTGTAATGTGTCTAGGAGAAATATTGACTGTAAATTACAGTATTGTATATTGTGATATATTGTGCTAATTGTGAGACCGATACTGTGATTATAGGTCTTTCAAACGCAGATAAGTATTTTATGTAGAAGTAATCAACGCGGAAGGCAAGTTTCTTTAAGTCAACCTTGCGTTATATCTTTTTAAATATTATGGTGGTTAATTATTGTTGATTAGACCACATTTGAGAATTTTTGTTGATTATTCGCAGTTAGTGCATGTTTATTAATTCGAATTGAATTAGTGATTCTGAGAATATACTTGGAGAATAATTGTTGTGGGATATTGACATCTGTAGAAGCTATTACTGATAGTATAGATAATTCTTGTCTATTGTCAAATTGTATTGAGATATGTCTTAGCTAATTATTCTTGCTAGACGAATATTTGTTATAACTTGATAGGTTCGATAAGAGAATTCAATTACTATGGACAGATCGATGCCAATTATTTCGGCTAGATCGAGAAAGTGATTAGATATTGAGATCACTGTATTTCGTTGTTTTGATTCGAATTCTGGTTATAAGACTGAGAAGAACAACCTTTTATACAAAGGGAACCTTTTAGTCGTATATTCGGTCGTTGCGCGCGTGTAAGTATTATGTATAATATAGGGTACAATGAGTTGGCCTCTTTAAGTACTTGATGGGGGGTATGATTTAATCTTTATGGTTATATGATACACCTGGGTATATCAAAGTAAATCTTTGAGAGTTACTCGAGATGAGAAGTTCAAGATCCTTAGGGATCACTCAGCATAAACTCTGGAAAATTTTTCCATATTGTTATTCAATAGAATATCGTAGAAACTTTGAAAGCGTTGTACTCTTTCATTATCAGATTATTGGATTGCATAGTATGCGAGAAGACTTGTTAGTGATTAACAATTTGTTCATCTATTTCAAAGTTCTCCGAACTTTGGTGTCATTCTATCAAAATAGATAGTCTGTTATTCTTAATTCTTATACATTCATTGTGCGTCTTAAATTGCGGCGCAAATTTGTTGCTCACTCTTGCTAAATTAAATATTTCATCTAGGAATGAAGTAGCCGGAGGGGCAGAGAAGAACAAAGGCAAAGGCATAGTGCTGGAGTAGTTAAAATGAACATATTTATTATGTTGTATTTGTAAATCTTTTTTGTATATCTAGGGGGTATGTTTGTAAAGTTATGGTTAGATAACCTGGGACAATGTATTAATAATATCAGTTAATGAAGTGTGTATTTCTATTCATAAATAAATAGGTAGTTAGATGTTATTTATATTGTGGTTAGTGAGCACCAAACTCGGGGGTCAGGTAATCCGGATTTGGGGGCGTCATAGTACTTGGTGTAACAACCACTTAGCTTCTTACACTAATAATCATTAAAATATTTATGTCGAGCTATTTGTTATATACATGTTGAGAAGGTGATTCTTTTCTCACGTGTATAACGGATAGGTAGAGAATAGGTGTATCGCCCCCAAATCCGGGTCCCTTGAACCTCGGACCTGGTGCATTATTATACAACCTTCATGTGAATATTTTTAATCTTTATTCATAAAATATGAATACAATCTCACTTTGATACCAATTAATACATTAATTCCTTCTATTTCCAGAATCCGCAACCTTTATAACCTGGTGTTACACTTTTAAATCAAATTGATTTAAATTATACATTTTAAGTTATAAAAAATCTTTTTTCACTTGGATATATTGATTGTAATTATCCATGAACTCATAACTAGACTTAACTATACTTCTATACAATGTTCTTTGACTATGTAATTACAATATCTCATTTGAACTCTATCTAGCATAGCTAGAGCTATACGAACAACTTCAATAAGTACTTATTCCTCTTTCCTTTGTATATCCCGAATCCTTCAATCCGCAAATTTTAGCTGAAAAAAATTATTTATAGCAAGGGTGAGCAACTACGTTGCCCAACAAGTTTAACAGTTATCACATAACACATAGTTCACATTTTAAACACAACTTAAATTATTCATACTTCACAGTTTATACATAAATTCATATTTTTCATACATTGCATTTATTCAGGCATCATAAAGCTCATACTCAGCAAATATACCTACTTCATTCTTATCATATACCTCATATCATGAATATAGTAAGTTTTCATAACTCAATCCACATCAATCATTATCTTGATTCAATAGATTTATATCACAGTATAGAACAACTCAATTTATTCACAAGGAGTACATATAATACAAGGAATATGTACACATTAAAATTAATAAGTTCACATATAAAAATAAGTTCTGAAAAACTTGCATGTACCGTCGTTTTACCATTACGCTAACATTTCGTTCCTCTACATGACATATATGGTATGTGAGATTGATAATAAACACAATCAACACTTGATCTCATGGTTAACCATACTCTAATAACTTACTTTAACTTATATTGTCCTTGTACCACCTTTATATTCAACTTCGTTATTTATATAACTCAGCTTAATTTCCCTTTTTATTGCTACATGTGCTAGCTTAGCACACTTGTAGTTTATTGTGTGTGTATCACACCAGTACAGTATACCATATTTGGCTAAACATTACTCATCTAAGTTCCTTAGACTTAGATTAGGCATATAACTTTCGTTCATCACTTTGTGATTATACACACATGGTATATATTGTATACTTATTTCTTATACATTATCAAATATACTCATTTTGGTCCAATCATAACATGATACAAATCATTAATCATTATACACTTCAAATATCATATTACGTTATATTGTGACATTTCTAGGAATCCAATCCCATCATTCCATCATAGTTCAAAAATAGAAAATATGAATTTCAAGGTTACTTTGGGAATATTTATAAATCTTTGTAACGAGCTTTTGACTTCAATGTTTGAACAAGATTTTAGACCATACATCATACTATTTAATTCCATAGTGAGTCAACTAAAACACATTCTTAAGGCTTCTTAAGATAGTGCCTCAAAATGGGTATTTTACATTTCCACTCTACTACCCACTCTACTACCAATTGCAACAAAAGTAAATTTTTAGGCTACTTTGATGATGCTTTTGGACTTTATGAGTTAGCCCATTTGATCTTTTGTTTGTGCAAGCATTTATATCATATATCATAGTATTTTTCTATGAGTTTGGTTTCTTAAATTCAGTTATGGAAGTTAACCATAACTAGGCACAAACTAGGGCATTTACCCATTTTCACTCTACTATATGCACTCTACTATTTCCACTCTACAATTTTTAGAGTTCACTCTACTATTTCCAGAGTTCACTCTACGATTTTCACTTTACTATTTTCACTCTACGATTTTTAGAGCCACTCTACTATTTTCACTCTACTATTTTCACTCTACGATTTTCAAAGCCACTATACTATTTTCACTCTACGATTTTCAAAGCCACTATACTACCCGACTGTTACATAATTGAGTTTACTGCCTACTTTGATGATTTATTGGAATTTTTTAGTTAAGCTTTTGGCTCTACCATCTAGCCCTACTTCTAGACCACGTAACAAGGTATTTTAATAAGGGTTTAGGTTCCTCATTCATATTAGTTAGGCCTACTTTAATCGATGCTCAAATTGGACAGTTTAACACATTTTCCCCAAAATTGATTTTGACACTTCTTAAATTTCTTTCAGTTTTGGCTACTTAAACAGTTTAGGCATGTGAATTTTAGTTTCCTAAGGTTACTTTTATCATCATCTCACTTTCTTTAATCATCTAACCAATTTTGGCCTATCAAAGCTTACTTTAGGCTTGAAAAAAAATAGACACTAACTTGGTTTTCTTACTAGCTTTGGTCATAACAATGATTAGGAATCACCAAAAGCATACATTAGCAACTTTATATGAGTTTATTATAGTGTTACAAATTCAGGTACTAAAATTTACCCAAAACAGACCACTTTTGGCCTAAAACGTGATTTTTAACAAGTCCAATATTTAAAATGGTTTAGACTTGGTTTCTTTAACTTGTGTAGCTTACTTATGCCATATTATAGCTATTGAAACTTTCTTGCAAGGTTCAGGTGTGGCCTCTCTTTGTTTAAGTGTTAGTGTCACTTTAAAGCTTACTTTTCATGGCTCTTAAACATGAAAACTGAGTTAGTACTCAATATAGACCTCAACTGAGTTAAGGAACAACTTTTAAATGTTAAGTATGAACATATTATGGTCCATTTACTGACTCAAAAGTTCAGGTACTGACCTTGAACAAAACAGCCCACTAATCTTAGAGTTTAAGCACAATTTTGGCTATTACTCACAAACAGTCCGAAAGCTATGATTTAAGGGTTATCTAAGCATTCATATAAATTCAAATTATCTTTAGAACTCGTCATCACATACTCTAACAAGCTTGAAACTTTTTTCGTGTATCAATACCAAAACAACTCATTTATAGGCACAATTAGCATTAGTTAGTACTAAACCACCATAACAGCCTTTAAGCATTCAAGTAAAAGTTTTATCACCACAAGTACTTTTTTTATACTATATGTTCATGTTTTAATACATCTAAATGCAAGGATTCTATCTTTTGTTCAAAACAGTCCCTAATAGGCTTTTAATTCTTCTTTTATTGGTCCGAGAACATCAATGTACAGTGTTCTAATTTGAGACTCAAAGTGGGATCCACATATGACTTTTAAGTTGAGATCTACGATCGTGGAGTTGCATTCTACAATCATAGAGTTGCACTCTACGATCGTGGAGTAAGGTACTCTTCTATCTAAAATAAAATTATCATAGCATGTAAGTTATACTACAACGTGTTATTTTTAAGCATAAAAGCATGTTTGAGTCATTCATCTCAACATATGAGCCTGTAGACATGATTTGGACTCTAATTCATAGCTAGCATTATTTTATACTATAACAGCCCCTACTTGGACATTTAATCAAATAGTTGGTGATCATGATTTTATTTACATGTAACCATAAATTTCCTATCTATTTTCCCCATCCTTTTCGTTTTTGATTTATTAAGGGTCTCTATATAATGCCTCAAAAACCACACAAAGCTCTAATATTATCATAACAACCATCATAGTCTGGTTTAATACTATAGCCACTATCAGCCCATTCTACTATCAAATATGAAATGAAAAAGGAATGTAAAGAGTATAAGCTTTCTTACCTAGTTAACTTCTAGAGATTGAAATAGCTTTGCTGCTTAATCATTCCTTCCCTTCCAGTTGTAGCTTTGCTACTCTATCAATCTAATGGACTACTATTGATATTATTTTTGGAACTCGGATAAGTATAGAAGTTATTTGTTTTCAGGTGCAGTGTATACCCATATATTGGCCTATTGCTGCTCTTCATCATTATCTCTACATGGCTGCTCTCTTTAGCTCCTACCCTGCCCCTACATTGGTCTTCATCATTACCACTACACAACCCCTACAAGGCTTAGCAGCCTCCTACTACTCGGTAGTCTACTTGGCCCCTATTCAGTCCTCGAGTAGCTACTTGGCTCCTACAACAACTCTACACCTTATAGCTACTAACTAACTGTTAGCTTACTGACTGACCAACAACCCTCTCACTGCTCTTTTAATTTGAACTAACAGTTCCTTTGCTCTCCAACATGGGTTACCGAATTGGGTCTAATGCAAGGCTGGGCACAACTTTGTTTTAAGCTCAATGCATTCATATCATATTACCAAAATAAAGAAGTCTTGAATGCCTACATGGAAAAATTAATTTGGCCTAATTTATATAACTTAGACTCTTATTACCCCTCCTTGCGTAAGGCAACGGTCCATAACACTAGCCTATTTACAAGCACACCTAGCAAATTTGATATGGTCCAATATTTAATATGGACTTATATTACATATTAATATACATGGATTTTTATATCCACCACAGTTCTTTAAGTTAGAAAATAGATAGCACATACATCATTAAAAATGATGGCTTTATGTAATTTAAATACTTCATGGTAGTACCCACCATTTTTCTTATTTGTCACTAAACAATACTTTTGAACGAAATTAATTATATTATAATATAATTATTTCATTGATCTCATATGTGAATTTATGTCAAGAATATTTCTCAATTAAGTCATATTGACTTCCCTTTTTATTTTGAATAATCAAGGTATACATTTAATAATACCATTTCTTACTACATCTCATAAAATTTATTAAACTCCAAATATTACTTTCTTTTCATTATGAGTAAGTAATATTTATATTGTCTCATACATTCTTAGTTAGAGCCTTTTATATTAAAAGTCTCTCTTCCCAATAATTTTATACCCTATGGGCACATAAAAAATATTAATCCACTCTTTTCACATTTTCTTTATTAATAATTAGGTTAAATCTCTAACCTTTATTTAATCAATTAATATTTCCCTTAAAATAAATATTACTAATATTTGGGATATCACATTCACCCCTTCTTCAAAGAATTTCGTCTTCGAAATTATAGCATACCCATCTCTACATATCATAACTAGGTTGTCATACTAGCCCTTACCTTATCTCCTTCCTCTAAGAAGCTCATACGTTCTTATCATTCAACTTCTAGAGTATTGGAATATCTTTAAAGAGCCTTCAACAATTGTTCAATAATTGTGAAGCGGTATGAATAACTAGGAAGTAAAAACATTCCTTTAAAAACTTTTCATATTTTGTTGAGGGGTCATAAAGACTATGAACTCTTTACTTGGTTTAATGGGAATTTCATTAAAAACCTACCCATATAAGTTTGACAATCACTAAGATTGTAAACATTCTCTGCTAGGTCTGTTTACAATCACGAAGATAGTAAACTACCTATATTTGTTGTGACAAACGAGATTTTATAATTTAATTTTAATATTTATTGAATTAAATAAATATTTTCTGATAATTTAATTGTTGGATTAAATAATTAATCTATAAAATTGTGGTAGATTAATGTAATTATATGTGTTATATTTATTAAATTAATATGGAGAATTTTTATTATTCAAAGTATGTATTTATGTATGCTTATTGAATTAAATGAAATATTTAATAAGCATAAGGTTAATTTAATTAATTTAATAATTAATTAGAGATTTAATAATTTGACATAATTAATAAATGAGAAGTTTAATTATGTGACTATAAAAATTAATGAGAAATTATTATAATTAAATTAAATAAGATATTTGATTTATTGTGTAAATAGGTGTGACATTATTAAACTATATTATAAGAGAATTATCAAATTAATTGGGAGTAAGCCTTGTAAGGCTAGCCAAACGGAGCCCTATTGGGAGTTGGGCAGTTAACCACGAATTTGATTAACTGACCACAACAGCATCAGTTTCCTTTATTATATACGTCTTCTTTGCTAAGTCTTTTACTTTTCTAAGTCTGACAAAATTAGTCATAGAGAGAAATTAAGAATCAGTGAAATTAAAGGAGAAGAATTGTGGAAAAAAAATTAAAAGTTGCTATCATCCTTGTGTAATCTAAGCAGAGTAATCAAGGGTAAACCCTTAAATTCAAATTTAATTTACATCATTGAAGTTTTCATGAAAATGGCTTCCAAGTTTCTATTAAAGTCTCTATAATTGGAAAGGGTACTGATTATGTGGATATATGTGATAATATGTTAACATAACATGTTTTTACTATATATTGTATGTTTCCATAACATCAGTTTCATAAAAATATGTCGTATATAGTTTCTTTAAAGTACATAGTATAAAAACAGAGCCATATTGCCCTTACGCGTAAATTCAATGTGTTAATCATATGTTGTATCATAAATTTTACACTTGTATATAATTATGTATATTAAAATGAGGAAAACAAAATTCGAATGGATATATTCGATGTTATAACGAACCCGTAGTGTCAATTTTATGTTTTATCTTAAAAACACTTTCAAAATCACCAAGAACATGAAATTACATGATTTGATTCTGGAATTGTATGTTTTAACATGTTAAAATCATGTTAGAAAGGTTGACTAATGATTATGTGTATAAAATAATGTCTGGGTATGTTTAGATTTATGTATGAATAAAGAAATTAATAGATTTTGGCTTGTTCTGCATTTTTCGCGAACTACAGAATCTGAGTCTGCTTCGTAGCGCGGCCGCGCCGCTCCAAAGAATGAATGGAGTGCGCCCGCGCAGTGCAGCGCGCTCGCGTCGCTTCAGAGAACAAAGGTAGCGTGCCTGTCAATGTCGGGATTTTTATTTATCCCTTTTCATTACCTATTTTTTTGTGTTCTCATTTTATGTGAGATTTGTTTGAAAAACAAGTGAAAAAGGTCCAACATGTGTAATATCGACGATTGGACTATAAGAGTCGCCATTTGGTTTTTTAACTGGTTATACTAACACAACCGAGAAAAGGTTTGCACATTGACCCATTGATGTGATATTGTTAAACGGGTCGGTGAAACCGAGATTCAATTAAGGTCCGGGGACTTGCTTATGCAGAGGGAAGATGTTAGGCACCCCTCGACATCCGTGTTGCCGTGACCGCCACTTTTTAAGAAACTGTTATATGAATGTGTGCGTGTGTTTGTGTGGGTCAATGTGTTGTTATTTGGAAGTAGTGATATGCCTCGTTTGCACCTATATACAAAGGGTTTGAATTTGTGTAAAAAATTCAGTTTTAAACAAGATATAACAGTGATGTTTTAGAAAAGAGATTTTTCAAATCCTTGTGCTCAATAGTAATTGAGGCCTTTGATACTTCCATTTTATTCCGTATTCGGCTTGATTGATTTTATTTTACAGATGCGAGGCATCTTTGAGAAAATAATATGCAAAAAGGTGTTGAATTCCTCGTGGGTATGAGAAGCATCTGAGGAAATCCAAACATCACAGATAATTTTTACAAGCTGCTCACAGCTGAAAAGATCCATCACGGGAACCGAATCTAGATTCAGTGGATTGAATCTGTGATCACATGATTCTTAGGCTAATATGATGTCGCAGTTGATATAAACGCAGTAAGTAGGTATATATATAAAAGCTATAAATATAAATATACAGACATGATCACCAACCACAAAGCACCTCTATGGGGGATCAGAAATGTAAATACAGCGTTAAAAGCTATCTACCGCCACGGAGGAAACTCCAGGTGGGACGAAATGTACAGAAAGCAATAAAAAACGGTCAACCACCGCGAAATAAACTCCAGGTGAGACAAAATGTATATATATATATATATATATATATATATATATATATATATATATATACATAAAAGCAATAAACGCACCGGATATAAAATCCAGGCTCATCGGACAAAGTCCGACAACAGTTAATATATATAAGTAGATATATATATATATATATATATATATATTAAAGCAGTAAACACACCGGATGTAACATCAAGGCTCATCGAACATAGTTCGATACACAGTTCATATGTATAAGTATATATATACATATATATATATATATATATATATATATATATATATATATATATATATACGAAAGCATTTAAACTCACCATACATAAGTCTAGGCTTATCGAACATAGTTTGACACACAGTGTATATTTATAAGTATATATATATATAAGAAAGCCATTAAATGCTCCAGACCGAAGTCTAGGCTCAATCGAGGCATAACTCGATGATGTTAGTCCATATATATATATATATATATATATATATATATATATAAACTAAAAATAAACTACGAACTGAAGTCTGGGCATACACACACAACACGACTCTCAATGTGAAGAACAATGTGTGCAAAGATGAAGAGAAATGCTTTAAAGCGTGTAAGAAGGCTTACAGTGGGCTGCCAAAGAAAACTTCTATATCTTTAAAGTAGATAAACACTGGCTTCCGCCGGTACAGAAGTAACTATATATGAGCTCACAAGTGTTTAAAATGAGAAAGCACTCAGTTTGAGGTGTGTACAGAGTAAATTGGGCAGGGCTTCCTCGCCATTTTCTCTTACAAAATGGCCACCCCAATCCCTCTATTTATAGTGGGTGGAGCCGCAAGTGTACCTGCGGCTTGGCCACAGGTGTACCAGAGGCTGCCCGGGGTGCCCCGGGCTTCACGGGTCCCGCCGTCTCGAAGTACATGCACGCATGCAACGTGATGTCCGCTCGAACTTTTAGAATTATAATTCGGGGATCCGATTGAGGTATGTAGGACCTATTTCAGACCACCATTGTTGAGAGTTATGCAATGACATGGGATTAGAGGTTGTACGAAGTCATGAAGATGGGACGATGCCCTCCGGTCTTCAGCTTCAAATTCTATTCGTTATCCTTCGCAATAGTCACTCGGGATTGGTTTTCCTTGGCTCTTGTGGGACATGGATGTGTAGAAATGTATGTCTGCAATGTTGAGATGGCGTGATGTGGTGTCAAGTTGGCGAGATGATGACTTTGCCCCTCACCGGGGTTATCTCTGATTTGGGCTGATAAATCAGACGTTGCTCAAGGTTATCGCTGAGATTGAACTACTGCAATGGTTGAGGGTCCTCAGTGTCATCTCTTAGGTGTGCCTGTCCTCCTGGTGTTATTGCCATGTCTTATACTAAGTATCTCGTTGTAAGCGCTGAGATTAAAGCTGCTTGCATTTGAAATAAGCATTTTCAGGGTTATCTCCGAAATTGCATTCCTTGGGGTTATCGCCAAGGTTGGTAGCTAATCCCATGGTTGGGACTGAGACTGGAACATCTCGGGGTTATCTCTGGGATGAAATGGTCTTCTCCGGTGTGTGTTTCGGTATTGGATCTGCATGCCTCGGGGTCATCTCTGAGGTTAGAATTGTTACTTCTGGTGTGTGTTCTGGCGTTGAAACTGAACTTTCGATAGTATCTGGACTGGATGTGAGTTGTCTTCCAGGATTATCTCTGAAAGACGAATCTGCCTTCTTGTAGTGTCAGTAACAGGTGTGCAGAAAATTTTAAGTGTCTATAGATGCCCCTCTTTATCATATTCATGCAATGCAATGGCATGGATAGGATAAAGAATCCTAGACACTTGAAATACAACAAGATAAACATGATGCAATATGGAGCAAAATTATGCAAGTGTATGATGCATATGCAATGTTTTCCAACAAGTTGGGGATGATTGCCGGCTCTATGTTGTTTCTACCGGTAATGGTAATAACGATAAGCTTGGAGGTGTGATCCAAACCTATCAGGATGTTGACGTTAGGGCTATCACCAAAGTCCTTAATCATTGATACAGACTTGATTTCGAAGAAGTGCCTCTTATGTGTAAGAGATCTGTGGGGATAAAGCTTTGTTTGTTTGAGGATGTGTATAACATATTTCATCATCAATCCTTCTTGATGACGTTGACCTTTCCTGGTTTGTATCGCCAGAGTATGTCAATGTTCTACTGGTTTTACTGCCAACATCAAATGTCGTCAGGGCTGCCCGACCTTCGTTGACGTGTGAACCAACGGTTTACCACGCGTTGTAACCCCCGCCGGGGATTAATGGATGAACTAATGAAATCATAGGATGGTTCCTGACGCGACGTTGGGTTTACTTGCTAACGGCTGAAATGATGGTGTATCCACAGAAAATATATGCAGAAGCCCCCACCGGGGAGACGTGTTGGATCATCGTTGATGTGTGTGTCAACGAAATATGCATTGTAACCCCCGCCGGGGTTCCATTGGATCATCGTTGATGTGTGTATTAGCGGCTGAAATCATCGGATGGCCTCCGATGCCTCGTTGGATTTACTTGCCAACGGTTATACTGATGCCAAGACTACTTGACCTTCATTGATATGTATGTCAGTGGATGATATGCGTTGTAACCCCCGCCGGGGTTATGTACTTCGACATATGTATTGCGTTGTGACCCCCACCGGGGTATACGTGGCAAAGTAGGATGACGATCCTGAATAAGAAGAATTGGACCTACGCGAGGTATTGCTGAGCGTAACTTACATCGTATGAGATCATCAATATAGTGTACCCTGTGTTTGGGCGAATACCAATGAATGATGTGAAGACCCCCTTTTTAACCAGCATTGTAGGCTATTCTGCTCAATCACGTAGCATTTTTATCCCTGATTTGGCCTTTTCAGCTTACGAGAACTCCTTTGCAACTTGAACTGGATTGAGTCGGAGGGGTGGGACCCACATAGGGGTGTTATAAGTACACCTGTTACAGCCACAGATGGACCTGCGGCCAACCGTAGATGATAAAGACCAACAGGTTGCTTTCATAAGTCATTTTCAACTTGCGCCGCAAAGGAAATCTGAGAGCTCTTCTTCAGATTTGCTGTGTTCGGACGTCTTTCTGCAAAATATGTTATCGTACAAGTGTTCTACACTATCCTGGTAAAGTATGTATGTACTTTTTCCAGTTTTTATCCGTTGGAAAATGACTTATCATATGAAATGCATCTAAACACATAGTAGTGATTATGTATGCACAAATGACTTGATAAAAAATATTCAACATAGTAAATATTAGTATTAAACTATGCTGAACATAATGATGTGAAAAAATTCGACTTTTGAGACAGACAAATTGGCACCTTTTTCTGCTATTTCTTATCCTATTTGAGGACAAATGAGCATAGGCAAAAAAGCAAAGTAATTCTTTCTCAGTAGTTGTGTAGTTCATTTGAGTCTCCATGAGTGTCTTACTTGCATAGTAGATAACATGAAATACCTTCTCTCGGCGTTGACCCAAAATAGCCCCAACCGCATAGTCGCTTACATCACACATTTACTCGAATGGCATGGTCCAATCCGGTGCAACGATTACGGGAGTTGTGCTGAATTTATTCTTCAACAACTCGGACACCATTTTACACTCTTCATCAAACTTGAACACCGAATCCTTCTCTAAAAGACTGCACAAAGGTTTTGCAATTTTAGAGAAGCCCTTTATGAATCTTCTATAGAACCCAGCATGTCCCATAAAACTTCTAATTCCTTTAACTGAACTCGGTGGATGAAGCTTTTCAATTGTTTCCAACTTCGCTTTATCAACCTCTAAGCCTTAAGACGAGCCCTTGTGCCCAAAAATTATGCCGTCTTCAACCATGAAGTGGCACTTTTCCCAGTTAAGTACCAGATTCGTGTATGTGCATCTTTGTAACGCCATCACCAAATTCTCCAGACAAGCATCAAAATCATCTCCATAGACAGAGAAGTCGTCCATGAAGACTTTCACATTTTCTCCACCATGTCCGAGAAGATGGCCATCATACACCTCTGGAAAGTAGCGGGTGCATTACACAAGCCAAATGACATTCTCCTGAATGCGAATGTGTCATATGAGCACATGAATGTAGTCTTCTCTTGATCTTCAGGAGAGATGACGATTTGATTATAACCCGAATATCCATCCAATAAGCAGTAGTCCTCATGTCCCGCTAATCTGTCCAACATCTGATCGATAAAGGGCAAAGGAAAGTGATCTTTGCGGGTCACCTTATTCAACTTCATGTAGTCCATGTAAACCCTCCAACCAGTCACTTTTCGTATCGAAATTAGCTCATTGTCCTCATTCTGAACCATGGTCATTCCTCCTTTTTTTGGCACACATTGCACCGGACTAACCCACTTACTGTCTGAAATCGAGTAGATTCCCTAATCCAACCATTTCAGGATTTCTTTCTTGACCACTTCTTTTATGATTGGGTTGAGCCGTCTCTGTTGCTCCACTGTTGGTCTTGCATCGTCTTCCATCAGAATTTTATGCATGCAAAATGATAGGCTAGTTCCCTTTATATCCGCGATTGTCCATCCTATAGCCGATTTGTGGTCCCTAAACACTCTCAGCAACTTTTCTTCCTGCAATTCGTTAAGTGCAGCAGAAATAATAATAGGTAAGGAATTAGAATGGCCTAAGTATGTATACCTGAGGTGTTTAGAGAGTGGCTTAAGTTTGAGAGTTGGTGGTTCTTCTAATGACGGTTTTATCCTTGTTGTGGATTTATCAACCGTGTGCAATGGTTCAAATGGTGCTCTAAATCTGCTAACTCATGGTAGAGAGTCTAGCATCTGCAAGTAGTCCACAAATTCCGGATCATCTAATTCTTCATCTCCCAATAAAGTCATTTCCAAGGGATTGTTAACCAAACTCTTTCCCATGTCTTCGCTGATTATCTGATCAATGATATCCATTCGAAAATAATATTCTTCATCCGTCGGAAATTTTATGGCCTTGAAAATATTGAATTTTATTTCTTGATCTTCGACCCTCATCGTTAGTTCACCTTTTTGTACGTCGATGAGTGTCCTACATGTAGCCAAAAATGGTCTCCCGAGGATGATTGTAATGTTCTTATCTTCCTCAAAATCCAGAATAATGAAATACGCGGGGAATATAAACTTGTCGACCTTAACCAATATGTCCTCCACAATGCCTCTCGGGTACGTGACCGACCTATCCGTCAACTGTAATGAGATTTTCATAGGCTTTGGAGCTAGCAACCCAATTATGTATAAACTGATAACGGCATAAGGTTCACACTTGCCCCCAAATCACATAAGCAATTATTAAATGCCATATTCCCAATCGTGCACGGAATGGTGAAACTCTTTGGATCTTTCAACTTCGGTGTCAACTTTCGCTATAAAACCGCACTACACTCCTCTGTTAATGCCATTGTTTCGAAATCTTCCAATTTCTTTTTCCTAGAAAAAATTCCTTTCATGAATTTTTCATAACTTGGCATCTGCTCTAGGGCTTCTGCGAACGGGATATTAATCTAAAGATTCTTAAAAACTTCCAAAAAAATTTCAAACTGTTTATCTAATTTCTGCTTTTGTACTCTTTGCTGAAAAGGTGGGGGAGGATAGCCAACTGGTTCGTTAACTGGTTTGTTCTTTTCCACTTGATTTTCTTCCCCCGGTCTATCCTCAACCACTTTATTCTCACTGTCTGTCTCAACTTCTTTTGCAACCAAATATTCTGTTTTCTGACTCTTAAGCTGTTTTCCACTTCGCAACATGATTGCCTGACATTGCTCGTGATTACCTTTCGGATTTTTCTCTGTATCACTTGGTAATGTTCCTTAAGGCCTGTTATTCAATGCCAACGATATCTGTCCCATCTGATTTTCTAAATTCTTGATGGTTATTGCTTGGTTTTTCATGGCTACCTCGTTGCTTGTTATATACTTCGATAGCAATTCCTCTAAATCTAATTTCCTCTCTTGAAGTTGAACTGGTTGTTGTTGTTGATTCTGAAATCACGAGGGATACAATGATCGTGGGAATTGCTGATTCTAATTATTGTTCCACACCAAATTCCTATTCCCCTGATTATATGCATTCTAGTACGTATTATGTGGAATTCTGTTGTAGCTACTCAAGAATTATACTGATTCTAGGTTGATTGTGCATTGATCCGTAGGATGTTCACCCACGCACAATTCACAAATAATTGCAACTTGCTGTGTCTGTACCCCTGACCAAAAGTCAAACTTCTTAGAAAGTGCTGAAATCTGCGTTGTTCCTGCTGTCACTCCATCTACCTCTAACACTCCAGCGACTGTAGGTTGTGTCATTCTTGTCCTGAGATTCCCATGTAGTCCGTTGTAAAATGTATTCATCTGCAACCACTTAGGCAATCCATGATGTGGGCATTTTTTGATCCATTCTTTGTATCTCTCCCATGCCTCGTACAATGACTCCCCATGTTGCTGATCAAACATGGTAATATCGTTTCTCATCTTTGAGTCTTCGCTGGTGGGAAAAATTTTGCAAGAAATTTCTGAGCAAGGTCATCCCATGTAGTTATCGATCCAGGTGATAGAGAATGTAACAAACCTTTTGCCTTGTCCCACAAAGTGAATGGGAACAAGAGAAGTCTTACCGCATCTTCTGACACCCCATTGTACTTGAAAGTGTCGCATATTTCTAGAAAACTGATCAGATGATCGTTAGGATCATTATTTGCCAGTCCCCCAAACTAAACCGAGTTCTGGATCATCTAAATAGTCCCAAGCTTAATCTCAAATGTATTCGCAGCTATAGCAAGTCTAGTGATACTCAACTGCAGCTCAGTCACCTTGGGTGTAACAAAGTCCCTCAACACTTTCTAGTCTTCGGCAGCTATTGCTTCTACTTTCTCATTGTTTTCAAAGTCGTCCCTTGTTTCCTTAATCCACTTACTTAGCCTTTGGAAGCGTCTTTCAATGTCGTCCTCAAAAGGAAGCAAGTCTGGATTTTTGGATCGAGTTTGCATAAACCAACTTCAAAAACCTAAAATAAGTCAAACAAAACAAAACAAAAATGGTTAAGTAAAACTGGACTAATTAAATTAATATTGCAAAATATTAAAATGTATACTAAAGTCCCCGGTAACGGAACCAAAAACTTGTTGAGTAAAATCTAGTTATGCACAACACGCAAGTATACGTGGTCAACAAGTAACATTCTAGTAAGTAGAGTATCGTTCCCTCAAAGACTGTACATTGAATTTAAACTTCACAAGTACCAATTTCTTATTAATCCTAATTTTATTAAACTAACCAATTTCAAATTTGTAACTAAAATATTAAAAAGATTAAAATCACCAAACACTCAACAAACTCTAAAAATTGAATTTTCAAACAAATAATGGAGAATTAGGCTTCTGACTTCACTCTAAGCATCACTCTAATTATTGCACCTTTATTCCGGTTTAATGCACTATCCCAGTTTACTAATCAAGAATATGTATGTAGTACTAGCCACCTCTCGATGCACTAATACCATATTAACTTCATTCCACAATTAAGATAGAATTAAGTTAACACCTTAATCAACTAACTCACTATATCTCTATGTGAATTACAATTAAAGAACGTTTAAGATCAAGTTCTTTTTTTGATTACATGCGATGTCAAGCATATCTCTACCCTAACATTCATCAAGATTTTGTTCATTCACATAAATCAATAACACATGCTATATTAACTAAGTCTAAACTCGTATTTCATATCTCGAGTTCATACAAGTCCACAAAGAATTGTTGATCAGACAATTCATAAATTCAAGCTCAAATTAATATAGATAAACCGAATAATAGCTTATTATACTGAAATCAAAGATTACATAATCATCGTTCCACTTAAAGATCCGTCTGAAGCCTTAAAAGAAATTAGTTCATCATAAATGAAATAATCACTAAATAAATTAAAGATAACATCTTCTCAATTACAGAAATAAAACTAAAGAAGAAGAATAACGAAGAACGCCCTTCACTTTAGCCTTAATCCGAAATCAAGATGAATTTCACCAAAATCTTCACTCCGATGATCGCTATCCAATTCTGTCCATCAACTCTGTTAATTGCTTTGCATCCTCCTTTATTTTGTTGTTTGTTCAGCAATATATAACCACACTCGAGCTTTTTTTCAAAGTCCCATATAAATTAGACTCTATAAGATAACCCAAGTCATCCAATCCTTATCCTAGTAGAGTTTCAATCAAGCCAGGAGTGCAAGAATTCGGGACCCCCCCGCCCCGGCAGGGGTATGTACATAGTAAACGCCCGCCCTGGCGGGTTAGGCTCCTGTAAAACAATATTGAAGACCCCCCCCGCCCCGGCGGGGGTGTAAGGCTTATATATACTCGCCCCGGCAGGCTAACACACTGCATTCTGATGTTGCTTAATCTTCATATTTGCTAAAATGATGCTCCAAATGACTCCTTTTCTTATCACTTACCACACCAACCACCCTACACATAGAATAACAAGAAATGAGTAAAAATGAACATAAAATCAAGGGATTAACAAAAAATAAGCTTGAACTAGAAATCAATTCGTGGACATAAAATCCACTTATCAGGTGATCTAGGAGCTTGGTTTGGGACTAAAATACTAATGATTTTTGTGGTTGAGGAGAGAGAGGAGCTAGGTTAAGTGTTTGGTCACCAAAGAGACATAAAAATGAACATTTCTCTCTCTTGATCTATATATATAACTTGTGTGCAATGAACTTGGCTGGTTAATGGCTGGTATGTGTAGTTTGTAGGCACATGGCTAGGCTTGGGTTGCTCAACAACTAAAGTTTTGGTAAGATTAACAAGTTAGCTATCAAATAATGCAAGAGGGGTAGTTTGGTATTTTGGCCTAAGATTTTAATGGTCATTTGGTAACTTGGCAAACCCTTAGGGTTTAGCCCTTAGGGTTTAACCTTGAGGTTTTCAAAAATTTAATTTTCTAGGATTTTTATTTAGGGTTTAAAAATAAAAATTTAGTTTCCTAAAAATGTACATTAGACTTTCTAAATTACAATTAGTTTTCTAATTACATAGAGCATGAAAATCAGATTAAAGATTTACTAATTAGCATAAGCTTGCTAAACTAGCAATTAAGGATTCTAATTTGACAATTTGGGTTCCTAATAATTAGGGTTTTCCCTAATTAGGGTTATATTCTATGATACCCGACATTAACCACATTAACGCGATTACATATCATTCTTAAACTCTTATATGAGTTCCAATTAGGGTTTATAATTAACCCTTAGGGTTGCTAGTTTAATAACTAGGGTTTATAATTTAAAAATTAAAATTTTTAATTAGTAATTAGGGTTTCCAATAAATAGAGTTTTCCTAATTAAGATTAATATCTATTATACATGTCCTTAATCATAGCAACACAATCTCTTATCGATCTTAATCTCTGACTTGAGTTTCAAATCAGGGTTTTAACAAATTAATATTAGGGTTTTAACATGATATACCATAATTGACAAATTATCAGTCTACACACATACAGTACACATTTATAGCACTAAAATATAATTAATATAATATTATTATTCTCATTCCTTAGTCAAAACCCAAAATTAGGGTTTAGATTCCATATCTGATATATCTTGCATATATAACATTATTAATTAAGTTAAAATAATTAACTTAAATAATCTGAACAAAAATTCATATAATACAATAGTAATTATAATAATTCCAATAATCATTTCATATATTATTTAAATAATATATAATCATATTTTTATGATAAATAAATAACAAAAATGTTTTTACTACTTAATTAATTTATAATAAGATTATAATTTATAATGATCAATAATTCAAAAAAATTATTTACAAGTATTCATGTAATAAATAAATTTTATTTATCACACACACACACACACACACACACACACACACACACACACACACACACACACACACACACACATATATATATATATATATATATATATATATATATATATATATATACATATTCACACACACACATTACCCTGCACATATTCCCACCTTTAAAATAAATAAAAAATTTGTATGCAAATTTTTTTATTTATTTATATAGAAAATATCGAGTTATTACATTCACCCTCCCTTATAAAGATTTCATCTCCGGAATCACTGTTTCAAAACCTATACATATCAGGGTACATAGCATACACAGTCATTTCAAGTAGATCTCGATCAGATTCGATCAAACCGATCTTTAACTATTTATCACAAAGCTTGTCTATCTGATTAAACAGAAACTTGATTTCTAAAAGAACTCAAATTCCTCCTTCAAAATTTCTTTATAAAATAATTTACTATATGTAAGAAAATCATATATAAGAAAATAAAAGTTATTCGAATAATAACTGGAGTTCCATTCCCAGCTGCCACGGTATACTGGACCGTCATATTGATGACTCTTGCGGTTGACTCTGTTGATTTGTTTGTTGAAGTTGGTCCCATTGTCGCCAATGTCCCACTGCTTTTCCCTGTAGTCATACTCCCTGCATCTATTTTCTTTTTCAGACAGTCCTTCACCTTATGCTCCGTTGATCCACACCTGAAACACCCCTTGTTCATCCTTGGATTGGGGTAGTTGGGAGAGATATGTCCCTTCTGCCCACACTTGTAACACATAAACTTACCCTTAAGACACTCTTTCGAGTGATTCTTTCTGTAATTCCCACACTGCGCAACCTATTTCATTCCACCTCCTGGCCTATTTTTGGTATTTCCAAAAATTTTTCCTTCCCTTTTTTCCAGTCCTACCTCCACTACTCCCTTCTCCGGCTCTAGCTTGATTTGCCTCCTACCAAAAAATTTACCTCTCCTTTTATCATATAGGTGGCAAAAGCTATCTTTTGCCCCTCCGTTACCCTAGCTGTCACAAATGCTTCTACAGGGTCAGTTGCCTTTATATCTTGGCGGTTCGACTACCTTAAAGTCTTTGAAGTTTGTCGATCGATTTTTTGGCTGATTTCTCGCGGCTAGTATTCCATTCTACATAGCTTGAGAGTCCATATTCGCCAAATTCTGTATCGGGTCTGGTTGTCCTCCAGCTTTGTTGATAAGTTCTTCTGCCCTTTGGTTTCGTTTTCGTCTTGGCGGCATTATCTGATTAAATAAAATCATGTTCATCGAACTAATTCATAGTACTTTACACCATATATCATAGCACATACTGCTTTAAACTTCTGGTATCCCTTTATAACATAAAAGTCGGGAATCGCTGCCACAACTTATACATAAGTTGAGAATATTACATTACACTAACATACATATCGTATACACCTTATAGAACACACATATTCAAGTAATACTAATACTACTTATTTTATACGCCTTCACTGATGATCAAATGCTTAGTAATCTATATATTCCTATTATCCTCAATATTCCATTTACACACATAAATATACCCAGTTCGTCAAACTTACCACACATTATGAGTTCAGGAACTTACCAAAATCATATGAGTTTAAGAACTTATCCTAGTCAGACCTTTGGCGTCCATTCGCTGAGGGGTTTAAAAATTTTATATAATTATGAGTCATGAACTTACCATAAGTATGAGTTTTAAGAACTCGAACTTAACCTTATATTCTCTAACTATACTCTACCTATCAGTTATACTACCATTTCTGGGTTCGGTAATACATGTTCCAGTATAATCACCTCATTAGGGTTGCTTTCAAAGTGAGCCTCTATTTTAGCTATTTACTTTGATATTGGCTCGGTTATGGAGATCGACTCCTTCTTTATGATCTGAGAGTATCCTAATCCTTTCCTACCTGATATCTACACAAAAACTATCTTAATTATCACGTAGTATATACACATAACAAATTATAATTATATATAAGTTATATTTTATTTTGTTTTACGATGAATTTATTCAATTCATCTCCTTTTAAACTCAATATGAGTTATTTATATTTTTAACATTTCCTGATAAGTGGATTTTATATCCACGAATCAATGTCCATTTTAAGCATAATCGTTGTTAATTCTTTGCGTTCATGTTCATTCTTATTTGTTTATTGTTATTTCGTGTGTAGGGTGGTTGGTGTGGTGCATAATTGTAAAAGGAAAGCATTTGAAGCTATTTTGGAGCAAGTTTGAAGTTCAAGCCAAGCCAGGGAGCATAAACCATACCCGTCGGGGCGGGCCTAAATAAGTTTAACACCCCCGCCTGGCGTGGGGTATTCATATTTGGTTTGCAGTAGCCATGCCTGCTGGTGCAGGTGTTTTATATGCTTATACCCCTGCTGGGGTGGGGGGGTGCCGAAGCTGAACTCTCCTATCTTGCCTTGAACTTTGCTGGGACATGAAAATTAGCACTTGGATAGCATATGGACTCTGTTTAGCAAAGGATTTCGACTAAGACTGGTATGCTGGATATATATGGCTCAACTAACAACAAAATGAGGACGAGGAAAAGCAACTAACAAAGATTTATCACAGACTTTCATAGCGAGCAACAGAGTGGATATTTTGAAGAACGATCGTATCGTTTGCAGATTGAGACTAGAGTGAAAGGCGTTCTGCGTTATTTCTTCTACTTTAATTTATTTCTATAATTGAGAAGATTATGTCTTTGATTTATTCAGTTTTTATTTCATTCATTATGAACTAATTACTTTTTAGGCTTGAGATGGATCTTTAAGTGGAACGATGGTTATGTAATCTTTGATTTCAATTTAATAAGTTATTACTCGATTTATCTATATTAATTTGAGCATGAATTTATGAATTGCCTGATCAACGATTCTTTTTGTACTTATATGAACTCGAGAGATGAAATACATTCTAGACTTAGTTGATATAGCATGTGTTCTTGATTTATGTGAATGAACAGAATCTTGAGGAATGTTAAGGTAGAGATATGCTTGACATCGCATGTAATCAAATAAAGGACTTGAATTCAACCTTCTTTAATTGTAATTTGCATATAGATATTGTGAGTTAGTTAATTAATGTGTTTAACTTAGTTTTATCTTAATTGTGGATTTGGGTTAATACGGTGCTAGTGCATCGAGAGGTGGTTAGTACTACTTATGTGTTCTTGATAAATAAACTGGGGTAGTGAGTTAAACTGGAATAAAAGTTGTACTAATATGAGTGATGCTTAAAGTGAAGTCGAAAGGCTAATAAAAGTTGTACTAATATGAGTGAGCATGAAAGTTGCCCAACAAGTTTAAATTTATTAAGATATATCATGATTGAAAGAGTCTGAATAATAAGCTGGCTATAATTCAATAATATAATTGTGAACTAGCAGGAACAAACTTTTGACTGAACAAGTATTAAACATGAACAAATATATCTGGACCAACTGGTAATGAAGTTGATCAGCCTTTCATACCTGACTTATACATGCAATATGTATAGAGTATAATTCATGGCAACCAGCAATGATTAACCATAAGCTTATCCGAATAAAACACTCTTAGTAGAGTTAAGTAAAAAAAAACTTGCCTGAACCGTTGATTACCGCAACGCAATTTATAACGCTTTATCCGAAGACCTAATATTAGTAATATAGATCTCCAATATTAGAATAATATCATCACAATATAATACTATAAGATCTATATATATATATATATATATATATATATATATATATATATATATATATATATATATACATAAAATAACCTGAACACATAACATATATCCCTATCAGTCTATAACACACATAAGACTCAGTATCAAGTTAAACTATTGCAATCTATCTTGATTCCGATAAAATTCTAACGTCCCGATGGTCTAGTCGGACTTTTATCGAGTCTAAGTTCAATTAAACTCTGCCTAAACATTTAACAATTAACTTAAATAATTTTAATATCAGTTAAAATATTTTTCTAAGTCTCATAATAATTTTCACATAATTATTATCATTTATCGTAAATTTTCAATCATTAAAACGTATTTAAATGAATTAAATACCACATAATTCTTTTATCATTAGTATTTATTTATAATCAAATATTAATGAAATTCATGTCATAATATTATAATATATTTATAATATATCAAAGTATTTTTAATACCTTAAAATCACTTTTATATAATTTTTAAACAGTTAAATTCATTACCGGTAATTACTATTAATATTAAAATATTAATATTTTCATGGCAAAATATCATAAGTTATTATTTATAACTTAAAAATATTTTTATAACACTTAAATCATTTTTATATGATTTATAAAGCATTAATTCTATTTTTTTCTTAATTTATTTAATATATTTTTTAAATAAACTAATTATCATTAATATGGATTAATTAATGAATTTCATCACAAAATATTAAAAGTCACTCAAAATAACTTAAAATATTTTATTATACCATAAAATTATTTTTCATGATTTTTCATGT
Organism: Panax notoginseng; assembly: GCA_016801055.1. Classification (NCBI taxonomy): domain Eukaryota; kingdom Viridiplantae; phylum Streptophyta; class Magnoliopsida; order Apiales; family Araliaceae; genus Panax; species Panax notoginseng. Next base: position 80,154,588 of record CM029015.1, on the reverse strand, counting down.
ATTAAAATCATTTTTAAATAATTTATTTAATATTATAATTAAATAAATTAAATACCATTTATATTCCAAAAATATTAAATATTTATGAAATATATTTAAAATAATTAAAAACTATTTTTCAGAATTTAACATAATTTTTCAGAATTTATTTAGTATTTTTAATACTTAAAAACTATTTATTTTGATTTATTAATTAAAATAAATCATTTTCAATAATTAAGTGTCGCTAAAGGTGTTTCTGGCGACGAATCCGTCGCTGAAAGTGTTCATGGGCTGCTCTTGGCCAAACCCAGAATTCTTGTCAGTGTTGAAGGTATTTAGTTTGACCGGTTTTAAATTGGTGTTCTTGTTGATTTTTTGGTTTGTTAAGACATTGATCTTGTAGTATTTATGTAATACTACAAGTATATGTCATCATCTAAGTCATTAAGCATCACAGTTCCAAGATCCAAGCTTGCAAAGGTGCTGTCAGAGGCTTGCTGGGATTTCTGGGTTTCCCAGAAACCCAGTCAATTACGAGTGACCACTTTGTGGCTCATAAATCTTATGGTTCTGGTCATTTATTTTATGTTATATTGCTTCAAGCCTGTAGTACATATGTAAGAGAACACATACATATCATAATTTCAGTCTATAAACACAACAGGAGAGAGATAAAGGTCGGTCAAAGTGGTGTCAGAAAACAAGTTCTTGAAGGATCTAGGTTTTCCAGATCGTTCTTCGGGCAGATCGATCAACTAAGTTTGACCATGATTACCTACTGTTATGTTCATGATCTGGGTGATCTAAAGCCTTTAACATGTAGTTCACATGACAGGCTACAAATATCAAGCAACAACTTGGCATAAACATTAACATACAACAAGATTAGAAGCTTAAGAACATGCTTGTCAAACTTTCTGGAAAATCTGGGCTGCCCAGATTTCAGCCGGTCATGGTCGGTCAAAGACCTTTGACTGCTTATAACTTTTAATCTACGCTTGATCTGGACTTGATTCAAGTTGTAGATCAAAGTCCTTACAACATACTACAAGTAAAAACTCTTAAAACACATAAACAATTAACAAGAAAGGATCCATGAGCCCTGACATTCGGCTGTCAGGCCATATTTTCAACTTTTCCCAGATTTCTTAAATCATCAAATCCGAGCATTTTGATGTTATGGATCTGGGATTTAACAACCCAGATCACTAAAAGACACCTTCTAACACAACTTGAAACAATAGATCCTAACATCTAACACCAGATCATGAGATTTTTATAAAGCTAAGGTTTATACCTTTATGCTTTGATTTCTTGATTCTGACTTTTGATTCTGCACTTGGTAAGCTAGGAAGTGATCATGGCTTCACTTCTCAGACCCTCTCACTCTCCATCCAAAATTTTAGGAGAGAGAAAGTTTGGGAGAAAAATGAGAAAATAAAGTAACTTTTCTTACTTTAAATCTCATAGAATTTGATTCAATGAATCTAAGTTGCTAGGTGGCAATTGCAAATCTGATCTTGGGGAATAATAAGTACATGGGATAATGTTTGGCTTGATGACTCACAAGATTGCACAATCTTTTGGTTAAGGGTTAAGAAAAGGGCATTTTAGTCTTTTTCCTTTTAATTTAATGGCATACTATTAATTTGTCCAAACCCTTAAGGTTTAGGGTTTGATTTGGGATTTAGGGTTTGAACCCTTTAGGGCTTAGGGTTTAAAACCCTTAGATTTTGAAAATAAATTCTAAAATTTCTAAATTAGGTTTTCAAAAATAGAAAATTAATATTTCTAAATTATAATTAGAATTTTCTAATTATATTAAAATTCCTTAATCAAAATTTAAATATTGCTAATTAGGATTAGTATTTCCTAATTATACTCGCTAATTAAGCAATTAGGGTCAAAATCATATATTAGGGTTTTAAAAACCCGAGAATTGAACTTAGGGTTTCAGAACCGGTTTCTACGGTTTCTTATCCATTTTTAGGGTTTTTAACCGAACGTTGACGTTCTTAATATATACTTAGGGTTTGATACAGATATCGGTTATTTGGTCAATCCTTGACCTTTAACCACATATTGTACACATACATATAACACAAACGCTTATTCCCTTAATCCTGAATAATTCACTTAAATCCTTCACAAAATTTTAAAATCCTCAAAATTCCTTCTTAAAAATATCAAACGCATACACTTATTTTCTGTCTAGGTTCTAATATTGAACCTTAAATTAATTAATAAAAATTTTAAAAGTTTTCTAAATTCTCGGGTTGTCACATTAAAAATGGGCCAATGATTCGAGGATTGAGCTTTCCTCTCTTTCCAAATCTCGTAACTCCTTTCCATGTAGCAACACGTAACAACACATGGTCTCTAATATCGAATTCCACGTCCTTTCGATGAAGATTGGCATAACTCTTTTGTCGATCTTGTGAGGTTTTTATACGTTACCGGATGTTTTGAATTTTTTCCGTAGTCATACGTACCAACTCCGGTCACAACAACGTTGCTTCTCCCACCTCATCCCAGCATACTGGAGAACGACACTTTCTTCCATACAACGCTTCGAATAGAGCCATGCCAATACTTGCTTGATAGTTGTTGTTATAGGAAAACTCCACCAATGGTAAGAACTTGTCCCAACTTCCTTTGAAGTCAAGGACACAGAGTCTTAATAAATCTTCAAGAGTTTGAATAGTCCTCTCTGATTGTCCGTCCGTCTGAGGATGATATGCCAAACTAAATCGTAAATCCGTGCCCATAGCTTTTTGTAAACTAACCCAAAATCGTGAAGTGAATCTTGGGCCTCGATCAGAATTTATGGATACTGGCATACCATGCAATCTTACAATCTCGTTTATGTACATACGAGCAAGACGTTCAAGTGAATAAGTTTCTCGTATAGGTAAGAAGTGAGCAGACTTGGTCAATCTATCAACAATGACCCAAATTGCATCTATGCCTTGAGAAACGTTGGGAAGACCAGTAACGAAATCCATGGTAATGTGCTCCCACTTCCATTCTGGAATTTTAAGTCGTTGCAATGGACCTTTTGGTACTTGATGCTTCGCCTTGACTCGTTGACACGTTAGACACCTTGAGATAAACAGCGCTATATCTCTCTTCATATTGTCCCACCAAAATTTATGTTGAAGATCATGATACATTTTGGTACTCCCAAGATGGATTGCAAACGGTGTGTTGTGTGCCTCCATCATGATTTTATACTTTAAATCAGGATCGTTAGGAATACCAAGTCTGGAGTTGACTCGAAGTATTCCTTCTTCATTGATTCTTGCTTCCGAAATAGCACCTTCTTGCCCTTTCTTCCTCATATGCATCAGCTCCATGTCTGTAGTTTGAGCAGCTTTAACTTTATCGATCAAAGTCGATTCTACTCGTATATTTTCCATCATCACATGGGTCCCTGGAGTCTTTATCTCTATCTCATTCCTTTGCAAGTCATACAAAATGGGCATTTGCGTTGACAATATTGCACTCATACCCGCATATGATCTTCTACTCAATGCGTCAGCTACCACGTTCGCTTTTCCAGGATGGTATTGGATGGTATGATCAAAATCTTTTAACAATTCAAGCCAACATCGTTGTCGCATGTTGAGTTCCTTTTGAGTGAAGAAATATTTTAGGCTTTTATGATCCGTAAAGATCTCCACTTTCTCCCCATACAAGTAATGCCTCCAAATTTTAAGTGCAAAGACAACAGCTGCCAACTCTAGATCATGAGTAGGATAATTCCTCTCATATTTTTTGAGTAGCCGAGAGGCATAGGCTATGAATTTCCCATGTTGCATGAGAACACATCTTATACCTTTGCCTGAAGCATCACTATAGATGACAAATCCCTCCGAGCCAGATGGTATTGTCAGAACAGGTGCTGAAATGAGTCTCCTCTTAAGTTCTTGAAAACTCTTCTCACATTCCTCGCTCCAACCAAATTTTCTATCTTTCCGAGTCAGCTGAGTTAATGGAGTAGCGATTCGAGAAAACCCTTCCACGAATCTCTGATAATAACCAGCTAATCCGAGAAAGCTACGTACTTCGGTCACTGATTTAGGTTGCTCCCAGCTTTGAATAGCTTCAATCTTTGCCGAGTCAACAGATATTCCATGACTTGATACTACGTGCCCAAGGAATGCTACTTCTTCAAGTCAGAATTCACATTTCTATAACTTGGCATAAAGCTTGTTTTCACGACGCTTTTGGAGTATCAACCTCAAGTGTTGCTCATGATCTTCACGGCTTTTGGAATATATAAGGATGTCATCAATAAAGACGACCACAAAGTGATCTAAATATTTCCTGAATACTCGGTTCATCATATCTATGAAGGAAGCAGGAGCATTAATCAATCCAAAAGACATGACTAAAAATTTATAGTACCCATACCGAGTTCTTAATGCAGTCTTTGGAATATCCTCAGTTTTAACCTTCAGCTGATGATATCCAGAACGAAGATCGATCTTAGAAAATAATTGTGCTCCTTGCAACTGGTCAAACAGGTCATCAATACATGGCAATGGGTACCTATTTTTGATGGTGACATGATTCAACTCCCGATAATCAATACAAAGTCGCATACTCCTATCTTTCTTCTTCACGAATAGAACAGGAGCACCCCAAGGAGAAGTACTAGGACAAATAAAGCCAATGTCTAACAATTCCTGCAGTTGGGTCTTTAACTCCTGATGTTCAATAGAAGCCATTCGATATGGGGCTTTGGAAATAGGTTTTGTACCGAGTTCAAGGTCGATACAAAATTCAATTTCACGCTCTGGGGGTAGGCCAGGAAGTTCTTCAGGAAATACGTTAGGAAATTTATTAATAATAGAAATATCATTCAAAACTGACGTATTTTTGTTTAGATCCGTGACATGAGCTAAGAAAGCTTGACATCCATTTTTCAATAAACGAATAGCTTTATGGCTTGAGATGACAGTGATTGATTTTAATGGGTTGCTTGAATTCGCATAATAGGTTGGTTAGGAATATTAAAGCTAACAACCTTATGAAAACAATCAATTTTTGCATGATGAGTAGTTAACCAATCAATCCCTAGAATCACATGAAATTCAAGTATTTTCAATGAAATAAGATCGACAGGTATTGTGAGGGTACCGATTTGAACCAAACAAGATTTATAAACAGTGGATGTAATGAAGGTTTCTCCCAATTAAGTTTCAACAGATAATTCAAAGTCTAATTTCTCTGGAGTCAAATTTAAACGTTGAGCGCAAGTAGGAGAAATAAAAGAATGGGTAGAACCGGTATCAAATAAGGTATAGACTTCACTAGAGTTTATGATAAGCTTACCCGTGATGACCTCGTTCGGGTTTCTTGCTTTCTAGGAGGTCACAACAAACGCTCTCCCTTGAACTACCTGCTTTGACTTTTCTGGGACGGCCTTTGGTGTCTCCATCCCAGCTGAACTTGCCTTCCTTGAACGACAAAATCGGGATACGTGACCTTCTCTTCCATAATTATAACATGCTTTGGAAGACATCACGCAGTTTGGACTGATATGTCCCTCCCCTCCGCATTTGTAGCATATGATAGGTTGTCGTTCTCCTTCCTTAACCACGGGTGCTGATGCTGACGTCTTTCCATCATTGTTGATCTTGAAATGTCCATTCTTATTTTCTTGGCCATGATTACCACCGAAGTGGTTACCATTTCTGGAATGTTGATTACCTCCACGTTTGTTGTCACCGCTTCGATGACTGCTACCACTGGTATTATCATTTTGTCGGCTGCTTTCTCTTGGTTGAGTTGACTCATCTGAAACACAGTTTATAAGAAAGTAGATATTGACGTATCTCGGGTTTCAAACCTCTTAGAAACATCCACGTCATTCTCTCCTCATTGTCAACCAAGTGAGATGCAAACCGGGATAACTCGGCAAACTTAGCTTCGTATTGCGACACAGTCATATTGTACTGCTCCAACTTGACGAACTCTACCTCTTTCATGTGACGAATACTTTCGGGAAAGTACTTGCCATTGAATAGTTCTTGGAACTTCTCCCAAGACATCTTCAGTGCAGCAGGTTGAGTACGCTTTATCGATTTCCACCAATAATATGCCCCTCGGAGCATCCCAAGACATCAAATATCTTGGTGATCTACTTTATCCACGTCTCCGCCTTAAGTGATTTTGGCTCTCCAATAAACTCTGGTAGTCCCAGCTCCTTGAACTGTTTAGCGGTGACCATCCGAGAGTTGCCAGTGTTTCCACCTGCATTTTGGACAGGAGTCTCTCTTACCTGATGTTGTACGAATTGCAGAAAGCTCTTAAACATTCCGTCGTTCGCCATTTGGTCGGCAAATACATGGTACAAAATTCAAATACAACTTAATAATACAACTGTTGTGTAGAATACGACAAGACATAACTGAGAGTTTTAATAAGAATATTGTCATCTAGGCAATATCCACACTCAATGGAGTCCTCATTACATTTATTGTCACGCGTTTTAACAAAATTGTGAGGACTACTAATGCTATCATCTGGACCTTCACTCCGTTCCTCGATTAGTCCCGGCTACGTTCTCATTTCCTAATGAGAACATTGAAAGAAAGGGTGAGCTCAACTAGCCTAGTAAGAAATATTATAACTAAGATAATGCAGAATAATTTATCGTTAGCCTTCAACAGTGTTAAACTGATAAAATATAATAAATATCAAGTTTAACTGCAGCGGAACAAATAATTCATTAGAAAAGTTAAGTAGATAATAAAATCTACTATCTTCTATTATTTAAAAGGTTTTTCATCACTTTTATTGCTGAGACTCAGCTTAAGAAATAATCCACATCATCCCTGCACTACGGCCAAGGATATTCATCAGTATCACGACCATAAATTATCCATGCACTACGGGCTAAGGATATTCGTGTATTCATCAATGGTCATGATCATGCCAACAACTTGTCCATCAATGCACTACGGGCCAATGAGGACTTTTACTACATCATTTGTAACATTACGGTCATGATTATACCGATTAATCCCTTGTCATAATCATACCAAGTCCATCTATGCACTACAGGCCACAGATGACTTTCAACAGAATATAAACATGAGGATGATAGCAATGATATAAGAATTCAATAAAACAAGTTCAAGAATTAATTTATCTAGGAACTAATAACGTCCAAATTGTCAACATGATACTTCTTTGTAGAGTAAAACTCAAGAATGCTTAGAAAAATATTTCCATGAAAAGATACTGGATGAAGCTCAAATATCAAGGATATTCCACTAATTTCATGGAGTATAGAAATCAAAACTTTAACCAACTGAGTATAATAAAGAATGGAATAACAAAAGAAATCACCAGGCATGCGCTAGACCGCATAGACAGGTTATTCCAACATAATAATAAATAATGGAACCAGGTCATGCGTATACGCGCATACAGGATATTCCAACAGAATAATAAACAACGGAACCAGGTCATGCGTAAACGCATAGACAGGATGTTCCAATAGAATAATAAATAACGGAACCAGGTCATGCATAACTCACAGACATGATGTTCTAATAGAATAATAAAAAATAGAATAACAGAAGAATTTTACCATGTATGTGGTACTTCGCAAAGACAGGTTATTCCAACATAATGAAAAAAATATGGAATAACAGAAGAATTTCACCAAGTATAGGGTAGCCCGCGTATACAGGTTATTCTAACATAATAATAAAGAATGGAATAACAAAAGTTCTCTTCATGAATAAGAAAGAAATAATACCCCTTACCGTAAAAGAAGAGTATTTCGACTGGTAGGGCGATGATATTCTTGAAGAAAACTTATACTGTTTTTCTACGCTCAATGCTTCTGAAAACTCTAAAAAAATACGCTCAAGATTATAAAAGAGAATTCTCTGAATTTCTGGTGTGATTTCAATTCTAACTAAGCATCCTATTTATAGGACAATGGAAGGGATACTGTTAAGAAACAGACGCAAAAAAATATCACGAACTTAACATCACAGCTTCACGGTTCAACATATCAGTATTCCTTTTCAAAGAGTTGGCCAATTAGAAAAACTACACATGCCAATATGGAAGCCTTAACCAATTAAAAAAACACCCCACATCTCAAGTTGTCAACAATGCTGCATGATTGAAACAAATTTATCTACTAGACCACCACCACTCACCCACATGCTATACAATTTTATATATATATATATATATATATATATATATATATATATATATATATATACTTTATAACTTCCTTTCGATTATTTTGAAAAATGGGCAAATGGGAATCCAAATAATAAACAAAATTTATATCAAAGACTTCAGAAAAATCCTTTTAATATTTTAACAACAATTATCATCATTATTAAAATTCACAATATTAATCGACCAGGTCATTCCCAGGAAAGAGGAGACTTTCTAATAAGGATTTTTCCCTATTAGCGCGCAATTAGGTGACCAAACCTCTCCTTAGTAGAACTTCTAGACATCGTTAATATTGCAAATAATAATATTAATAACTTCGTCGTCTCAATTATTGATTTAATAATATATATAATATCGACAATAATTGAATCCAATAACGTGAGATACTATGCAGTAATTACTATAGCAATAATTGAACAAAACTGAGTGACTTCTCACATAAGCATCAATAATCAATATCGTGTGCTACTATGCAACTACGCGTATTACTGTACTTTTACTACCTATAACAACCTGATATTTTTTATATAATTAAATTAAAAATTTTGCGTATAAAATTGTTTTAGGATGAGGATTTGTACAAGATATTGTATATAAATATTTATGTGATAAATAAAAAATATATATTTATTACATGAATATTTACAAATAATTTTATTTTAGAATTATTGATTATTATAAAGTATATTCTTATAATAATTAATTTTATGGTAGAAATATTTTTATTAATTATTTTCAATGAAAATATAGTTATATATTATCTAAATAATATATGAAATGATTTTTAGAATAATTATAATAATTATTTTATTATATGAATTTTTATACAGATTATTAAGTTAATTATTTTACCATAATTATTAAGGTTAAATAAGAAAGAATAAATTAGATATGGAATTCGAACCCTAATTTTAGATTTTTATCAAGGGATGAGAAAAATAATATAATATTAATTATATTTTGATTTTTCAGTGCTATAAATATGTATTGTATGTACGTATTGATAATGATTGATCAATTATGGTTTATATTTTTGAAACCCTATTTTATTAATTTGTTAATCCTAATTCAAAAAGTCAATTTCGACTTTAAGAATTGTGTAAGTTGTTTGGTAATCGTGTTAATGTAAATAATTATGGGTATTATACTTAATTAGGTAAAACCCTAATTATAGGAAACTCTAAATTGTAAATTTGAAACTCTAATTATAAATTAGTAACCCTAATTTGCTAAATTGACAACCCTAATTGTTAATTACAAGCTAAATGCTAATTAGCGGACATTAAAATCCTAATGTTAATGTATAATGTAAATAGAAAATTAAACACGATTAAGAAACCCTAATTTGCAAAAAATAGAAACTAGTATTATTTTTATTTTTGTGCAAACCCTAATTAGTAATTTTAAAAACCTAATTACTAATTATAAACCCTGTTTGTTTAATGATCAAGGTTAATTAAGATTAGTAAATTTTAAACACAAGTGTTCAAGTAATCGAATTAGAAAACTGATTATATTTAGTAAACTCTAATTTATATTTTTGGAAACTAAATTTTTATCCTAATTTTGGAAATCGTAGAATTTTGCTTTTAAAACCTAAAATGGTTCAAACCCTAAACCTTAATCCAAACTCTAAACCCTAAGGGTTTGACAAGTTATAATTTTGTCATTAAAATAATTTACCAAATGACCTTTTTGCCCCTTTTGTATTATTAAAGCTAGTATAGGTTTTGACAATTAGGAGAAGTTGGTGACCAAACCCAACAACCCCATGTGATTATAATTGATAGTCATCAGCCATTTTGATCAACCATTCATGCATCCAATACTTCTATATATAGATTGAGAGAGAAAAGATGGCATTTGTTAGCCATTTTTGTACTAAACACTCAAACCTTTTCTCTCAACCCAAACCCACGAAAATTTTAAGTTTTAAAATCACAAAATCAAGCCCCACGAATTTCATAACAACATCAGTAGCATAGAATCAAAGATTTTTCATAGAAGGTATAAACCCTAACTTGAAAATATGTCCAATAATCTGTTGTTAGATGTTAGTTTTTATTGTTAAAACATGTTGGTTATAGTGTATGATGATGATTTGGGTTGCTAGATGTTAGATCCATAACATCTAGAGGCTCGGATTTGATATTTTACAAAATTTGGAAAAAGGTTCAATAGTCGTCTGACAATGAATGTCAGTGGCCATAGATCTCGGTATGATATGTGTTTTTATTGTTTTAATGTTTGATCTTGTAATGTGTCATGAGATCTATGTTCTGAAATTCATAGGAGGTCCAGATCAGGCCTAGATTGATAGGTATTGTTGGTCAAAGGCCGTTGACCGACCATGACCGGACCATTTCTGGGCAACCTAGAAATGGGTTTTCAGTGTCTGACAAGTTGTTGTTGAGCCTTGATCTGACTGCTGGATGTTGTTTTGTTGTTGTTGTTGTAATATATTTGTATTATGGTATATGGATTACAAGATTAAGCTTTTGCATAGCCTATATATCAATCTGATCGAAATCAGTGGAAGGTCAAAACAGGCCAAAAGATCACGAGCTTCGTTTTCTGGGTAACCCAGTAAACTTAAGAGCGTGATCTATGACAAGGTTTGACCGGTCTGGATCTGACGATTGTATAGTGATTTTGTTGATGTTATGTGATAGATCTCTTATACTACATGTTGTCTACATACTGCACCCTTTATATCACACAAACATTACATGTATTACAAGTTGTAGAAGCCCAAAAGTGGACAGTCGAACTGTTCTTCATTTTTGGGTAACCCAGAAATGAAGAACAGGTCTGACAGTCCCTTTGAAGGCTCAGATCTCGTTCATTTAATGGTTTTTGATCATGTTTGTTAATGGATAATGTAGTTCTACACTAGCACTACAATCTCTGACCAGCAATGTGCCCAGAAACACATTACACTGTTCTTAATTCACGGTCAAAGTAGCTATGTCGTGCACTGCTATGAATGTTCTTGAGGGTTCAAGAACACCTACGACGACGCTTTCTGTCGCTAAAGGCTATAGCGACAGATTTAATAATTATATTTATTTTATTTTCCAAAAATCATTTAAAAATAGAAATTAATTATTAAAAATACAAAATAAATTAAAAAAAATATTTTGAGGTCTGAAAATTAGTTTTTAATTATTTTTAATATATTTCATACATATTTAATATTTTTGAAATATTAAAAGTATTTAATTTATTTAATTATTATATTAAATAAATTATTTAAAAATAAATTTAGTATTTGGAAAATTATTTAAAATTATATTATGATATAAGAAAATATTTTAAGTTATTTTTAATGACTTTTAATATTTTGTGAAGAAATTCATTAATAAATTAAATATTAATGATAATTAAGTTATTTACTAAATGAATTAAATAAATAAATTAAAAATAATTTTATTATATTAAAAATTATTTTAAATAATAATAAGGTATTTAAAAATATTATAGGTTGTAAAATATAACTTTTAATATTTAAAGGTAAATTTCATTAATTAATGATATTAAAGTTATTTAATAATTATATTAAATAATTGAGTATAAAAATGATTTTATTATTATAAAAATTATTTTAAATGAAAATAAAGTGTTTAATGTTATTTTAAGTTATAAAATATAACTTTTAATATTTAAAGGATAATTTCATTAATAATTTAACATTAATGATATTTATTTAACATTAATGATATTAAATTTATTTAATAATTATATTAAATAAATAGTTTAAAAATGATTTTATTAATTTAAAAATTATTTAAAAGGGATATAAATGAATTAAAAATATTTTAAGTTATAATTAATGACTTTTAATATTTTCATAAATAGTACATTAATTTTTAAATATTAATGGTAATTATTTAAAAATGATTTTAAATGTTTTAAAAATCATTTAAGGGTAATATAAATATTTTAAAAATATTCTAACTTATTATAAATAACTTTAATATTTTGGCAATAGTTTCATTAATAGTTTAATATTAATTAAATATTAATGAAAAAGAATTGTTTAATATTTAAATCATTTAATAATAATTCTGATGTTTTAAAATTCATAATAAATTATAATAAATGTTTAAAAATTATTATAAGTCATTTAAAAATAATTTGACTGATACTTGAAGATATTGAGTTACAGAATAGAGTCCTAGACTCGATAATTACCCGAGAAAGCTATCGGTACACCGACATATTTCAGAAGTTGATCTGAACTTAGATAATGTGATTAGATAAGTGATTATTTGTGATTCAATGGTTGTTAAACTTATGTGCCAATGTGATTAGGTTATGTGCTGACTGCAATAAGCAGTCTTATGTGTTACGATATGTTATTCTAATCAGTAAAATGATCTTATTACTGATAGGTGATTATATAAAAGATAAAACTAAGTAGCGAGTTGTAAGCAGCGCATCAGGCAAGTATCTTACCTTTGTATTTTCTTTATGCAATGAACATGAGTAAGAATGTTTCTAAATTATATTATTATTGTACAGATTATTAACCCTATATTATATATGCTCATTGGTTATCAATATGTTACTATATGGTAATTCAGATATATATTCTGTTCGTTAATTTCTATAAATGGTTATACAAGTGTCCCCACTTGGATAATCATTGTATTTAATCACATGTTGATACACCTTTGTCAATTATCCGTATATATATATATATATATATATATATATATATATATATATATATATATATATGTTGAATTATAGATTATTGTTGAACAAGATAAAACTTTTGATTTGGAACCCAGACAAGTATGAACATCCCTACACGGAAAAACTTTTATGCGCCCAAGGCGGACAGAGTGAACGATACCCTCGTTCTTGCATGTAGTATTGATCAATGCAGGGTACAATGGGCTGATCACCTCCGTGCCCTTAAGTTATAACAGTTTACAGATGAAATTCTGTTTAACCTTTTTGAAAACTGAAAATAATGTTCATAGTATGTCACCTTAACCCTAAATATAGTCATCGCGTAGTTTCAAAAATTTGATAGAGAGCTGTTATGTTATTATTATCGGCTCAGAGTACTTCACAACTATTGACTTGTTGTAGAAGGGTAGTACGAAAAAAACATTTAAACTCTTTCAGGTTATGTATATATAATTGTTATTACTTGCTGGGCACTCAAATGCTCATCCTTGCTTAATTTAAATGTTTTCAGCTAAGTGTGAAGAATCAGAAGGCTCATGCAGAAACAAAGGAAAAGGAAGGCTAACCAAATAAGATTTGTGGTAGTTTATGTAATAGTTTGATATTGTTAAGACAATGATATATATTATCTATCATGATATGTAATGAATGTATTAAATGTTACGTACTTGGGAGCTAGCCTCTGATGCATATGTAAATTAAGTTTAATATTTATATTATTGTTATTATTATTAGTATTTTTCCACTCATAGAAATGGTATCATGAAGCACCGAGTTTGGGTTTCAAGTACCCAAATTTGGGGGGGCTTTACAGGTTGGTATCAGAGCTATAGGGGTTAAAACCTTAGGTGGGTTAGACCTTAGGCTATAACCTTAGAACAGAGGGAAACGTTGAAAATATAAATAACTCATATAAAGTTTAAAAAGAGATGAATTGAATAAATTCATCGTCAAACAAAATAAAAGATAACTTATATAAAACTATTATTTGATGTGTGTATATACTATATACTAATCAGGATGTTTTGTGTGGATAGATGTCTGGTGGAAAAGGCTTGTTATATGCATATAGCATTAAGAAGGATAGAATCCATACACCCGAGCTTATATCGAAGCCACTAGCTGAAATAGATGCTCACGATGATAATAACTCAGATGAGGTGATTATTATAGAAAACGTAGTACTAGATTCAGAGATGGTGGAGCTGACAGATAGTGATTCGGACACTAAAGTTAAAGCTGATCAAGCATCAACAGAGGTGCAGGATCTGGGGAACAAAGTTTCTTCTCTAGAAAGGTTGTGGAAAATAGAAAACCTGTTGTATAGTCAGTTGCGTCAAGCGTTAATAGAAACAATGGAAGAACAAGCTAAGCTTAAAATCCAAATTGATCAGATGGGAGCCACAAGCAACACATCGTGTGCATCTCTGAGCAAGAAGGGAAAAGAAAGATAGAAGACCACGACTTAGGAAAATTCGATAAGAAGAAAGGAAAAAGAATATGTTACCTTTGCTGTTATGATGGACATACTAATCTGTATTGTCCTGACTACAAACCAGGTGCATGTTTTATCTGTGGGATATAAGGTCATCAGGCGAAAGGTTGTCCAAGGAAAAAGGCGTAGCCAATAGGTAGTATAGGTTCTGTTGTGTAGGTGTGTTTAATGTAATATGTGTGTTTAGTATGTCTGTGTAATGTAATATTCTAAAACTTTTGTAATGACCAAGTTTGTAAATCTCGACTTTTGTGGTCACAAAGGGATAGCTGATGTTTAAAGCATTATGTGCTATGCTATGTAAAATATTTGCTAAATGAATATGAATCTATGTTTGAGTAATGAAACAAGTTTAAAATATTAAACTTATGCGATAAGGTTTAGAATGTAAGTTAAAGTTATGGTTTTATTTAATCAGATAATGCCACCAAGACGTCGAACTCGCAATCAAAGGGCAAAAGAATCTGTCAACAACGCTGAGGGACAACAACAAGTAGACCTGATGCAGAAGTTCGCAAATATGATAGCACAAGCTATGCAGCAAGGGATACCAGTCGCTGGGAATCAGTCGGACAATCGCTTGGCGAACTTTAAAGATTTTAAGGCTGTGGGACCGCCGAATTTTAAAGGTACCACTGACCCTGTTAAAGCCCAGACTTGGGTTAAAGAGATTGAAAAGGCGTTCGTGATAGCTAGGGTAGCTGAGGGGCAAAAGACCGCTTTTGCCACCTACATGATGAAGGGTGAGGTAAATTTTTGGTGGGAAGCGAATCAGGCGAGAACTGGAGAAGGTGTAGCTACATGGGATAGGTTCAAAACACTATTTTTTGAAAATTATTTTTCATCTAGTATGCAGGCTAGGATGGAGGTGAAATTTTTAGAATTAAAGTAGGAGAATATGACGGTGTCAGAATACGCTATAAAGTTCAATGAGTTGGCTAGGTTCGCTCCGCATCAAGTTGATACGGAGGCTAAGAAAGCGAGAAGGTTTGAGCTGGGATTAAAACCCTGGCTCTACAACAAGGTGGCAGTGTTGCAGATCCCTACATTTGCAGCACTCATGGAGAAGGCGATTATTGTTGAGGAGGGGAGTGAGGCTATGAGTCTCTACAACAAGGAGAGGAAGAATAAGGGTAAGACCGAAGGAGCTAGGAAGGTAGGAATTAATAGTGGGAGCAGGAATGGAGATAGCAAGAGAAAGGTGAATAACTTTGGGAATGTTCAGATCAAGCAGGAAGGTGTTAAGAAGCCAGTGGTGCAGTGCAAGACTTGTGGAAAGAAACACTCTGGGGAATGTCTGAAAGGAAAATTCGTCTGCTATAAGTGCGAGAAGGAGGGCCATATCTCTCCCAACTGCCCCATTCCTAGGATGAATAGTAGATGTTTTCTGTGCGGATCGACTGAGCACAAGGTGAAAGATTGTCCAAAGAGGAGGGCGGAGGCAGGAAGTGTGACTACTGGCAAGGGCAGCGGAACTCTGGCAATCATGGGGCCTACGTCGTCAGACAAGCCAACAAAATCACCAGCAAGGGTCTACAACATGACTGTCCAGGATGCAATGGCAGCTGGCAATGGGATTCCATGTATTATTCGTATAACTTTTATTTTATTTTACATGATTATCCTATATATAGTAAATTATTTTATAAAGAAAATTTGAGGGAGGAATTTGAGTTCTTTTAAAAATCAAATTTTCGTTTAATCAGAAAGACAAGCTTTATGTGAATAGTTAAAGATCAGTTCGATCAAATTATGATCGAGATCTACTTACAATGATTGTGTATACTACGTATCCGTGTATGTGTAGGTTTTAAAACGGCGATTCCAGGGACGGAATCTTTATAAGGGAGGGTGAATGTAACAACCTGATGTTTTTTATATAATTAAATCAGAAATTTTGCGTATAAAATTTTTTTAGGATGAGGATTTGTACAAGATATTGTATATATATATATTTATGTGATAAATAAAAAAAATATTTATTACATGAATATTTACAAATAATTTTATTTTAGAATTAGTGATTATTATAAAGTATATTCTTATAATAATTAATTTTATGGTAGAAAGGTTTTTATTAATTATTTTCCATGAAAATAAAGTTATATATTATCTAAATAATATATGAAATGATTTTTAGAATAATTATAATAATTATTTTATTATATGAATTTTTATACAGATAATTAAGTTAATTATTTTACCTTAATTATTAAGGTTAAATAAGAAAGAATAAATCAGATATGGAATCCAAACCCTAATTTTGGATTTTTATCAAGAGATGAGAATAATAATATAATATTAATTATATTTTGATTTTTCAGTACTATAAATATGTGCTATATGTAGGTATTGATAATGGTTGGTTAATTATGGGTTATATTTTTGAAACCCTATTTTATTAATTTGTTAAACCTAATTCAAAAAGTCAATTTCGGCTTTAAAAATTGTGTAAGTTGTTTGGTAATCGTGTTAATGTAAATAATTATGGGTATTATACTTAATTAGGTAAAACCCTAATTATAGGAAACTCTAAATTGTAAATTAGAAACTCTAATTGTAAATTAGTAACCCTAATTTGCTAAATTATTAACCCTAATTGTTAATTACAAGCTAAATGCTAATTAGTGGACATTAAAATCCTAATGTTAGTGTATAATGTAATTAGAAAATTAAACACGATTAAGAAACCCTAATTTGCAAAAATTAGAAACTAGTATTATTTTTATTTTTATGCAAACCCTAATTAGTAATTTTAAAAACCTAATTACTAATTATAAACCCTAATTGTTTAATGATCAAGGTTAATTATGATTAATAAATTTTAAACACAAGTGTTCAAGTAATCGAATTAGAAAACTAATTATATTTAGTAAACTCTAATTTATATTTTTGGAAACTAAATTTTTATCCTAATTTTGGAAATCCTAGAATTTTGCTTTTAAAGCCTAAAATGGTTCAAACCCTAATCCAAACCCTAAACCCTAAGGGTTTGACAAGTTATAATTTTGCCATTAAAATGATTTACCAAATGACCTTTTTGCCCCTCTTGTATTATTAAAGCTAGCATATGTTTTGACAATTAGGGAAAGTTGGTGACCAAACCCAACAACCCTATGTGATTATAATTGACAGCCATCAGCCATTTTGATCAACCATTTATGCATCCAATACTTCTATATATAGATTGAGAGAGAAACGATGGCATTTGTTAGCCATTTTTGTACCAAATACTCAAACCTTTTCTCTCAACCCAAACCCACAAAAATTTTAAGTTTTAAAGTCACAAAATCCAGCCCCACGAATTTCATAACAACATCAGTAGCATAGAATCAAAGATTTTTCATAGAAGGTATAAACCCTAACTTGAAAATCTGTCCAATAATCTGTTGTTAGATGTTATTTTCTATTGTTAAAACATGTTGGTTATAGTGTATGATGATGATCTGGGTTTCTAGATATTAGATCCATAACATCTAGATGCTCGAATTTGATATTTTACAAAATTTGGAAAAAGGTTCAACAGTCGTCTGACAATGAATGTCAGTGGCCATAGATCTCGGTATGATATGTGTTTTTGTTGTTTTAATGTTTGATCTTGTAGTGTGTCATGAGATCTGTGTTCTGAAATTCATAGGAGGTCCAGATCAGGCCTAGATTGATAGGTATTGTTGGTCAAAGGTCATTGACAGACCATGACCGGACCATTTCTAGGCAACCTAGAAATGGGTTTTCAGTGTCTGACAAGTTGTTGTTGAGCCTTGATCTCGCTGGTGGATGTTATTTTGTTGTTGTTGTTGTTGTAATATATTTGTGCTATGGTATATGGATTACAAGATTAAGCTTTTGCATAGCTTAAATATCAATCTGATCGAAATCAGTGGAAGGTCAAAACAGGCCAGAAGATCACGAACTTGGTTTTTTGGGTAACCCAGAAAACTTAAGAGCGTGATCTCTGATAAGGTTTGATCGTTCCGGATCTGACGATTGTATTATGATTTTGTTGATGTTATGTGATAGATCTCTTGTCCTACATGTTGGCTACATATTGCACCCTTTATATCACACAAACATTACATGTATTGCAAGTTGTAGAAGTCCAAAAGTGGACAGTCGAACTGTTTTTCATTTTTGGGTAACCCAGAAATGAAGAACAGGTCTGACAGTCCCTTTGAAGGCTTAGATCTCGTTCGTTTAATGGTTGTTGATCAAGTTTATTAATGGATAATGTAGTCCTACACTAGCACTACAATCTTTGACCAACAACGTGCCCAGAAACACATTACACTGTTCTTAATTCACGGTCAAAGTAGCTATGTCGTGCACTGCTATGAATGTTCTTGAGGGATCAAGAACACCTACGGCGACACTTTCTGTCGCTAAAGGCTGTAGCGACAGATTTAATAATTATATTTATTTTATTTTCCAAAAATCATTTAAAAATATAAATTAATTATTAAAAATACAAAATAAATTATAAAAAAAATATTTTAAGGTCTTAAAATTAGTTTTTAATTATTTTTAATATATTTCATAAATATTTAATATTTTTGAAATATTAAAAGTATTTAATTTATTTAATTATTATATTAAATAAATTATTTAAAAATTAATTTAATATTTGAAAATTTATTTAAAATTATATTATGATATAAGAAAATATTTTAAGTTATTTTTAATGAATTTTAATATTTTGTTGAGAAATTCATTAATAAATTAAATGTTAATGATAATTAAGTTATTTACTAAATAAATTAAATAAATAAGTTAAAAATGATTTTATTATATTAAAAATTATTTTAAATAATAATAAGGTATTTAAAAATATTATAAGTTATAAAATATAACTTTTAATATTTAAAGGTAAATTTCATTAATTAATGATATTAAAGTTATTTAAAAATTATATTAAATAATTTAGTTTAAAAATGATTTTATTATTATAAAAATCATATTAAATGAAAATAAAGTGTTTAATGATATTTTAAGTTATAAAATATAACTTTTAATATTTAAAGGATAATTTCATTAATAATTTAACATTAATGATATTTATTTAACATTAATGATATTAAATTTATTTAATAATTATATTAAATAAATAGTTTAAAAATAATTTTATTAATTTAAAAATTATTTAAAAGGGATATAAATGAATTAAAAATATTTTAAGTTATAATTAATGACTTTTAATATTTTGATAAATAGTATATTAATATTTAAATATTAATGGTAATTATTTAAAAATGATTTTAAATGTTTTAAAATTTATTTAAGGGTAATATAAATATTTTAAAAATACTCTAAGTTATTATAAATAACTTTAATATTTTGGCAATGGTTTCATCAATAGTTTAATATTAATTAAATATTAATGATAATAGGATTGTTTAATATTTAAATTAGTTAATAATGATTCTGATGTTTGAAAATTTATGATAAATTATAATAAATATTTAAAAATTATTATAGGTCATTTAAAAATAATTTGAATGATACTTGAAGATATTGAGTTATAGAATAGAGTCTTAGACTCGATAATTACCTGATAAAGCTGTCGGTACACCGACATATTTTAGAAATTGATCTGAACTTAGATAATGTGATTAGATAAGTGATTATTTGTGATTCAATGGTTGTTAAACCTATGTGCCAATGAGATTAGGTTATGTGCTGACTGCAATAAGCAGTATTATGTGTTATGATATGTTGTTCTAATCAATAAAATGATCTTATTACTGATAGGTGATTATATAAAAGATAAAACTAAGTAGCGAGTTGTAAGCAGCGCTTCAGGCAAGTATCTTACCTTTGTATTTTCTTTATGCAATGGACATGAATAAGAATGTTTATAAATTATATTATTATTGTACAGATTATTAACCCTATATTATATATGCACATTGCTTATCAACATGTTAGTATATGGTAATTCAGATATATATTCTGTTCGTTAATTTTTATAAATGGTTATACAAGTGTCCCCACTTGGATAATCATTGTATTTAATCACATGTTGATACACCTTTGTCAATTACCCGTATATATATATATATATATATATATATATATATATATATATATGTGTGTGTGTGTGTGTGTGTGTGTGTGTGTGTGTGTGTGTGTGTGTGTGTGTGTGTGTGTGTGTGTGTGGAATTATAGATTATTATTGAACAAGATAAAATCTTTGATTTGGAACCCAGACAAGTATGAACATCCCTACACGGGAAAACTTTTATGCTCCCAAGGCGGACAGAGTAAACGATACCCTCATTTTTGCATGTAGTATTGATCAATGCAGGGTACAACGGGCTGATCACTCTCGTGTCCGTAAGTTATGACGGTTTACGGATGAAGTTCTGTTTAACCTTTTCGAAAACTGAAAATAATGTTCATAGTATGTCACCTTAACCATAAATATAGTCATTGCGTAATTTCAACAATTTGATAAAGAGTTGTTATGTTATTATTATCGATTCAGAGTACTTCACAACTATTGACTTGTTGTAGAAGGGTAGTGCGAAAAAAAAATATTTAAACTCTTTCAGCTTATATATATAATTGTTATTGCTTGCTGGGCACTCAAATGCTCATCCTTGCTTAATTTAAATGTTTTCAGCTAAGTGTGAAGAACCAGAAGGCTCATGCAGAAACAAAGGCAAAGGAAAGCTAACCAAATAAGATTTGTGGTAGTTTATGTAATAGTTTGATATTGTTAAGATAATGATATATATTATCTATCATGATATGTAATGAATGTATTAAAGGTTACGTACTTGGGAGCTAGACTATGATGCATATGTAAATTAAGTTTAATATTTATATTATTGTTATTATTATTAGTATTATTCTGCTCATAGAAATGGTATTGTGAAGCACCGAGTTTGGGTTTCAAGTACCCGGATTTGGGGGGGCTTTACACTACCAAGTAGCTCAATAGTTTTAACTGTAAAACTTCCGCCGTTATTTTTATAAAAATATTTTTGTCGTTTTCTTAATCCGTCAATAATTCCGTTGTGGGGTCCACCAATAATTGTGCCATCATACGAATATTTTCTACTAAAACGAATATTCCCCGACCAATTGAATATTATATAACAACTTGTTTACTTTGCAAAATTTAGAAATATTACCCACAACTATAACATTATATCAAATTCATTTCATACTATTTAAAAAGGATATTTATAGAAAAATCATATTTATTAAAAAGTTGGGGTCTTACAATAATTCTCCTTTCTTTTCTCACCCTTATTCCCACTATTAGTTTCCACCTTCACTGCTCCTACTGCCTTACTTTTGTTCTTCTTCTCCTTGTTGTAGAGGCTCATGGCCTCACTCCCTTCCTCAGCTATAATAGCCTTTTCCATGAGTGCTGCAAAAGTATTGATCTGCAACATCGCCACCTTGTTGTAGAGCCAGGGTTTTAAGCCCAGCTCAAACCTCCTTACCTTCCTCACCTCCGTATCAACTTGATGCGGAGCGAACCTAGCCAACTCATTAAACTTTGCGGCATACTCCGCAAAAGTCATGTTCTCCTACTTTAATTCCAAAAATTTCACCTCCATCCTAGCCTGCATACTAGCTGAGAGATAGTTTTCAAAAAAAAGAGTTTTAAACCTAGCCCAAGTATCTACTCCTTCTCCTGCCCTAGTTTGATTTGCCTTCCACAAAAAGTTAGCCTCCCCCTTCATCATATAAGTGGCAAAAGTGGTCTTTTGCCCCTCATCTACCCTAGCAATTGCAAATACCTTTTCTATCTTGTTAACCTATATCTGGGCTTCTATAGGGTCAACTGATCCCCTAAATTCTGGTGGTCCTACTACCTTGAAGTCTTTAAATTTTGCCAAGCGATTGTCTGGCTGGTTCCCTGCGGTTGGTATTCCCTGCTGCATAGCCTGAGCTACCATGTTTGTAATGTTTTGTATCGAGTCTGGCTGTTGTCGCCCAGCATTATTGACAGATTCTTCTGCCCTTTGATATCGTGTTCGACGTCTTGGCAGCATTATCTGATTACATAAGATCATAATTTTAACTTACATTCTAAACCTTATTGTATAAGTTTAACATGTAAGACGAAGTTTTATACAAAAATTATTCCATTAATCAAACATAGATTCGTATTAATTCAAAGTACTTTACATAACATAACACATACTGCTATCCCTTTGTGTCCACAAAAGTTAAAAATTACTGTAATAACTTACACAAAGGTTGGGACTATTACATTACACACGTACATTATCAATAATTAACTACTAATCCCACTTATTTCCTAAGTCACGACCTTTCATCTATCGTTTCCCCTTCTTGCTCGGAGTTGCACACGATCTGTTGCTTCTGGTTCCCATTAGATCAATTTGGATTTTAAGCTTATCTTGTTCCTCCATAGTTTCCATTAACGCTTTTTGCAATTGGTTATTTACTAGCTTTTCTATTTCCCATAGCTTTTCTAGAGAAGAAACCTTGTTCTTTAGATTCTGCACCTCCGTTGATGCTTGATTAGCTCCAACTTTAGTGTCTGAATCACTATCTGTCAGTTCCATCATTTTCGGATCTGGTACTACGTTTTTCAATACCACCACCTCATCAAGGTTGCTTTCACTGTGAGCCTCTATTGCAGCTATTGACTTTGATATTGGCCCCTTCTTTACGATCTGATGGTATCCTAATTCTTTTCCTCCTGACATCTACATACATGAATTATCCTGATTAGCATATAGTATATACACACAGCAAATAATAATTTTATAAAAGTTATCTTTTATTTTATTTAACGATGAATTTATTCGATTCATCTCCTTTTAAACTCTATATGAGTTATCTATATTTTTAACATTTCCCTTTGTTCTAAGGTTATAGCCTAAGGTCTATCCCACCTAAGGTTTCTAACCCTAAGGCTTTGATACCAACCTGTGACGCCCCCAAATTCAGGTACTTAAAACCCGAACTCGGTGCATCACGATATCATTTCTATGGGCAAAATAATACTAATAATAATAACAATAATATAAATATCAAACTTAATTTACATATATCAAAGTTTAAATCTCAGGTACACGACATTTAAACATTCATTACATCATAGATAATAAATATCATTGTCGTAATAAACCTTAACTATTACATAGAATATTATAAAACTCATTCGAACAGCTGTCCTTTTTCCTTGTTCTTGCCTGATCCTTCGGGTTGATCATACTTAGCTGAAAACATTTAATTTTAAAGAAAGAATGAGCATTTGATTGCCCAGAAAGTAATAGCAACAATAATTGTTATCTGAAAGAATTAAAGATTTTCTTTGAATGACACTTTAATGAGTATGAAATATGTTATACTTTTATTCCTTGATACTTAATCTTTTGTATTTATTTTATGCCTAAATAAACTCATTATTCTTATATTTTTATTTTAGGTATAATTGAAGGGGTTTCATGATTTTAGAAATAAATTGGAGGAGGTTTACGGGATTCCTAGCAAATCAAGGATTCAACAATTAGTATCATAAATGGATTTGGATTCACGCGGCAATGAGTTTAAGCACATGTCAATTGTGGGATTTAATTCCAATTTTAAATCTGAATTTTAGATTCTAGAAGAATAGTTTTTACAATTCTATTGTAATTAGGATTTCTTTTAGACTAAGATTTATTTCTAAATTGAATTCTATTTCTTTATGAAAATTGGTGTAATCTGTAATTCCTTTTAGGATTTGGATTTCTACTTCCTATAGGATTTAGGACTTTGTCTAGCACTATGAATAGAGGATGAGAGTCAGGATTTTATTCATTCAATCATCTACTAGATTCTCTCATCTATAACATTGGAGGATTGAAGACATAAGTTAAGTTCTTTTTATTCAGTTCTAAGGGATGTTGAACCTTATTTATAATTAATGGTTAATTGAGTATTCATTATTTATTCCTTCTCACATGAAATTCATTCTTGATAATCTGATTTAATTTCTGAATGCTATTTGGCTTAACTGATTTGATTTCTGCAGGATTGAGTTGGTTAACAAATATCATATGCTAGATCAAGGAATAATATTACGTGTAATTGATATTGTTTCTAATCACAAGTAGTAATTAGTAATACATGATTATGGACAAGCTTTTGAGTATTGCTATGATTATTAGAAGACAAGTTAAACAATCCGAGCTTATGTGTTTGTTACTTGAAATAGTCTAATTCCCTAATTCTTAATGCTGCTATTATATTAAATCTAGAGAGCTTGTTCTAGGTTATATAATTGTTAGAATCTTGTGAAGAGCTTGTTTTCATTGAGTGACAATCTAAGGGGAGTTTCGGGTAGTAGAGCTTGTTGTTACCTAGGGCTATTAATTTTATTAAAGGGTAAATAATGTTACACTTGATTAATCTATTATTGTAAAAAGGTGATACTGAACTAAAGAACTGAAGATTTTTATTCATTGTTTTTTCTTATTACTTTATTCTTGTTAATTTAGTTAATTAATTAAAAATCCCCTTTTCATTAGAAACCATAGGATAAATATAAAATAAATCACTCTCTGTGGGATCGATCCTTGCTTACTACTGTGCTAATTATTTGAAATTATAAAGTGAAAGTGAGGTTAATTTAGTAGTGTAAACGACAGCTCCCAAATTTTGGCGCCGTTGCCGGGGAGTGTTATTTGTTTTGTTTGTTCTTTGTTTTCGTTTATTTTTATTATTTTCTTTTTGTTTTATGACTCAATTCTCTACTTTTATTGACTTAAATTTTGATCAAGAGATAGAGAAAACTGCAAATATAAAAGAAGCTCTTGTTCCATCACTTGAAGAGGAAAAGATGGTGGTGCCAAACAAAAATAGGACTTTAAAAGAACTAGCTACTCTCGATCTTGATCAATCATCATTTTGTATTGAGTATCCTACTTTAGATGTTGCTTTTGAACTTAACTCTAGACTAATTCATCTTTTGCTTATTTCCGTGGTCTTACATGTGATAATCCATATAAGCATCTAAAGGAGTTCCATGTGGTGTGTTCCACGGTGAAAGCACAAGGAGTGACAGAGGAGCAGATCAAGCTTAGACTTTTTCCATTCTCATTAGCAGATTTGGCTAAAGACTGGTTATACTATCTACCTTCAGGATTAATACGATCATGGACTGATATGCAAAGGCTATTCTTAGAAAGGTACTTTCCTGCATCAAGAGTCGCCCGCCCAAGGAATGAGATATGTGGAATCAGGCAGTTCAATGGAGAAACCCTCTATGAGTATTGGGAAAGGTTCAAGAAGTTGTGTTCTAGCTGTCCACCTCATGGAATAGATGAACATTACTTGATCCAGTACTTCTATGAGGGGTTGCTACCAATGGAAAGAAGCATGATTGATGCAGCAAGTGGAGGAGCACTGGTAGACAAGACTCTAGAAGCGGCAAAGAACTTAATTGCAAACATGACAGCTAACTCATAGCAGTATAGAACTAAGATGGATCACACACCACAAAGGGTAAAAGAGGTGAGCACTTGTAATATTGAGCAACAAATTTCTGAATTAACTACTATAGTTCGACAAATGGCTGCAAGGAATACGCAAGGTTTTCAACAAGCTCAACCTCAATACCACACAGAAAACCAAGAAGTACTTGTCAATTCTGGGACATCTATAGAGGATATGTTCAAGGCATTCATGAACCAAAAACAACAGTTCATGAGTCAGACACAACAATTCCAGTAGGAGACAAGAACTTCTGTTCAAGATCTGAGGGACCAAGTTGGCCAGCTTGCAACCACAGTTGGAAGGTTACTTTCTCAAACTGTTGAAAATATAAGTGATATAACATTGAGATGTGGTGCAGAGGATCAGCAGCAAGGAAATTCAATACAAAGCAAGTCCGACAATAGTGATGTACTCGAGCACAAATTTCCACCTCTTTCAGCTTATGAACCGAAACTACCTTTTCCCCAAGTTCTAACAAGGAATTGGAAAGTTGGAAAGAATTCAACGTGGTATAGAGAGTATAATGAAAAATTCCTAGAAGAAATCTCAAATAGGGAACAAGAACTTAAAGAGGATGAAATGTTCACTAGTGGAAACCAGTTGGAAGTGCTTGAGGCTACTAATGAATTTGAAGAAGAAATCAGGTATTCAAATTCTTAAAAGGATGAACAAGAGGAAGATGAGAGCAATTTGATATGTTCTGCAGATATTTACAAAGAGGATATAGAGGATACATCGGTGCAAACAATAAAAACACTACATAATACATGCCATGGGACATTAACTATGGAATTGGATGAGGCACATGTCCAGTTCAGCATATATGAAATTAAAAGGTATCTTGATAATATTAATTCTATTTTTTCTACAGATGTTGTTGACTCTATAGTGCAGGAATCTTTTAATCAAATACAATTATACAAGGAGGATTTGAGGGCTGGAATGGAGCAAAATCAGGATCTGAAGGATGCTCCTAATGAAAAATTGAAGTTGTTACCAGTCCACTAGAAGTTCACAAGTTCAATTACATAGAATGAGAAGAATGATGTCAAGCCAATGACAATAAATAAGGGCAGCTACTTGGGAGGCAACCCAAGATCTCAGATTTGATTTTTCTATCCCTTCACTTTTTAGTTTTTTTATTGCATGTTAGTTAGTAGTATTTTCTTCTTTGCATGATTTTCTTACATTGGGGACAATGTAAGGTTTGAGTGTGGGGGAAAGATTTAGGTTTTTATTTTACTTAGGAATATTGATCTGATTTTGATGGGAAATTTGAAAAAAATTAATGCTTTTGAAAATTTTTAAAAATTTTGGTTCCATGGTTCTATTTGCCTATGTGTTCGAAGGTTAAAGTCAAAGATTGAAAATTGATGCTAAAATTCAGAATATGTTTGATGCTTAATTTGTTAATGAATGATGAAGACTAAGTCATGATCCATAGTAACTGATTTAAATTAAATTTGTGATACATGAGTACTTGAATATGAGAAACATGTTTATTTGGCTAAGCTACTTGTGGAGTTGTCTATGTGCACTGATTTCATGACTTAGAACTGTTTAATTTGCTTATGTTATTGCAGAACCATGTGAAAAAAAATGATGAATGAAAAAAAAAGAAAAAAAATTAAAAATCTGCTTCAATGTCCATTGTGCAAAATAACTGGGTATCTAACCCTCAGGAAGCATCGGTATTCACGCTGAAAAGTGCGATGGATAAAAGCAGCTTGACTAATCGACTTTTGTGGCCTTTGTTACTTGAATAAGTAAGCCTTAGGGGTGTCTCTACACCTAGCGCCCTAAGATCATCTGGTTTGGGAGTCGTTGGTGGAAAGTTTGCTAATGGGTAACTCTGAAAAGCCTAAGAAAAGGAGACATTGCACATGTCAAGAAAAGAAAAAAAATATAAGAAAAAAAAAAGAAGCATAAAAATACATTCATCTGTGCTAAAAAAAAGGGTTCTATGAAAAAAATTAAAAAGCAAAAAAAAATTTATTCTTGGTTGTGAGTCAGTGTGCACGGTTTTTGCTCCATGGTAACTAAGTTGAAGTAAGTATGATGATTTTGGGAAAGTTTCTTATGTGGTTATAGTTTGATTTAATGAAATTCATTGGTGAAATGGTAAGGTTGGTAATTGTGAGTTGATTGATAAGGCGTTGATTAGATTTTTGTAAATTTAGTGTTGATAATCATGATTTGTACCTTGAAATCTTTTGACATTATGGTTGAATAGAATTTTTTCTGGAAATCAAATTTTTGGTTTACACGAGGACGTGTAAAAAGATAAGTGTGGGAGAATTTGATGAGTATGAAATATGTTATACTTTTATTACTTGATACTTAATCTTTTGTATTTATTTTGTGCCTAAATAAACTCATTATTCTTATATTTTTATTTTAGGTACAATTGAAGGGGGTTTCATGATTTTAGAAATAAATTGGAGGAGGTTTACGGGATTCCTAGCAAATCAAGGATTCAACAATTAGTATCATAAATGGATTTGGATTCACGCGGCAATGAGTTTAAACACATGTCAATTGTGGGATTTAATTCCAATTTTAAATCTGAATTTTAGATTCTAGAAGAATAGTTTTTACAATTCTATTGTAATTAGGATTTCTTTTAGACTAAGATTTATTTCTAAATTGAATTCTATTTCTTTATGGAAATTGGTGTAATCTGTAATTCCTTTTAGGATTTGGATTTCTACTTCCTATAGGATTTAGGACTTTGTCTAGCACTATAAATAGAGGATGAGAGTCAGGATTTGATTCATTCAATCATCTACTAGATTCTCTCATCTATAACATTGGAGGATTGAAGACATGAGCTAAGTTCTTTTTATTCAGTTCTAAGGGATGTTGAACCTTATTTATAATTAATGGTTAATTGAGTATTCATTATTTATTCCTTCTCACATGAAATTCATTCTTGATAATCTGATTTAATTTCTGAATGCTATTTGGCTTAACTAATTTGATTTCTGCAGGATTGAGTTGGTTAACAAATATCATATGCTAGATCAAGGAATAATATTACGTGTAATTGATATTGTTTCTAATCACAAGTAGTAATTAGTAATACATGATTGTGGACAAGCTTTTGAGTATTGCTATGATTATTAGAAGACAAGTTAAACAATCCGAGCTTATGTGTTTGTTACTTGAAATAGTCTAATTCCCTAATTCTTAATGCTGCTATTATATTAAATCTAGAGAGCTTGTTCTAGGTTATATAATTGTTAGAATCTTGTGAAGAGCTTGTTTCATTGAGTGACAATCTAAGGGGAGTTTCGGGTAGCAGAGCTTGTTGTTACCTAGGGCTATTAGTTTCATTGAAGAATGTTACACTTGATTAATCTATTATTGTAAAAAGGTGATACTGAACTAAAGAACTGAAGATTTTTATTCATTGTTTATTCTTATTACTTTATTCTTGTTAATTTAGTTAATTAATTAAAAATCCCCTTTTCATTAGAAACCATAGGATAAATATAAAACAAATCACTCTCTGTGGGATCGATCCTTGCTTACTACTGTGCTAATTATTTGAAATTGTAAAGTGAAAGTGAGGTTAATTTAGGAGTGTAAACGACAGCTCCCACACTTCTACAACGAATCAATAGTTGTGAAGTAAGCTGAACCAATAATAACACCATATCAATTCCATATAATTTTTTTTTGAAACTACGTACTGACTATAACTGGAGATCAGTTGACAGACTATGAACATTGTTTTCTATTTTCAAAAAGGTATAAAAAATTTATCTGCAGACCGTCATAACTTACAAGCATGGGGGTGATCACCCGTTATGCCCTGTATTAATCAATACTACATTCAAGAACGATATTATCGTTCATCTTATCCACCTTAGGTGCACAAAAGTTTCTCCATATTCGGGATGTTCATACTTAGTCTGGAATCCGAACCAAAATAATCTGGTTGGATACAATAAAGTTCTATATTGTTCAACAATATTTTTAAGTTTGTGTCTAGCCAAATCAAATAGATTAGACGGCTTTTAAGTCAATGTATACAAATTAGAAATCAATAAGTATGTATCAACATGTGATTAAATACAATGATTATCCAAGTGTGGACACTTGTATAACTATATTTAGAAACTAACGAACATAATAAATATCTGGATTATGCACTAATACTGTGTTGATAAACAATGATTGGACAATTTAAGAACTTGTATGAATATGAATAATTGGATACATAATCAATAACAATAGAGTTAATAATCTGGCACAATAATATGATTCTGAAACTTTCTTACTCATGTTCATTGCATAAAGGAAATACAAAGTTAGGATACTTGCCTGAGCTGCTGCTTGCAATAACGCAACTTAGTTTTATCTTTTATACCGAAACCTATCATTAA
The DNA here is from genome assembly GCA_016801055.1 of Panax notoginseng. Taxonomy (NCBI): domain Eukaryota; kingdom Viridiplantae; phylum Streptophyta; class Magnoliopsida; order Apiales; family Araliaceae; genus Panax; species Panax notoginseng. The sequence goes on along the minus strand of CM029015.1, from coordinate 80,124,333 downwards.
TAAGATCATTCGTTTAATTAGAATCATATCGAATAGTACTGTTATTTGAAGTCAACACATAACCTAATCGCATTGTCACATAGTTATATCAGTCATTAATTCACAAACACATGCGTATCTCGTCCAATTATCTAAGTTCGGATCAATTTCTAAAAAATTTCGGTGTACCGACGGCTTTATCGGGTAATTATCGAGTCTAAAACTTCATTCAATAATTCAATAACTGTAAATATCAGTCATATTATTTTTAAATGACTTATAATAATTTTTAAATAATTATTATAATTTATTATGATTTTTTAAACATCGGAATCATTATTAAATGATTTAAATATTAACTAATTCTATTATCATTAATATTTAATTAATATTAAACTATTAATGAAACCATTGCCAAAATATAAAAGTTATTTATAGTGACTCAAAATATTTGTAAAGTATTAATATTACCCTTAAATAATTTTTAAAATATTAAAAATTATTTTTAAATAATTACCATTAATATTTAAATATCAATGTACTATTTATAAAAATATTAAAAGTTATTAATTATAACTTAAAATATTTTTAATTCATTTATACCCTTTTTAAATGATTTTTTTAAATCATTAAAATTATTTTTAAACAAATTTATTTAATATAAATATTAAATAATTCTAATATCATTAATATTAAAATATTAATATTTTTCATGACAAAATATCAAAAATTATATTTTAAAACTTAAATTTTTTTATAACCTTTAAATCATTTTTATATTATTTTTAAATTATTAATATTAATTTATTAATGAAATTTATCACAAAATATTAAAAGTCATTGAAAATAACTTAAAATATTTTCTTATATCATAATATATTTTTTTAAATGATTTTTTATGTATTAAAATTATTTTTAAGTAATTTATTTAATATTATAATTAAATAAATTAAATACCATTATTATTTCAAAAATATTAAATATTTATGAAATATATTTTAAATTATTAAAAACTAATTTGTAGACCTTAAAATAATTTTTAGTAATTTATTATGAATTTTTAATAATTAAAAACTATTTAATACTAATTATTTAATAAAAATAATAATTTAGTAATTAATCTGTTGCTAATGGGCCATATAGTGACGAAACTGTCGTTATAGATGTTCTTGAGGAAACTCAGGTATTCATACTTAGTGATCGAGGGTACTAGTTTGACCAAGATTAAATATTTGCTCGAAGTGTTTCTAGGCAAGTTATTGGGTTGATATTGTAGTGCTATTGTAACACTTCATAATACAACAACAATCATGACCATACAACATAAAACGAACGAGATCTGGGCTTGTAAAGTGGCTGTCAGAGCTGTTCTTCATTTCTAGGTTACCCAAAAATGAAGAACAGTTCGCGTGACCACTTTTAGGTTTCAACAATTTGCAATCCATGCGTTGTTTTTGTGATCTTAGGATTCCAAGTTGTAGACAACATGACCAAGTACAAATCCATTACATAAAAACCGTGTAACAACATTACCATAACTAGATCCAAGCTGGTCAAACTAGGTCAGAGACCATGGCCATAGGTTTTCTGGGTTGCCCAGAAAACCGAAATCGTGATCTTTTTACCTACTTTGACCAGCCATTGCAATCGACTCGTTTGACCTTTAGGTGTTATAAAAGCATAAGAATAGAGTACATATAACATACTATGTGACGCCCCCAAAATTAGGTATACATCACCCATCTTGGGTCGTCAGATACATAGTACAGAATACAAATACAACTGATTAATACATCTGTCGTGTACAATACGACAAAACATAAACTGTGAGTTTGAATACAAATATTATCTTCTAGAGAGTATTCATACTCAAAAGGAGTCCTCATTACATTTATTAACACACCATTACATAGAATAGTGAGGACTACTAACTAATACTATCATTCAGACCATCACTCCGTACCCCGACTTGTCCCAGCTACGTTCTCATTTCCTGAAGAGAACAGTGAAAGAAAGGGTGAGATCAACTAGCCCAGTAAGAAATATTATGACTAAGATAATGCAGAATAAATTTTCATTAGCCTTCAACAATGTTAAACTGATAAAATATAATAGACATCAAGTTTAACTGTAGCGGAACAAGCAATCCATTAAAAGAGTTAAGTAGAAAATAAACTCTACTATCTTTTATGATTTAAAAAGTTTTTCAACACTGTAATCGCTGAGACTGAGCTTAATAAAATAATCCACATCATCGAATCACCCCTGCACTACGGCCAAGGATATTCGTGTATTCATTAATGGTCATGATCATGCCAACAACTGTCCATCAATGCACTACGGGCCAATGAGGACTTTTACCACATCATTTGTAACATTACGGTCATGATTATACCGAATAATCCCTGGTCATAATCATACCAAGTCCATCTATGCAATACAGGCCACAGATGACTTTCAACATTTTATAAACATGAGGATGATGACAATGATATAAGAATTCAATAAAACAAGTTCAAGAATTAATTTATCCAGGAATTAACAACGTCCAAATTGTCAACATGATACTGCATTGTGGAGTAAAATTCAAGAATGCTTAGAAGAATATTTTCTTGAAAAGATACTGGATGAAACGCAACTATCAAGGATATTCCACAAATTTCATGGAGTATAGAAGTCAAAACTTAACTAACTGAGTACAATAAAGAATGGAATAACAAAAGAAATCACCATGCATGCGATAGACCGCACAGACAGGTTATTCCAATAGAATAATAAATAATGGAACCAGGTCCGGCGTAAACGCACAGACAGGATATTCCGACAGAATAATAATAAAACGGAACCAGGTCCGGTGTAAAACACAAAGACAGGATATTCCAACAGAATAATAATAAAACGGAACCAGGTCCGGTGTAAAACACACAGACAGGATGTTCCAACAGAATAATAGAAGAATGTCACCAAGTATAGGGTAGACCGCGTATACTGGTTATTCCAACAGAATAATAACAAATGGAATAACAGAAGTTCTCTTCATGAATATAAAAGAAATAATATTCCCTACCTTAAAAGAACTGGATATTGGAAAAGTGATGTAGCAGAATACTTTTATTCTCTCTCTCTTATTCTCTCTATACTTTCTCTCTCTATAGCTTGAATGAATTCGTGAAAAATAATGAAACCCTAGGCCTCTATTTATAGAAAAACTGAGGGTGGCTCTTGGTCTTAACGAAGGGTCAAATGACTCTTGGTCTTAACGAAGGGTCAAATGACTCTTGGTAATATTGAAGGGACAACTACTATTGACGAAAGTAATTACTATTGACCAAGGTAAATACTATTGACGAAGGTAATTACTATTGACCAAGGTAAATACTATTGACCAAGGTAAATAATATTGACGAAGGTAATTACTATTGACCAAGGTAAATACTATTGACGACGGTAATTACTATTGACGACGGTAATTACTATTGACGAAGAGACTCTTAGATGATGACATATGGCCCCCCATAAAATAACCAAACTTACCACAACGTCTCAATTATTGATTTAATAATATAACATATTATACAGATGATACTATGACAATAATTTAAGAGATATGATGCAGCAATTACTGTAGCAATAATTGAGTATAGCTGAGTGACTTCTCACGTAAGCATCAATAATCAATACCGTGTGCTACTATGCAACCACGCGTATTACTGTACTTTTACTACCGAGTAGTTCAACAGTTTTAACGGTTTTAACAGTAACACCTCAGCTGTTATTTTTATAGAAAGATAATTCTGTCGTTTTCTCAATCCGACAATAATTCCGTTGTGGGGTCCACCAATGATTGTGCCGTCGTACGAATATTCCCCGACAAAAAGAATATTCTTCGACCAAACGAATATTTTATAACAACTTACTTACTTTGCAAAATTTATAAATATTACCCACAACTATAACATTATATCAAATTAACTCCATAATATTCAAAAATGATATTTATAGAAAATTCATCTTTATTTATAAAAGTTGGGGTCTTACAACCTCCCCTTCTTATGAAATTTCGCCCTCGAAATTAGGGTACGTACCTGGTATGTCGAAGAGGTAAGGATACCTTGATTTCATTTCTGATTCTAACTCCCAAGTCATTTCCTCAACATCGTGGTTTCTCCACAAAACTTTAACTTGAGGTATAACCTTGGAGCGTAGAATATGTTCCTTCTTATCCAAGATTTGAACAGGAACTTCTTCATACGTCAAATCCTCCGCTATTTCGTCCGGTTCTAACTCAATAATGTGGTTCGGGTCTTCCACATATTTGCGTAACATGGATATGTGGAAAACGTTATGAATACGAGACATACTTGGCGGTAAAGCGAGTCTATAAGCCACAGTTCCTACTCGATCGAGGATTAAAAATGGACCGATGAATCGAGGATTTAGCTTTCCTCTCTTTCCAAATCTCGTAACTCCTTTCCATGGAGCAACACGTAAGAACACATGATCTCCTACATCAAATTCCACGTCCTTTCGATGAAGATCAGCATAACTCTTTTGTCGATCTTGTGAGGTTTTTATACGTTGTCGGATCGTTTGAATCTTTTCTGTAGTCATACGTACCAACTCCGGTCCCAACAACGTTGCTTCGCCCACCTCATCCCAGCATACTGGAGAACGACATTTTCTTCCATACAATGCTTCGAATGGAGCCATGCCAATACTTGCTTGATAACTGTTGTTGTAGGAAAACTCCACCAATGGTAAGAACTTGTCCCAACTTCCCTTGAAGTCAAAGACACAGAGTCTTAATAGATCTTCAAGAGTTTGAATAGTCCTCTCTGATTGTCCGTCCGTCTGAGGATGATATGCTGAACTAAATCGTAACTCCGTGCCCATAGCTTTTTGTAAACTAACCCAAAATCGTGAAGTGAATCTTGGGTCTCGATCAGAAACTATGGATACTGGCATACCATGCAGTCTTACAATCTCGTTTATGTACATACGAGCAAGACGTTCAAGTGTATAAGTTTCTCGTATCGGTAAGAAATGAGCAGACTTGGTCAATCTATCAACAATGACCCAAATCGCATCAATACCTTGAGAAACCCTAGGAAGACCGGTAACGAAATCCATGGTAATGTGCTCCCACTTCCATTCTGGAATTTCAAGTGGTTGCAAAGGACCTTTTGGTACTTGATGCTCCGCTTTGACTCGTTGACAAGTTAGACACGTTGAGATAAACAACGCTATCTCTCTCTTCATATTGTTCCACCAAAATGTATGACGAAGATCATGATACATTTTGGTACTTCCAGGATGGATTGCAAACGGTGTGTTGTGCGCCTCCATCATGATTTCATACTTTAAATCAGGGTTGTTAGGAACACAAAGTCTGGAGTTGACTCGAAGTATTCCTTCTTCATCGATTCTTGCTTCCGGCATAGAACCTTCTTGCACTTTCTTCCTCATACGCATCAGCTCCAGGTCTGTAGCTTGAGCAGCTTTAACTTTATCGATTAAAGTCGGTTCTACTCGTATATTCGCCATCATCACATGGGTCCCTAGAGTCTTTAACTCTATCTCCATCCTTTGCAAGTCACACAAAATGGGTCTTTGCGTTGTTAATATTGCACTTGTACCCGCATATGATCTTCTACTCAATGCGTCAGCTACCACGTTCGCTTTTTCAGGATGGTATTGAATGGTATGATCATAATCTTTCAACAGTTCAAGCCAACGTCGTTGTCGCATGTTGAGTTCCTTTTGAGTGAAGAAATATTTGAGGCTTTTATGATCCGTAAAGATCTCCACTTTCTCCCCATACAAGTAATGCCTCCAAATTTTAAGTGCAAAGACAACAGCTGCCAACTCTAGATCATGAGTAGGATAATTCCTCTCATATTCCTTGAGTTGTCTTGATGCATAGGCTATGACTTTTCCATGTTGCATGAGAACACATCCCAACCCTTTGCTCGAAGCATCACTGTAGATGACAAATCCCTCCGAGCCAGATGGTATTGTTAGAACAGGTGCTGAAATGAGTCTCCTCTTGAGTTCTTGAAAACTCTGCTCACATTCTTCGCTCCAACCAAACTTTGTATCTTTCCGAGTCAGCTGAGTTAATGGAGTAGCGATTCGAGAAAATTCTTCCACGAATCTCCGATAATAACCAGCTAAACCAAGAAAGCTACGTACCTCGGTCACTGATTTAGGTTGCTCCCAGCTTTGAATAGCTTCAATCTTTGCCGGGTCAACCGATATTCCACGACTTGATACTACGTGCCCAAGGAATGCTACCTCCTCCAGCCAGAACTCGCATTTCTTCAACTTGGCATAAAGCTTGTATTCACGAAGCTTTTGGAGTATCAGCCTCAAGTGTTGCTCATGATCTTCACGGCTTTTGGAATAAATAAGGATGTCATCAATAAAGACGACCACAAAATGATCCAAATATTCCTTGAATACCCGGTTCATCATATCCATGAAGGCAGCAGGAGCATTAGTCAATCCAAAGGACATGACTAGGAATTCATAATGCCCGTACCGAGTTCTAAAAGCCGTCTTTGGAATATCCTCAGTTCTAACCTTCAGCTGATGATATCCAGAACGAAGATCGATCTTTGAAAAGAATTGTGCTCCTTGCAACTGGTCAAACAGGTCATCAATACGTGGCAATGGGTACCTGTTTTTGATGGTGACATGATTCAACTCCCGATAATCAATACAAAGTCGCATACTTCCATCTTTCTTCTTCACGAATAGAACAGGAGCTCCCCAAGGAGAAGTACTAGGACGAATAAAGCCAATGTCTAACAATTCCTGCAGTTGGATCTTTAACTCCTGAAGTTCAATAGGAGCCATTCGATATGGGGCTTTGGAAATGGGTTTTGTACCAGGTTCAAGATCGATACAAAATTCAATTTCACGCTCTGGGTGTAGGCCAGGAAGTTCTTCAGGGAATACGTCAGGGAATTTATTAACAATAGAAATATCATTCAAAACTGACGTATTTTTGTTTAGATCTGTGACATGATCTAAGAAAGCTTGACATCCGTTTTTCAATAAACGAATAGTTTTATGGCTTGAGATGACAGCGATTGATTTTAATGGTTTGGTTGCTTGAATTCGCATAATAGGTCGATTAGGAATATGAAAACTAACAACCTTACGAAAACAATCAATTTTTGCATAATGAGTTGTTAACCAATCAATCCCTAGAATCACGTCAAATGCAAGTATTTTTAATGAAATCAGATCGATAGGTAATGTGTGGGTACCAACTTGAACCAAACAAGACTTATAAACAGTGGAGGTAATGAAGGTTTCTCCCAACGGAGTTTCCACAGATAAGTCAAAGTCTAATTTCTCCGGAATCAAATTTAATCGATGAGCGCAAGTAGGAGAAATAAAAGAATGGGTTGAACCGGTATCAAATAAAGTATAAACTTCTTTAGAGTTTATAATAAGCTTACCCGTAATGACCTCATTCGGGTTCCTTGCTCTATGGGAGTTCACAACAAACGCTCTCCCTTGCACAACCGGTTTTGACTTTTCTGGGACGGCTTTTGGTGCCTCCATCCTAGCTGAATTTGTCTTCGGTAAACGACAAAATCGGGCTAAATGACCTTCTCTTCCACAATTATAACATGCTTTGGACGGCATCGCGCAGTTTGGACTGATGTGCCCCTCCCCTCCGCATTTGAAACATATGATAGGTGGTCGTTCTCCTTCCTTAACGACAGGTGCTGGTGCTGACGTCTTTCCATCATTGTTGAATCTCCTCTTCTTGAAATGTCCATTCTTATTGTTTTGGCCCTGATTACCACCGAAGTGGTTACCATTTCTGGCCTGTTGATTCCCTCCACGCTTGTTGTCACCGCTTCGATGACTGCTCTCACTGGTATTATCATTTTGCCGGCTGCTCTCTTTTGGTTGCGTTGTCTCGTTATCGCGCTCCACCAACTGAGCCCTATTTACAACATCTGAATACAAACACAGTTTATGAGAAACAAGATGTTGACGTATCTCCGGCTTCAAACCTCTTAAAAACATCCGCGTCATTCTTTCTTCATTATCTACCAGATGGGACGCAAACCGGGATAACTCCGCAAATTTTGCCTCGTACTGCGACACGGTCATATTATTCTGCTCCAATTTGATGAACTCCACCTCCTTCATGTGACGAATACTCTCGGGAAAGTATTTGTCGTTAAACAGCTCTTGGAACTTCTCCCAGGACATCTTCAGTGCGGCAGGTTGAGTACGCTTTATCGATTCCCACCAGTAATCTGCCTCTCCTCGCAACATAAAGGCGGCAAAGGGAACCTTTTGCTCCTCGGAGCAACCCAAGACATCAAATATCTTGGTGATCTGCTTTATCCATGTTTCAGCTACAAGTGGTTTGGGTTCTCCCTTAAACTCCGGTGGTCCCAGCTCCTTAAACTGTTTAGCGGTGACCGCCTGAGAGTTTCCAGTATTTCCACCTACGTTGTGGACAGGAGCCGCTTTCACCTGTTGTTGCATGAATTGCATAAAGCCTCTGAACATTTGATCATTCATCATTTGGTCAGTGTTGTTGTTTGCATGAGGATTGACACCTTCCTGATGCACATTATCCTGATTATTGATATGTGGTGAATCAACAGTCGTCTGTGCTCCATTGCTATTCTCAACATTCTCGGATGCCATTTTCAGATACTGCCACAAAATAAAAATTAATTGATATGTCATATATTATCCTTATATTATGACCGACCAATTAAATACCATACAAATAAACTTAGGTATGTCATACTAGCGAAGGAATTCCCCGTCTCTCCCCTCCTAGTTCTATTCTCACATCTTAGCCAGGGATCATGTCCCTAAGCTCTGATACCAACTGTGACGCCCCCAAAATTAGGTATACATCACCCATCTTGGGTCGTCAGATACATAGTACAGAATACAAATACAACTGATTAATACATCTGTCGTGTACAATACGACAAAACATAAACTGTGAGTTTGAATACAAATATTATCTTCTAGAGAGTATTCATACTCAAAAGGAGTCCTCATTACATTTATTAACACACCATTACATAGAATAGTGAGGACTACTAACTAATACTATCATTCGGACCATCACTCCGTACCCCGACTTGTCCCAGCTACGTTCTCATTTCCTGAAGAGAACAGTGAAAGAAAGGGTGAGCTCAACTAGCCCAGTAAGAAATATTATGACTAAGATAATGCAGAATAAATTTTCATTAGCCTTCAACAATGTTAAACTGATAAAATATAATAGACATCAAGTTTAACTGTAGCGGAACAAGCAATCCATTAAAAGAGTTAAGTAGAAAATAAACTCTACTATCTTTTATGATTTAAAAAGTTTTTCAACACTGTAATCGCTGAGACTGAGCTTAATAAAATAATCCACATCATCGAATCACCCCTGCACTACGGCCAAGGATATTCGTGTATTCATTAATGGTCATGATCATGCCAACAACTGTCCATCAATGCACTACGGGCCAATGAGGACTTTTACCACATCATTTGTAACATTACGGTCATGATTATACCGAATAATCCCTGGTCATAATCATACCAAGTCCATCTATGCAATACAGGCCACATATGACTTTCAACATTTTATAAACATGAGGATGATGACAATGATATAAGAATTCAATAAAACAAGTTCAAGAATTAATTTATCCAGGAATTAACAACGTCCAAATTGTCAACATGATACTGCATTGTGGAGTAAAATTCAAGAATGCTTAGAAGAATATTTTCTTGAAAAGATACTGGATGAAACGCAACTATCAAGGATATTCCACAAATTTCATGGAGTATAGAAGTCAAAACTTAACCAACTGAGTACAATAAAGAATGGAATAACAAAAGAAATCACCATGCATGCGATAGACCGCACAGACAGGTTATTCCAATAGAATAATAAATAATGGAACCAGGTCCGGCGTAAACGCACAGACAGGATATTCCGACAGAATAATAATAAACGGAACCAGGTCCGGTGTAAAACACACAGACAGGATATTCCAACAGAATAATAATAAAACGGAACCAGGTCCGGTGTAAAACACACAGACAGGATGTTCCAACAGAATAATAGAAGAATGTCACCAAGTATAGGGTAGACCGCGTATACTGGTTATTCCAACAGAATAATAACAAATGGAATAACAGAAGTTCTCTTCATGAATATAAAAGAAATAATATTCCCTACCTTAAAAGAACTGGATATTAGAAAAGTGATGTAGCAGAATACTTTTATTCTCTCTCTCTTATTCTCTCTATACTTTCTCTCTCTATAGCTTGAATGAATTCGTGAAAAATAATGAAACCCTAGGCCGCTATTTATAGAAAAACTGAGGGTGGCTCTTGGTCTTAACGAAGGGTCAAATGACTCTTGGTCTTAACGAATGGTCAAATGACTCTTGGTAATATTGAAGGGACAACTACTATTGACGAAAGTAATTACTATTGACCAAGGTAAATACTATTGACGAAGGTAATTACTATTGACCAAGGTAAATACTATTGACCAAGGTAAATAATATTGACGAAGGTAATTACTATTGACCAAGGTAAATACTATTGACGACGGTAATTACTATTGACGACGGTAATTACTATTGACGAAGAGACTCTTAGATGATGACATATGGCCCCCCATAAAATAACCAAACTTACCACAACGTCTCAATTATTGATTTAATAATATAACATATTATACAGATGATACTATGACAATAATTTAAGAGATATGATGCAGCAATTACTGTAGCAATAATTGAGTATAGCTGAGTGACTTCTCACGTAAGCATCAATAATCAATACCGTGTGCTACTATGCAACCACGCGTATTACTGTACTTTTACTACCGAGTAGTTCAACAGTTTTAACGGTTTTAACGGTAACACCTCAGCTGTTATTTTTATAGAAAGATAATTCTGTCGTTTTCTCAATCCGACAATAATTCCGTTGTGGGGTCCACCAATGATTGTGCCGTCGTACGAATATTCCCCGACAAAAAGAATATTCTCCGACCAAACGAATATTTTATAACAACTTGCTTACTTTGCAAAATTTATAAATATTACCCACAACTATAACATTATATCAAATTAACTCCATAATATTCAAAAATGATATTTATAGAAAATTTATCTTTATTTATAAAAGTTGGGGTCTTACATACTACAAGATTGTTACAACTATAGAATCAAAACAACAAACATGAGCAAGATTTGTGGACATGAACTTCTTGTCAGAACCATTTGGGTATGTTCCGGGTTACCCAGAAAGGCTTGGTCAATGTCGGTCAACGTGGTTTGACCACATATAACTTTCAATCTATAGCAGATCTGATCTTGATTCAAGTTTTAGAGTAAAGCCCACATTACATACTACAAGCACAAACCTTTAACACATACAAATCATTAACGAGCACGGATATGTGAGGTCTGACATTCGGTTGTCAGACTTTATTTTCCAAATTTCCAGATTTTGTAAAACTTCAAATTCGAGCCTCTAGATGTTATGGATCTAATATCTAGCAACACAGATCATCATTAAACACTACCTACAACATATTTTAACACAAAAATCTAACATCTAACATGGCCTTCAAGATCAGATTTCATTTAGGGTTCATACCGTTCTATGAACAAGTTCTTGAATCTAGGGTCCTGGTCTGTTTGTGGATTTTGTGGGGCTTGATTTGTGACTGATCTAGTAAGGGAATTTCGGAGGTTTTTGAGAGAGAGAGAGAGAGTCTAGTTTGAGTATTGGAAAAATATGGACATGAACATACACTTTCTCTCTCCAAATCTACTTATGTGATGTAGATGCAATGAATTTGGAAGGTTAAAGGATGAGAGCTGGTGCTTTTCTTAGCCCCTAGCTAGACTAGGTTGATGTCATGATAAGATTTGGCAAGATTTTGCCATCAATAATTCAAGAATGGGACAAAAAGGGTATTTTGGTTATTTACATTTTAATTTTAATGGCATTTTTGTCCAAGGTACTTAAATCTATGGTTTAATCACTAGATTTTAAACCTTAAAGTTTCTCAATTAATTTCTAGGGTTTGAAAAATTAAATTTAAAGTTTAATAAAATTTTAATTAAAACACACTAATTAAAATTAGGGGTTTTAAATAGAAATTAGGGTTTAAATAATTAGGGTTCCTTAATATTATTAGGGTTCCCAAATTAACAATTCGATTTACTAAAATAATAATTAGAGTTTCTAATTTTAGCAATTAGGGTTCCTAATTAGCAAATTAGAATTTCTAATTTTAATTAGGGGTTTCAAATATTAATTAGGGTTTTCCTAATTAACAGAAATTCTATAATATGCAACATAATTCATATAAAATAATTTCTGACCGATCTTAAACTACAATTTTGAGTTTCTAATTATGGTTTATGACAGTAATACTAGGGTTTGTCGTGATACACTATAATTGACTAACCATTATCAGTCTGCACATATATTGCATATATTTATAACACTGAAAAATAATATTATATTTAATATAATATTATTATTCTCATTCATTGCTCAAAATCCAAAATTAGGGTTTGGATTCCATATCTGACTTATCTTACATATATAACATTATTAATTAAGTTAAAATACTTAACTTAATAATTTGAACTAAAATTCATATAATAAAATAGTAATTATAATAATTCCAATAATCATTTCATATATTATTTAAATAATATAAAAATCATATTTTCATAGAAAATAAATAATAAAGATGTTTCTACAATAAAATTAATTATTATAAGTTTATACTTTATAATGATCAATAATTATAAAATAAAATTATTTGAAATTATTCATGTAATAAATAAATTTTTTTTATCACATAAATACATACACATTACTTGGCACATATTCCCTTCTTTAAAATAATAAAAAAATTATATGCAAAATTTCTCATTTATTTATATAGAAAATATCGGGTTATTACACATTGTAGAGGACATATTGGTCAAGTTTGACAAGTTTATATTTCTCGCGGATTTCATCATTCTAGATTTTGAGGAAGACAAGAACATCCCAATTATCCTAGGGAGGCCTTTCTCTGCTGCGGGTAGGACACTCATCAACGTACAAAAAGGCGAACTTACTATGAGAGTCCAACATCAAGAAATTAAATTTAACGTGTTCAAGGCCATGAAATTCCCTACGGATGAAGAAGAATGTTTCAGGATGGATGTTATTGAGCGAAAATCAGTGAAGACATGGGCAAGAGTTTGGTTAATAATCCATTGGAAACAACATTATTGGGGGATGAAGAGTTCGATGATCCAGAATTTGTGGACTACTTGCAGATGTTAGATTCATTGCCACGAGGTAGCAGATTCAGAGCACCATTTGAACCATTGCACACGGAGGAAAAATTAACAATCAAATTAAAACTGTCATTGGAAGAGCCACCGACTCTTGAACTAAAGCCACTCCCTAAACACCTCAGGTATGCGTATTTAGGCAATTCAAATTCTTTACCTGTTATTATTTCTGCTGCACTTAATGATTTGCAGGAAGAAAAGTTATTGAGAGTGCTTAGGGACCACAAATCGGCGATAGGATGGACAATTATGGATATCAAGGGAACCAACCCATCCTTTTGCATGCACAAAATTTTGATGGAAGACGATGCAAAACCGACGGTGGAGCAACAATGACGACTTAACCCAATTATGAAGGAAGTTGTAAAGAAAGAAATTATGAAATTGTTGGATATCGGTATCATCTACCCAATTTTCGATAGTAAGTGGTTAGTCTGGTTCAGTGTATACCGAAAAAAGGAGGAATGACCGTGGTACAGAATGAGGACAACGAGCTAATTCTAACAAGGACAGTGACAGGTTGGAGGGTTTGCATGTATTACAGAAAGTTGAATGCTTACAGTAGTATATCCGTTTGATAAATTCTGGGTGTACTTGATCGGGACAAAGGTAGTAGTTTATACAGATCACTCGGTCATTCGGTACTTAATTTTAAAAAAAGATGCTAAACCACGCCTTATCCGATGGATTCTCCTTTTACAAGAGTTTGACTTAGAAATAAAGGATAGAAAGGGGACGGAGAACCAAGTCGCTGATCATTTGTCTAGGCTGGAAAATCAGGATAAACAGGAAGAGGACAAGTGTGTAATCAACGAGTCATTCCCAGATGAGCTACTGTTTGGGTTAAATACAGAATTTCCATGGTATGCGAAATTCGTGAATTATCTAGTGAGCAACATCCTTCCCCCTGATCTTACACGACAATAGAAAAAGAAGTTTCTTCATGACATCAAGTGGTTTATGTGGGATGAACCTTACTTATTCAAACAGTGCGCCGATAAAATGATAAGAAGATGTGTTCCCTACAGTGAAGTGAAGCACATACTGCATGAATGTCACTCATCTGCATATGAAGGACATTATGGTAGTGAGCGAACAATGGCAAAGGTGTTGCAAGCCGGATTTTATTGGACTACATTGTTCAAAGACTCCCACCAATTTGTTAAAACATGTGATAGATGTCAAAGGGGGGGGGGCAACATATCGAAAAGGAGTGAGATGCCACTACAAACAATTCTAGAAGTTTAGATTTTTGATGTATGGGGTATGGATTTCATGGGGCCATTCCCTTCATCACTTAACAATTAGTACATTTTGCTCGTAGTGGATTACGTCTCAAAGTGGGTTGAAGCCGCAGCACTCCCATCTAACGATGCCAAGGTGGTCCTTAAATTCTTGTAGAAGAACATTTTTACGAGATTTGGCACACCGAGAGCTATTATAAGTGATGAAGGTAGTCACTTCTGCAAAAAATCGTTTACAACCCTCTTAGCAATATATGGGGTTAACCATAAGGTCGCTATAGCATATCATCCCCAAACCAGTGGGCAAGCTGAGGTTTCGAACAGGGAAGTGAAAAGAATCTTGGAAAAAGTGGTAAACCCAAATCGAAAGGATTGGTCTATCAGGTTGGACGATGCAATATGGGCTTACCAAACTGCGTACAAAACTGTGTGCACCCCCGCCGGGGCGGGCCCCTTCTAGTAGAATACCCCCGCCGGGGTGGGGGTCTCCCCACTCAACTAACAAAGGCCATACCCGCCGGGGCGGGCTTATTTAGCCTTGTACCCCCCACCGGGCGGGGGTCCTAGAAGTGCAACGGTTTCTCGACAAGTACATGTTATGCCCACCACTTCTCCTTCTCTCTCCATAACAAGTCCAATTCCAACCCATTACACCCACTACTTATCCACGATTTGGCCATCACAACTCCATCATCCCAACTTAGTAAAACAAACACACCCATTACTTCCATCAATTACTCCCATTTCCCTCACTACACCATCTCTATATAAATTCAATCCCTCTTGACCACTGTTCACCACATCCTTCCATATCCATCTCAAAAAGCTACGAAATCAGCAAAGTATTGGGGTAAGTTTAGAGAAATTAAATGTGAGGCATAATACTACAAGTTCTTCCTCTTCTCTCACCAGATTTGCCACACAAATCGACAAGTTTGGGGGAAGATACCTCTGTGCACAACAAGTGTTTGATAGTTTGTGTGAACCAAGTTGGGGGGAAGGTAATGTGTTTGACAGCGTGTTCAGGCATCCAGAATTCAATGGCATCTCAACCAACATCCAAACAACAACGGGGAGAAAGTTCAAGGCCAACTCCACCCTCTCGAAACTTCAACCGACGTAAGTTCAAAAGTGCCGCCGCCACCGACCGGTACACCTACATGGTTACAAAGGCTCTTACACCGGAGCAGGGGTTGGCACCAAATGCTCACGACAGTAAAATGATGCAACAGATTTATCAGAAATGGTGGACCAAGTTCACTGAGGAGCCCGAGGCCATTGCTGTCAACGGGGTCAAAGAGTTCTATGCTAACGCCGAGGACAAGGAACCTTTCAACGCTTTTGTGTGAGGTCGTTTGGTCCCGTTCAGTACCGATGCAATCAACATGTATTATCAGTTGCGGGTGCCTAGACAATGTCAATATGCTCACTTGAGAGATTTTGACCCTAACTTTGAGGAGGTACTCAAAGAAATGACTAAGCCAGGAACAACATGGATAAAGGGTCGAAAAGGAGGCATAGTGTTTCATAGCAAAGATCTTAGTCGGTATGGGAAGATTTGGTATGCCTTCTTATATGTGAAACAGTTTGCATCCATGCACCTCAGATGTCACCAAGGAGAAGGCACTACTTCTATTTGCAATTGTGCAAGACTTCATCATTGGCGTCGGAACAATAATCAATTTTTTTATTCATCGATGCCTATAGGGTAATTTTTTGAGCGGCCTGCCACACCCATCACTCATTTGTGGTTTGTGTCGCCAAGCAGGTGTGCGTTGGTCTGATGATGAACCCACGCAAATGCTGCTACAGCTACTAGACTCGAGAATGATAGTGCAGTATTCGGTGTGGGTCGGAGGTGAATCATATCCTCGAGCTTTAGGTTTTATATTTCCATTAACTTCAAAAGACAAAGCTGACGCTAAAGACACCTCAGATGATGAGGATGCAACTATGGGAGAGCAAGGAACTGAGGTGGAACCACCTTCTGACGCCATATCTAACCCTCAATTTCTTACATTTCAACAACAAATAGAGGAGCACAACAAGGAAGCATGCAGGGAGATGAGGAGGCTCGCCGCAAGACAAGACCATATGTTTGATGCAATGAACATGTCGTTCACATCATTGCACACGACGCTACAAAGCCTCAATCCTAATGCCCCATTTTTATATCAGCAACCAGGTCCAATGCCACGCTTTCCACCAAGTGATTCGGAGGGAGAAGACGAACACAACACACCACCATCCCAGGCCTAAAGTGATTATAGGGAAGCCCTCCGATTTTTATTTCTATATCTATCCAATGAGGGCATTATAATTTTTAAGTTTGGGGAAGTAGATTATTTTTGCATTTTATGTTTCCATGCATTATGTCATTAGTTAGGTTTGCATTTAGTATTGCATATTAGTTTTAGCATTTATGTAATCATATAGTTGTATAGTAGCTTATGTGCAGAGTTAGTTTTTTTTTTTTTTATTTAAGTTGGTGTATGGTTGCATTCGTGTCATGTTTGCCCTATATATATATAAAATATAAAATATAAAATATAAAATATAAAATTTTTAGTTAACTATTGTGTTCATTTTGCATATGTCCAGCAGTGTTGTAGCTTATTTGATTTTGGCCAATGATGAGATTGAGATTAAAGTAGACAAATACAACACTAATTTTTAGAGCTGTGATGTAGTTTTGAATCATGACTCGGATCACGTGCTTATTTGAAACTAGTATAAAAAGGGTAGCACGTAATAACGTATGTGTTGACTGATTAACAAAAATTAATACATAAATAGTTTCTAAAGGATAATGTTAGTATAGAGAAGAGAATAACAAGAACAGGAAGTGAAGACGACAAATTAGGCAAGAACCTAAGTTGGGGGAAAGAGTAGGGTAATTAAGCTTAAAAAAAAGGGAAAGAAAATAGTATTTATCGTGACTAGTCTTGTTTCGGGGCCTTTGTTACTTGAGCAAGTACGCCCGTAGGGGTATCTTAACACCTAGCGCCCTAAAGTCTTTTATGGTCTGGGAGTCGTTGGTTGAAAGCTCGCTAAGGGGTAGCACTGTTAGCCTAATGGAATGA
This sequence comes from Panax notoginseng, assembly GCA_016801055.1. Lineage (NCBI taxonomy): Eukaryota > Viridiplantae > Streptophyta > Magnoliopsida > Apiales > Araliaceae > Panax > Panax notoginseng. Next base: position 80,106,651 of record CM029015.1, on the reverse strand, counting down.
GGCATTGCACAGTCATCTATAAAAAAAAGAGAAAAAGAAAAACTAAAGAGAAGACAGAAAATAAAGGCAAAGAGCGCCCATAAGTGGAAAAAGAAAGCATGAATACCCTATACGGACCCCCAATCTTGGTAATTGTTTGATCCTAGTTCGAACTTGTCTGTTTCTGAAATTTTTGAATTTATTCTATATAATTCCTAATAAGAGATTGGTTATGTGTTGAATGTAAATTAATATCAGTTAGCATAGATATGGATCACACACACACTATATCAGTGATGACAGTATAAAATTCGAGGATTGATACGAAGTTATTGATGGGTTTTATTATGAAGTGTTGTAGTGTTTGCTTGATTGTTCTGAGTCCGGAGGAATAAATTTGATTCTGCGAAACTATTGGATTCGTAATCATATAGTTAGATACGTTACATATCAATACATTGCATAGCATGTAGTTTGTTTTGTGCTTGAGGACTAACACAATTTAAGTTTGGGGAATTTTGATAAGTGGATTTTATATCCACGAATCGATGTCCATTTTAAGCATAATCGTTGTTAATTCTTTGCATTTATGTTCATTATTATTTGTTTCTTGTTATTTCATGTGTAGGGTGGTTGGTGTGGTGTATGATTGAAAAAGGAAAGCATTTGAAGCTATTTTGGAGCAAGTTTGAAGTTCAAGCCAAGCCAGGGAGCAAAACCCATACCCGCCGGGGCGGGCCTAAATAATCCTAACACCCCCGCCGGGGCGGGGGGTTTTCATATTTGGTTTGTAGTAGCCATGCCCGCCGGGGCGGGCATTTTATATGCTTATATTCCCGCCGAGGCGGGGGGGGGGGGGGGGTGCCGAAGCTGGACTCTCCTATCTTGCCTTGAACTTTGCTGGGACATGAAAATTAGCACTTGGATAACATATGGACTCTGTTTAGCATGGGATTTCGACTAAGACTGGTATGCTGGATATATATGGCTCAACTAACAACAAAATGAGGACGAGGAAAAGTAATTAACAAAAATTAATCATAGACTTTCATAACGAGCAATGGAATGGATATTTTGAAGAACGATCGTATCGTTTGCAAATTGAGACTGGAGTAAAGGGCGTTCTGCGTTATTTCTTCTACTTTAGTTTATTTCTATAATTGAGAAGATGTTGTCTTTGATTTATTCGGTTTTTATTTCATTCATTATGAACTGATTACTTTTTAGGCTTGAGACGGATCTTTAAGTGGAACGATGGTTATATAATCTTTGATTTCAGTTTAATAAGCTATTATCCGATTTATATATATTAATTTGAGCGTGAATTTATGAATTTTCTTGATCAACGATTCTTTGTGGACTTGTATGAACTCGAGAGATGAAATACAGTCTAGACTTAGTTGATATAGCATGTGTTCTTGATTTATGTGAATGAACAGAATCTTGAGGAATGTCAGGGTAGAGATATGCTTGACATCGCATGTAATCAGATAAAGGACTGAAACTTCAACTTTCTTTAATTGTAATTTGCATAGAGATATTGTGAGTTAGTTAATTAATGTGTTTAACTTAATTCTATCTTAATTGTGGATTTGGGTTAATACGGTGCTAGTGCATCGAGAGGTGGTTAGTACTACTTATGCGTTCTTGATTAATAAATTGGGGTAGTGAGTTAAACTGGAATAAAGTTGTACTAATTTGAGTGATGCTTAAAGTGAAGTCGAAAGCCTAATTCTCCATTATTTGTTTGAAAAATCAGTTTTTAGCGTTAATTGACTGTGTGGTGATTTTAATAGTTTAATACTGTTAGTTATAAACTGGAAATTAATTAATTTCATAAAATTAGGATTAATAGGAAATTGGTAATTGTGAAGCTAAATTCTTGCTAAGTCTCTAAGGGAACGATACTCTACTTACTATTATATTACTTGTTGACCACGTATACTTGTGTGTTGTGCATAATTAGATTTTACTCAACATTTCCCTCTGTTCTAAGGTTATAGCCAAAGGTCTATCCCACCTAAGGTTTCTAACCCTAAGCTTTGATACCAACTTGTGACACCCCCAAATTCAGGTACTTGAAACTCGAACTCGGTGCTTCACGATACCATTTCTATGAGCGGAATAATACTAATAATAATAATAATAATATAAATTCCAAACTTAATTTACATATATCACTACAAGAAAATGGCCTAACATGGACCAATAGTATCAGCGACCGCATGTCCAGTCGCTGATAATACTATTAGTGACCAACATCAGCGACCGCGCTTTAATCTAGTCGCTAGTTAATATCAGCGACCGCACGCGGTCACTGATCGGTCGCTGCCACAAATTTCCCACCCAAAAATTGGTGCCAAAAGTTGGCGCGTGTGTTTTGTGCGACCAATATATATCAGCGACTGCAGGCGGTCGCTAATTCCTCCACGTCATTAAAAATCAGCGACCGCATGTGGTCGCTGGTGGCGGTCGCTAATAGTCTTACACTTATTTAGACTCAGGCTTTCGTTCTTTCAGCAGACTAGAGAAGAAAAGAGGGAGAACGGAATAGGGAGAAGAGGGAGAAGGAGGAGAAGAGAAGAGGGAGGGAGAAATTGATCGCCGCCGCTCGTCGCCACTGTCCACTGCCATCGCTGCCGCCACAGGTAACCCTAATTCAGTATGTGTACTAATTTATTGTCGAGCCGAGAGTTGTTTTAGTATAAAAATTTCTCTTCGTACTGTAATGTTTTAGTTCTTGAGTTAATTTAGCACACATACTGAATTAGGATTAACCCTATTTCTAATTATCTATTTATTTGATTTATAACTTTGTGTAATTTGTATTCAGATAGTTTTTGTTTGAATGAGCAAAGCAATGTTTTCAATAATTTGGAGGAGAAGTGATTTTAGTATAAAAGAGCAGTGTTGGTGTTTTCAGTTCGGAGGTGGTGATAACATTCTGTTTTATTGGGGAAACAGAAAAATCGAGCCTTTTCTTGTGATAATTAAAATGTAGGGGACTAGGCCTTTGTTCATGTACTACGAGATTTAGACTCTATGCAGAAAAGGAAACTAAGTTTTGTTTGAGCTTCTCATTAAGAGTTTAAATAGTTAGTGGTGTAATGTTAGTCTCGATCTAAGGTTCAAGCTGTAGAATTAGAGAATCCATGTTTAGGTATGGCGGAGTTGTAGCATGTAGAAATGCCCAACTAGTTAGTGGCTTTGCAAGTGAAAATGGTTTATTGAATTTGTTACAGTCAATATAGTACTACGTCAAAAAATTAATGAGCCTAGTTCAGTATCGATATGACCTTGCTTGCCACCAAAAATGTAAAACAATCAATCAACCACATTTAGAGATAAACTTGGTTTAAAATTTTAAGGTTGCCTACTATTTGACTTAGAAACATTTATTAGCATTACAAAAACTAGGCAAGATCATAAACATGTGTCATTTACAAACAATAGGTATAAGCTATACTCTTTACTAAAAATATCTAGTAAAATAATTATCATATACAAAATGAGGAGCAACAAATGAACCATATCTATTTTTGAAAAGATACTTTCAAGCAACAAATTGAAGCTTTACCATCCAAACAAAAACCCATATGCAAATATGATTAAATATGATGGTGGTAATATAATAAAATTAAAATATAATATCATATAAATATAATATAAATTAAAATATAATATTATATTAAATATAATATCATTATATATATAAATAAATTAAAATAAAATATAACTAAATAACATTTACTTAGTTCCATTACTAAATATAATAAAAATAATAGAATATACTGTTGTATCCAATCTATCCAAGCAATTAAGACACTCTGAAGATTGTAGTTCATTCTTTAGATCTATCCATTAGGAAGTTTGCCATTGCTAAAATAAACTAACTTCAATTTCGTTAGATATTCACTGCTAAAATAAACTAAGTAACACGTGCTTAGTTTCTCACCGAACCCATAAAGATATTAATGAACAAAAGCAATATCATACTCTGAAGTTAAAGAACTAAGAGACTAGTTCTCTAATCAGAAGTAAGTTAATTATTTAGCTCATGTGTAAAGTAAAGATAGAAGCTTGCAAAAATGAAAGTGCGAGTTTTTGGAACTCTGAATTTGTAGTATAATCCTGAACTTTTTACTGCTTTAATTTGCATTCAATCGTTATTGTGTTGGTCTTATTATATTTGGAATTTGTATATTTCTCTTGGTTTGTGTCTTGGGTGCCAAGAAATGACTATATATACATGTTGTCGTGCATGTGGCTAGTCCATATTATAGGGGAGACTCTGGTGAATTTTTTTTATTGATTGGGTAGTTGTGAACATTTATAATATTAACGAGCTCTTTATGTGCTTATTAATATGCTCAAGTCATATGGTTACAAGTATGCTCTAGTCATATGCTTACAAGTATGCTTAAATATTAATCATATGGTTATAAGTATGCTCAAGTCATATGATTACAAGTATGCTGAAGTTATATGATTAATAAGCTCATGTTGTCTGTAGTAGGTACCGTGGAATCATGGACCTCTATTCAGACCGTAGTTGGATGGCACGACGAAAGTCAAGTGCCCAGATAGGTGCTACAGCTGAATTTAGAGCTGTTTGCCAAGTGTTTTTGGAGTATGCGTATAGTCACCCGGAATATATGAATGGTAAGTCGTAGGTACGATGTCCATGTTTGAAGTGTAAGAATGTAAATTATATGGACAGAGACTTGGTAAACTATCATTTACTTGTTTCTGGGTTCATGAGAAATTACGAAGAATGCTGGTGGGCACATGGGCAGAGAAGAGATGGTGGCATCACACAAGTACATAATTCGGACAGTAGTATGAATGAAATGGTTCATGATATTGCAAGGCCAGATTTTGATTGGGAGCTAGGCAGAGAGCAACCTATGAATTCTGATGCCAAAGACTTCTTTAAGTTGTTAGACGAGGGTAGCGAGCCATTGTGGCATGGTTGCACCAAACACACTACATTGTCTGTAGTGGCGACATTATCAACATGAGCCATGAGTGTTTTGAGTCGCTCTTGAAGGCCATTAAGAGTATGCTTCCTGACAGTGAGAAATTACCTGGTAACTATTACTTTTGCAAGAAAATGGTGAAGAAGTTGGGTTTTGGATACCAAAAGATCGATACATGTCCCAACGATTGCATGTTATTCTATAAGGAAAATGAACAGATTATAAGGTGCACGTTTTGCAGTCATGATCAGTTTAGGCCTAGTAAAGAGGGTGTCACTACAAAAAAATCAAGTTTACCGTTTAAGATTCTAAGGTATTTTCCAATAACACATCGGCTAAAAAGATTGTACATGTCTTCAAGAACAGCTGAACATATGAGTTGGCATGCGAAATCTCCAGCTAAAGATGGAGAACTAAATCATCCCGCAGATGGGCAGGCTAGGAAAGATTTCAACTTAGCACATCCTGGATTTGCATTGGAACCTAGAAATGTGAGGCTTGGATTGTCCACCGATGGTTTCAATCCGTTTGGCCACTCAGCTGTTCCGTACTCATGTTGGCCTGTGATTGTTACTCCGTACAACTTGCCTCCTTGGATGTGTATGAAACAGCCATACTTGTTTCTTTCACTCGTGGTTCATGGTCCTAAGAGTCCTGGAAAGAACTTAGATGTTTACTTGAGACCTCTTATAGGCGAGTTGAAGGTATTGTGGGAGGCTGGAGTACAGACTTGGGATGTTGCAATGAAAACAAATTTCAACCTTAGGGCATCGGTTATGTGGACTATAAGTGACTTCCCAACTTATGGTATGTTAGCTGGATGGAGTACACACGGGAAGTTGGCTTGTCCGTATTGTATGGAGCATACAAAGTCATTTAATATATCAAAAGGTCGAAAGCCTTGTTGGTTTGACTGTCATCGTCGGTTCTTACCGGTAGATCACCCGTTTCAAAAAAATAGAGAACACTTCAGGAAAGGGAAAGTAGACAATGATATGCCTACACCGCGATTGTTGGGAACGGAGATGCGAGATCATGTGATGAGATTGTCGGTTATCCCATTTGGTAAGGTTGATGCCACAAACATAATCAATGGGTTTGGCGAATCTCATAACTGGGTTCGGAGAAGCATCTTTTGGGAACTGCCTTATTGGTCTACAAATTTGATTCGTCATAATCTAGATGTGATGTATATTGAGAAGAATGTGTTTGACAATGTGTTTAACACAGTGATGAATGTTACGGGGAAGACAAAAGATAACGATAAGGCACGTTTGGACATGAAAGATATTTGTAAGCGTCCCAGATTAGAACTTTACGAATCTCCTAATGGTAAGATTGTCAAACCGCATGCAAGGTACACATTATCCAAAAAGTAAGTTGAAGATGTGTGCACATGGGTTAAGTCTCTGAAACTACTAGATGGATATGCGTCAAACATTGCAAGGTGTATTACGGGTGGGAAATTGCAAGGGATGAAGAGTCATGACTGTCATGTGTTCATGGAAAGGCTCATGCCTATAGCATTTCGGGATCTGCTTGATAAACCAATATGGGATGCTTTGACGGATCTTAGTCATTTCTTCAAAGACTTATGTTCAAAATCATTAAATGAGTAGGACATGTCTGTACTTGAGAAGAACATCATAGAGATCACCTGTAAATTGGAAAAAATATTCCCACCTAGTTTTTTTGACTCCATAGAGCATTTGTGAATCCATCTTCCCTATGAAACTCATGTTGGGGGTCCAGTTCAATATAGATGGATGTACCCTTTCGAAAGGGTGATGGGAAACCTTAAGAGAAAGGTGAAGAATAGAGCTTATGTCGAGGGGTCGATATGCGAGGCATACAGTTTCGATGAGATATCTACATTTGTCTCAAACTATTTTTCGGACGAAGTCTTAACAAAGCCCAATCGAGTATCGAGACATGATGATGGGGGAAATATTGAACTAAATGGTCGGCTCTCTGTATTTGGTCTATCGGGCCGCGCTTATGGAAAAGGGAAGCACATATTCCTCTCAGAGCAAGAATTACATGCCGCACATACTTACATTCTTCTCAATTGCGAGGAGATTGACGAATTTGTGAGGTTCACATGTAAACTTGATAATTTATCTTTTAAGTTGAAAATTTATTCCAATATGTTAATGTTTATAACATGGTATAGATTGTACGAAGACAAGTTAAAAGTGAAGCTTCCCGGCATAACTAATAAAGATATTCAAATCAATCGGGATAAAAACTTTGCACTTTGGCTAAAGGACAAAGTAAGTTCAATTTTTAAGCACGTAATATATATATATATATATATATATATATATATATATATATATATATATATATATATATATATATATATATACTCCATGTTAACTATGACTTCATTTAATAAGATGGAGTTTTTGTAGGCTTTGACTGAGGGATCAACGATTCTGGCTAATGTACAAGTCCTAGCTATGGGACCAGACAGGGACCAAGTCACCCGCAATGGTTATAAAATAAATGGTTGTGAATTTCACACAAAGGCATATGGGCGCGGTAAAAGAACAACAAACTTTGGAGTGTGTGTCCAAGGAGATTGTTACAATGAGCTTGGTCGTGCCTTTTATGGGGAGTTAGAGGAAATCATAGAGTTGTCGTACAAGGGCACGTACGGGGCTCATATTCACTTGTTCAAGTGCCATTGGTTTGATTCAGAAAAAGGGATACGTGTTGACAGACATGGAATCGTCGATATTGACCTCCATATGTCTGCATACTCCAACGAACCGTTTGTTTTACCAACTCAAACAGTACAAGTATACTACACTCCTAGCCTATTAGGAAAAAGGATAGACCGCCTACAGATTGGCAAGTTGTAATTCATACTCCCACGCGTAGTCGTGTCCAAGTAATAGACGGGGATTTCTACCAAGAGGAAATGTTTCAGAGACCTCCTATAATAAATATAGAGGACAACAATGATGTAATCCAGTTAGCGGGTGGAGATGAACCTGATGAATTGGATCCCGAGACAGTTATTGTGCCAGATGACAGTGATATTGAGGAAGAGTTATTGACTGACACGGACACAGAATCTGAAGAAGATGGTTATGAATCTCCGATACTTGTACAAAATGATTCTGACTCATAGGACAACAATTTTCATTAAAATGTATGTTTAGTTTTAATTGTACAAAATGTATGTTTATGTTCATGTTCATGTTTAGTTCATAATTATGTACCTTTCATTTATGTTCTCTATATAGGAATGTTCTCTATATCCTTAACTATATCATTTGTAGTTGTTGTATTTAATTATTTTGCAGTCATGTTTATATACCTTTCACTTATGGTAATCGTAGTTAACTATTTCATACAATTAATTGTCATTCATAATTTCATACTAACATCCTAATTTTTTTATTTATAGATGTCTTCTGAACCTGCAGCACGAAAGCGCAGGTTAGGTCGGGGCCCTAATCATGTGCCGAAAGCCCCGGCTAATCCGGATGATCGCATTCTTATACAGATTCGTCCTCCTCCAGAAAGCACGTAAGTTAAACATCATATATATATATATAAGGGTTTAATATTTCCATTGTTATAAATATATTTTAATGTAAATTATTGTATATTGTAGTGATTTTCAAGATAGTAAAATTGTGAAGTGCATTTCACAATTATGCTTACAGAACTGGCCTACGCCAGTGATTACATGGGCGAGCACACCTCTCGCCCATAAGGATGCAGTTTGGGCTAAATTTCAGGTATATTTATTTAATTACTCTGATAGATAATACATAGTTAATCAACTAATAGTTTAGTAATGTTAGATTATGGTAATATAACAGTTTTAATATTATTATTGTTGTTTTATTTGCAAAAGCGGTATAGATGGGACGACGCAAATGCATCAGTTATTCAGGCACTGCTCTGTCAGAAGTGTGCCGTCCGAACTAAAGATAATCTGAACAAAGAACGATAGAAAGCCCTGCACAATGCTGAGATTGACCATCCAGGACAGGGTGAGCAGTATATGCATGAGCATAGCCCCTGGTGGTGCACACAACCCATATGGGTACAGATGTGTGAGCAGTTGAGAGCTGAGAGCTGGGTCAAGAGACGTAGGACTGCCACCTCGAACAGATCCTCAGGTGTATCTGAAGGCAAAAAGGCAAAAGGCACGTACAAGGGCGGCAGTATATCACAGCTACAGCATATTGCTGCTAGGGTACGTATATATAGCGAGCTTATTGGCTTAGTTATTTGTCTTTATGTTTACAGTCATGTTTTGTAGCTAAAATATCATATGTTTATATATTAATATGAGAACATGAACTATAGGAGTCTGAGTCTCAAAGTCAACCTATCAATTGGTTGGATGTGTATGTGGCCACCCGTGATGGTCTGCCTGATGCTGTTCAGATAGCAGTAATAAGTTAACTTTAAAGATATTACAGTCATATTTTTTAACATTTTTTTTATTTTTAACTATTTATTTGTTGACCTTCTGACAAGACACTTATAAGGGCTTAATGAACGAGCGTTATCCTGAAGGCATCCCGCGTCCGGCGATTGATCAAGAATTGTGGGAGAGGACGTCCGTCGTGAAGAAAAATTATGTTAAAGGCCAAGGAAAAAGACGACGCCCGACCATCCGTGGCACAGGCAGCTCTGCTGCCCAGTTTACACAGTCATCAGGTCATCCAGCCTATCATACTCCTGCTGACTATGTGAGAGCGATCTGCCAAAATCGTGATCTTCTTCTTATACTGGGCGGGCATCTGCATTCTCTGAATCCTGATGAGTTGGCAAAGGCAGTGGTGGAAGCACCAACATCACAGCATCAGGGTAGCGGCTAGGTACTTATATGTTTCATTACGTACATTGTCTATTGTTTAGCTTTCCCTAAGTCATAGCAGTATCAACACATGTAACATATATGTTTTATTCTTTTGTTAATTACAGGGTACTAATTTGGATGATCCATAAAGAGCTACACCAGTCATGTTACATTTGTAAAGCCTTGTTAGACTTGTTTTTTAGATTTTTAAAGCCTTGTAATCTTTTAAACTACTTATCTTTGGACTGTATTGGTTTACGATTCTATTATATGGATGTTTATGATTGTATGTGTTGTGTTGGTTTAGATTCATTCTTTGGACTGTATGGATGTTTATCATATAGTAGTTATCATGGATGGATGGATGGTTATATATACTACTGTATGTTGGGATAAAAAGCAGGTACAAAGCAGGTTATTTTTGGGAAATCAATAAAACAGGAAAATTTTTTTTAAAAAAAAAATAAAGTCAGCGACCGCACGCGGTCGCTATTACCAGACGCTGACATGTGTGCCACATCACGTCTGACACATGACTCAGCGTGAGTCATAATAGCGACAGCTAAGGTCGCTGATTGTGATCGCTAACGATACGGTCGCTATTGTTGGTCGCTGATGTCATTTCAGTGACTAGATGTTTTGCGACTACTATTAGCGACCGCAGGCGATAGCTAATATCTATCTGCGACGATATGCGGTCACAGATGTGCGGTCGCGGATAAGCCTTTTTGTTGTAGTGTATTAGAGTCTAATCCCAGGTACGCGACCTTTAAACATTCATTACATGATAATTAATAGATATCCCTGTCTTAATAAAGTCAAACTATTACATAATATAGCATAAGTTTATTCTATTGCTTTCCTTTTCCTTTGATCTGACCTGAACCTTCCGGTTGATCACGCTTAGCTGAAAATATTTAAATTTAAAGCAAGGATGAGCATTTGATTGCCCAGCAAGTAATAGCAACAATAACTATTAGCTGAAAAGATTAAATATTTTCTTTGAACGACACTTCTACAACGAATCAATAGTTATGAAGTAAGCTGAACCAATAATAACAACATAACAATGCTATATCAAATTTTTGAAACTACGTACTGACTATAAATGAAGAGCAGTCGACAGACTATGAACTTTGTTTTCAATTTTTTGCTAAGGTTTAGCAGAACTTCATCCGTAAACCGTCATAACTTACATGCACGAGGGTGATCATCCCAATGTGCCCTGTATTGATTAATACTACATGCAAGAACTATATTATCGTTCATCTTATCCGCCTTAGGCGCACAAATTTTTTTCCATATTTGGGATGTTCATACTTTGTCGAGAATCCAAACCAAAATAATTTGGTTGGATACAATAAGGTTCTATCTTGTTCAACAATATTTTTAAGTTTGTGTCTATCCGAATCAAATAGCCTAGACGACTTTTAAGTCAAAGTATACATACTAGAAACCAATAAGTATGTATCAATATGTGATTAAATACAATGATTATCCAAGTGAGGACACTTGTCTAACCATATTCAAAAATTAAAGAACAGAATAAATATTTGGATTGTACAATAATACTGTGTTGATAAATAATGATCGGATAATTTAAGAACTTGTATGGATACAAATGTTTGGATACATAATCAATAACAATTGAGTTAAGAATCTGGTACAACGATAATAAAATTCTAAAAATTTTTACTCGTGTCCATTTCATAAAGTAAATGCAAAGTTAAGATACTTGCCTGAGCTGTTGCTTACTATTATGCAACTTAGCTTTATCTTTTATATTGAAACCTATCATTAACAAGATCATTCTATCGATTAGAATAGCATATCATAACATATAGTAATGCTATTTGTAATCAACACATAACCTAATCACATTGTCACGTAGGTTTAGCAGTCAATAGGACATAAATAAACACTTATATAGACAAATTATATAAGTTCAGATCAATTTTTGAAACATTTAGATGTATCGACGGCTTTATCGGTTAATTATCGAGTCTAAAACTCTAGTCTATAGTTCAATATTCGATTCAAATAACTTAAATAGTAGTCATATTATTTTTGATAGCCTTATAATAATTTTTAAACATTTATTATACTTTATCATGATTTTTCAAACACTGGAATCATTTTTAAATGATTTAAATATCAAATAATTCTATTATCATTAATATTTAATTAATTTTAAATTATTAATGAAATTGTTGTCAAAATATTAAAGTTATTTATATTAACTTAAAATATTTTTAAAATATTAATATTACCCTTAAATGATTTTTAAATCAATTAAAATTATTTTTAAATAATTACCATTAATATTTAAATATTAATGTCTTATTTATCAAAATATTAAAAGTAGTTAATTATAACTTCAAATATTTTTAAAACATTTATATCCTTTTTAAATGATTTATAAATTAATAAAAATTATTTCTAAACTATTTATTTAATATTATTATTAAATAAGTCAAATATCATTAATATTAAATTATTAATGAAATTTACCTCAAAATATTAAAAGTTATATTTTATAACTTCAAATATTTTAAAACTATTTATTTTCATTTAAAATGAATTTTCTAATATTAAAATCATTTTTAAACTAATTTATTTAATATAATTATTAAATACATCTAATATCCTTAATATTAAATAATTATTAAAATTTATCTTAAAATATTAAAAGTTATGTTTTATAACTTAAATATTATTAAATACCTTATTATCATTTAAAATAACTTTTAATATAATAAAATTATTTTTAATCAATTTATTTAATATATTTATTAAATAAATTAAATATCACTAATATCCAAATAAATATTAATATTTATGAAAAATATGTCAAATTATTAAAAGTTAATTTTTATAACTTAAAATAATTCTTAGAACTATTTTTGTAATTTTCAGACTTTATTTACTATTTTTAAATGATTTTTATAAATTAATTTAATTAAAATTAAAAAGTCTGTCGCTATAGCCTTTAGCGACAGAATCTGTCGCCTTAGGTGTTCTTGAGGCTCAAGAACACTCAAAGTCAGTTATCGAGTAGCCATGTTTGACCAAGCTTAATTGTCAGGTTATGAAGTTTCTGGGCATGTTATAAGTTTGATCATTCACTACTAATGTAACACTACATGATCCAGCAATTAACAGGTTCATTTTATAACACAGGTACGAGATAAAAGGCTTTGAAATCACTGAAAGACAGTTCTTCCTATTTTTGGGCTGCCCAGAATTTTAAGGTCATGGCCGGTCAATGCTATTCATGGCCTTATATGATGCAATCTGTTCATGTTATGGGTAATATAGACGTCGGGCCTTGTAGATCAACTAACAGGGTACATGGTTTGAACAATGTTCAAGTCTAAACATCATCAATAAGAAATATCTAAGCCAATGAAAAAGCTGCCAGAGCTGTTCTTCATTTTCTGGGTTACCCAGAAATGAAGAACAGTTCGTATAGCCATATTTGGGCTTCCACAACTTGAAATCTGAGTAGTGTTTTAGTGATCTAATGGGTTTAGTGTGTAGTCAACATGCAAATGAACAGATCTACTACAAAACATCAATAAAACAACAACACATTAAGCAGATAGGGTCTGGTCAAACCATGTCAGAGATAACATTCATACGTTTTCTAAGTTATCCAAAAAATGGAAATCATATTCTCTTACCTACTTTGACCAGCCACTAAGATCAGCCTGTTTGATTTTTAAGTGGTATAAAGGCATGACTTTGTAGTCCATACAACATACTACAATACTGATGCAACAACATATACAAAACACATATAACCTGCAAGATCAGAGCCCATACATTTCTTGTAAGGCGTTTCTGGGTAACAATCTGGGTTACCCAAATCAGTTTGGTCATGGCCGGTCAACGTGGTTTGACCACTTATTTCTTTTGATCTAAGCCAGATCTAACCTTGATTCAAGTTCTAGAACATAGATCTCATAACATACTACATGTTCAGATCTTTAAACAATAAAAACACATGACAAAATGGGATCTATGGGACCTGACATTCATTGTCAGACCATCATTTTCAAAAATTTACAGATTTGGAAAATCATCAAATTCAAGCCTTTAGATGTTGTGGATCTAATATCTAGCAACCCAGATCATTGATTAACACCACATACAACACATTACAACATAAAAATACTAGATCTAACACAGTATACATGATTAAAATTTTGGCTAAGGATTATACCTTTCTATGAAAAAAATCTTAAATTTTGCTTCTTGATCTGTTATGGGTGATCTAGGAGCTTGATGTGGGACTGAAATACTAATGATTTTCGTGGTTAAGGAGACAGAGGAGCTTGGTTAAGTGTTTGGTCACCAATGAGACATAAAAATGAACATTTCTCTCTTTTGATCTATATATATAACTTGTATGCAATGAACTTGGCTGGTTAATGGCTGAAATGTGTAGTTTGTAGGCACATGGCTAGGCTAGGGTTGCTCAACAACTAAAGTTTTGGTAAGTTTAACAAGTTAGCTATCAAATAATGCAAGAGGGGTAGTTTGGTCTTTTGGCCTAAGATTTTAATGGTCATTTGGTAACTTGGCAAACCCTTAGGGTTTGACCCTTAGGGTTTAACCCTAAGGTTTTCAAAAATTTGATTTTTTGGGATTTTTATTTAGGGTTTAAAAATAAAAATTTAGTTTCCTAAAAATCTACATTAGACTTTCCTAATTACAATTAGTTTTCTAATTACATAGAGCATGAAAAATAGATTAAAGATTTACTAATTAGCATAAGCTTGCAAAATTAGCAATTAAGGATTCTAATTTGACAATTAGGGTTTTCCCTAATTAGGGTTATATTCTATAATACCTGACATTAACCACATTAACGCGATTACATAGCATTCTTGAACTCTCATCTGAGTTCCAATTAGGGTTTGTAATTATCCCTTAGGGTTTCTAATTTAATAACTAGGGTTTATAATTTAGAAATTAGAATTTCTAATTAGTAATTAGGGTTTCCAATAAATATGGTTTTCCTAATTAAGATTAATATCTATTATACATGTCCTTAATCATAGCAACACAATATCTTATCGATCTTAATCTCCGCCTTGAGTTTCAAATTAGGGTTTTAACAAATTAATATTAGGGTTTTAACATGATATACCATAATTGACCAATTATTAGTCTGCACACATACAGTACACATTTATAGCACTGAAACATAATTAATATAATATTATTCCTTAGTCAAAATCTTAGTCAAAATCTAGATTTATATTTTGGATTCCATATCTAACTATCTTGCATATAAAACATTATTAAATTAAATTAAAATAATATAACTTAAATAATCTGAACAAAATATTCATATAATACAATAGTAATATAATTAATTCCAATAATCATTTCATATATTAATTAAATTAATATATAATCAAAATCATATTTATGGTAAATATAATAATAAAAATGTTTTTACTACTAAATTAATTTATTTAATAAGAATACAATTTATAATAATCAATAATTCAAAAAATTTAATTTGTAATTTATTTAATTAAAAAATTAAAAATTTTTATTTATCACACACATATATATACACACATTACACTGCACATATTCCCACCTTTAAAATAATAAAAAATTTATATGCAAAATTTCTTATTTATTTATATAGAAAATATCGGGTTAATACATACTCTACTTATATTATATTACTTGTTGACCATGTGCACACTTGCGTGTGTGTATTAATTTGTTATATACCCAATCTAGCCAATGTGTTTCACGTATCAGTGCTACGACCTTATAAGCAAGATCATAAGCATGTAATTCAATATGAACCTATTCAGTTCAGAGAGAGAAAGATTTAACCTAAGAAGAAGCTTATGTTCAAATAATTGATAGAAAAGAACAAGTTTTGAGAAATAAAATAATATATTATGTAAAAGTTATATGGAGGAACCACATTGATGATAAAGCTACGTGGGAACTCAAGAAAAAGTGGAAGAAAAGTTACACTAATTTGATGAGTGCATAATATTTTATGATTTTTTTTGCTATATTCGACTGAAATTTAACATTATTGCCTTTGACGAGAATAGATGTGATGCCCCCAAAATAGGTATACATCACCTATTATTAGTCGCCAAATACATGGTACAAAATACAAATATAAACTTAAATATACAACATGAGCTGTGAGTTTTAATACAAACATTGTCTTCTAGATAGTATTCAAACTCAAAATAAGTCCTCATTTATTATCAAACTATTTCACAGAATAGTGAGGACTACTAATGCAAACATCTGAATCGCCACTCCGTTCCCTGACTAGTCCCTGCTATATTCTCATTTCCTGAAGAGAACAATGAAAGCAAAGGGTGAGCTCAACTAGCACAGTAAGAAATATTATGACTAAGATAATGCAGAATAAATTATCGTTAGCCTTCAACAACGTTAAACTGATAAAAATATAATAAACATCAAGTTTAACTGCACCGAAATAAGCAATCCATTAGAAGAGTCAAGTGGAGCATGATATCTACTATCTTCTATGATTTAAAAAGTTTGTCATCAATTTTATTGCTGAGACTCAGCTTAATAATTAATCCACATCATCGAATCATTCCTACACTACGACCAATGATATTCATTAGTATCACGACCACGAATTATCTATGCACTATGGGCCAAGGATATTCGTGTTTTCATCAATGGTCATGATCAAATCAACAATTGTCTATCAATACACTACGGGCCAATGAGGACTTTTATCACATCATTTGTAACATTATGGTCATGATTACACCGAATAATCCTTGGTCATAATCATACCAATCAATAGTACATCTATGCACGTAAGTCACAAATGACTTTTATCACAATATAAGCATGAGGATGATGACAATGATATAATAATTCAATTAAAAGAAAGCAAAGGATAAATTTTTAAATATTTATAATTTAATTTATCCAGAATTAAATAATGTCTAAACTGTCAACATGATATTGCTTTGTGGAGTAAAATTCAAGAATAATATTGTATCAAAAATGATTTAGACTGAAAAAAAATTAATTTTTGTCATGAATAGTACTCCGGATGAATAGTACTTCGGGAATAGTATCCTGTGAATAGTACCCCAGTATGAAAAATGCCCCGAATACCCGAGTGATTAATACACGAGTCAATAGTACCCGAGTGAATAGTAACCCGTGAATAATAACTCGGTATGAAAAGTATCCTGAATCCTCGGGTGAATAATATTTGAGTGAATAGTAACTGAGTGAATAGTAACCCGTGAATAGTACTCCGAGTGAAAATATTGATATTTAATAAGAAAGTTTAGATCAATATTCCAATGAAACGATACTGGATGAAGCGCAAAACTCAAGGATATTCTACTAATTTCAGGAATAGAAGTAATACTTACCATAGTAAGTTTAGATTTAAGAATATGAAAAGAAATAATATACGAAACTACAAATGAATTTTCACCTGTCATGCGGTAGTTCGCGTAGACAGATCATCTCCACAATTTAATAACAATTGAATACGAAGGGTTATTCACCAGGCATGCGGTAGTTCGCGTAGACAGGTTATTCCAATAGAATAATAAAGAATGGAATAACATAAGAATTTCACCATGCATACTGTAGTCCGCGTAGACAGGGTATTCCAATAGAATAATAAAGAATAGAATAACAAAAGGATTTCACCATGAATGTCGTAGTCCGCGTAGACAGGTTATTCCAACAAAATAATAAAGAAAAGAATAGCAAAAGGATTTCACCATGCATGTGGTAGTCCGCATAGACAGGTTATTCCAACAGAATAATAAAGAATGGAATAACAACCCTTACGAGTATTGAAAGAAAATAACTCTCTTCATGAATACGAAAGAAATAATACCCCTTACGAGTATTGAACGAAGATAATATTCCCTACGAATACGAAAAATAATATCGTAAGCGAATATGAAATAAATAACACCCCTTACGAATACAACAAATAATATCCCTTATGAATATTGAACGAATATAATATTCCTTACGAATATGAAAAATAATATCGTAAGTGAATATGAAATAAATAACACCCCTTACCTTAGTAGAAGATTGAATACTGAAGTAAGGTAGTTGAAGAATACTCCTCTTATTTCTCTCTATAGTTTCTCTCTATAGAGTTTCAGTGAATTCGTAAGAAATAATGAAGGAATGAAAAGGACTGAATAGTAACTAATTCATGAACAGTCCAGATTAATTTAGTATTAAACGGACGGTCCATATTGATTTACTATTAAAACTTAAAGCAACGGTCCATACTGATTTACTATTAAAACTTTAAACCAGCGATCCATATTGATTTACTATTATAACTTTCCACCAGCGGTCCATATTGATTTACTATTATATCTTCAACTAACGATCTATATTGATTTACTATTATAACTTCAACTAACGGTCTAAAAAATTAGAATATCTCCTCATGGAATATTAAGTCAACTTATAACAAACACCTCATAACAAACCCCTCTATTTATATCAAAAATTAAATAAATATTTACCGCAAATCACTTATCTTTAATAAACACATTTTTTAATCTATTAACAATTATTCATCATTAATATTATAACTTATAATATTTAACAACCAGATCATTCTCAGGAAAGAGGGGGCTTTCTGATAAGGATTTCTCCCTATTGGCGCACAATTAGGTGACCAAACCTCTCCTCGACAAAACTTTCTAGACATTGTCAATATTACAAATAATAATATGACTAACTTTGTCGTCTCAATTATTGATTTACTAATAATAAATATTATACAAATAATACTGTGACAATAATTGAATCAATAATATGAGAGATATTATGCAAGAACTACTACAACAATAATTGAATAAACTGAGTGGCTTCTTACGTAAGCATCAATAATCAACACCGTGTGCTACTATGCAATCACGCGTATTACTGTACTTTTATCATCGAGTATTTCAATAGTTTAACGATAAAACTTTCGCCGTTATTTTTTATAATAAGATATTTCTTTCATTTTCTAACTCCGACAGTTATTCTGTTGTGAGGTCCACTAATGACAGTGTCGTCGTATGAATATTCCCCGATAACAGTTTAACCCTTTATCAATTTAACCATTAAATAGAATAATATTTATAAGAAAATTGAATACTTTTATTTCATAAAATTCGGGGTCTTACAATAGATCCCAAGACCTCATGCACCCAAAGCCTTATGAGTAATATTTTTACCATTGAGCCATGAGGGGATTGGTAATATTTTATGATTATGGTTTCTTTATATTTAGTTTTATTGCATGTTTCATGTGTATATGAGCTTATTGAGATGTTTAATGATTTCAGGAAGAGTTAAAGCTGAAACGAGGAAAAAAGGGAGATTGCAGGGCTTTTAATGCTAAGTTGGATGCATGGTCTTGGCTTGGGACTTGGATTTTATTGTAGAGCTATTCCTCAGATTTTCGGAACATCTTGAATCGTGTCCCAATCAGAGTTCATATGAAAAAGTTATAACGTATTTACCAAAATCGCCTCTGGAAAAATCTGTCCCAGTGCATTTTGAAGCCGCCCCGCCCCAACCCACTCCTCTCTTTCCAATTCCTCCCCGACAGACTCAACAGGCATAATAAATACGCCCCGACATATTAGGCGGGGAAAATTGGAAAATCTTAGATTTTTGGAAAGTTTGTAAAATCAGATTTTGACAGACTTCTACATAGAATGAGATTGATATTTCTATTATATTTAT
Source organism: Panax notoginseng (assembly GCA_016801055.1). Classification (NCBI taxonomy): domain Eukaryota; kingdom Viridiplantae; phylum Streptophyta; class Magnoliopsida; order Apiales; family Araliaceae; genus Panax; species Panax notoginseng. Next base: position 80,087,088 of record CM029015.1, on the reverse strand, counting down.
GATCTTTTTAGACTGAGATTTATTTCCAAATTGGTTTCTATTTCTTTGTGAAAACTAGAGTTATGTTTTTTAATTCCTCTTACGAATATATGTTAATAGTCAGTAGTTAAGGAGAGCTTGGCCACACCATTGTAACCCTAGTCTTGGGAGATTGAAGATTGAAGACATGAGCTAAGTTCTTTATATTCAGTTCTAAGGGATGTTGCACCTTATTTATAATTAATGGTTAATTGAGTATTCGTTATTTATTTCTTCTCATATGAAATTCATTATTGATAATCTGATTTAATTTTGGAATGTTATTTGGCTTAACTAATTTGATTTCTGCATGATTAAATTAGTTAACGAATATCATATGCTAGATTAAGGAATAGTATTACGTGTAATTGATATTGTTCCTAATCATAAGTAGTAATTAGTAATACCTTATTATGAAGAAGCTTTTGAGTATTGCTATGATAATTAGAAGATAAGTTAAATAATCCGAGCTTATGTGTTTGTTGCTTGGAATAGTTTAATTCCCTAGTTCTTAATGTAGTTGTTATATTAAATCTGGAGAGCTTATTCTAGGTTGTATAATAGTTCGAATCTTGTGAAAAACTTGTTTCATTGAGTGAGAATCTAAGGGGAGTTTCGGGTAGCAGAGCTTATTTTTATATATGGCTATTAGTTTCATTGAAGGATAAATAATGTTACACTGGATTAATCCATAGTTGTAAAAAGGTGATACTGAACTGAAGAACTGAAGCTTTTTATTCATTGTTAATTCTTATTAGTTTATTCTTGTTAATTTAGTTAATCAATTCAAAACCCCTATTCTTATTGGAAATAAGTGAATAAATATAAAACAAATCACTCTCTCTAGGATCAATCATTGCTTACTACTGTGTTAATTGTTTGAATTTGTTAAGTGAAAGTGAAGTTAATTTAGAAGTGTAAAGGACAGCTCCCATATTTTGGCACCATTGTTGGGGAGTATTATTTATTTTTGTTTATTATTTGTTTTCATTTATTTATTCTTTATTTTCTTTTATTTTTATTTTTAGTTTAGAACTCGATCCTCTCACTCTCTTGAATTGAAATTTGATCCAGAGATAAAGAAAATTGCACGGAGAGATGGTTGCTCTCAACAGCAACAAAACTTTAAAAGAATTGGCTACTACTGGTGTGAATCAACCATCCTTGTGTATTGAAAATCCTACTTTAGAGACTCTGTATGAGTATTGGGAAATGTTTAAGAAGTTATGTTCTAGTTGTCCACCTCATGAAATTGATGATCATTACTGGATACAATACTTCTATGAGGGGTTGCTACCAATGGATAGAAGCATGATTGATGCATCAAGTGGAGGAGCACTGATAGATAAAACTCCAGAAGTTGTGAAGAACTTAATTGCAACCATGGTAGCCAACTTACAGCAGTATGGAACTAGAATGGGTCATAAACCTCAAACGGTAAATGGGGTAAACACTAATAGTTTTGAGCTACAAATTTCTATTTCTTTGGTTCAAAAAATGACTACAGGGAAAATGCAAGTTGCAAAGGAGTGTGGAATTTACCCAATGTTAGGGCATACCAGTGATGCTTGTCCAATATTACATAAGGATGAAATTGTGCAACATGTCAATGATGTGGGGACATTCTTAGAGCATCATTATCATTAATATGATCCTTGAGCAAAAACTCACAATCCTGGATAGAGAGATCATCCCGACTGGATGTGACGCCCCCAAATCTGGGTATCTTCCAACTCGACAGATGGTGCAACACGGTACACATAACTATACATTCATTCTATTAAAACAACATCAAAATGAGGGTATTAACTACATTCTTATTACAATAATAATAAATCCTTGCCCAGGTTCTTTAACCAAAAACATTCTTCATTCGTCATAAGTATAATTTATACAACATACTAGTCTATTACAGGACAACTAATCATCCATCTTAGCCTTGCCTTTATCTTTCTTAGAACCCTCAGTTCGTTCGGCCTTAGTTGCAATCATATAATTCAAGCAAGAAGTGAGCATAACTAGCTCATCAAGTTTAGCAATGTATAATATAAATACCACGTCGAGAATCATATTCTTCAATAACTGAACAAATAGCTATGAAGTACTATGAAAAATTGGATATCACTTTTCATTCTCATAAAATAATTCTGAAGTACTCATAGTAACTTAGGAATTTTGAGTAGGTTAAAAGACCATGACCATTCTCTTTAGTTTTCATTAATGAAAAAGGATAACCTGACACTAAGTCCGTAAGATCAATATATCTTACGAGTACTTCTTGGTGATCAGCATATAGTACTTTATGTTGATCAAAATTCATCCGTTAAACATATTTACGTTTAAGTTTTGGCAACCTCGCGTGCCCATTGAATAATCGATGTAAAATATATTTGTTTATTCAAACTCAGGCTTACCTTGAATCCGTACCAAACAATTGGCGTAGGATAGCGTTATTAATTCTATATTGAAAGACTTGTACATAAATTAATTAACTCTTAAGATTAGTCTAGCCGAGTTAAATCTGGCATCAACCCTTTCGTAAAATAATTCATGCATCTCATAACATGAATCACGAAAAACTTGGCTAACACGAAGGTTAGACAAGCATTAAGAAAACTTGCCTTCAAGCGTCTTCAAATAATTATTCAACAGTTCTCAGTCTTTACAGTATCTACATGATATATTCACATAGCACACTATAATTAGCTACCAAACAATCTAATGACATTGTTTTTACCAACATCTTTCTCTTCTATAACTTAACCAAATTTATTTCACTAATAAAACTCGTTTCAAGTATTTATCCGCCCTTTCGGCTTATTATCATTTATCGTTTCATTACTTATAAACCACGTTCAATTCCTAAGGTCAGCACCATATATGTGACATAGAAATGATCTTAACATGTATATTAAGTATATACATTTGCCCCATAATTGTCTTGCAACATTGGGTTCAAAAATAACTAAGTCTATCTTTTCCCTTGTCTCGGCACTGCGGCGCTGTCCTCTAGCTTACCATTGGCGCTGCAGCGCCATTAGGCAGTGTCTAACCCTTCGTCTCGGCCCTGCGGCGCGAGACTTACTATACATACGTGGCACTGCGGCGACAACTAACAGTAGCCAACATTCCCACCCGACGCTACGGCGCGAGTTTTATAGCTTGGGGTGACGCTGCGGCGCCGATCCTGAGCCCTGGATTTCTAAGTCTTTTTCTTAATTTGATTCTTTTAGGACTCCTAACTTGGTCATTATAAGTCAAAATTGGCTCGTTCAAATGCCGTTATCTTACATAACTCATTTACTTCAATTTCATTTGGATAAAAGTAGTTTTTAAATTCGTTAACAATAAATTCACTTTTTAACGTCCTATTATTCGTTCGTTTAACGCTCGTGAGCGTTCATAGCTCGTTTCTTCGTTCTAAGTCAGAATTCGATGATTCTTGAGTCCACGACTCCCAAATAAGTTATACCACATTATGCCCTCGAAAACCAAAGTTTTCAAGTAACACAACAACTTTTAACTACTAATCCAAAAATTCTACGTTTTCAACGTTTAACGCTTAATCCCGTAAATTTTGCCATAACTTCGTTACTCGAGTTCTATATGCCAAATCAAATGGAACAACTCCATCGATTCATCATCTACATCCTAACCAAACATGATGCACATACCATATGATGGTTTTCAATTTGTCCATCAACAACCAAATAAACACTTAACGATTTTTTTTAATATAAAACTTACTTAAACACTTATGATTACTAATCATACATAACTTATAATTGTTTAATCCACTATTAGCCATTCTTATTACTCCAGAAGAGACATGCTCCACCAATTCTTACTTCTCTACGAAAGATAAATATAAAAGGATCAAAGACTTAGGTTTTACGTAATATTATCTTAAGGTTCTTCGCGTTCTTGATAAAGCTTGATGTTTTGCTTTACTTACTCTTGATTATAGGAAAGTCTAATGGAGGGCAATTTAGTCATTGTGTCCCACCTCCTTACTATTCATGGCTTAGCTACCAAGTAACCACTTTACTTGGTGACCAAGTGGCCGGCCCACATGCTCCATGGGTCCCCCCATGGGTTGCCCAATGGGTTTTACCCATCCGGTGACCCATTTGTTTGATCCGCGGTTTATTTTCTTGGTTTGGGCCATAGAATAAATTCGTATTGGGCCTATCTTGGGCTTGATTTACAAACACAGTAGGCTTGACATAATCCAAGTCCAATTAGATTCTAAAAAGTCCATGAACTCAAAGTCCATTAAGACTAATCGTATTCTACTCGTATATTTCTCGTATTCTTTTCTTCTATAGTTCGTACAATATTCGTATTATACGTCGTAATAATCTTCGTACTATACTCGTATAATAACTAGTATCGTATTCGTATTCCTCACGTATAATAACCCTAAGCATTATACGTAGCTATTAAATTCTCGAAACTCACTTTTCCTAACCCTTAGGTTTTAAGTCCGCAGGCAAAAACTTCGTTTGCCATAACTGAAATATTATTGAATATTCTATTACGTCTTAGAATTCTATCATTACGCGTTTCTTAGAAATTCAAACTTAATCTCCGAGAAGAAACGGATGAATAGTGTTTTTCTGGAAATTCCTCAAAAAATCATATTTTCATCTTGAAAATTCAAAACAATTAATCCTAGCACATAGCCAGAATACTAACCACATCTGCACATTCTAGGTCATAAAATGACCTTTAAATAGCTTACTCACATAAATAAACAATTAAATTCATTTAATTCAAATAATCAAATAAAATTTAATTCATATAAAGTTTCGATTTTTCTCGGGCGTTACATTCTCCCCCCCCACCTTATAAGGATTTTGTCCCCAGAATCTCGCTACAATCACATAAAAAAATGAAGAAAATTTTCATTTATTTTACTCTCGAGTTCCCACGTTGCTTCTTCGGCATTGTGGTTCCTCCAAACTACCTTTGCCGAAGGTATTATCTTTTTTCTCAAGACTTGTTCCTTCCTATCAACAATCTGAATTAGAAGTTCTTCATACATTAAGTCTTTTTCTACTTGAATAGATTTATACTCTATTACGTGATTGTAGTCCGGTTTATAAGGACGCAATACAGACACGTGAAACACATTGTGTATCCTTTCCATCTCTGGAATCTCTAGTGATTATAATAATCCACTCGGTCATTGGTGTTCAGCCTTAACTTTTTGACAAGTTAAACACTTACTAACATATTCCGCTATCTCTCCCTTCATGTTTGGCCACCAAAAGTTATGATGAAGGTCTTGATACATCTTAGTGTTACCTAGATGTATCGAGAACCTCGAACTTTGAGCCTCACTTATAATCTCTTCTTTTAACTCATAATTATTTGGAACCCAAATTCTTCCTTCAAAACGAAGTAAACCTTCTTTATCAAGGTTATACTTAGTCTTTTCTTCATCTTCCATCCTCTTCTTCATTCGTTCTCACTCCTCATTACTTAGTTGTATTTTCTTAACACGTCCCACTATCGTTGGTCGAGTCTCCATTGTAAATAACATCTCTACCGCTTTACTCGGTAATTTAACTTCTAACTCCATTCTTGCCATCTCCGTTATTAACTCATTCTGAGTCGTTAACATTGATAGCTTTTCCCTACCCTTCCTACTTAACGCATCTTCTACTATATTTACTTTCCCTGGATGGTATAAGATATCACAGTCGTAATCTTTTATAAATTCTAACCACCTTTTCTGTCTCATATTCAACTCCTTTTGTGTAAAGATATATTTCAGACTTTTATGGTCCGTGTATATCTCACATTTCTCCTCGTATAAATAATATCACCATATTTTTAAGGAAAAAACTACTATTGTCAATTCTAGGTCATGAGTATGATAGACCTTCTCATAATCCTTTAACTGGCGTGACACATACGTAAATGACCTTGCCATGCTGCATGAGTACGTAACCCAGTCCTCTATGCGAAGCATCACTATAAACTATAAAATTCCCTGTATCATCTGGTAGAGATAGTACATATGCCTCACTTAACCTTCTTTTTAGTTCTTGAAAACTATTCTTACACTTCTTAGTCCATACATACTTTACTGACTTCCTAGCCAAATTCGTTAATAGAGTAGCTAATTTAGAAAAATCCTGGATGAACCTCCTATAGTATCCCGCTAACCCCAGAAAACTCCGAACCTCAGTTGGCATTTTCAGTTGTTCCTAATTATTAACTTCTTCTACCTTTGCTAGATCCATAGAAATGCCATCTTTATCAATAACATGTCCTAACAACTACACTCTCTCAAGCCAAAATTCACACTTAGTGAATTTCGCATACAACTTCTCCTTCTGTAGTGTCTCCAACACTATCCTTAAATGTTCAGCATGATCTTCTGGCATCTTAGAATAGACTAGAATATAATCAATGAACACTACGACGAACTTCTCCAAATATTATTTGAACACTCTGTTCAGCATATCCATAAATGCGGCTGGCGCATTAGTCAACCTAAACGACATAACTAGAAACTCGTAATGACCATAATAAGTTCTGAACATCATCTTAGGTACATCCTCCTTCCTTACTTTCAACTGATGGTACCCCGTATGCAAATCTATCTTAGAAAAATACTTTGCCCCTTTCAACTGATCAAATAGATCATCGATCCTGGGTAATGTGTATTTATTCTTAATCGTTAACTTGTTCAACTCCCGATAGTCAATACAAAGTCGTAACGACTCATCCTTCTTCTTTACAAACAACATCGGTGCTCCCCACGGAGACACACTCGATTAAATGTACTTACTGTCTAATAGTTCTTGTAATTGAACCATTAACTCCTTCATCTCTACCGGTGCCATTCTATAAGGTGCCTTAGAAACTGGTACCGTACCCGGTAATATGTCAATCACAAATTCGATTTCCCTATCCGGCAGAATATCTGGTAATTCCTCTGGAAATACATCCGCGAACTCTTGTACTATAAGTATATGTTCCAATGATGCTTCCACTATCTGGGTATCCATAACATGGCACAAGTATCCTATACACCCCTTCCTCAATATCTTCCTAGCTTGTGTCATGGTTAGACAACAAGAGCATCCCGATAATTTATTACCGTAAAACACTACCTCAGGTTTCTTAGAAAGCCAAAGGTTCACACTCTTTCTATGACAATCTATTATCGCTCTATGGTTAATTAACCAATCTATACCGAGAATTACATCAAATTCCCTCAATCTTATCGGTAAAAGATTTATCGATAATCTATTACATCTAATATCTATGAAACAATTCCTATAAATATGTTTAATGGGAATTATCTCTTCATTCGCTACCTTAACGTCTAAAGGTAATTCTAATCTTTCCTAAAATAAACTTAATCGCTTAGCAAATTCACATGCTATAAAAGAACAAGTAGCACCCGAATCAAACAGCACATAAGCATTTATTTCATTAACTGGAATGATACCTACTACTACATCTGCTGATGCAACCGTATCTTGGACAGTCATATTAAAAGTACGGGCTGTGGGTCTACCCGATAGTGTTGGTCCAGTAATGGCTAACTTACCACTACGAGCATCCTTATGACTCTCCGTTCCCTTCTTTGGGCAATTTCTTGCCATGTGGTCCATCGACCCACAAACAAAATAGCCCTGGTTCTTCTTAGGATTAGGACAATTGGGTGATATATGTCCCTCCTACCCACAGTTATAACAAACTGACTTCCCTTTCAGACAGACTCCTAGATGAGTCTTTCCGCATGTCTTGCATGCCTCGATCCTATGCTTAGGATCCCCTTATTTCACTCCAGTATTCCCAGAGTTAAAACTCTTCCTCTTTGGCATACTACCACTACCACTGGCTCCCTCCGTCATGGATCCTCCCTCTCCTTTGCTCTTATTCTTTCTCTCTTTGTGTCATTGGCTCAAAGCCTCACTACCACCCTCAGTAATAATTGCTTTCTCCAAAATGGTTCCATAGGAAGCACTTTGGAACACATAAATCTTACTATAGAGCCAAGGTTTTAATTCCTACTCAAACCTACGAGCCTTCCTTTCCTCAGTGTCCACTTGGTGTAGAGCAAACCTTGCCAATTCATTAAATTTGGTCGCATACTGGGGAACCGTTATGTCCCCTTGTTTAAGTTCTAGGAACTTAATCTCCATTCTCTCTTGCATGCTTGTAGGGAATTAGTTTTCAAAGAAAACCTTCGTAAACTGTTCCCATGTAACAACATCAGTTTTAGCCCCACCCTGGTGAGCCTCCTACCAAAAGTTGGCTTCCCCTTTCATCATGTAAGTCGCAAAAGAAGTCTTTTGCGCCTCACCCACGTTTGTAATAACAAATGCCTTCTCTATTTCCTTTACAGATGTCTGGGCCTCTATTGGGTCCGTGGTTCCCTTGAACTCCGGCGGACCTACGCTCTTAAATTCTTTAAAGGTAGTCATTCTGGCTACCCTAGGTACTGCGGGTGCTCTACACCCAGTTTGGTTAAATGCACCCGTTAATAAATTAACGAACTTCTGCATAGGGTTGTTTTGAACCCCCTGATTATCGTTATGGGATTCAGCCTCTTGATTATGTTGTCTCCTTCTTGGTCGCATTTTACTGATTAAATAAATAAAGTTTCATTATTACTTATTTGCTTACTTAGTTATTATTCGCCAAACAACAACTCATACACAACAAAACACATTTAATAAAAACTTCATTATATTCATATGCTTCTTCATAGTTTGAAACTATTTACAATTTGCTTTCCATAGCCAAAAGCTATTACATTCCTATCCTGCAATTGAACTTCACAAAAATTGGGATTTACAAAAAGACTACCCTTTAATTATACTAAAGAGGGCTTTATATCACTACATAAAAGTATTTACCACTCTAGACTCCTAATACTGCATAACAGCATTCTCGTGTTTCTCATTTGCCAGAATTGACACAATATCCCGACTTATAGTATGTCGAGTTTGTCCCGACTCAATGAAATAACAAGCAACTTTTAGCTTGAAATCCTCATGAGCACTATCACGGATGTATGACATCTGTGCTATTTTCTACTCCCTTATCCCCTGTTCTCTATGAAGCTCTACGGCCTCATTCTTATAATCTATCGCCTTATCCTTCATGAGCACCTTCTCAACATGCTCAATCTCAAAATCTACTTCTGCAAACTCCTTAGCCTCATGGAGATCACTAATCTCCTCCCCCTGATTCTGTACAATAGTGCACAGTTGCACAATACGGTAAACCACCGCTAGATACAATGCCCTCATTGCATTTGGAGGTGTTGGCTCTAGTACAGGTACAATCGTATTAAACGATGTTACCTCCATATCCTCCTCCACGTCGATCATCATATCAAGGTATGACGCCAATCCCATCTCCCCCTCTGAAAATTCCTCCTCAGGCTCGGACTCTTCTATGATCACCACTGGTACTACCGCTACTGGCACTAGTACTGGCTCTATTCTGTTCACTAACTCTTCACTCACTACGTGTATATCCCTATACATGTAGCTATCGATGGACATCTACAATAACACATAACATGTTGATTACTACATAATACACAATAATATAGGCACAAATCACATTTAATTTATTTAGGGTTAATTTCCATCTTTTAAATATTTCAATACTGAGTTTTCTCAATACTTAATTAACTCGTTCTACTAGAGTTCATTCACTTCTACTTCTCATCTATTAACGAGGTTATTAGCCTAAGGTTATTCCCCCCTTAAGTTTTATAACCTAATGCTTTGATACCAACCTGTGACGCCCCCAAATCTGGGTATCCTCCAACCCGACAGTTGGTGCTACACGGTACACATAACTATACATTCATTCCATTTAAACAACATCAAAATGAGTGTATTAACTATATTCTTATTACAATAATAATAAATCCTTGCCCAGGTTCTTTAACCGAAAACATTCTTCATTCTTCATAAGTATAATTCATACAACATACTAGTCTATTACAGTATAACTAATTATCCATCTTAGCTTTGCCTTTATCTTTCTTAGAACCCTCAGTTCATTCAGCCTTAGCAGCAATCATATAATTCAAGAAAGAAGTGAGCATAATTAGCTTAGCAAGTCTAGCAATGTATTATATAAATACCACGTCGAGAATCATATGATTATTCTTTAATAACTGAAAAAATAGCTATGAAGTACTATGAAACATTGGATAGCACTTTTCAATCTCATAAAACAATTACGAAGTACTTATAGTAACTTAGGAATTCTGAGTAGGTCAAAAGACCATGAACATTCTCTTTAGTTTTCATTCATGAAAAAGAACAACCCGACACTAAGTCCGTAAGTCTGATATATCTTACGAGCACTTCTAGGTGATCAGCCTATAATACTCTATGTTGATTAACATACATTCGTTAAACGTATTTACACTTAAGTTTTGGAAACCTCGCGTGCCCATCGAATAATCGATGTAAAATATATTTGTTTATTCATACTCACGCTTACCTTGAATCCGTACCAAACAATTGGCATAGGAGAGTGTTATCAATTCTATATTGAAAGACTTGTAAATAAATTAATCAACTCTTAAGATTAGTCTAGCCGAGTTAAATATGGCATCGACCCTTTCGTAAAACATTTCATGCATCTCTTAACATGAATCACGGAAAACTTGGCTAACACGAATGTTAGACAAGCGTTAAAAAAACTTGCCTTCCAGTGTCTTCAAATAATTATTCAACAGTTCTCAATCTTTACAGTATCTACATGATATATTCACACAACACACTATAATTAGCTACCAAAAAATCTATTCACATTATTTTTACCAACTTCTTTCTCTTTTATAACTTAACCAAATTTATTTCATTAATAAAACTTGTTTCAACTATTTATCCGCCCTTACGGCTTATTATCATTCATCGTTTCATTACTTATAAACCACGTTCAATTCCTAAGGTCATCGCCATATATGTTACATAGAAATGATCTTAACATGCATATTAAGTATATACATTTGCCCCATAATTGTCTTGCAACATTGGGTTCAAAAATAATTAAGTCTATCTTTTCCCTTGTCTCGGCGCTGCGGCGCCATCCTCAGGCTTACCACTAGCGCTACGTTGCCATTAGGCAGTGTCTAACCCTTCGTCTTGGCGCTGCAGCGCGAGACTTATTATACATAAGTGGCGCTGCGGCACCAACTAACAGTAGCTAATATTCCCACCCGGTGCTACGGCGCGAGTTTTATAGCTTGGGGTGGTGCTGCAGCGCCGACCCTGAGCCCTGAATTTCTAAGTCGTTTTCTCAATTCGATTCTTCTCGGACTCCTAACTTGGTCGTTATAAGTCGGAATTGGCTTGTTTAAAAGCTGTTATCTTACATAACTCATGTACTTCAATTTTATTCGGGTAAAAGTAGTTTTTAAATCCGTTAACAATGTATTCACTTTTTAACGTCCTATTACGCTTTCGTTTAACGCTCGTGAGCGTTCTTAGCTCGTTTCTTCGTTCTAAGTCAGAATTTGAAGATTCTTGGGTCCATTACTGTCAAATACTTTATACCACATTATGCCCTCGAAAACCAAAGTTTCTAAGTTACACGACAACTTTCAACTACTAATCTGAAAATTCTACGTTTTCAACGTTTAATGCCTAATCCCGTAAATTTTGCCATAACTTTGTTACTCAAGTTCTATATACTGAATCAAATGGAACATCTCCATTGATTCATCATCTACATCCTAACCAAACATGATGCACATACCCTATGATGGTTTTCAATTTGTCCATCAACAACTAAATAAACACTTAACGATTTTCTTTGATTTAAAACTTACTTAAACACTTATGATTACTAATCATACATGACTTATAATGGTTTAATCTACTATTAGCCATCCTTATTACTCTGGAAGAAACATGCTCCACCAATTCTTACTTTTCTACGAAAAATAAATAGAAAAGGATCAAAGACTTAGGTTTTACGTAATATTACCTTAAGGTTCTTCGCGTTCTTGATAAAGCCTGATGTTTTGGTTTGCTTGCTCTTGATTACTTGTTATAGAACTTCTCTCTCTCTCTCTCTCTCTCTCTCTTTCAATATAATTGTCAAGTGTTGGCGAAACAACCAAATGACAAACCCAAGCTTCCTATTTATAGAAAAGTCTAATGTAGGGCAATTTGGTCATTGTGTCCCACCTCCTTACTATTCATGGCTTAGCCACCAAGTAACCACTTTACTTGGTGACCAAGTGGCCAGCCCACATGCTCCATGGGTCCCCCACAGGTTACCCCATGGGCTTTACCCATCTGGTGACCCATCGATTCGATCTGCGGTTTATTTTCTTGGTTTGGGCCTTAAAATAAATTCATATTGGGCCTATCTTGTGCTTGATTTACAAACACATTGGCCTTGACATAATCAAAGTCCAATTGGATTCTACAAAGTCCATGAACTCAAAGTCCGTTAAGACTAATCGTATTCTACTCGTACATTTCTCGTATTCTCTTCTTATATAGTTCGTACGATATTCGTATTATACATCGTAATAATCTTCATACTATACTCCTATAAAATACTAGTATCATACTCGTATTCCTCACGTATAATAACCCTAAGCATTATAAGTAGTCATTAAATTCTCGGAACTCACTTGTTCTAACCCTTAGGTTTTAAGTCCGCAGGTGAAAACTTCATTTGTCATAACTGAAATATTATTGAGTATTCCATCACGTCTTAGAATTCTATCATTACGCGTTTCTCAGAAATTCAAACTTAATATCCGAGCAGAAACGGATGAATAGTATTTTTCTGGAAATTTCTCAGAAAACCATTATTTTTATATTGGAAATTCAAAACAATTAATCCTAGCACATAGCCAGAATACTAACTACATCCGTACATTCTAGGTCATAGAACGACCTTCAAATAACTAACTCACATAAGTAAACAATTAAAATCATTTAATTCAAATAATCAACTAAAATTTAATTCACATAAAGATCTGATTTTTCTCGGGCGTTACACTAGAGTTGTGATGCCCCTGTACCTACTAGAATATCCATGGAGGACATGTATAAAGCATTCATGGGACAATCACAGTAGTTCATGAATCAGGCATAATAATTCATGAATCAGACACAACAATTTCAACAAGCGCCAAGAACTTCCATCCATAATTTGAAAATCAGATGAGTCAACTTGCTACCACAGTTAGTAGTTTGGAATCTCAAGGCTTAGGGAAGTTACCTCCTCAAATTGTTGGGAACATAAGTGCAATTACCCTAGGATGTTATGAGGAGGAGCAAGAAGATTCAGTGCATACTTCATAGACATGCAACAGTTCCATACGTAAATATGTAGTGTCCAAAGTTAACACAAAATTTGATGAGGAGCAAGAGATAACAACAACACTGAGTGATACACACCATGGAACCTTAACATGGAATTGGATGATGCACGTGAAAGTAGTATGCATACAAGTCAATCATGTTTGATAATAAAGCATATACTTTGTAAACAATCTTATTTATTTATTAATAAAAGTATTTATTTATTAAAGGCATTTAATTTATCTACATGGTGTTGTTAATTAATATGTGATAAACCCATAGTTTTAAGCAATACTTTTAGAATTATGATGAGATCATGCTAATGAAATCTAAATTATTAAATAAATTAAAAACAAAAATTTTAACAATCATTAGCTTACTGAAAAAGGGATTAGTGAATCTAGATAGATTGCTACATACGTTGCTTGCTAATTGGATGAGGATAATTGATCTCGTGATCATTTGTGTGGAGACACTAAAGCAAGTATGTAGGCGCTTATTGGAGAATAACTTCACTAAATGTGGATCTTTAAAAAATACATAATGGAGTTTTACTTGCCTGTTAATAGGAATTCTTGAAGTGATAGTATTACAAGTGATCATTAGACTTGAGATCATCATAATATCTTGTGTATGATAAATTATACGTTGACATGTCCCTTAAGACCCTTAGGGTATATCAAAGGGTATGCTTAGGTATAATAATTTATATATGGAGATAATGAATGATTAATAAAGAATCTGTCAGTTCTAGTAAAAAGAGAGAATGTCCTATGTTATTCGATAAATGACAACCCAGGAATCCTTGCCCAAGGTGGAATAAAATTAGAAAGGAGTTTCTAATTTGCATTATTTAGAGTTGTGCATTTGTGAATTGAAATACATATATTTAAATAAATTAAGACTCGACAGTAATTTCATTTCTTATATTTAATTGGGACATTGTATGGTGGAAGGATTGAATTGTACGGTAACTATTTATTCAAAGGTTCTTTTATGATTAATTTCAAAATTTATATTATCTGGAAAGTTGTTGATCGCTAAGGAGACTTATCCTTATTGTAGAATAAATGTTATTTATTTAATTAAATAAATAGTTTAATTTATTTATTTAAATAAGATTAGACTTGTTCTAATTAATTTATTCATTACCGGCTTAATATGGAGAACCTAAATGGTCACACCATAAAAGAAAAATATTTATTTAAGAAATAAATGACATAATCATAATAATAAGTTAAGTGTATTTAATTTAATCTATGGTGATAGAATAACTTAAATAGCTTAATATTTATTATTTATTATTTTGAAAATATTAAATAGAAATTAATAAGATTAGTCTTATTATTATTACTATTATTATTATTATTAAGTTAATTCCTAAATATGTTTAAGAATTGATTAATATATGTACTCTCATATATTCCTAATAAGATTAAGAGAATATATAATTAAAAGAGTTTAATTAATTATTCTTAATTGGATTAGGAGCCTAATTAATTAAATCAAAACCCTATTTCTAAATGGTTTAGAAGTGTTGCCTACATCTATAAATAAGAAGGTCTTATTATGGATTAGAATACACAAAATTTCAAGAGTTGGGAGAGTACACATATTCTATAGAGATAGAATTAGGATTTTATCAAACACCCATCTTCTTGAATATTTGTTCTTTCTTGGTGGATCACCTCTAGAGACCAAACACTTGGGTAACTAACGTTGATCAAAGGAAGGAATTAACTTGGTGGATTCAAGTTGAACGTAAAAAAGAATTGGAGGTGAACTCATACATGAAGAAGCTTGTTTCTACAAGGTTATGAATCTGATATCCATCTCTTTTCACCTAATTAATAAGTGCGCATACAGAATAATCTAGGTATATGGTTTGTAAAATTTTAAAACTCTGATTTTTCATTCTTCCGCTCTATGTATGTAATTTGTTACATGTTCATGGATATTACAAACCTATATGTGGCATCAGAGCCAAACTTTATGCGAGTTATTAATTATTTTGATTCGATATGTATGTTGATATGTGTTTAGAACAATTTTATTGGGCATAATTGTTAGCAAAGAAACATGTTTTTGGAGAAAAACTACATAATTCGCGAACTGGAAAAACTGTTTTTGGAGACCGGCGCCGCAGCGCCTGATTACAGTGTAATCTCGAGGCCGCAGAGCCGAACCAGGGTTTTTGAGTGGTGACCCAGCGCTGCAGCGCCCGAATCCAGTTTTTTTGTGGTGCCGCAACGCCGGTACCCAGAAAAAATTAAATAAATTTTTTTTTTAATTTCTAATTATGATAAAAGGTTTATTTAAATTGAAATTTGATTCCATGTTTTTCCAGTAATTTTAAATTAAACTAAAGTTGTTTATTTTGAATTGGAATATGATTCCATGTGGATTAAAATAAAGGAGTTTATTTTAATTCAAAATTAGATATTATGCTAACTATAATTGCCCATTAAATTGATATGAATGTATATATTGAATGTTTATTATTCATGAGATGAATGTTATTTATTGATGCATATGTTGATATGTATGACAAAAATGGGATTAATTATGGACTATTGACCAATGTGATTAGATTTTATTTTAGTTGGATGCATGAATGTTTAGGTTTTATTAAATGGGGTATGCGTACCTCGTCTTCTCTAGTTTTTCTTCATGTAAATTTTATCTCCCACATATGTACTTCCTTTTGACTCCTGATTAAGGTTTCTATTTATTATAAATAGTTTTTGTAATAGGATTAGTTAGAATTATCTTGAAAAATCGGAGACAAAGGAATAAAGAGCACATGAAGACCCGTTTGTAATGGAGCCCGAGTTTAAATGTAATAGTTATGTTTAAATTTAATTTTTGCACCCTATGTTTGACCTTTTGGTTCACTTGGCGGCTCTAGTGAACTAAACTAGAATAAAATTCATAATCAATCTAAGTAGAATATAGTATTTTATATGCATGCTTAATATATATATATATATATATGTGTGTGTGTGTGTGTGTGTGTGTGTGTGTGTGTGTGTGTGTGTGTGTGTGTGTGTGTGTGTGTGTGTGCTTGTGCACTAAATAAAATGAGACAAATTAATAACAAACCCCTCAAAGAAATTATATTAAGTTGTAACATTTAATGATATTTGGAATATCGAACGTCGCCTTCTAGCATGGTAAAGCGATAGAGTATTGAATATTTAATATGAGTTTGTTGTGCACACACAAGGTAAATATTAAATATTTGAGATGTCGCTTTATTACATATGATGTTTATAAGGAATTGAACATTACCGCATTGTTGTGCATACACAAGGGCTGCAATTTTCTCTTCACTTATATGGAAATGCAAGGTATGACTTAGCTTAGGTTATTTTAGTTCAGATGTGCACACAGTTGACCATTATAATCTAAGCAAAAAAAATAAAAGGAGTTACATGTTGACGTAATTGACAAGAGTTGTCTACCTATTTATTTATATATAGTTTGTTGTGCACACACAAGACTATATACATTTGAAATGGGATCCTTAATCTCACTAGAAAATCTTTAATTAGATTTTGCCGAACTATATAAGTGAGGGTAATATAGTTTGAAGAAAATAGTGGGAGATATCAATTTAAAACAAGACCAAATTTATTTTGGCAAATAATTTATTTTGCTAAAATATTATCTTTTTCACATGCAGAATTTTAAAATGTCAAACTCACTAATTTCACTGCGTAGCATAATTGATGCTAACAAACTGACCGGATCGAATTATACGGGCTGGTTAAGAAATCTGAGAATTGTTCTCACTGTTAAAAAGATTTATTATGTCCTAAATTCGCCTGTCCTTGCAACTGTTGTAGAAACAGCATCTGAGGAAGAGATTACTACTTTTAAGAAGTGGCAAGATGATGCATATATGGCTCAATGCATCACGCTCGCAACCATGAGTAACGAGCTTCAATGTCAGCATGAAACTATGGATGCTCGTACTATACTGCTGCACCTCAAAGATTTGTATGGTGAGCAAAGTAGGACTGTAAGGTATGAGATATCTAAGGAGCTCTTCCGATCTCGGATGACCGAGGGCACTACTATTGAGACTCATGTCCTTAAGATGATCAATTTGATTGAACACCTTGGACAGCTAGGGTTCATTATGGATGGGGAGTTAAGTCAAGATTTGATCTTTTAGTGAGTCCTAGACACCTTCTCACAATTTGTTATAAATTTTCACATGAATAAGTTGGATGTTAGCTTGCCTGAATTACTTAACATGTTGAAAACCACTGAAGGTCACTTCTTATCCAAGAAGGATCAAGTATTAATGGTGGGTGATTCTTTAAAGAAAAGGAAGAGGCCCAAGGTATCTTCTGAAAAGAAGAAATCCAATAAGGCTAAGGGCAAGCCGAAAGTGAAGGATCAAAAGAAACCTTGTGACGCCCCCAAATTCGGGTCCCTTCGAACCTCAGATCCGGTCCGCCACGATACTACTATCGTCAAACTATTTATACCTTTTATTCATAACTTAATGAATATAACTTTGCTTATTATAATTTAGAATATAAATTCTATCCATTTCCAGGATCTATATAATGACCACAAACTTTTATAAGTTTCAAATCTTGGTCATTTACCATTCCTGCCTTACATCATATTCGATGTTATATAAATATGCAGAATAATTTAAACTTTTTCAATCTCCTTTAAAAATAAATCTTTTATTGATGTCTTAACTTGAATCAATTACATATCCTTGAATTAAGTTATATTATGATTCATTCTATTCGAATTACTGTATAAATTTTTACATCTCGACTCGAATTCCTCTATGTATCACATAGTACAACTTAACATGTATTACACATCGTATATAACAATCATGTACATCTATTAGAACCTAAACATGGTTCAAAAGCATATATTTAAATAATAAATCAATCTCCTTCAATACTATTAAACTCTATTAATCAAGTAGCATGTAATCTTTATCGTGAGTCCTTAACCTGCAAAAGTGGTTATTCGCAAGGGTGAGCTCGACAGCCCAACAATTCTAACAGTTTTGATGCAGCACATAGCATATAATAACATACTCAGTTCATGCATTTATAATCAATTAATATTTACTACACATGTTACTTCTCACATAACAGGCATAGAGATTTACTTCACACGCATATCATCAAATATCAACTTTCAAATTTCATACATATCTCATATGCATTTCATATATATACATCAACATTCTCATAGCATAATATAGCTTAACTAACAGTTTTAGAATTTATATATCAAATAGGAACTGAAAGACTTGCCTGATTCGTAGTTTATCAATTACGATACACGCCAAACATGGAACATGTATTTCGATGCAGTTGTTAATATGGAAGGTCCTAGAGCTGGAGCAGTTCTAGTATCCGATACGGGGGAGCAGTATCCCGTTGACGTTAAATTGCAGTTTAGCAGCACCAGCAACACAACTGAGTATAAAGGTTGTGTCACGGGGCTAAAACTTGCCCGTTCAATGGGCATCAGGCAGTTAACTGTCTTTGGGGATTCAGAGTTTGTAATCAAACAATCCACGGGAATCTATCAAACCAAAGAGCTACATTTGTTGCCTTACCATCTGCAAGTTTTACAGATGGTTTCGGAGTTCAAAGAGATCTCCTTTCTACACATTCCTCGTAATAGGAATGACTTCGTAGACGCATTAGCAGCTTTGGCCTCCTTGATTCACATACCTGACAAGGAACATATGCCAAGCGTCACATTAGCCCTGCAAAAGGCACCAGCCTATAGGAACTATGTTGGAGAAGTATCAGATGAGCTACCTCCCATCCAACAACCTTGGCATCAGCATATCAAGGAGTACTTGCGAGATGGATCTACACCCGCTGAGGTGAGCATAACTGAGAAAAGGCGGATTCATCGACTAGCCATGAAATTTTACCTGAGCGGAGATGCACTCTACACGAGAGATGCAGGACTAAGTCTCCTCAGATGCCTGGATAAGGATCAAGCTCAGAGACTCATGGATGAAGTCCATGGTGGAGTATGTGGCCCACACATAAGCGGCCCTTTACTTGTAAAGAAGATCCTCAGAACAGGACATTATTAGCTTTCTCTCAAAGCTGACTGCAATGACCACGTCAAGAGATGTTATCAGTGCCAAATTCATGGGAATGCTATCCATGCCCCTCCACGGGAGCTCCACAATATGAGTTCGCATCGGCCCTTCTCAATGTGGAGAACGGATGTGATCGGGCCCATCGAGCCTAAAGCCAATAATGGACATCGCTTTATCTTCACCATGATCAACTACTTTACCAAGTGGGTAGAAGCAGCCTCCTTCCCCAGGGTTACCAAAGAAGTCATCATTGCTTTTATTAGAAATAATGTCATTTGTCGATATGGACAACCAGAGGAGATTGTATCAGACAATGCTAAGAACCTCAACAACAAAATGATGGAGGAGTTATGCAGTAAATTCCACATCAAACACCTTAACTCCGTCATCTACCGTCCAAAGATGATTGGTGTTGTTGAAGCGGCTAACAAAAACAACAAAAAGATCATGCAAAAGATGTCCACCAACCACAAAGGATGGCCTGACCTATTGCCTCTTACTCTGTTAGCCTACAGAACGACAATGCACACTTCAAATGGGGCAACCCCCTACGCATTAACCTATGGGATTGAAGCAGTACTCCCCACAGAAGTAGAAACGGAATCCCTCAGATTGTTGATAGACGCTCAGCTAGATGAAGACCGATGGGTACAAGACAGGTATCACCAATTGTCTTTAATAGATGAAAGGCGAACCGCGACTATCTTCCATGGTCAGTTATATCAACAAAGGATCGCCAAATCCTACAACAGAAAAGTTTAGCTACGGTAGTTTAAACAACATAACATGGTTTTGAAGAAGATCATTGATAACCAAGATCAGTCTAAGGGAAAATTTGCCCCTAACTGGGAAGACCCATTTATTGTCAAGGAAATATTGACAGGAGGTGCTCTCAGATTGCAAGAAATGGACGGCGATGCATTTCCACAACTCATCAACTCGGACACCATGAAACGGTACTATGTCTGAAGTTACCATCAAGCAAACATCCTGGTGTTGGATCATCAGATCACCAGTCATTTCGGTTCTTTAACCCTTTACCACATACAAATTTTTTCCACACTTTGCCCCTCAGGAAAACATACTCTTTAAACCAGCAGCCTGGCTTCACTGCACTCTTACAACTTTGGTCACCCCACTAGGGATTGAACCTCTCGCGTTTACAGTTTGACCCCCCCCCAATATGGGATCAAACTTTTCACACCTGCAGTTTATCCTCAATGTAGGATCATACTTTTTCTTCCCCTCAGTCTAACTTGCACATGAGATTAAACTTTCTTCCCCACAGTTTGACCTATACATAGGATTAATCTTTCTTCCCCGCAGTTTACCCTACACATGGGATCACGCTTTTTAACTCGCCCTGAGGGGTAAACTACGTTGACCTGATCTCCTTGAAACACAGGAGTACATAGGCAACCATATTTTATATGGCCCAGTCGCAATAAAACAGGCGCAATAAAACAAAAATAACAAAAACACTTCTACACCCTTTTCCTTACAAAACAAAAATAATAAAAAAATTCCTACACCCTTTTCTGCCATAAACAGTGTTGAACCTCTTACACCAAGTTCGATTTACGCAGACCTGATCTCCTCTTCAATAGGAGTACGTAGGTAGCCATTCATGGTTCGGTCTAACCGCCTACCAAAACACAAATACTTGTCAACGGTACTATGATCAAACTTCAATCCATCACATTTCATTGGCTTTAGACCAAAGTGATGGAATTACCTGAACTCCTCCTAAATAGGAGATTCGACGACCATCTAAGCTGCGGTTGTACCTCAAAGAGCAACACCAATCCATAAGAGATGGAATTAACTAGGCTCCTCCTAAATAGGAGTACTAGCGACCATCTGTGGTGCGGTCAATCTCAGAGAGGAAAGCCATACTCGTCTCTACATTTCTATACAGAAACTAGTCCCAAGAAACCAAAGATGGTAGGGATATACACAGATCCATGATCAATTCTGAAATATCCAGAGACAACTCAATGTCCATCTAGCAAGGAGGAGGTCAGAATACATCACGATCACAAGCTCTGAAGAAGCAGGCAAATATCAAGCAAGTATTCAAGCATATCTAAAAGGGAAGTGATCAAAAATATATATTTCCCTACTATATATAATACTATTTGATATATACAATGTAAACTGTATATGACAAAATGGCTAAGCTAATCTGTATAGGAAAATACAAGGCTATCTACAGATCGGTATGCATACGAGCTAGCAGATCTAACATAGCATCTCTCTCAAGAGAAGGAGGTAATGTTGCGGTCTCCTATACAACGATATCTGCATGAGTCAGCAAGTTTAAGGCCATCCGCATGGTGACACGATGCTCATCGATATATGCACTCATCTCGGTAAGCATGCAAGTGGTAAGGGACCTCACTATAGTACTATCTATGACAGCTACATCCCGGGAAGATATGGCTCTATCCCGCTCAACTATCACTGCATTTCTGGATTATCTAGCCTCATCCCGCACAATAACAATGGCATCTATGCGAGTTAATGCCTCGTCCCTCTCTAACAGAGCTGTATCTCTCCCATCAAGAGATGTCAACATCAGGGCTCTAGCCTGATCTCTCTCAAAGGTCATCAGATGAAGACTCTGCTCAAAGTATTGTGCTGAATGCTGAATCACGATAGTGCTAGTATTGGGAGAATCTAAGAGAGCTGCTGGCAACCCAGTAAATGCCTCATCCTCGGTGTGAGAATCAATGTCCTCCATGGGCTGTCCACCATCTGAAGCAATGCTCGGCACTGTGGATACTACCGCAGCCAATGAAGTCTCTGTCTCCATCCACGAAAAATCCTCTAGCGAATAACCCAGATGGCTAACAAAAAAAGTAGCTATCTTACGCTGATCCCAACAAGCATACACACGGGATCGGTCCTCTGCTGATAGATGGCGAGAAGCTAAGCGCTGACCTATCACCCCATCAAAAGGATGAAAGTCCTAGAACTGGTCAAACTGCGACATCACGGCCAGTGGGTGGTAGGTAGTCATGCCCCTCAAACCAGCCAGAGGGAGATAATCCATGCCCGGAGCATGAGTAACGAACCTATAGGGTGAACTAAGCCCTGAACATCACAAGATAGCAAACAGATCTACAATCCCAGCTAAGAAAAAGGACCAAGATGCATGATCTGTACACTCCGTAGGCTGAAAGGAATATGACATAGCTATCTCATGGGTGAAACAATACCCGTGTCGTCTGAATGTGCCAATCAGTCTCAAATGTGACATAAACCATACGTACAGCATGATCGAACTGCATGTGAATTCCCCTGCAGGGTAAGTATTGTAAAACATGGTCGACCTTAGTGTCTCTGCCATGATCATCGGAATAATGGTACGACCCTCCCTGAGAGCTCTCATTGCCATAATAATGCCAATGTCCAACTCGTCCACGTATCGTGGCATGTACACATATGATAATGCACACACCATCAATGCATCCACTCTGGCCAAATGCCATTGGTCCTCTGATATAGTGAAATCCCAAGAATACTGAGCATAACTGTCCTCATAGCCAAATCCGTCAATCAGAAAATGCTGGGATATCGCGTGGTCGGATGTGATCTCATCCTGCACAACTCTCCGCCTCAGCTCGGTGAGAGTCATAAACTGACGGCTCATGTCACCAATGGCCATATGCATGCAAGGTTTATTAAGTGGCAGCATCGTCAAACGTGCATACTCCTCCAAAGCCGAAGTCAACTCCTGGGTCCCAAATCAGAAAATCTACCTCTCCGGTACCCAGTGCTCTAGCATGCCCTCCACAAATCCTGCTGGAACCTAAAACATCAAAAGGGTCATGGTATGCTGCAACAGCTGATCTACGGTCACCCTATCTGAGGGTGACATACTATAATACAAATATCTCAGACGAAATGCCACCAATAATGGCGGGGTGTGATCTATGCGGCTGACTGTCGAAGAAGACATCTGTGTGGGTCGTATCATAATACCATCCAGGGGTCAATGCTGAATATCTCTTGACATACATATATATGCATAACATGATAAATGCATAACAGATAATAGATAACAATTTGATGCAGGGAATAGAAGATAGTACATACATTCCTAAGTATATTGTCATCTATATACATCATCTCTGTACAATTAAAAAAATAGGGAAATGGGGCACAGATGCCCTACTACTAACAGAGGCCTATCAAAAGATATAGCGAGAATGGGGCACAGCCACCTAGTAGCTAACAGAGGCCTATCAAAAGAGATAATGAGAATACACATCAGAAGAAGATAATGGTGTTAATATCTACATTATCAATCCTGTCCACCTGATGTAACTCCTCCTAAGTCACTAGATCTCTATCAACAGGGATGTCAGGCCTATATAAAAGAGGATCTGCGCTGACAAAGCCAAATAAGTCATCTGAGGGTCCAGTTCCTACGCTGGAAGGACCAAATGAATCTACCTCTGCCAGATCTCTGCCCAAATGTCGGATGAAGAAATGTGCCTGGCCTAGTCGCTGGGTCAAGCTGTCAATATATGTCACATGAGTCGAATCTCGGACACAGGCTAACCAATCCATCATCATCATAGATCCTGGAACTATATCCCACATTAACTGAGTGGCGCGGGTCTGGGCTCCAATGATACGAGGGATCCACCAATGCTAGAATACATCCTGAGTGCAAGGACCCTTTGAAAATGCAAAATCATCAACACCCAACAATGGGATATCAATGACGGGTGACTGCAACACAAGCCAATAACGCCTGGAAGGAGGCAAGATCGGTATACAAATCTCTCATGTGGTGCTCCTAGTAGCATGCTCTCCTAAATAGAGCTCCCATCCTCCATCTGTGAAGAGAGGAACCCTACGGATGGAAATCACATACTCGACACCAAACGGGTATCCATCCTCAAATCTAATGGCCAAGTGCTCCCCAGAATATGGAATCCATGTGATGACATCCACTGTCAACAACTCCAACTGTAGGCGACAATGAGTGAAACCCTTAGCTACGGGGACCTCCGCCAGTATGGAATGATGCCATCGCCGTCCTCGCGGGTAGGTATCCAATCCTAATACACTCATAGGACATAAACATGGGAGCCTCTCATAGGCCCAAAACTTCCAACACAAAGTTAAACATCTACTATCAGTTAACACTCTTCACCTGTACATGGTAAATGACAAGAGAAATACTTACCAGCAGAAATGGGTAAAATCCTAACCAAGCCTCGGTCAAGCCCTGCGAGCGCATATGCATGCCCCTGAGGAAATTGGCAAAGGTGTAGGAGCCCCAATCATACTCTCTAATACGGTCCACATGTTGCGTGGCGCTGATCAAAGCAAACGACACCATAGAAGAGTTACCTGCTATGAAGCAGCTCCTAATGATCATCAAGAACAATCGCTGAAGAATGCGATCCCTAACTCTAACATCAGCTGGTATGGGCTCACTCAATAGCCCACTCATAGCATCTATGCTCAAAGGACCAGTGCGGATAGTCCTGCCCTTGAGCGCCTCCGTCGGAACTTCTAACAAGGATCTGATGGTAGTCGGGGTAATATCTACCGTGCAAGGCACTGGCACCCCTCCAAACTCTATACCTATGATAAACCGCCAATACATCGGTGTCATTATCACCTCATAGTCTAGTAAATGGAGAGATTGAGTCTGGTGAAACCAGTGCTCGAAAAATGCCCTGAGGTAACCCCAGGGACAATGGCAGGGAAGGATGGAAAAGAATGCTCCAAATCCCCAGTCATACACAATCGCTCTATAGGCAGGATGTAGAGCCTGATACATGGAGTGAATGCTGAACCAGTTCCCTCGAGGCTGTGTAAAGCCGGGAACCTACAAAATGCAGATCGACATCAGAATCCTTTAGTCCTCATCAATAGGAAAGAAGGAAGATTAAGATCTAAACTTTATACCTCGTTGGCGTGCAAATACATCGAGGGATGTCTACTCAAATCATCCAGAAGCTCTGGGCTTGCCACTTGAATACTCAGGAGGTCCCTATGGGGAACATGCGCAGCAAGAGCAGGGTCCACAACCAGAACATCCTCCTCCTCATCCTCGACATTCGGTACATCAACCCGGACTGGACGTATCACCGCCTCCACCAACCAACGAGGCTGTCTAACGGAACAGGGTCGAGGCACTTCAGAAGCCCTCCTCGTACACCAGAAGTGGTCTTACGGGAACTACTCGACTGATTCGGATCTATAATATCTGGACAACAAGTCTCCAAATCACCTCAGAAAGGGTGTGGTAACTTCTAACCTAGAGATTTCTTTTCAAAATGCATTTAATGACTGCATGCATGCATGCATTATTTTAACATGTGTCTACAGTTGAGTTAAATATGCATGACTACTTAATGCCTACATTATGAAAAATTTTGCCATAGTTTCCTCTATAAATAGGACTATATACATGCACATAGGCATGACTAGGTGGCCATTCAGTAGCATACCTGCCCATAATCATATAAATACTATTTACATTAAAAAAATCAAAGTCGTAGCCTAATTACCAGGATTACTTTACTTTTTTACCTTTGCTCATTTGTTCTCAAATAGGATAAGAAATAGCAGAAAAAAGGTTCCAATTTGACTATTTCAAAGGTCAATTTTTTCACATCATTATGTTCAGCATGCTTTAATACTGACATTTACTATGTTGAATAATTTTTTATCAAGTCATTTGAGCATACACAATCACTAGTATGTGCTTAGATGCATTTCATGTGATAAGTCATTTTCCAACGGATAAAAACTGGAAAAGAGTACATGCATACATTACCAGGACAGTGTAGAACACTTGTACGATGAAAATTTTTGCAGAAAGACGTCCGAACTCAGCAGATATGAAGAAGAGCTCTCAGATTTCCTTCGCGGCGGAACTTGAAAATGACTTATGAAACCAACCTACAGGCATTTAGTAGCCACGGCTGGCCGCAGGTCCACCTGTGGCTGTTGCAGGTGTACCTGCGGTACCCTTACGTGGGTTCCACCCTTCCGGCTCGGTCCAGTTCGAGTTGTAAAGGAGTTCTCATAAGCTGAAAAGGCCAAATCAGGGATAAAAATGCTACACAATTGAGCGAAATAGCCTGAAATCCTGGTTTTTTCTGGGCCCAACTGTGGCTTTCATATCATTTATTGGTATTCATCCGAACATAGGGTATACTATACCGATGGTCCAAGTCGTTGCGTATCACATTCTGCAATATCGTATAGAGGTCCAATGCCGTCAATTCAGGGTCGTTGCCCTAATCTCCACAAATAGATCCCCGGCGGGGGTTACAACGTATAGTTATCTGTCCACAAGCAGATCCCCGAAGGGGTTACAATGCATATTCCGCTGATACACACATCAGCGATGATCCAAAAGATCCCTGACGGGGGTTACAATACATACTTTCCGTTGATGCACAGGTCAAGCAGCCTTGACGTCAGTTCAGCCGTTGGCAGGTCAACCCAACGTCGCATCGAAAACTATCCGATGAGTTCATACACACATCAACAAAGTTCAAGCAGCCTTGACATTCATCCCCAGCAGGGAGTTCATCCGTTGATATACACGTCAACAGAGGATCAAATGGATCCCCAGCGGGGGTTAAAACGTGTGGTCAACCGTTGGTTCACACATCAATGAAGGTCGGGCAGCCCTAACAACATATACTGTTGGCAGTAAATCCAACAGGACATTGATATGTCATGGCAATACAAACCAGGGAGGATCAACATCATCGGGGAGGATCGATGATGGAATATGTTATATACATCCTCAAACAGACAAAGTTTTATCCCCACAGATCTCTTATATATGAGAGGCACATCTTTGGAGTAAAATCTATAACCAGGATTAAGAACTTTGGTGTTAGCCCCAATGTTAACATCCTAATAGGTTTGGATAACACATCCAAGCTTGTCGTCATTACCATCACCAGTAGAAGCAATGGGGAGCCGACAATCATCACCAGCATGTGGAAAATCAATCCATATGCATCATACATTTGCATCATGTTGCTCCACCTAACATCATGTTTGTCTTGCTGCATTTCAAGTGTCTTGGATTCTTTATCCTATCCATTCCATTACATTGCATGAATATGATAAAGAGAGACACTCGAAATTTTCTACACACCTGTTACTGACATTGTAGGAAGGCAGATTCGTCTTTCAGAGATAACCCTGGAAGACAGCTCACATCCAATTCGAATACTACCGAAAGTTCAGTCTCAACCCCAGAACACACACCGGGAGTAACAGTTCCAACCTCGGAGATAACCCCGAGGCCTGCAGTTTCAATACCGAAAATTCCACCAGAGAAGATCGATTAATCCCGGAGATAACCCCGAGATATTCAGTCTCAGTTCCAACACTGGGAATAGCAGACTCCAACCTTGGAGATAACCTCAAGGAAGGCAATTGCAGTTCCGGAGACAACCCCAGAAATGCTTGTTTCAAATGCATGCAATCAGCTTCAACCTCGGTGCTTACACCGAGGCACTCAGTACAAGACCCGGCAATAACACCGAGAAGACAGGCACACCTCAGAGATGACACTGAGGACCTTCAACACTTGCAGCAATCCAATCTCAGGGATAATCCTGAGCAACGTCTGTTTTATCAGCCCAAACTGGAGATAACCCCGGTGAGGGGCAAAGTCCTCATCTTGCCATCTTAACGCCACATCACGTCGTCTTAACATTTCAGACATACATTTTTACACAGCAATGTCCCACAAAAGCCATAAAAAAACTAATCCCGAGTGACTATTACGCAGGGTAACGGATATAATTTGAAGCTTGAAGACCGGAGGGCATCGTCCCATCTTCCTGACTTCGTACAACCTCTAATCACATATCATTGCGTAACTCTCGACAACGGCGGTCCAAAATAGGTCTTACATAACTCAGTCGGATGCTAGGATTGCAATTCTAAATGTTCGAGCAGACATCACGTTGTATGTGTGCACGTACTTCGAGATGACGGGACCCGCGAAGCCCGGGACAACCTGGGCACCCTGTATAAATAGAGGGCTTGGGATGGCCATTTTAAAAGAGAAAAAGGCGAGAAGGCCATGTCAAATTTGCTCTGTACACACCCTAAATTGAGTGCTTTCTCATTTTTAACACTTGTAAGCTCATATATAGCTACTTTTTATCGGCGGGAGCCGAGTGTTCATCCATTTCAAGTTATTGAAGTCTTCTTTGGTAGCCCATTGTAAGCCTTCTTACACACTTTAAAGCATTTCTCTTCATCTTTGCACACACTATTCTTCACGTTGAGAGTCGTGTTGCGTGTGTAGGTCCAGATTTCTGTCCGTGGTTTCATTTCAGTTTGTATATATATACTTTATATATATATATATATATATATATATATATATATATATATATTCATATATGGACTAACATTATCGAGTTATGCCTCGTTTGAGCCTAGATTTATGTCTGGAGTGTTTAAATGCTTTCGTATATATATATATATATATATATATATATATATATATATATATATATATATATATATATATATAGTTACTTTTCGTCCCGCCTGGACTTTACTTCGTGGCAGTTGACCGTTTTTATAGCTTTTTGTACATTTTGTCCCACCTGGTGTTTCCTCCGTGGCGGTTGATCGCTTTTACAGCTTTATTTATATTTTTGATCCCCCATGGAGGTGCTTCGTGGTGGTCGATCATGTCTATATTACTGTATATATATATATATATATATATATATATATATATATATATATATACTTGCTTACTGCGTTTATATCAATTGCGGCATCATGTGAGCCTAGGAATCATGTGATCATAGATTCAGTCCACTGAATCTAGATTCGGTTCCCGTGATGGACCTTTTCAGCTATAAGCAACTTGTAAATTTATTCCTGGTGTTCGGGTTTCCTCCGATAGTTTCCATACCCATTATGAGTTCGGCACTGCTTTGTACATTGTTTTCTCGAAGATGATTCGCATCTCGAAAATAAAAGCAATCAAGCCGAACATTGAATAAAATGAAAGTATCAAAGGCCTCAATTACTATTGAGCCACAGGGTTTAAAAAACATTTTTCAAAAAATCACTTCTATATCTTGTTAAAACTGAATTTTTATACAAATTCAAACCCTATGTATATAGGTGCGAACGAGGCATAGCACTACTTCCAAATAACAGCACATTGACCCACATACACACACATTCATATAACAATTTATTGAAAAGTGGCGGTCATCGTGGGAACA
The DNA here is from genome assembly GCA_016801055.1 of Panax notoginseng. Taxonomy (NCBI): domain Eukaryota; kingdom Viridiplantae; phylum Streptophyta; class Magnoliopsida; order Apiales; family Araliaceae; genus Panax; species Panax notoginseng. The sequence goes on along the minus strand of CM029015.1, from coordinate 80,057,368 downwards.
CGGATATCAGGGGGTGCCTAACACCTTCCCTCCGCATAAGCAAGTCCCCGGACCCTAATGAATCTCGGTTTCACAGACCCGTTTAGCAGTGTCACATCACTGGGTCAATGTGCAAACCTTTTCTCAGTTGTGTTGGTACAACCATATAAAAGACCAACTGGCGACTCTTAACAGCCCATCGTCGACATTATACATGTCGGGCTTGTTTCTCTTATTTTTTTAAACAAATCTCACAAACATGAGAACACAAAAAAATAGGTAACGAAAAGGGACAAATAAAAATCCCGACGTCGACAATAATGACAACGTGAAGACGTCAGCACCATCATCAACTGTTCCTAAGGGAGGAGAACGATCACCGGTCGTATGTTATAAATGCGGGAAAGAGGGACACATCAGCCCAAACTACCCACAACAATCCAAGGTGTGTTATAACTGTTGAAAAGAAGGTTATATAGCCAGAGATTGTCTTATAGTGAAACTAAGTCCAGCGAGAATGGTGACTCCAAAGGTTGTCCTGGACAAGACAAAGTCAGTGGTTCTTGGAAGAGCATTTGTTGTGACTGCCCAAAACGTGAAGAACCCAAACGAGATGATCACGGGTAAGCTAATCATAAACTCTTGTGAAGTTTATACTTTACTAGATACCGGTTCTACCCATTCTTTTATCTCTCCTGCTTGTGCTCAACATTTGAACTTGACTCCAGAGAAATTAGACTTTGGCTTATCTGTTGAGACTCCGTTCGGAGAAACTTTTATTACATCCACTATTTATAAATCTTGCTTAATTCAAGTTGGGACCATCACATTACCTGTCGATCTTATTTCTTTGAAAATACTTGTATTTGATGTTATTTTAGAGATTGATTGGTTAACCACTCATTATGCTAAAATTCATTATTTCTGTAAGGTTGTTAGTTTTCATATTCCTAACCAACATGTTATACGAATTCAAGCAACCAAACCACTAAAGTCAATCATTGTCATATCAAGCTATAAAGCCATTCATTTATTGAAAAACGAATGTCAAGCTTTCTTAGCCTATTTCATGGACTTGAATAAAAATACGTCAGATTTGAATAAAATTTCTATTGTTAGTGAATTTCTTGACGTATTTCTTGAATAACTTCCCGGTCTACCCCCAGAACGTGAAGTTGAAATCTTTATTGACCTTGAACCTGGTACAAAACCTTTTTCTAAAACCCCACATCTAATGGCTCCTAGTGAACTTCAGGAGTTAAAGGTCGAACTACAGTAGTTGTTAGACATAAGTTTCATTCGTCCGTACATCTCCTTGGGGCTCATGTAATAACCCAATATTTTCAATAAGAAATTTTCTGAATAAATTTTATATATATATATATATATATATATATATATATATATATATATATATATATATATATATATAAAGGTTGGAATATGTGCAAAGTAAAATATATGTATATATGTGATAAATAAAATTATTTATTAGATGAATAATTATAAATAAATTCTTTTTAAGAATTATTGATCATTATATATGATATTCTTATAATAAATTAATGTTGTAATAAAATATTTAATATCTATTTTCCATAAAAATATGATTATTGTATATATGATTATTAGGATATTATGATATGTATTCTATTATATTAGTTAAGTTAATCATTTTAACTTGATTAATAATTGTATGTATGAAGATTATGTCATATGTGAATTCAAAACCCTAAGTCCGGATTTTGAATAAGAAATGAGAGTAATAATATAATATTATTTGTATTTCAGTAATATAAACATGCCTGGTATGTGTGTAATGTAATTTGAGGAACAGTTATGGAGAAACAATACAAACCCTAGCATTACTGATAAATTATAGTACAAAAGTCAACTATGACTGTAAGATTTGTTAAGTATGGGTTATGTAGTTAATGACCATTATTATGTTTAATGTTAATTAGGTAAACCCTAATTAATATTTAGAAACCCTATTTACTAAATCAAAACCCTAATGGCTAAGTTATAAATCCTAATTACCAATTTAGCAAGCTTGTGGTGATTAGTACATTATAAAGTCTAATTTGTAAGTCTAAAGTGATTAGGAAACCTAATTCAATTAGGGAACCCTAATTCACCTTTTTAGAGACTAAGATTTCCATTTTTGCCCTTAATACATAATCCTAGATTTAGAGCTTAGGAAACCTTAGGGTCAAACCCTAAGGGTTAGAAAGGAATTGACAACCTTGCCACTAAAAGTAAACACCAAATGACCAAATTTGCCCTTCTTGCATTATTTAATAGATAACTTGTAAAACTTGCCATAACTTTAGTTGGTGACCAACTTTAGCTAGCCATGTGGTCTAGTACTAGCCTTTAATCAACCCAAAACCTGCCCTCATGATCAGCCATGGTCCTTGCATCAAATAATATATATATATATATATATATATATATATATATATATATATATATATATATATATATATAAAGAGAGAGAGAGAGAGAGAGAGTAAAGTTCATAATTTTGTCCCAATTGTTCACAAACACACCACCAAGCTTCTCTCTCTCTAAACCCACGAATTGTTTGAGCATTTCAGTCCCATAAGGAAGCCCCACATTTACCATTAACAGATCAGAAGGTTAAAATTAAAAATCAAAGCTTAAAGGTAAACCCTAAGCCAATAAAACTTGATCTAGTATGCTATGATGGATTTGTTGTTTCTGTGTTTAAACATGTTATATGTTGTGTTAATCCATGATCTGGGTTGGTATTTAGTGAATCCATAACATTTATATGCTCGAAATTAAGTTTTAACAAAATCTGGGAAATTTTCAAAAGTGGTCTGACAACCGAATGTCAGACCACATAGATCTTTATCTGGTTATTATTTTTGTTGTTTAAATGTTTAAACTTGTAGTATGATATGATATCTTTAAGCTAGAACTAGAATCAGGGTCAGAGAATATGTAAATTTCATGTTATTCTTGGACAAACTCGGTTGACCAAGCATGACTGAGCAATTCTGGGTAACCCAGAAACTACCCAGATCATGTCTGATAAGCTTTTCGAGGACTAATAATTGTCATGTGTTATGAGTTTTGATGATGTTTTTGTATCTATGTTATAACCTACTATGTGGGCTTTAGATATGTGCCTTTATATCACTTAGATAACAAATAGAATGTAACTAATCGATGGTCAAACTGGCCTGGACGAGCACGAACTCAGTTTTCTGGGTAACCCAGAAAACTGATGAACGTTGTCTCTGACAAGGTTTGACCGTATGATATCTTATTAACCTGATGTTGTTTGACTAACATGATGAATGATATATGTACTCTGACAAGAGGACTACAACCCTGACCCATTAGAACGCTTTAGCAATTAATAGAACTCAAAGGAAATTAAGCCTCAAACTGCCTACTCGAAGCTGACTGGATTTCTGGGTAACCCAGAAAACCTAAGAAGCTCTGATAGTGAGTTTGATGGGCCAGATCTTCATGTTGTGATGTGTTATGACCTAGGTTATGATTCATAATATTAGTGTTACATACCTACTACACGATCAATGTTTAAACGAGCCCAGAAACACAGTAGGAATGGAATTAAACTTGGTCAAAGTAAGACCCTTGAACACTGCCTTGTCAGTGTTCTTGAGCTTAAGAACACCTAAGGCGACAGATAGAAATAAATTCCGAAATCATTTAAAAATAGTAAATAAATTCTAAAAATCATTTAAAAATAGTAAATAAATTCTGAAAATTATAAAATCAGTTTTAAAAATTATTTTAAGTCATAAAAATTAACTTTTAATAATTTGACATATTTTACATAAATATTAGTAATTATTTGAATATTATTTACTTAATGAATACACTAAATAAATTAATTAAATATAATTTTATTATATTAAAATCATTTTAAATGATAATAAGGTATTTAATAATATTTTAAGTTATAAAATGTAACTTTCAATATTTTAAAGTAAATTTCATTAATTATTTAATATTAATGATATTAGATTTATTTAATAATTATATTAAATAAATAGATTAAAAATAATTTTATTGATTTAAAAATTATTTAAAAGGGATATAGACGGTTTAAAAATATTTTAAGTAATTATAAATAACTTTTAATATTTTAGTGAATAATACCTTAATATTTTAATATTAATGGTAATTATTTAAAAATAATTTTAAATGTTTTAAAAATCATTTAAGGGTAATATTAATACTTTAAAAATATTTTGAGTTATTATAAATAACTTTGATATTTGGGCAATGGTTGCATTAATATTTTAATATTATTTAAATATTAATGATAATAGAATTATCTAATATTTAAATTATTTAATAATGATTCTAGAGTTTGAAAAATCTAGATAAATTATAATAATTATTTAAAAATTATTATAAGTCATTTAAAAATAATATGATTGGTATTTAAAATATCCAGGATAATATTGAACTACATGATAGAGTTTTAAACTCGATAATTACCCGATAAAGCTGTCGGTACACCGAAATTGATCTGAACCTATATAGTTTGATTGTATAAATGTCTGTTTATGATCCAATGACTGATATAACTATGTGACAATGTGATTAGGTTATGTGTTGACTGTAAACAACAGTACTATGTGTTATCATATGTTTTTCTAATCAATAGAACAATCTTGTAAATGATAGGTCATTGAATTAAAGATAGTACTAAGTTGTGTAAGCAGCAGACCATGCAAGTTCCCTAAACTTACTCTAATTATTATTGAGCAAGTATCCTACCTTTGCATTTCGTTTATACAATGGACAGAAGTAAGAGAGTTTTAGAATTATATTATTATTGTACCAGATTATTAACCCTATTGTTATATATGTTATATCCGATCATTGATTATCAACATGGTACTATATTGTAATTTAGATATATATATATATATATATATATATATATATATATATATATATATATATATACACCTATTGATCACCAGTATGTATACAATAAGTAAAAGTCGTCTAAGCTATTTGATCAGCTAGACACAGATTTAGAAATATTGTTGAACATGATAAAACATTTTTGTATCCAATCAAATTATTTTGATTCGGATTCCTGAACAAGTATGAACATCCTGAACATGCGAAAACTTTTGTGCGCCTGAGGCGGATATGATGAACGAGAATATCGTTCTGGTATATAGTATTTATCAATACAGGGCATAATGGGTTGATCACCCCCCGTGCCCGTAAGTTATGACGGTTTGCGGATGAAGTTCTGCTAAACCTATTCGAAAATTAAAAACAATATTCATAGTATGTCACCTTAACCCTATTTATAGTCAGTACGTAGTTTCAAAATTTTGATAGAGAGTTGATATGTTATTATTGTCGATTTAGATTACTTCACAACTATTAATTCGTTGTAGAAGGGTAGTACAAAGAAAACGTTTAATCCTTTCAGCTAATATTTATAATTGTTGTTACTTGCTGGGCACTCAAATGCTTATCCTTGCTTAATTTAAATGTTTTCAGTTAAGTATGATCAACTAGAAGGCTCTGCCAGAAACAAAGGGAAAGGAAATCTGTCAAAATAAGTTGTGTTATCATATGTAATAGCTAGACTTAAATAAGATGATGATATTTATTAAGTATCATGTAACGAATGTTTTAAGGTCATGTACCTGAGATTTAGACAACTCTGATATGTAAATTAAGTTTGATATTTATGACAATATTATTATTATTTTGCTCAAAGAAATGGTATCGTGAAGCACTGAATTCGGGTTTCAAGTACCTAAATTTGGGGGCGTCACAGGTTGGTATCAAAGCTTTAAGGTTAGAAACCATACGTGGGATAAACCTTAGGCCATAACTGTGATGCCCCCAAAACAGGTATACATCACCCATCTTGAGTGGCCAAATACATGGTACAAAATTTAAATACAACTTAATTATACAACAGTCGTGTAAAATATGACAAAACATAATCTACGAGTTTTAATAAGAATATTGTCATCTAGACAATATCCACACTCAATGGAGTCCTCGTTATAATTATTATCACATTATTTTGTAGAATAGTGAGGACTACTAAAGCCACTTATCCTGGACCATCACTCCATTCCCTGACTCATCCCAGCGATATTCTCATTTCCTGAAGAGAACAATGAAAGCAAGGGTGAGCTCAACTAGCCCAGTAAGAAATATTATGACTAAGATAATGCAGAATAAATTATCCTTAGCCTTCAACAGTATAATAACTGATAGAATATAATAGACAACAAGTTTTAGATCAACAACTTCAGCGGAATAAGCACTCTATTAGAAGAGTCAAGTAGAGTATAAAATCTACTATCTTTTATGATTTAAAAAGTTTTTCATCAACTCTATCGCTGAGACTCAGCTTAATAAATAAAATCAAATCATCCCTGTATCACGACCAAGGATATTCATGTAATCATCAATGGTCATGATTATACCGAATAATCCTTAGTCATAATCATACCAACAACTGTCCATCAATGAACTACAGGCCAATGAGGACTTTCATCACATCATTCGTCACACTATGGTCATGATTATACCGAATAAGCCCTTATCATAATCATACCAAGTCCATCTCTGCACGTAAGCCAAAGATGACTTTCATCACAATATAAACATGAGGATGATGACAATGACATAATAATTCAATAAAACAAGTTCAAGGATAAATTTTAAAGATTTATAATTTAATTTATCCAGAAATCAATAATGTCCAAATTGTCAACATGATACTGCTTTGTGGAGTAAAATTCAAGAATAATATTCATGTACCAAAAATAATTTGGACAAAAAAGAAATATATTTTTAGTACCCCGTGAATAGTACCCCATGAATAGTACTTCAGGAATATTATCTCGTGAATAGTACCCCGACATGAAAAGTACCCCAAATACCCGAGTGAATAAAATTTGGGTGAATAGTAATTTAGGTGAATAGTAACCCGTGAATAGTACTCTGACACGAAAAGTGTCCCGAATACCCGAGTGAATAATACTAGAATAAATAGTAATCAGGTGAATAGTAACCCGTGAATAGTAACTCGTAAATAAAATACTAAATAAAATGATATTTCATGACGAGTACAAAAGAAATGATATCTCATACGAGTATAATAGAATATACAAAACTACAAATGAATTTTCATCCGTCATGTGGTAATCCACGTAGACAGATCATTTCCATAATTTAATAAAGAATGAATACGAAAGGTCATTCACCATGCATGCGGTAATCCACATAGACAAGTTATTCCAACATAATAATAAAGAATAGAATAATAGAAGAATTCACCAGGCATGCGATAGACCACACAGACAGGTTATTCCAACAGAATAATAAATAATGAAACCAGGTCATGCGTAATCCGCACAAACAGGATATTCCAACAGAATAATAAAGAATGGAATAACAGAAGAATTTCGCCATGTATGCGGTACTTCGTATAGACAGGTTATTCCAACATAATAATAAAGAATGGAATAACAGAAGAATTTTACCATGTATGCGGTACTTCGCATAGATAGGTTATTCTAACATAATAATAAAGAATGGAATAACAGAAGCTCTCTTCATAAATATGAAAGAAATAATACCACTTACCTTAGAAGAAAACTGGATACTAGAATAGTGAGGTAGCAGACTTCTCTTCTTATTTCTCTCTATAATAATTGCTCTATAGCTTTAGTGAATTAGTGAGAAATGAAGGAAGAATGAGCTTCTATTTATAGGAAATTATAGTTTCAATAATTGCACATTTTGGGGCTCAAAATATTACAGTATAATACCTCCCTCTTTTTCTTCATTTTTAATTTAGTCCTACAAGTATTATCAAACTTGCACCACCTCCCCTAATTATAAATCAAGTGAATTAATACTTCATTCATGCGACTCAATAGTATAATCATGTGAAAAAACTAATTACAGTACAATACCTTCAACTATACCTTCATTTCTAATTTAGTCATGCAAGTATTATCAATCTTGCACCAACTCCCCAAATAGTACAAGAATATGAATCAATAGTACACACATGCGAATAAATAGTTATAAGCATGTGAAATAATAGAAATTAATTGCTCATTTATCCGGTTAATTACTTGATTGGTCAATATAACCTCCAGACATCAATTATTATCGAAATAAATGTTGATTTCCACTAACACTAATAATTCTCACACAATGGAACTATTAATTTCATCTTTAATCAACAAGAAATTATTCATCATTAATATTATAACTCACAATATTTAACAACCAGATCGTTCCCAGGAAATAGGGGACTTTCCGATAAGGATTTCTCCCTATTGGTGTGCAATTAGATTGTCTAACCTCTCCTTAACAAAACTTATAGACATTGTCAATATTGCAAATAGTAATATAAATAACTTTGTCATCTCAATTATTGATTTAATAATATAACATATTATGCAGATGATACTGTGACAATAATTGAATCAATAATATGAGAGATATGATGCAGCAATTACTGTAGCAATAATTGAGTGTAACTGAGTGATTTCTCACGTAAGCATCAATAATCAATACCGTGTGCTACTATGTAACCACGCGTATTACTGTACTTTTATTACCGAATATTTTATGATAACTTGCTTACTTTAAAAAAAATTCACATATCACCCTAAACTTTAACCTTTTATTAATTTAACCATTTACTAAATAGAATAATTATAAGAAAATTGAATACTTTCATTTCATAAAATTAGGGGTCTCACAATCTCCCCTCCTTATGAAATTTTGCCCTCAAAATTTACGTACCTGGTACTTCGAAGAGAAAAAAATACCTTGCTTTCTTTTCAGATTGGACCTTCCCAATTATTTTCTCTGTATCATAATTTCCTCATTTATCATCTCCTGTATTTCAGATATCATTCTAGAATATAGTTTCAAAATAAGGGTTAATTGACATGCCACATATTATCCCTATACTCTGACCGACCAATTAAATACCAAATAAACTTAGGTAGGTCATACTAGCAAAGGAATTCCTCGTCTCTCCCCTCCTACTTCTTGTCTCACATCTCAGCCATGGATCATATTCCTAAGCTTTGATACCAATTGTGACGCCCCCAAAACAAGTATACATCACCCACCTTGAGTCACCAAATACATGGTACAAAATTCAAATACAACTTAATTATACAACAGTCGTGTAAAATACGACAAAACATAATCTAAGAGTTTTAATAAGAATATTGTCATCTAGATAATATCCACACTCAATGGAGTCCTCATTATAATTATTATCACATTATTTCGTAGAATAGTGAGGACTACTAAAGCCACTTATCCTGGACCATCACTCCATTCCCCGACTCATCCCAGCGATATTCTCATTTCCTGAAGAGAACAATGAAAGAAAGGGTAAGCTCAACTAGCCCAGTAAGAAATATTATGACTAAGATAATGCAAAATAAATTATCATTAGCCTTTAACAGTATAATAACTGATATAATATAATAGACAACAAGTTTTAGATCAACATTTGCAGCGGAATAAGCAAACCATTTTGCTAAGGTAATAGATAACTCTTTCTTTGCCTCTATCGTCTTTTTGTCCCAACATGCAGCCCATGGCATTGTAATTGATTGACATGTACATAAATAGGGGAACGTCATCCTATGAGGTACTGTAGGGGTTTCGGCACAAAAACATAGTGGAATTTAATATTTTCAAAGTCAATTTCAAAACCCTAAAACAGGATCCATGCGAAAAACACATTATTTTAGTGGTTAGAAATTTATACCGATTACAGAAGCTAGAATTGATACGATTGAATCTCAAATGCAATTCAAATGAACTGCGCCTCTACGGTATCCACACGAACATCTCCCGAACCGTCATACGATATGCTGTAAAAGAGCCGCGGTACTAGCCACAAATGATTAAGATTTCTCTGAAGTTTTTCTCTCTAGTCTCTATCAAAGAGTGGCTAGGGTTTTATTTTTTGATTAATTCCTAAAGTGGCTGATATATCATATATATAGCTGTCAAAAAGAATTAATTAAAACCTAATTCCAGTAAAATCTGAATTTTATATATATTATATATATATATAATATATATATATATATATATTAAGTCTTACTTAATTAATAAACATATATATGCAAATTATCCTATTAATTTAAATTCGTAATTTAAATATTATCAATTATAATGACATATTTAAATCTTACAATTTAAATTAATTCCCCTTTAATTACGTTCTAAGTGTGTGACCCTATAGGTTATTATTACGTTGACAATAATTTAAAATCATATTATAAAATTATAAATAATAAGAGGCATCTAGTAATGCATCACTGTTACCCAAGTAATAATAAGATCGATGATTCGATGCAATCTTTTTATGACCAATGTTTTAATGTAATTTAATCCTTTTAACCTTAACATCCTAGATTAAACTCGAGTCATGGAATGTGTCATACTCTTCATAATTTAATCTGAGTTTTCTTGATCAATGAGTAGACTATTTGAAACAAATCACTATTTGAGCATGGCCATGCATTTCATAGTCCTACTCAATCAAGAGGCCTATGGATATCACCCCTAATATAAAGGAGGGTTAAATTCCATCTAGATCACTCATATTTCTCACATGATTCATGATGTACCTAATAATCACCTTTATAGTCCACCTTATTAAAGGTGACCTTTGATGATATCAAAGTATATAAATTTCCGTGTAGTAATATAGTGATTTCAAGTCGAAGGATCATTACATCATTGTCAGTATGAGAATTGCTAATGACACTTCGCATAATGCTCCACATAGAATTCTCATGGTGTCCAGTACGTCGTTCTCTAACACATACCTATACATTGACTTAATATCTCATATATTTATGACCAATGAGATTTGGTCATCAGTCAATCCACATATTAGTCTCAATGTATCATTGTTGTCCCATCAACAATGATATTCGACTAGGGACATTTAAGATAAATGATGCTAATTGTAATTATATAATCTCATGTTCAAGTCACATACTTGAAACTATATAATTTGTATCACTATTCTAAGGAATTTTATTATGTTAACATTCATATAACGCAGTAAATAAAACCATAGTAAAATCATTCATTTATTCAATCAAATATAATATCAAAATGTGAAGCAATTATATCAAATAATTGGCCTCTAGGGAACAAACTCTAACAATCTCCCACTTGCACTAGAGCAAATCACTCATGTATCTAATACCCATGGAACTAGTGTGACCTTCGTACTTCTGCTGCGACAAAGCCTTGGTCAGTGGATCTACAACATTATCATCTGTTGGCACTCTTCCTATATGTACATCTCCTCTATCAATGATTTCACGGATGAGACAATACCGCCAAAGTATATGCTTGGATCGTTGGTGAGATCTGGGTTCCTTAGCCTGTGCAATGACTCCATTATTATCACAATATTGTTCAACCGGATCAACAATGGTTGGAACAACACCAAGTTCAGTGACGAACTTTTTAATCCATACAGCCTCCTTGGCCGCACTAGAAGCAGCAATATACTCAGCCTCTGTTGTAGAATCGGCTACTGTCTCTTGCTTCGAACTCTTCCAGCTAACAGCACCACCATTAAGGCAAAACACAAAACCTGACTGAGACTTATAGTCATTATTGTCAGTCTAGAAACTAGCATCTGTGTAACCCTTTACTGCTAGTTCATCTTCACCTCTATATACCAAGAATGAATCCTTAGTCCTTTTCAGGTACTTGAGGATATTCTTGACTGTTGTCCAGTGACCTTCACCTAGATTCGACTGGTATCTGCTCATCATGCTCAAAGCATACGAGACATCCGGATGACTACATATCATTTCATACATGACAGATCCAATTGCTGAAGCATAAGGGATCTTTCTCATACGCTCCTCATCATCTTGTGATTTAGGACATTGGGCTATAGAGATCTTTACACCATGAGTCACGAGTAAATGTCCTCTTTTCGCCTCTTGTATGCTGAACCGTTTTAGCACTTTATAAATATATATACTTTGACTTAGGCCGAGCATTTTTCTCGATCTATCTCCATAGATCCTGATACCTAAAATGTAGGCTGCATCGCCCAAATCTTTCATGGAGAAATATTTTCCTAACCATGTTTTCACAGCTTGTAAGGAAGGAATGTCATTCCCAATAATTAATATGTCGTCAACATATAATACTAGGAATACAATGTGACTCCCACTAACCTTCTTATGTACACAAGGTTCATCTTCATTTTTTATAAAGACAAACTCTTTGACTGCTTCATCAAATCGAAGATTCCAATTTCGAGAGAGGTTTGCTTCAATCCATAAATGGATCCCTGTAGCTTACATACCTATCCAGCATCCTTTGGAATGTCAAAACCCTCAGGTTGTGTCATGTACACATCCTCAAGGAGATTTCCATTAAGGAAAGCAGTTTTGACATCCATCTACCAAATTTTGTAATCATAAAAAGCTGTAATAGTAAGTAAGATCCTGATGGATTTAACCATTGCCACTGGGGAGAAGGTTTCATCATAGTCAACACTTAAACTTGTTTGAAACCTTTTGCTACCAGTCGACCTTTATAGGTTTGTACATTACCATCCATGTCATTTTTCTTCTTGAAAATCCACTTGCACCCGGTTGGTTTTACCCCTTCGCGTGGATCAACCAGAGTCCATACTTGGTTAGTATACATGGAGTCCATCTTAGATTTCATGGCTTCAAGCCATTTCTCAGAATCTGGTCCATTCATAGCTTCTTGGTAGGAAGTAGGCTCATCCTGATCTATGAGCATCACATCGCCGTTTTGAGTCGCAAGATATCCATAATATCTCTCGGGCACTTGGCGTGTCCTACCAGATCTACGAATGCCTTGTGTAATTTGAGCAGGTTCACTTTACACAATATCTTTTGGTTCCTGCTCACATTCCAACTCAGGTTCAATGAGATTTTGTGGTTCTCGAATTTCTTTGAGTTCTACTTTCCTCCCACTGTTTCCTTTAGAGACAAATTCTCTATCTAGAAAGATATCAGTTCGAGCAACAAACACTTTGTTCTCAGAAGGTTTGTAGAAATAATACCCTTTTGTTTCCTTTGGGTATCCCACAAAATTACATTTGTCAAATTTGGGTCCGAGCTTGTCAGAATCCAGACATTTTACAAACGCCTCTCAACCCCAAATCTTCATGAACGACATACTAGGACGTTTCCCAGTCCAAATCTCATATGGTGTCTTTTGAACCGTCTTTGTAGGAACTAGGTTAAGTGTGAATGCAGCTGTCTCTAGGGCATGACCCCAGAGCTTATTGGAATATCTGCATGACTCATTATTGATCGTATCATGTCCAACAAGGTGTGATTCCTCCTCTCTGATACACCATTCCATTGTGGTGTTCCATATGGAGTGAGCTGTGATATTATACCACACTCCTTTAGAAGGTCATCAAAGTCTTGGCATTAGTATTAACCTCCTCGATCGGATCAAAGGGCTTTTATGCTTTTGCCAAATTGATTTTGAACTTCATTCTTGAATTCCTTGAACTTTTCAAAGGATTCAGATTTGTGTCTCATAAGATCGTCTACTCTGGAAACACGCAACTGATCCTCCGACATGGTGAAATCCCCGGAGTGCTGTGCATAGCTGTCCATTGAGCTAAATCTGTCTATCAAAAAATGCTGGGACACTACATGACTGGATGTAATCTCATCATGTGCTACTCTACACCTTAACCCGATGAGAGTTATGAAGCCGGTGCATATCTTCGACAGCCATCCGAGCGCAAAGCCTGTCCAATGGCAAAGCCATCAACCGCTCATACTCCTCTAAGGTGGGAGTCAACTCCTGGGTCTCAAATTAAAAAACATGCTCCTCCGGTACCCAATGCTCTAGCATGCCATCTATAAAGCCCAATGGAACTTGGAACATCAGAAGGGTCATAGAATGCAGCAACAGTTGATCTATGATCACCTTGTCTGAAGGGGATACACTATCATACTAAGATCTCAAGCATGAGGCCACCAATACTGATGAGGTGTGATCAATACGGCTAATCGTCGAGGAAGACATCTGTGTGGGCCGTATCATAAGACCATCCAGGGGTCAATACTGAACATCTCTGGATATACATATGCGTGACATAATACATGCATGATAAATAATAGATGGCAATCTGATGTAGGGAATGGAAAATAATACATCATCATCTAAATACATCATCGCTGTATAGCTGAAAAATACAGGGAAATGGTGCACAAATGCCCTACAACTAACAGAGGCCTATCAAAAGATATAACGAGAATGGGGCACAATAACCCAGTATCTAACAAAGGCCTGTCAAAAGATATAGTGAGAAAATATATCAGAAGAAGTCAATGGTGTTGATGTCTACATCATTAATCCTGTCCACATGATGTAACTCCTCCTGAGTCACTGGATCTCCGCCAAGAGGGATGTCAAGCCTATACAAGGGAGGATCTGCACCGGCAAAGCCATATGGGTCATCTGAAGGGCCAACCCCCGAGCTAGAAGGATCAAAATTTTCCGCATCTGAAGGATATCTGCCTAAATGTCGGATGAAGAAATATTCCTGGTCCAACTGCCGGGTCAAACTGTCAATCTATGTCAAATGAGTCAGATCTCAGACACAGGCCATCCAATCCATCATCATCACGGATCTAGGAACCATATCCCCCATGATCTGAGTGGCGCAGGTCTGGGCTCTGATGGTACGAGAGGACCACCAGTGGTATAATACCTCATGTGCAAACGGACTGTGATGCCCCCAAAATAGGTCCAATCCATCCAACCCATTCTGAGTCGCCAAATATATGGTACAGAAAATAACTACAACTTTATTATTACAATTGTCGTGCAAAATACGACAACACATATACTGTGAGTTTAAATACAAATATTGTCATCTAGACAGTATTCATACTCAATTAAGTCCTCATTATACTTATTGATACACTATTTTACAAGATAGTGAGGACTACTAAAATAACTGTCTTGAACCATCATTCCATACCCCGACTAGTACTCGCTACATTCTCGCCTCCTGAGAAGAAAAATGGAACAACAAGGAAAAGGGTGAGCTCAACTAGCCCAGTAAAGAATATTATGACTATGATAATATACAACAAATTATCGTTAGTCTTCAATAGGGAAAAATTTAATAGAATACAATAGACAACAAGTTTTAAATCAATATTCACAGCGGAAAATAATAATTCATAGAAGAATTACGTAGAGAATGAAATCTACGATTATCTATGAATTTAAAAACCCATCATCAACATTTTATCCATGTAACATCAATCAATAAATATCTTGAATCAAATAGTCATCTTTTACACTACAGGTTCACCTCAACATGTTCATCTTTGCAGTCATGTTCACCTCAACACCTGTTCATCTTATTCAGTATGGGCACAAAGATATTCATCAGAATATCATTCATCTTTGCACTATAGGCCAAAGATATTCATTTAATATCATTCATAATTTAAGATTGAAAATAGATATTAAATATAATAGATAATACGGATCCATTTATAACAAAATAATAAATCATTAAGGATTCGTATTTCATACTATTCCATGATATATAATTTAATAATTTATCCATATTATATATTATATATATAATAATATTCATTTAATATAATATATAGATATTATAATAATATATAATATTCAAGATATATAACTTATTAAACAATATATACAATCATCAAGAATACAAGTCATCCAGAAAGTATTCGTTATATTTTGGAGATAAAGAAGAAAATTTCGAATTTTTTCGGTGAATAGTATTTTCGTAAATAGAATACATCAATAGTAATATTGTAATCATGAATAGTAACCCCGACATGAAATTCCAAATTTGATAAAAATTTCCCACCAATATTCCATAATGATTTGAAGAAATAATATCATTTTCGAATAAAATAACATCCCTTACCTCTGCAAAAAACAGTACTTCTAGTTGAATTCGGATATGACTATGACTTGAACTTGCACCGTATTGCAATACTCAAAGTATAGAATACTCACAAGAATACGCTCACTAATATAGAGAGAGAAGAGAGAGGAGATCTCAGTGGTGATTTTCAATTCTAACCTAAGCACCCATTTATAGGAAAATGATAGACACCAAAGCAGAAAATTGAATATAATAATATTATATTTACAAAATTGTCAAGCCCACCTTAGAAGATCTGAATTCAGCCCATTCTTATCACATGTTGAGCCCACTAATTTGCAAAAAAACATTTTTCTTTAAAATAATAATTAAAACTTCCAAAAATCAATTATTTTCAGAACTTTAGAACTTCAATAATTCATAATAAATAGCCCTTTATCAGAAAATTTGAATCTTGCGAGTTTTTATAGGAAATTCAATTCTCTACTACTTTGCAGAAGAAAGTTTTTTCAAATTCTAAACAGAAATTGACCGAAATCCACAAACGGGCGATTTTACAGTCAATAATAAATTTTCGGTCAAGAATTGTGTCCACCAACACACAAAATATGTGTTAATCATTTAATGCCACAAAAATACTCTTCCTCGTCATATACTCATATATCCCACATTCATTGTAAAAATATCACCATCAATATATTATTAAAATAATATATTTAAATAGATTATTTTATCAAAAAAAGATAAAATATTAATTTTTAACAATTATCACATTAAAAATTTTCTCCATCTATATCCACATAAAATCAATATTTTTCTCATCAATAATTAATTATACACAAATAATATTACAGAATCACAGTACTGACAACCAGGCCGTTCTCAGGAAAGAGGGGGCTTTCCAATAAGGATTTCTCTTTACTGGCGCGCAATTAGATGACCAAACCTCTCCTTAGACAGAACTTTCTAGACATTACCAATAATGTTATCTAATAATATTATTCAGATAATATGAATTATTGCTCCGATAATAGAAAATACTGTATAGTGACAATTATTAAAACAACAATAATATAAAATATCAACGCAACAATTATCAAAAATACTGAACAGTAATTACTGTAACCATTATTAAGTAGTGCCTTCTTACGTAAGAATCAATAATTGGTGCAATACAGTGTGCTACTGTGTAACAACACGTATTACTGTGTTTAACCACCGGGTATTCCAACAGTATTAACGGTAACAACTACGCCGTTATTTATAAACAACTTGTTTTTGTCGTTTTCTTCATCCAATCGCTTTCTGTTATGGGGCCCACACAAGGCTGCGCCGTCGTACGAATATTCCCCGACAACAAGAATATTCCACGACCAAACAAATATTCCCCGACAACAATGAGTATTTTAGGACCACTTGCTTATTTGAAATATTTGCGCATTTTATCCATAACTAACCACATTAATCAAATCAATCCTTACTTTTTCAAAATAATAAATAGAGGAATTTAAATTTCATTTATTAATAATTTGGGGTCTTACAACCTCCCCTCCTTATGAAATTTCGTCCTCGAAATTGACATACGTACCTGGTGTTTCGAAAAGATGAGGATACCTCGCTTTCATTCCCGTTTCTAACTCCCAGGTCATTTCCTCAATAGCATGGTTTCTCCACAAAACTTTAACTTGTGGTATGACCTTCGTGCGTAGGACATGCTCCTTCCTATCCAAGATCTTGACAAGTACCTCTTCGTACGTTAAGTCTTCAGCTATCTCGTCCGGTTCTAACTCAATAATGTGGTTTGGGTCTTTCACATAATTACAAAGCATAGATATGTGAAAAACGTTATGAACACGAGACATGCTTGGAGGTAACGCGAGTCTATAGGCCACATTTCTTACTCGGTCAAGAATCTGAAATGGACCAACAAATCATGGATTGAGCTTTCCTCTCTTCCCGAATCTTGTAACTCCCTTCCATGGAGTAACTCGCAATAATACATGATCCCCAATATCAAATTTCACGTCCTTTCGATGAAGATCCGCATACCTTTTTGTCGATCCTGTGCCGTTTGTATACGTTGTCGAATCATTTGGATCTTCTCTGTAGTCATTCGTACCAACTCTGGTCCCAACAATGTTACTTCTCCCACCTCATCCCAACATACTGGAGAGCGACACTTTCGTCCATACAATGCTTCAAATGGAGCCACACCTATACTTGCCTGATAACTGTTGTTGTGGGAGAATTCCACCAATGGTAGGTACTTATCCCAACTTCCTTTAAAATCTAGGACACAAAGTCTTAATAGATCTTCAAGAGTTTGAATAGTCCTCTCTGATTGTCCGTCCGTATGAGGATGGTAAGCTGAACTAAATCGTAAATCCGTGCCTATAGCTTTTTGCAAGCTAACCCAAAATCTTGAAGTGAATCTTGGGTCATGATCCGAAACTATGGATACTGGCATGCCATGCAACCTCACAATCTCATTCACGTACATACTAGCAAGACGTTCAAGGGAATAAGTCTCCCGTATCGGAAAGAAATGAGCAGACTTGGTTAATCTATCAACTATAACCCAAATAGCATTTATGCCTTGAGAAATCGTGGGAAGACCCGTAACGAAATCTATGGTAATGTGTTCCCACTTCCATTTCGGAATCTCAAGTGGTTGCAATGAACCTTTTGGTACTTGATGCTCCGCCTTTACACGTTGACAAGTTAAACACCTCGAGATAAACTTTGCAATCTCTCTCTTCATAGTAGTCCACCAAAATGTATGTCGAAGATCACGATACATTTTAGTACTTCCAGGATGGATTGCAAAAGGTGTATTGTGTGCCTCCATCATGATCTTGTACTTCAAATCAGAATCGTTAAGAACATAAAGTCTGGAGTGGACTCGAAGTATTCCTTCTTCATCGATTCTTGCTTCCGAAATAGCACCTTCTTGTACTTTCTTCTTCATACGCATCAGCTCCCGGTCTGTGGCTTAAGCAACTTTAACTTTATCGATTAAGGTTGATTCTACGTGTATACTTGACATCATTGCACTCGTTCCTGCATATGATCTTCTACTCAATGCGTCAGCTACCGCGTTCGCTTTTTCAGGATGGTATTGGATAGTATGATCAAAATCTTTCAACAGCTCGAGCCAACATCGGTGTCGCATGTTGAATTCTTGGAAGCTCTTCTCGCATTCCTCGGTCCATTCGAAGTTTGTATCTTTTCGAGTCAGCTGAGTTAATGGAGTAGCGATTCGAGAAAATCCTTTTACAAATCTTCGATAATAACCAGCTAAGCCTAGAAAGCTATGCATTTCGATTACTGACTTAGGTTGCTCTCAACTGTGACTCATATCCCAATCTTGGATAGCACGTCACAATGACACCTATCAGTTTACTACCGCACGAATATGGTGTCCCCTACAGAGAGTCTGGATTCAGTGCATTCCACAAAGGAAGTCACCAGATAAAGGCTCGGGTACAAACTTCTACAGTTAGGTTTTTAACTCCTGAAGTTCAATAGGAGCCATTCGATATGAGATTTTAGAAGTGAGTTTTGTACCAGATTCAAAGATGATACAAAATTCAATATCACGCGTAGGCCAAGAAATTCTTCAGGAAATACGTCAGGGATTTACTAACAATACAAATATCATTCAAATCTGACGTATTTTTGTTCAAGTCCATAACATAGCTAAGAAAGCTTGACATCCGTTTTTCAATAAACGAATGACTTTACGGCTTGATATGAAAGAGTTTGACTTCAATGGTTTGGTTGCTTGAATTTGAATAACAGGTTGCTTAGGAATATGAAAACTAACAACCTTACGAAAGCAATCAATTTTGGCATGATGAGTAGTTAACCAATCAATTCCTAAAATCACATCAAAAGCAAGTATCTTTAAAGAGATAAGGTCAACAGGTAATGTGATGGTGCCAAATTGGATCAAACAAGATTTATAAACAATGGATGTAACGAAAGTTTCTCCTAACAGAGTTTCAACAGATATGTCAAAGTCTAATTTTCTCCGGAGTCAAGTTTAAACATTGAGTATAAGCAGGAGAAATAAATGAATAGGTAGAACCGGTATCTAATAAGGTATAGACTTCGCAAAAAATTATAATTAACTAACCCGTGCTAACTTCGTTCGGGTTCCTCGCATTCTGACCAGTCACGAAAAACGCTCTTCCAGGGACCGTTGACTTTGACTTTTCTGGGACAACTTTTTGAATCACCATCCCCGCTGGACTTGGTTTTGCTACAGTGTAATCTCGAGCAATATGTCCTTCCTTTCCACGGTTATAACATACCTTAAACTGTTGCGGATAGTTTGGGCTGATATGTCCTTCTTTTCCGCACTTATAGCATATGACCGGTGGTCATTCTCCTCCCTTTGAACCAGTTGCTGCTGGTGCTGACGTCTTCGTATTATCATTGTTGAATCTCCTCTTTTTAAAATCTCCTTCCGACTCGCTTCTTCTATATTCATGGCCACGATTACCACTAGAGTGGTTGCCGTTCTTGTCCGTATTCTTCTTTCTCCGCTGGTTTTCATTGTTCTGATGACTGCTGTCACCGGTATGATCTTGGTTATGGTCCCTCGATTGACCGTACTCGTTATCTCGCTCTAATAATTGAGCCTTGTTGACAACATCTGAATAGAGAGAAAATTTATGAGAAATGAGATATTGACGTATGCCGGGTTTCAAACCTCTCAGAAACATCCGCGTCATACGTTCCTCATTCCCCACCAAATGAGGTGCAAACCTGGACAACTCTGCAAATTTCGCCTCGTACTGGGACACCGTCATGTTATTCTGCTCCAGTCTAATAAACTCTACCTCCTTCATATGACGAATACTTTCAGGAAAGTACTTGTCATTGAATAGTTTCTAAAATGTCTCCCAAGACATGCTGAGTGCGGCTGGATGGGTACGCTTCACAGATTTCCACCAGTAGTCAGCCTCGCCACGGAACATAAAGGTGGCGAATGGAACCTTCTGTTCCTCCGTGCATCCCAAGACATCAAATATCTTGGTAATTTACTTGACCCATGTCTCCGCCTTAATCGGATCTGGCTTTCCCCAGAATTCTGGTGGTCCCAACTCTTTGAACTGCTTGGTTGTGACCAGCTGTGCGTTGCCATTGTTTCTTCCTATATTTTGAACAGGAATCTCCTTCGTCTGGTTTTGTATGAATCGCAAAAAGCTTCTAAACATCTCATCGTTCATCGTCTGCTCAGTGGTGTTGTTCACAGGAGGAACATTGCCAGCCTATTGCACGTTCTCCTCATTGGTGAGTACAGGCGTCTCCACGGTTTCATTTACTCCACTGTTAACATTCTCAGTCGACATTCTCAAATACTGCCATAAAACAAAGGTTAATTAAACAAATTAACAAATCACATAATACCCCTATATAATGACCGACCAACAAATAAGCTTAGGTAGGACACACTAACGAAGGATTTACTCGTCTCTCCCCTCCTAGTTCTATTCCCCGATCTCCGCCAGAGATCATATCCCTAAGCTCTTATACCAACTGTGACGCTCCCAAAATAGGTCCAATCCATCCAACCCATTCTGAGTCGCCAAATACATGGTACAGAAAATAACTACAACTTTATTATTACAATTGTCATGCAAAATACGACAACACATATACTGTGAGTTTAAATACAAATATTGTCATCTAGACAGTATTCATACTCAATTAAGTCCTCATTATACTTATTGATACACTATTTTACAAAATAGTGAGAGCTACTAAAATAACTGTCTTGAACCATCATTCCATACCCCGACTAGTACTCGCTACATTCTCGCCTCCTGAGAAGAAAAATAGAACAACAAGGAAAAGGGTGAGCTCAACTAGCCCAGTAAAGAATATTATGACTAAGATAATATACAACAAATTGTCGTTAGTCTTCAACAGGGAAAAATTTAATAGAATACAATAGACAATAAGTTTTAAATCAATATGCGCAGCGGAAAATAATAATTCATAGAAGAGTTACGTAGAGAATGAAATCTACGATTATCTATGAATTTAAAAGCCCATCATCAACATTTTATCCTTGTAACATCAATCAATAAATATCTTGAATCAAATAGTCATCTTTGCACTACAGGTCAAAGATATTCATCAGTTGGTCATGTTCACCTCAACACATGTTCATCTTTGCACTACGGGCCAAAGATATTCATCAGAAATCATTCATCTTTGCACTACAGGCCAAAGATATTCAGTTATATCATCATTTAAGACTGAGGATGATGAAAAATATTTTAAAGGAAACGAATCTAGTGAAACAAAATAATAAATATTAAGGATTCGTATTTCAGCTATTCCATGTCCAAAAATACCTCATAAATAATCATAGTGGAGTAAAATTCAAGAATGATCAAAACACGGATACAATCAAAGCTAGTATCCAAAGTAGATATTTTGGACGAAAAGAAGAAAATTTTATTTTTCGGTGAACAGTAACTCGTGAATAGTAACTCGTGAATAGTAACTCATGAATAGTAACCCCGACATGAAAAGTTCCAAATTTGATAAAAATTTCCCACCAATATTTCGGCATAATGATATTGAAGAAATAATATCATTTTCGAATAAAATAACATCCCTTACCTCAGCAAAAACAGTACTTCTAGTTGAAATACCGGATATAGGCTATGACTTGAACTTGCACCGTATAGCAATACTCAAAGTATTAGAATACTAACAAGAATACGCTCACTAATATAGAGAGAGAAGATCTCAGTTTCTGGTGTGATTTTTAATTCTAACCTAAGCACCCTATTTATAGGAAAATGCTTAGAACACCAAAGCAGAAAATTGAATATAATAATATTATATTTACAAAATTGTCAAGCCCACCTTAGAAGATCTGAATTCAGCCCATTCTTATCACATGTTGAGTCCACTAATTTGCAAAAAAACGTTTTTCTTTAAAATAATAATTAAAACTTCCAAAAATCAATTATTTCGGAACTTCAGAACTTCAATAATTCATAATAAATAGCCCTTATATCAAAAAATTCGAATCTCGCGAATTTTTATATGAAATTCAATTCTCTACAACTTTACAGAAGAAAGTTTTTTCAAATTCCAAACAGAAATTGACCGAAATCTACAAACGGGCGATTTTACAGTCAATAATAAATTTTCGGTCAAGAATTGTGTCCACCAACACACAAAACATGTGTTAATCATTTAATGCCACAAAAATACTCTTCCTCGTCATATACTCATATATCCCACATTCAATGTAAAAATATCACCATCAATATATTATTAAAATAATATATTTAAATGAATTATTTTATCAGAAAAAGATAAAATATTAATTTTCAACAATTGTCACATTAAAAATTTTCTCCATCTATATCCACATAAAATCAATATTTTTCTCATCAATAATTAATTATATACAAATAATATTACAGAATCACACTACTGGCAACCAGGCCGTTCCCAGGAAAGAAGAGGCTTTCCAATAAGAATTTTTCCTTACTGGCGCGCAATTAGATGACCAAACCTCTCCTTAGACAGAACTTTCTAGACATTACCAATAATGTTATCTAATAATATTATTCAGATAATATGAATTATTGCTCCGATAATAGAAAATACTGTATAGTGACAATTATTAAAACAACAATAATATAAAATATCAACGCAACAATTATCAAAAATACTGAACAGTAATTACTGTAACCATTATTGAGTAGTGCCTTCTTACGTAAGAATCAATAATTGGTGCAATACAGTGTGCTACTGTGTAACAACACGTATTACTGTGTTTAACCACCGGGTATTCCAACAGTATTAACGGTAACAACTACGCCGTTATTTATAAACAACTTGTTTTTGTCATTTTCTTCATCCAATCGCTTTCTGTTATGGGGCCCACACAAAGCTACGCCGTCGTACGAATATTCTCCGACAACAAGAATATTCCACGACCAAACAAATATTCCCCGACAACAATGAATATTTTAGGACCACTTGCTTATTTGAAATATTTGCGCATTTTACCCATAACTAACCACATTAATCAAATCAACCCTTACTATTTCAAAATAATAAATAGAGGGATTTAAATTTCATTTATTAATAATTTGGGGTCTTACACGGACCCTCTAACAAAGTAAAGCCGTCAAAACCCATCAATGGGATATCACTGACAGGCGACTGCGACACAGGCTAATAACGCCTGGCAGGAGGTAAGATCGGTACACGAATCTCTCATGTGGTGCTCCTATTAGCACGCTCTCCTAAATAGAGCTCCCATCCGCCATCTGTAAAGAGAGGAATCCGGCGAGTGGATATCGTATACTCGACACCAGTTGGGTATCCATCCTCAAAACCGATGGTCAAATGATTCCCAGAGTAGGGAACCCAAGTAATGGCATCAGCTGTCAACAACTCCAATTGTAAGCGACAATGGGTTAAACCCTCAGTAATAGGAACCTCCGCCAACGTGGAGTGATGCCATCGTCGTCCTTGTGGGTAGGTATCTAAACCTAACACACTAATAGGATGCAAGCATGGAAGCCTCTCATAGGCCTAAAACTGCCAACACAAAGGCAAACATCTACTGTTAGTCAACACTCTTAACCTGTATATGGGAAATTAAAAGAGAAATACTCACCAGCAGAAACGGGTAAAATCCTAGCCAAGCCTCTGTCAAGCCTTGGGAACACATGCACATCCCCCTTAGGAAATAGGCAAAGGTTTATGAGCCCCAGTCATACTCTCCAATACGGTCCACCTCTTAAGTGGCGCTGACCAAATCGAATGACATCGTGGAAGAGTTATCTGCTATGAAATAACCCCTAATAATAATCAGGAACAATCGCTGAAGAATGCGATCCATGACTCTCACATCAGTGAGCATGGGCTCACTAAATAGCCCACTCATAGCATCTATGCTTAAAGGACCTGTATGAACTGTCCTACCCTTGAGCGCTTCAGCCGGGATTCCTAGCAAGGATTTGACAACAGTCGGGTAATGTTCACCATACAAGGCATTGGCGCCACTCCAAACTCCATACCGGTGATAAACTGCCAATCCATCGGTGTCATCACCACCTTGCAATCTAACAAATGGAGAGACTGTGTCTGGTGAAACCAGTGCTCAGACAATGCCTTGAGGTAACCCCAGGGACAATGACGGGGAAGAATGGAAAAGAACGTCCCGAAGCCCTAACCATGCACAATCTCCCGATAATCTGGATGCTGAGCCTGATATAGAGAATGTATGCTGAACCAGTTCCCTTGAGGCTTCGTAAAGCCGGGAACCTACATCATAAATCATATCAACATCAAAATCCATGCTCCTCGTCAATTGGAAAAAGGAAGATCAAACCCAACTTTTACCTCAATTGCATGCAACTAAACTAAGGGGTGGCGACTCAAATCATCCAGAAGCTCTAGAATTGTCACATTAATGCTTGAAAGATCTCTGCATGGAGCATGAATAGCAGGAGCTAGAGCCGCAACCGGTACACCCTCCTCCTCGTCCTCAACATCCAGTACCTCAACCCGGATAGGACGAATCACCGCCTCCACAAGCGACGAGGATGTCTGACTGAACGGGGTCGAGGCACTTCAGAAGCCCTCCTCCGTACACCTGAAGTGGTCCTGCGGGGACTACTCAGCTGATCTGGATCCATGATATCTGGATACAAGTCTCCAAATCACCTCAGAATGGGTGTGATAAATTCTAACTTGGAGCTTTTTAAATGCATTTTATGACAACATGCATGCATGCATTACTTTAACATATGCCTACAGTATAGTTAAAATTACATGACTACCCAATGTTTAGGCTCATGGAATTTTTTTGCCAGAGTCTCCATTGTAACAAGGATAATCCACATGCGCGTAGGCATGACTAGGTGGCCATTTAGTAGCACACCTACCCATAGTCATAAACATCCTATATGCATATAAATGTCAAAGTCACAATCCATGATGGTAGACTAATTACCATAATTACTTTGCTTTGCTACCTTAGCACATTTGTCCTCAAATAGGATAAGAAATAGCAGAAAAAGGTGCCAATTTGACTGTTTCAAAAGTTAAATTTTTCCACATCATTATGTTCAACATGGTTAAATACTAACATTTACTATGTTGAATATTTTTTATCAAGTCATATGGGCATGTATATTCACTACTATGTGTTTAGACGCATTTCATATGATAACTTATTTTCCAACAGACAAAAACTGGAAAAAAAAATATACATACGTTACCAAGATAGTGTGAAACACTTGTACAGTGACGGATTTCATAGAAAGTAGCCCGAACTCAGCAGATCTGAAGAAGAATTCTCAGATTCTCTGTGTGGCGCAACGTGAAAACTACTTATGAAAGGTGAGCAACCTACAAGTACACCCACAGTTGACCACAGGTGTACCTGCGGCTACCCTATGTGGGTACCACCCCTCCAGCTCGGTCCACTTTGAATTGCAAAGGAGGTCTCACAAGCTGAAAAAGTCAAATCAGGAAAAAAGATGCTACGCGATTGAGCGAAAAAGACTGAAATCCTAGTTTTCAAAGACCAAACTGCGGGTCTACATATCACTCATTGGTATTCACCCAGACATAGGGTTCACAACACTGATGATCACAGTTGTTACAAACTACACTCGACAATGCCTCACAAAGGTCTGATACCGTCGGTTCGGGGTCATAATTCCAAAGAACTCTCCCCAGCGGGAACTTCATACATCATCAGCCGTTGATGCACATTTCAACGAAGGTCAAACAACCTTGACGTTATCTCAACAATTGGCAAATAAACCCAATGAAGCATCGAAAGTCAACCGATGATCTTAGTTGTTGAAGCACATTTCAATAAAGGTCAAGGAACCTTGATAGTCTTCATCCGTTGACAAGTAAATCCATCGAAGTGTCGGAAACCATCCAATGATCTCTCTTCAATGAAAGCCAAGCAGCCTTGACATCACCAGCCATTGGCAAGTAAACCCAACGAAGCGTCAGAAGTCATCTGATGATTACAGATGTTGGCAATTAAACCTAACGAAGTGTCAGAGATGGTCTGATGGTGGTATCCATTGATGCACATTTTAGCGAGGGTCAGGCAACCCTGACAACACAGACTATTGGCAGTAACTCCGAAAGATTAATAGAAATACCTGGCGATACAAACCAAGAAAAACATCCTCATCGAGGAGGACCGATGATGGAATCTGTTATACACATCTTCATCAGACAAAACACAATCCCCCAAAGTCTCTTGTACATGAGAGAAATATCTAAGGTGGAAAGTATGTACCAAGGATTAAGGACTTTGGTGATAACCCCAACGTTAACATCCTAAAAGTACTTGAGAGCTTTGGAGTACACATCCAAGCAGTTCATCAAAGTCATCTGTGATAACTCCAGTACCCACCAGAAGTCATGGGAGCAAACAGTCATCACATCGCATTGGAAAACGGTCAAACAAACCACATTCATCATACATTTTCATCATGATGTAGTACATTGCATCATAAATATCTTGTCATATTTTAAGTGTCTTGTGTTCTTTATCATATCCATGCCATCACATTGCATGAATATGATAAAGAGGGGCATCTCTAGACACTCAAAAATTTGCATTCCTGTTACTAACTTTGCAAGAAGGTAGAATCATCTTCTAGAGATAACCCTGGAAGTCAAATCAGTTTTAGTCCTAGAGACAACCCTGGGATACTCATTCTGTTCCATCTCGGAGACAACCCCGAGATATTCAGTTCCAGTCCCGAAGATAATTTCGAGAATTTTAGTTTTTAACCTTGGAGATAACCTCGAGGAATGCAATTCCAGTCCTGGAGATAACACCGGAGAAGTAAGTTCCATCTAGGAAACAACCCCAAGATACTCAATTCCAACCTTAGAGACAACCCCGGGAGTTTCAATTCCAACCTCGGAGACAACCCCGAGGAATGTAGTTGCGATTACGGAGATAACCTCGTAAAAGCTCGTTTCAATCCCCATCAATCAGCTTCAACCACGGTGATAGCCTCGAGGCACTCAGTCCCAAACTCAATGATAACCCCAAGAGGTCAGGCACACCTCAGAGATAACCCTGAGGACATTCAGCACTTGTAGCAGCCCAATCTTAGAGATAATCCTGAGTAACGACTGCTAGATCAGCCCATAACCGGAGATAACCCTGGTGAGGGGCAAAATCATCATTTTTCCACCTCAATCCCACATTCATGTCGTCTTAACAACATTTCAACCTACATACTATATAGAAGTTTCCTACAAGAATCATAGCTCCAATCCCGAGTGACTACTACACAAGACAACACACTGGATAGAATTTGAAGACTTAAAGACCTGAGCATGGACCCATCTTCCCAACATCGTACAACCACTTATCCCATGTCATTGTGTAGCTCTCAATAATAGCATTCCGAAAAGATATTATACGCCTCCATCGGATGCATGGATTGAAAGTTATGAAGGTTCGAGCGAACAACGCATTGCACGAGTGCACGTACTTCGAGACAGAGGACCCACAGAGCCCGGGGCACCCTGGGCTGTCGTAGGTACACCTGTGGCTTCCCCCTCTATAAATAGAGGGCTTGTGGTGGCAATTTGAAAGAGAAAAAAGGCGAGGAAGCCCTGTTCATTTTGATCTATACACACTATAAACTGAGTGCTTTCTCATTTCAAACACTTATGAGCTTATACTTTGTTACATTTTACCGGTGGAAACCGAGTGTTCATTCATTTAAAGCTATTTGAAGTCTTCTTGGCAGCCCACTGTAAGCCTTCTCACATTTCTTAAAGCCTTTCTCCACTTTTGTGCACACACAGTTATTCACGTTGAGAGTTGTATTGTGTGCGTATGCCCAGATCGTCAATTGAACAATTAAACTTTAGTAATCAGTATCTGGCAACTGTTGGAAAACAGCTAGATAGAATCGAAGAAAAATTTGAAGAAAGTGTTATTAAAAAACCTGATTCAAAGATTGAACAACCTTTAATAAAATTACCTGAAAATAGAAATAAATTAGGTTTACCTAATAAAGATGAAGAATTAGTTCAGTCTATAGATAAGTTATTTAAAAAAATTAAAAATGAAGCTGGTCCGAGTGGAACTATTGCTGTCATTGATCAAGTAGAATCTGATGATGACGACGACAGTTCTTCTATTCACTCATCAACTTCTAACCTTAATGAACAACTAAATAAATTAACTGTTAATAACACTAGTATTACCAGAAATTGGTACTCTAGACCTACTCCTCCGTATCTACAATTTGAAGAGAGAAATCTAGATAAACAATTCTTTGTTTCATCTAATAAAATATATGAATGGAATATTGATGGATTTAGTGAACAAGAAATCCTTAATAAATTGAATCATATGTCAGTGGTAGCAAATAGCTATATCACCAAATTCAACAATTTATCTCAACCGGATATAGTTGAATTAATAGCTAGTGGATTCACTGGTATTCTTAGATCTTGGTGGGAGAAACATCTCACAGAAGATATTAGGATATCAATTATTCATGCTATCCAAAGAGATGATGATGGCAATCCCATCTTCAATGAAGAAGTTGGTATGGGTCTGCCAGATGGAGTTAATACTTTAATTTTCACCATAATTAAACATTTTATTGGAACTCCTAGTAATATCACAGAAAGAATTCATGACCAATTGAGTAATCTTACTTGTCCTACTCTAATCGATTTTAGATGGTACAAAGATGTATTCACCTCTAAAGTTATGATGCGTAATGATAGCAATAAGCCATTCTGGAAAGAAAAGTTTGTTAATGGTTTACCTTCATTATTTGCACATAAAGTTAGAGAAGAATTAAGTAAAAATTTAGGATATATTGATTACGATAATTTAACTTATGGAGATATTATAAGTTACATTCAAAAAATTGGATTAAAAATGTGTATTGACTTTAAGTTAGCTAAGCAAGCCAATAAAGACAAGAAAAGGCTAAATATGAGTTAGGCACTTTCTGTGAACAATATGGTTTACCGCCTGTGGCTCCCTCTAGAAGAAAGCACCGGCAACCCCATAAACATATTGAGTCACATAAGAGTCATAAACATCGTAAGAAGCGATATAATCAAGATAAGAAAATTATTAATAAAGATTTGTATTATAAGAAACCTCAGTCAACACACAAAAAATCAAATAATAAATCAAAATTTTTTGATAAAAGTAAAATTGTCTGTCACAATTGTGGGCAGAAAGGACACTTTAAAAGTGAGTGTAGAGTTAAGCAAAAATTAAGTCAAGTAAACATCTCAGCCGAAGACGCAGAACAATTACTTGAGCTAATGAGAATAGAAAATAACAGCAGTAACGAAGAAGCTTCAGACATTCCTGAATCTTCTAGCAGCAGCAGTACTGGTAACGATGAATCAAATAGTGATAATGAAGTTACAGTTTGTGCTGAAAATTGTAGTAATAATTGTTGTAAAAGAATTAATGTAATCAATAAAGAAGACGAAGAGTGTTCATTATTAGTTGATTTAATTAGTAAGATCACTGACCCAGGTTTAAAGACTCAGTATCTTAATCAACTAAAAGATTTACTAAACAAAGATAAGAAAGTTACTGACAAGGTTCTTAGAGCCAAAGAAAAACTAGTTTTTAGTCTTAATAAAACACTTGAGAGATTTAAGTCACCAGCTAAAGAAATTACCCTCCCTGAGTTAAATCATGAAGTTAATAAATTGAAGAAAGAAATCTCCAATTTGAAATTAGATATTTCTAATCTAAGGAAAGAGATTGATGATAAAAAGTCAGATCTACAAGTACACGATTTTTCTTCCAGTGATGAAAGTCATGAAGAACTTGAATCGTCAGGTGCTAAAGATGATCCTGATCTTTTTATTCAAGGTCTCTCACTCAAAAGAATTAAAGACATCACCATTCAAAAATGGTATATCTCTATTAAATTAGTCATTGATAAAACCTTCTATATTCAGCTCCCTGCCTTAGTTGATACTGGTGCAGACCTGAACTGTATTCAAGAAGGTCTTATTCCTACTAGGAGACTAGTGAAAAACTTAATTCAGCTAATGGTAGTCATATGAATATAAAATATAAGTTACCTAAGGTGCATATATGTCAAGACGATATGTGTTTTAAAACCTCATTTGTTTTAGTTAGCAACCTTACAGATAAAATCATCTTAGGATTGCCATTTATATATTTATTATATCCATTTACTACTAGTAACAAAGGTTTAAGCTGTGAGCATTTAGGAAAGAAAATTACATTTAGGTTCCTAATCAAACCAAAAGAAAGAGATTTAAACTTTATTCAAGAAGAATCAATTTCTAAATCGGTGAACCTGTTAAACTATAAAACTACCCACCTAAGTTTTCTTAAAGAAGAAGTTAGGTATCAACAAGTTGAAGAGCAACTTAAGAGTAACAGAGTTCAAGAAAAAATTAGTGAATTAAAAGATTATTTAGCAAAAAACTTATGTTCTGACTCTCACAATGCTTTTAGGCATAGGAAGAAGCACACAGTTAGATTACCATATGCCAAAGAATTTAAAGAACATTTAATTCCTACTAAACCTAGACCGATTCAGATGAGTCACGAACAAATAGAGTTATGTAAAAATGAAATTAATGATCTCCTTAGTAAAGGATTAATTAGACATAGTAAGTCACCACGGTCTTATCCAGCCTTCTATGTTAATAATGAAGCTGAGAAAGAGAGAGGTGTCCCTCGTCTAGTTATTAATTACAAGCTATTGAACAAAGTTCTTGAGTGGATTAGGTACCCTTTACCCAATAAGGAAGACCTCCTTAGCAGGTTAAGTGTTTCCACCATTTTCAGTAAATTTGACCTTAAGTCAGGATTCTGGCAAGTTGCTATTCATCCCGATGATAGGTATAAAACTGCATTTGCCACTCCGTTCGGACATTACGAATGAAATTTTCAGTCATTTGTACTAAAGAATGCACCCAGTGAATTTCAGAATATTCTTAATAATATTTTGAATCCTTTCAGTCATTTTATTATTGTCTATATCGACGATATTCTTGTATTCTCCAAGACTATTGAAGAACATATTAAACATTTGAATTCATTCTTCAAAACAGTTAAAATCAATGGTCTTGTTCTTTCACCTTCCAAGTGTAGTCTGTTTCTGACAAAAGTCAGGTTTCTCGGATTAATCCTCTATCACGGACTTACTCGGCCTATTGACAGAGCTATTCAATTTGCTGACAGATTTCCAGATAAGATTACCGACAAAACTCAGCTACAGAGATTTCTTGGCTCACTTAATTATATAGGCAAGTTCTACAAGAATCTCAGGAAGATTTGTAAGCCTCTTTTTCAGCGCTTACAAAGTAATCCCCCTCCATGGACTGACATTCATACTTCTGTCGTCCAACAAGTTAAAAAATATGTTAAGGTTTTGCCTTGCCTTGGCATCTCTAATGATTCAGCATTCAAAATAGTTGAAACCGATGCCTCAGACATTAGATTTGGTGGCATACTTAAACAAAAGTTAACTCCCACCTCTGACGAACAAATTGTTCGTTTCCATTCGGGCGCATGAAACCCTACACAGTTAAAATACAGTACTATAAAAAAGGAAATTTTATCACTTGTACTATGTATTAAGAAATTTCAGAGAGATTTACTGAATCAAAAATTTCTAGTTAGGATAGACTGTAAGTCAGCCAAATTCATTCTTGAGAAAGATGTTGAAAATGTCGCCTCTAAGCATTCTTTCGCTAGATGGCAAGCCATATTAAGCATTTTTGATTTTGATATTGAATATATTAAAGGTAGTAACAACTCAGTCCCTGATTTTCTCACTCGTGAATTTATTAACACATGTACTAGTACAGCACCATGAGTTTGAGAGGAGGATCTTCTTCTCGAGGTCATGGCCGTTCCTCAGGCCCATTTAATCAGTCAAAAGGAACTGTTGTTCCTCATCCAGTTACTCAAACTCATAATAAATTCCAAGTGCTTGGTACAGTCCCCAAGCCATATGCGTCAGTTCTTGCTAGTCAACCTAAACCGTTTGATATTTTTGCTAATCAATCCAAAGCAACCTCATCAAACCCTAGTAACCCAACTTCGGAGTATCGTGCTAAGTATGATCAGCACTTATTCCACATCGAGTTACCCATGAAACCTAAAAATGATCCAGTTAAATTGGCTGCCCAGTATTTTCCTACTGGATGGCATTTTCTTCCTCTCGCTCCTTATAAATCTTTGGTCTTTTATAAGGATATTCTTATTGAAACCGAGTCAGTATTTATCAAACCTATTTATGCCAACAATGATAGCTCCAAGCTTCTTTATCATTCGTTGTATATTAAACAAGTTCTCAATCTTTCCGATTGGGGTAGTCATCCTTCAGATCTCAAGTCACTCTCTAATCATTCTAGCCCCTATTGCTATTATGATTATATTGAGGCTTGGTTCAAAATCATGCTTCATCAGAATGATGATCATAGTCACTCTTGGTTTTTCCAATTCAATCAAAAGTTCAAGAGTCAATTTCCTAAGTCGTTCATTCTCTGGTGGACAAGGCATGGTCTTGATCATGCAATTTTCCCATATCCACTTATGGCTCAACTTGAGCATTTTTGTCATCACAGTAACTATCTCCCAAAATATGAGGAAATTCCTGCATTCCTTATATTTTGTAATAAATATAAAATCCCTTGGATCCTTAAATGGCAATATGTCGTTACGGCCACCCAAGAAGTCACAGTATTTCAGCCTCCTTCTTCCATAGGAATTAGGTCAGCTCAAATAGTTATCTCCCCAATTTCACAGGTTTCTCGCCGTTTTTATATTAAATGGTGGGATAAGTTCGGTGTCGATAGGATAGTTGGTCAGGTTCAGAAGGAATTTCCTCCTTCTCCACCTACCCCTGCATTAACCCCTCTAGTCACCAAAGCTCCAGCTATTGAGTCTTCCAGTAAATCCTCAGTAAAAGCATCTGAAAAACTAAAATCAGTTGCTCCATCGAGTCCCAATAAAGTCACTGATGTCTCCAGTTATTCAAATTCTCAGTTAAAAGTCCTAGCTGATGCCATTCAGGCAAGACTAGACCAGTTAGATAATAAATCATTTGCAGTCTCTTCTCATTCTGATAATGAGGATGATAGTCAGAATTTTGGGGATGATGAAGAGGATTGTGACCCCTATGGCACAATCAATCTTCAAGATGCTCAGGATCCTTTCGCCTGATCATCTCATACAGCACCTGCTCCGGCAGCCTCCAGCCCAGTCAGCACAGTCAGCACCTATCCAAGCATCTCAGTCAAACTTGCTCCGGCAACCTCGTCAGCAGCATCTTTTGCTCCGACAGCATCGCCAGCAGCATCTTCTGCTTTTCCATCGAAAGCAGGAATCAGTCAGACATCTGGCCCCACGACCCCTTTAGTCAAAAGAAGTCATCTGCTTTTCCACCGAAAGTAGATTCTTTTTCTTTTACTTTACTTTAGTAAATGTAATATGTTTTACTTTTACTTTACCCAAGTTATTGTAATAGTAATGTTGTAATAGTTCGTTTCCTTATTCTATAAAAGGAAATCGAATTCATTTAGTTCAGCAGACTTAGAAAGACTCAGAGATCCTTCTCTGACTAATCTTTAGCGTCCACTGCTGTTAAGCCTACCTAGCCCCTCTTCTTCTAATGTTCTTATTTTAGTTATCTTGTAAGTTAATTTTACTTCTGCACTTGTAAATAGTTTGAATCATCAATAAAACTTATTTAATTTTAGTAATTTAACTTGTGTTTGTATGCGCATCTATCTGTTCTTCATCCATTCCTGCTTCCACCCCCAAATAGATGCACATACAAACACAAGTTAAATTACTAAAATAAAATAAATTTTATTGATGATTCAAACTATTTACAACTGCAGAAGTAAAATTACGCTTTAGCGATATCTTGATAAACTACGCTTAAGGCAAGTTCCTTGAACTCTACTTTTATTGAGCAAGTATCCTATCTTTGCATTTTCTTTATGCAATGGGCAGAAGTAAGAAAGTTTTATAATTATATTAGTATTGTACCAGATTATTAACCCTGTTGTTACATATAATATATCTGATCATTGATTATCAACATGTTATTATATTGTAATTCAGATATATATATATATATATATATATATATATATATATGTGTGTGTGTGTGTGTGTGTGTGTGGAAATATGTGCAAAGTAAAGTATATGTATATATGCGATAAATAAAATGATTTAGATGAATAATTATAAATAAATTCTTTTTAAGAATTATTGATCGTTATAGATTATATTCCTATAACAAATTAATAATAATAGTATTAGTTATTTTCCGTAAATATATGATTATTGTATATAGGATATAATTGTTAGGATTATTATGATAAGTGGTGTAATACTCGAGAAATTTCATGTCTTATGAATACACTAATGAAATAAATATTTATTTGGATATAAATAATTTCATGCTATGTGACGAGTTAACTCAATTATATTAGAGTGATTAATGTGGAGTTGTAACAAACTTGTACAAAGCCTTGTGTGGTGCGGTGGTGGGAAATATTAATAATAATATTAATCGACGAAAGAATTATTAAGTGAGCAATTAATTAATATTAATTGTTAATTATTATTGTAAAAAATTGACTAATTGTTAATGATTATTATTGTTAGTAATATATCTATAAATATAATAAGAATGGTACAGATAATTAATTGTTATAAAGATCCATAATTACATTAATCAATGAGGAACGGATTAATTAATGTTGGTGTTAATTAATCGAGAAAGTGAATAAATTATTTGGCATAAAATAAGTAAGTTATTAATATGATAAAATTATATTGACTGTTATGTGAATGTGAGGAATAATACGACTATACTATATAGTGTAGTGTGACTTTTATGTGACTATATATTAAGTTTTATGGAACTATATGGTATGAATACATCATGAGGGTGTATGTGACAATATGTATGTGGGTATACATTAAAATAATATACCATAAATATAGTATAAGCTATTATTTTAATAAAGTATACCGGTGTGAACAAATATACATGTACTATATGTATGTTACATTTCCATATTACCTCTACTGCCTTGAAATATTAAATATGTAAATCATATTGTGGCACTAAGTTATAATGTATGATTAATATGTGTATACAATATATCATAAGAATAAGAGTTGTGTGTAAGTATATGGTCTAATGTTGCAAGAGTGTTGGGTTAATTTGCTTGTCCCAAAACTAGTGTCCCAATTACTCATTTCTCAGCCACGTGAATCACATAGAGGCTAAGGCCTATTTCCTCTTCTTCCTTCCAAGCTTTCTAGCAGATGATTAATAGGGGAGTGGTGGTTATGATGAGTTTCAACCACCATCTACTAACTCCTTGTTAACCTTCATGCAATCCTTCAATCCATGAGTTTGATTCAATGGAAAATTGATATGTTTATGTAAGAATTTTTCTATAAGTATGAACTCTTCCTTTCCAAATGCCATTGCTGAAGATTGTTAAGTGTGAAATTGAGAGCATACTAGTATTTCATTTTGGAGCAGGTTCACTTCACATTTGTAGAGGTATAAGCCCCATTCCTTGCTTTACATTTTCATTCTCTGTCAAATGAGTTTGAGTTCTTGAATTACAAATTTCTTGATTATGCCAAGTTGAATTGTAATTGGGTTGTTGAACACTTATGTAGTTGTTTTATAGGCTTATTAACATGTTTAGTATCCAATTCGGCTTGGTTACAGTCAAATTAGTGAAGAAAATTTGGTAGTTAGCTTGTTATCTGCCGAGGTTGGGAAGTCTCTGGATTGGAACGGGAGCTGTGCGTCTCCTTAATACAAATGGCGCGCACCCGCACCCCTCTGCTGATTTTGTTGGTTGTTTGGTTATAATAACTTGTTTATGGAGCATGCTAATATAACTTAGTTGAGCTTATTTTAGTCCTTGACATACTAGTTATGTTTCCTTTCATATAATCACTCACCTAGCTTGATTTCAAAAGGAAATTTGAGTTTTTAATATGTAAACTCAATAGACCATGTGTACCTTAATGCTCTAACTTGAAAATATATTAGTGTGGTCTTATTTCATTTGTACGTAAGCATGCCAATAGGATGCATAGTAAGTGAAGTAGTTTAACATGCTAAATGACATTGATAACATGCTAATGGAAACATAGAGTTTCAAAATGGACATTGACTTATTATATTCAGTTTGATATTCTGATCTTGCAAGCATAGTAGTATGATTTTGAAATACATGTCGGACATACTAACTTACGTATATGGATTTTGTAATGAAACATGATCATATTGGACTTATTAGTAAGCTTTACTAATAAAAATATGAACCTTGAACGTGAATGTTTATACACTACTTTGAGAGTTAGAATCTGATAATTATGAACATGTGGGATGGTACTCTTAGACTCACTCATGTATCCTAAATATATATATCATTATGCTTAGGTATCATAATTCATGTAAAGAATAAACGAAGCATATTTCAAAACAAAACGATTCTAACTGCACATATGTGATATGAATAATCACAAGCATGTATAATATGAGTTATATGACTACCTCATATGTTTAAGAATCAAGCATGTTAGACTTTGTGGTTCCATAACCTTGAATGGCCTTAACTTGTTGATATGTCCAACCTAGAACGATATTATGC
The DNA here is from genome assembly GCA_016801055.1 of Panax notoginseng. NCBI lineage: Eukaryota > Viridiplantae > Streptophyta > Magnoliopsida > Apiales > Araliaceae > Panax > Panax notoginseng. The sequence goes on along the minus strand of CM029015.1, from coordinate 80,019,687 downwards.
AAACAAGGGACCTAGATTGAACTTGAAAGATACGAAAGGACCCCTGACCTGTTAATATATGTTATGTATGTAAGGATGGGCAAGCTAGGCCAAGCAAGTGATTGCTCAGCCCTGGTTTGAACTGCGAGTCGCGCAGCCGCGCGTCTCCTTAATACAAATCAGGCGCGGCTGCGCCACCCTGAAGTAGGGTCAAATTTGTGTAGTTATTCTGTGGTTTTATAAATACCTAAGTTGTTACTCTAATCTGTAATTCATGTTCGGTGTAGTATTCATGTGTTAATAAGCATATTGTTGATAGGATCCTATGATGAATAAGTGTTTACCACTTTAAAGTCAAATTGTGATTTCAACTATAACATGGTGTATTATAAACTAATTTTCATGTGATGGCATACGTATAAAATTATGCGACTAGAAGACTAGCACTATATGTTAGCATTGATAAATTTCGCTTGTGTATAGGTGTACATGTTGAACTTGTATAACTAATGTGGTAAAATAAGTATAAGGTATATGTAAGGAGTATACAACTAACTTAGACGTCTATGTATGCATTTACACTTATATATCATGTATGAGCATATATCACTAATGAATATCCTATATGCGTATTATATTATGTTAGGTTTCGAGAGAGTACTGATAAGCGATATCTTGGTAAACTACGCTTAAGGCAAGTTCCTTGAACTCTACTTTTATTGAGCAAGTATCCTATCTTTGCATTTTCTTTATGCAATGGGCAGAAGTAAGAAAGTTTTATAATTATATTATTATTGTACCAGATTATTAACCCTGTTGTTACATATAATATATCTGATCATTGATTATCAACATGTTATTATATTGTAATTCAGATATATATATAGATATTCTGTTCGTTAATTTCTAAATATAGTTATTCAAGTGTCCCCACTTGGATAATCATTGTATTTAATCACATGTTGATGTATATATATATATATATATATATATATATATATATATATATATATATATATATAGGTGGAAATATGTGCAAAGTAAAGTATATGTATATATGCGATAAATAAAATGATTTAGATGAATAATTATAAATAAATTCTTTTTAAGAATTATTGATCGTTATAGATTATATTCCTATAACAAATTAATAATAATAGTATTAGTTATTTTCCGTAAATATATGATTATTGTATATAGGATATAATTGTTAGGATTATTATGATAAGTGGTGTAATACTCGAGAAATTTCATGTCTTATGAATACACTAATGAAATAAATATTTATTTGGATATAAATAATTTCATGCTATGTGACGAGTTAACTCAATTATATTAGAGTGATTAATGTGGAGTTGTAACAAACTTGTACAAAGCCTTGTGTGGTGCGGTGGTGGGAAATATTAATAATAATATTAATCGACGAAAGAATTATTAAGTGAGCAATTAATTAATATTAATTGTTAATTATTATTGTAAAAATTGACTAATTGTTAATGATTATTATTGTTAGTAATATATCTATAAATATAATAAGAATGGTACAGATAATTAATTGTTATAAAGATCCATAATTACATTAATCAATGAGGAACGGATTAATTAATGTTGGTGTTAATTAATCGAGAAAGTGAATAAATTATTTGGCATAAAATAAGTAAGTTATTAATATGATAAAATTATATTGACTGTTATGTGAATGTGAGGAATAATACGACTATACTATATAGTGTAGTGTGACTTTTATGTGACTATATATTAAGTTTTATGGAACTATATGGTATGAATACATCATGAGGGTGTATGTGACAATATGTATGTGGGTATACATTAAAATAATATACCATAAATATAGTATAAGCTATTATTTTAATAAAGTATACCGGTGTGAACAAATATACATGTACTATATGTATGTTACATTTCCATATTACCTCTACTGCCTTGAAATATTAAATATGTAAATCATATTGTGGCACTAAGTTATAATGTATGATTAATATGTGTATACAATATATCATAAGAATAAGAGTTGTGTGTAAGTATATGGTCTAATGTTGCAAGAGTGTTGGGTTAATTTGCTTGTCCCAAAACTAGTGTCCCAATTACTCATTTCTCAGCCACGTGAATCACATAGAGGCTAAGGCCTATTTCCTCTTCTTCCTTCCAAGCTTTCTAGCAGATGATTAATAGGGGAGTGGTGGTTATGATGAGTTTCAACCACCATCTACTAACTCCTTGTTAACCTTCATGCAATCCTTCAATCCATGAGTTTGATTCAATGGAAATTGATATGTTTATGTAAGAATTTTTCTATAAGTATGAACTCTTCCTTTCCAAATGCCATTGCTGAAGATTGTTAAGTGTGAAATTGAGAGCATACTAGTATTTCATTTTGGAGCAGGTTCACTTCACATTTGTAGAGGTATAAGCCCCATTCCTTGCTTTACATTTTCATTCTCTGTCAAATGAGTTTGAGTTCTTGAATTACAAATTTCTTGATTATGCCAAGTTGAATTGTAATTGGGTTGTTGAACACTTATGTAGTTGTTTTATAGGCTTATTAACATGTTTAGTATCCAATTCGGCTTGGTTACAGTCAAATTAGTGAAGAAAATTTGGTAGTTAGCTTGTTATCTGCCGAGGTTGGGAAGTCTCTGGATTGGAACGGAGCTGTGCGTCTCCTTAATACAAATGGCGCGCACCCGCACCCCTCTGCTGATTTTGTTGGTTGTTTGGTTATAATAACTTGTTTATGGAGCATGCTAATATAACTTAGTTGAGCTTATTTTAGTCCTTGACATACTAGTTATGTTTCCTTTCATATAATCACTCACCTAGCTTGATTTCAAAAGGAAATTTGAGTTTTTAATATGTAAACTCAATAGACCATGTGTACCTTAATGCTCTAACTTGAAAATATATTAGTGTGGTCTTATTTCATTTGTACGTAAGCATGCCAATAGGATGCATAGTAAGTGAAGTAGTTTAACATGCTAAATGACATTGATAACATGCTAATGGAAACATAGAGTTTCAAAATGGACATTGACTTATTATATTCAGTTTGATATTCTGATCTTGCAAGCATAGTAGTATGATTTTGAAATACATGTCGGACATACTAACTTACGTATATGGATTTTGTAATGAAACATGATCATATTGGACTTATTAGTAAGCTTTACTAATAAAAATATGAACCTTGAACGTGAATGTTTATACACTACTTTGAGAGTTAGAATCTGATAATTATGAACATGTGGGATGGTACTCTTAGACTCACTCATGTATCCTAAATATATATATCATTATGCTTAGGTATCATAATTCATGTAAAGAATAAACGAAGCATATTTCAAAACAAAACGATTCTAACTGCACATATGTGATATGAATAATCACAAGCATGTATAATATGAGTTATATGACTACCTCATATGTTTAAGAATCAAGCATGTTAGACTTTGTGGTTCCATAACCTTGAATGGCCTTAACTTGTTGATATGTCCAACCTAGAACGATATTATGCAAACAAGGGACCTAGATTGAACTTGAAAGATACGAAAGGACCCCTGACCTGTTAATATATGTTATGTATGTAAGGATGGGCAAGCTAGGCCAAGCAAGTGATTGCTCAGCCCTGGTTTGAACTGCGAGTCGCGCAGCCGCGCGTCTCCTTAGTACAAATCAGGCGCGGCTGCGCCACCCTGAAGTAGGGTCAAATTTGTGTAGTTATTCTGTGGTTTTATAAATACCTAAGTTGTTACTCTAATCTGTAATTCATGTTCGGTGTAGTATTCATGTGTTAATAAGCATATTGTTGATAGGATCCTATGATGAATAAGTGTTTACCACTTTAAAGTCAAATTGTGATTTCAACTATAACATGGTGTATTATAAACTAATTTTCATGTGATGGCATACGTATAAAATTATGCGACTAGAAGACTAGCACTATATGTTAGCATTGATAAATTTCGCTTGTGTATAGGTGTACATGTTGAACTTGTATAACTAATGTGGTAAAATAAGTATAAGGTATATGTAAGGAGTATACAACTAACTTAGACGTCTATGTATGCATTTACACTTATATATCATGTATGAGCATATATCACTAATGAATATCCTATATGCGTATTATATTATGTTAGGTTTCGAGAGAGTACTGATAAGCGATATCTTGGTAAACTACGCTTAAGGCAAGTTCCTTGAACTCTACTTTTATTGAGCAAGTATCCTATATTTGCATTTTCTTTATGCAATGGGCAGAAGTAAGAAAGTTTTATAATTATATTATTATTGTACCAGATTATTAACCCTGTTGTTACATATAATATATTTGATCATTGATTATCAACATGTTATTATATTGTAATTCAGATATATATATATATATATATATATATATATATATATATATATATATATATATATATTCTGTTCGTTAATTTCTAAATATGGTTATTCAAGTGTCTCCACTTGGATAATCATTGTATTTAATCACGTGTTGATGTATATATATATATATATATATATATATATATATATATATATATATATATATATATATACACACCAATTGATCACCAGTATGTATACAGTAAGTAATAGTCATCTAAGCTATTTGACCAGCTAGACACAGATTTAGAAATATCGTTGAATATGATAAATCTTTTTTGTATCCAAACAAATTGTTTTGGTTCGGATTTCCGACTAAGTATGAACATCCCGAATATGGAAAAACTTTTGTGCGCCTGAGGCGGATATGATGAATGAGAATATCATTCTGGTATGTAGTATTGATCGATACAGGGCATAACATGCTGATCACCCCCGTGCCCGTAAGTTATGACGATTTGCGGATGAAGTTCTGCTAAACCTATTTGAAAATTGAAAACAATGTTTATAGTATGTCACCATAACCCGATTTATAATCAGTGTGTAGTTTCAAATATTTGATAGAGAGTTGTTATGTTATTATTATAGGTTCAGATTACTTCACAACTACTGATTCGTTGTAGAAGGGTTGTACAAATAAAATATTTAATCCTTTCAGCTAGTATTTATGATTGTTGTTACTTGATGGGCACTCAAATGCTCATCCTTGCTTAATTTAAATGTTTTTAGTTAAGTATGATCAACCAGAGGGCTCTGCCATGAACAAAGGAAAAGGAAAGCTGTCAGAATAAGATTGTGTTATCATATGTTATAGCTAAACTTAAATAAGATGATAATATTTATTAAGTATTATGTAATGAATGTTTTAAGGTCGCGTACCTTGGATATAGACAATTCTGATATGTAAATTAAGTTTGATATTTATGACAATATTTTTATTATTTCGCTCAAAAAAATGGTATCGTGAAGAACTAAATTCGGGTTTCAAGTACCTGAATTTGGGAGCCTCACAGGTTGGTATCAGAGCTTTAGGGTTAGAAACCATAGGTGGGGGTAGACCTTAGGCTATAACCCTAAAGCAGAGAAAAGCGTTGAAAGTACAAATAACTCATATAGAGTTTAAAAGGAGATGAATTGAATAAATTCATCGTCAAATCAAATAAAACATAACTTATATAAAATTATTATTTGTTGTGTGTATATATTATATACTAATCTAGATAATTTTATGTAGATGTCAGGAGGAAAAGGATTAGGATACCTTCAGATCGTAAAGGAGGAGCCAATCTCCATAACCAATCCAATATTAAAGCCAATAGCTGAAATAGAGGCTCACATTGAAGATAACCTTGATGAGGTGATCATTTTGGAAAACGTAGTACTAGATCCAGAAATATTGAAACTAACAGATAGTGATTCGGACACCGAAGTTAGAGCTGATCAAGCATCAACTGAAGTACAGAATCTGAGGAATAAGGCTTCTTCACTAGAGAAGTTGTGGGAGATAGAAAAGCTACTAAATAGTCAATTGCGAAAGGCATTAGTCAAAACGATGGAAGAACAAGATAAGTTTAAGATCCAAATTGATCAGATGGGAGCCAAAAGCAACGTATCGTGTGCAGCTCCGAGCAAGAAGGGGAAAAGAAAGATAGAAGATCACGACATAGGAAAATATGATAAGAAGAAATGGAAAAAGATATGTTATATTTGCGGACATGAGGGACATATCTCTCATCATTGTCCCGAATTTAAGCTAGGCACATATTTTATTTATGGATTGGAAGGTCATCGAGTAAAAGGTTGTCCAGGATCAGGAAAAGGCGTAGTATAAGTACTATTTGGATATGTGTGTTCTACGATAAGTATTTCTGTGTTATATTATATTTCTAACCTTTGTATAAGTTGTAGCAGCGATTCCTGACTTTTGTGATCACAAAGGGATATAGGATGTTTAAAGCAGTATGTGCTATAAATTAGTTGAATGAATATGAATCTATGTTTGATTAATGGGATAAGTTTGAGATATTAAACTTATACGCTAAGGTTTAGAATGTAAGTTAATAAAATATAGATTATATTTTATTTAATCAGATAATGCTGCCAAGACGTCAAACTCGAAACCAAAGGGCAGAAGAATCTGTCAATAATGCTGGAGGACAACAACCAAACCTGATGCAAAATTTCGCGAACATGGTAGCTTAGGCCATGCAGAATAGAATGCCAGTGGCGGGAAATCAGCCAAACAATCGATGTGCAAACTTCAAGTATTTTAAGGCCGTAAGACCGCCGGAATTTAAAGGTACCATTGACCCAATAGAAGCCCAAACTTGCGTTAAGGAAATAGAAAAAGTGTTTGTAGGACCTAGGGTAGATGAGGGGCAAAAGATAGCTTTTGCTACCTATATGATGAAAGGAGAGGCGAATTTTTGGTGGGAGGCAAATCAAGCTACGGCATGAGAAGGAGTGATAGCATGGACTAGGTTTAAGACGCTGTTCTTTGAGAACTATTTCTCGGCTAGTGTACAGGCTAGGATGGAGGTAAAAATTATAGAATTGAAACAGGAGAACTTTACAGTTGCGGAGTATGCCGCAAAGTTTAATGAATTAGCTAGGTTTGCTCCACACCAAGTTGATACGGAGGCTAGAAAGGCAAGAAGGTTTGAGCTAGGCCTAAAACCCTGGCTCTACAATAAGGTGGTAGTGTTGCAAATTAATACGATTGTCGCACTCCTAAAAAGGCTATTATAGCTGAAGAGGGAAGTGAGGCCATGAGCCTCTACAATAAGGAAAAAAGAGCAAGGATAAGGTTGAAGGGGCAGTAAAGGTAGAAGCAGGTAGTGGTAGTGGGATTGGAAAAAAAAGTGGAATAATTTTGGAAATGTCCAAGTCAAACAAGAAGGTGTGAGAAAGCAGGCTGTATAGTGTAAGAATTATGGGAAGAATCATTCAGGAGAGTGTCTTAGTGGTAAGTTCGTGTGCTATAAGTGTGGGCAGGAAGGACATATCTCTCCTAACTGCCCCAATCCTAGGATGAACGTTTGGTGTTTTCTGTGTGGATCAACAGGTCATAAGGTAAAGGACTGTCCGAAAAGAAAAATAGATGTAGGAAGAGTGAATGCGTGGAAAGGTAGCGCACCACTGGCGATAATGGGACCAACTTCAACAAAATCAATCGCAAAAATCTTCAATATGACCGTTCAGGATACCGTAACAGCCAGGGATGGAACTCTAGGTATTATTCGAATCAAGTTTATTTTCTTATATATGATTTTCGTATATATATATATAGTAAATTATTTTATTAAGTAATTTTGAAGGAGAAATTTGAGTTCTGCTAAAAATCAAATTTTCGTATGATCAGATAGAGAAGCTTTAGGTTGAATAGTTAAAGATCAGTCCGATCGAATCTGATCGGGATCTACTTGAAGTTATTGTGTATGCTATTTGCTCTAGTGTTTATAAATTTTGAAGCGGTGATTCCGGGGGCGGAATCCTTATAAGGGAGGGTGGATGTAATAACCCAATATTTTCAATAAAAAATTTTTGCGAATAATGTTTTTATATATATAAAGGTGGGAATATGTGCAAAGTAAAGTATATGTATATATGCGATAAATAAAATGATTTAGATGAATAATTATAAATAAATTCTTTTTAAGAATTATTGATCGTTATAGATTATATTCCTATAATAAATTAATAATAATTGTATTGGTTATTTTCTGTAAATATATGATTATTGTATATAGGATATAATTGTTAGGATTATTATGATAAGTGGTGTAATACCCGATAAATTTCATGTCTTAGGAATACACCAATGAAATAAATATTTATTTGGATATAAATGATTTCATGCTATGTGACGAGTTAACTCAATTATATTAAAGTGATTAATGTGGAGTTGTAACAAACTTGTAGAAAAAGCCTTGTGTGGTGCGGTGGTGGGAAATATAAATAATAATATTAATCGACGAAGGAATTATTAAGTGAGCAATTAATTAATATTAATTGTTAATTATTATTGTAGAAAATTGACTAATTGTTAATATGTCTATAAATATAATAAGAATGTTATAGATAATTAATTGTTATAAAGATCCATAATTACATTAATCAATGAGGAACGGATTAATTAATGTTGGTGTTAATTAATCGAGAAAGTGAATAAATTATTTGGCATAAAATAAGTAAGTTATTAATATGATAAAATCATATTGACTGTTATGTGCATGTGAGCAATAATACGACTATACTATATAGTATAGTATGACTTTTATGTGACTATATATTAAGTTTTATGGAACTATATGTTATGAATATATCATGAAGGTGTATGTGACAATATGTATGTGGGTATATATTAAAATAATATACCATAAATATAATATAAGCTATTATTTTAATAAAGTATACCAGTGTGATAAAATATACATGTACTATATGTATGTTACATTTCCATATTACCTCTACAACCTTGAAATATTAAATATGTAAATCATATTATGGCACTAAGTTATAATGTATGGTTAATATGTGTATACAATATAGCATAAGAATAAGAGTTGTGTGTAAGTATATGGTCTAATGTTGCAAGAATGCTGGGTTAATTTGTTTGTCCCAAAACTAGTGTCCCAGTTGCTCATTTCTCAGCCACGTGAATCACATAGAAGCTAAGGCCTATTTCCTCTTCTTCCTTCCAAGATTTCTAGGAGATGATTATCGGGGGAGTGGTGGTTGTGATGAGTTTCAACCACCATCTACCAACTCCTTGTTAACCTTCATATAATCCTTCAATCCATGAGTTTGATTCAATGGAAAATTGATATGTCTATGTAAGAATTTTTCTATAAGTATGAACTCCTCCTTTCCAAATGCCATTGCTGAAGATTGTTAAGTGTGAGACTGAGAGCATACTAGTATTTCATTTTGGAGCAAGTTCACTTCACATTTGCAGAGGTATAAGCCCCATTCCTTGCTTTCCATTTTCATTCTCTATCAAACGAGTTTGAGTTCTTGAATTACAAATTTTTTGATTATGCCAAGTTGAATTGTAATTGGGTTGTTGAACACTTATGTAGTTGTTTTATAGGCTTATTAACATGTTTAGTATGCAATACGGCTTGGTTAAAGTCAAATTAGTGAAAAAAATTTGGGCGTTGGCTTGTTATCTGCCAAGGTCGGGAAGCCTCTAGACTGGAACGGGAGCCGCGCGGCCACGCTTCTCCTTAGTATAAATGGCGCGCGCCCGCACCCCTCTGCAGATTTTGTTGGTTCTTTTGTTATAATAACAAGTTTATGGAGCATGCTAATACAACTTAGTTGAGCTTATTTTAGTCCTTGACATCCATCCGAAGTATTAAGCTATATTAGTCCCAAATCAAAGCCCCGCGATCAACCATAACATAGCATAAGCACAGAATCATCAATTGATCAAAGAAGGTATAAAACCCTAGCATAATTTTTGTCCATAGATTTTGTGTTAGATGTTAATTTTTATTGTTAAAATATGTTGGTTGTAGTCCATTTTGACGATCTGGGTTGCTAAATGTTGGATCCATAACATTTAGAAGCTCAGATTTGTGTTTTCAAAAATCTGGAAAATTTGTTCTTGGTGGTCTGACAACGAATGTCAGACCTTATATCTCTGTGATCTGTTACGAATTTTGTGTTTTGAAACTTTGTAGTTGTAGTCTGATATGTTCTCTTGGATCTGAGCTTGGAATCAGGCTTAGATCGTATGTATATTGCAAGTTATAGAAGGTCAAACTGCGTTGACCGATCATGACTTGCAAGGTTTCTGGGTAACCCAGAAATGGGTTTTCACCGCCTGGCAGCATGTTTGAAGGCAAAGATATGTCAGATTATTGAAGCTTTGATGATGTTTTTATAACTGGATTTTAGACTATAATCTGGACTTTGAATCCTAACCTTTAGATCCCTTAAATACCCAACTGATATAACGTAGTGAGTGGTCAAATCAGGCCACTCAGTCACAATTTCATTTTCTAGAATTTCCATAATAGTGAAGAACACAAATTCTGACAGCCTTTGACCGGCTTGTATCTGCTTAATCTGTTGTTGTTATTGTTATGTTTTTTGATAGATCTACTCTTTGACATGTTGGCTAGACCCTGCAGCTTATAGATCACTAAAACAACACTTAGATCACAAGTTGTGTAGGCCCAAATATGAACAGTCGAACTGTTCTTCATTTCTGGGTAACCCAGAAATGAAGAACAGCCTCTGACAGCCACTTTGATTGCTTAGATCATTCAATTGATGCATGTTATGAATATTTTTGTTGCTGGATCTTGTAGTTTTACAGTAACACTACACTATCTGATCAACAAATTGCCCAGAAACACATCACACACGAATTTAATCTCGGTCAAAGTAGCTAGCCCAGTCTCTGCAGGAAATTCTGGGTTTGCTTGAAGAACACCAAGAACACCTATAGCGACGGTTCTGTCGTTATAGGTGGTCTTTAGCGACGGATATTATTTATTTTTCCGGAAATTAATAAAAAAATAGAAAAAATTAGTTTTTAATTATTAAAAATTATTTTAAATTCTGAAAATTAGTTTTTAATTATTTTAAATATATTTCATAAATATTTAATATTTTTGAAATATTAAAAGTATTTAATTTAGTTAATTATAATATTAAATAAATTGTTTAAAAATGATTTTAATATTGGAAAAATCATTAAAAATTATATTATGATATAAGAAAATATTTTAAGTTATTTTTAATGACTTTTAATATTTTGTTATAAATTTCATTAATAAATTGATATTAATGGTAATTAATTTATTTACTAAATGAAATAAATAAAGTAATTTTATTATATTAAAAATCATTTTAAATAATAATAAGGTATTTAAAAATATTTTAAGTTATAAAATATAACTTTTAATATTTAAAGATAAATTTCATTAATTAATTATTATTAATGATATTAAAGTTATTTAATAATTTAGTTTTAAAAAAATGATTTTAATATTATAAAAATCATTTTAAATGAAAATAAAGTGTTTAAAAATATTTTAAGTTAAAAAATATAACTTTTAATATTTAAAGGATAATTTCATTAATAAATTAATATTAATGATTATTAACTTATTATTAAAAATAGTAAATTTATTTAATAATTATATTAAATAAATAGTTTTAAAATGGTTTTATTAATTTAAAAATCATTTAAAAGGATAGAAATGAATTAAAAATATTTTAAATTATGAATAATGACTTTTAATATTTTGATAAATAGAACATTAATACCTTAATATTAGTGGTAATTATTTAGAAATGATTTTAAATGTTTTTAAAAATCATTTAAGGGTAATATTAATACTTTAAAAATATTTTGAGTTATTATAAATAACTTTAATATTTTGGAAATGATTTCATTAATAGTTTAATATTAATTAGATATTAATGATAATAGAATTATTTAGTATTTAAATCATTTAAAAATAATTTTGATGTTTGAAAATTCATGATAAATGTTTTAAGTTTATTATAAGATATTTAAAAATAATATGACTGATACGCATAGATATTGAGTTACAGAATAGAGTCTTAGACTCGATAATTACCCGATAAAGTTGTCGATACACCAACATGTTTCAGAAATTTATTTGAACTTAAATAATTTGATTGGATAAGTGATTATTTGTGATTCAATGGTTATTAAACCTATGTACCAATGTGATTAGGGTATGTGCTAACTGCAATAAGCAGTGTTATGTGTTATAGTATATTGTTTTAATCAAACGAATGATCTGATTAATGATAGGTCGTGAGATAAGCGATAAATCTAAATTACAAACTGTAAGCAGAGCTTCAGGCAAGTATCTAACCTTTGCATTTTCTTTATCCAATGGACGTGAGTAAGAATGTTTCTAAACTATATTATTACTGTACAGATTATGAACCTTATATTATATAAGCCCATTGAATATCAACATGTTTGTATATGGTAACTCAGATATATATATCAACATGTGATTAAATTGAATGATTATCCAAGTGGGGACACTTGTATAACCATTTCTAGAAATTAACGAACAGAATATATATATATATATATATATATATATATATATATATATATATGTTGAATTATAGATTATGGTTGAAACAAGATAAAACCTTTGATTTGGAACCCAAACAAGTATAAACATCCCTACAAGGAAAAACTTTTATGCGCCCAAGGCGGACAGAGTGAACGATACCCTCGTTCTTGCATGTAATATTGATCAATGCAGGGTACAACGGGCTGATCACCCCCGTGCCCGTAAGTTATGACGGTTTACAGATGAAGTTCTGTTTAACCTTTTTGAAAATGAAAACAATGTTCATAGTATGTCAATTTAACCCTATTTATAGTCATTACGTAGTTTCAAAAATTTGAAAGAGGATTGTTATGTTATCATTATCATTGGTACAGATTACTTCACAACTATTGAATCGTTGTAGAAGGGTAGTATAAAGAAAATATTTAAATTCTTTCAGCTTATATATATAACTGCTATTACTTGCTGAGCACTCAAATGCTCATCCTTGCTTAATTTAAATGTTTTCAGCTAAGTGTGAAGAACCAGAGAGCTCATGTAGAAACAATAGAAAAGGAAAGCTAACCAAATAAGATTTGTGGTAGTTTATGTATTAGTTTGATATTATTAAAACAAGTATGATATTAATTATCTATCATGGGTTGAAATGAATGTATTAAAGGTTGCGTACTTGGGAGCTAGACTCTGATAATTATGTAAATTAAGTTGACTTGTATATTATTGTTATTATTATTAGTATTATTCCGCTCATAGAAATGGTATCGTAAAACACCGAGTTCGGGTTTCAAGTACTTGGATTTGGGGACGTCACATCATGGTATCAGAGCTTAGGGTTAAAAATCTTAGGTGGGCTAGACCTTAGGCTATAACCTTAGAACAGAGGAAAACGTTGAAAATATAAATAACTCATATAGAGTTTAAAAAGAGATGAATTGACTAAATTCATCGTCAAACAAAATAAAAGATAACTTATATAAAACTCTTATTTGCTGTGTGTATTTACTATATGTTAATCAGGATAATTTATGTGTGTAGATGTCTGGTGGAAAAGGGTTGTTATATGCATATAGCATGAAGAAGAATTAAACCCATACACCCGAGCTGATATCGAAGCCAATAGCTGAAATAGAGGCTCGCAATGAAAACAACTCAGACGATGTGGTTATCATAGAAAATGTCGTACAAGATCCAGAGATGGTGGAGCTGACAGATAGTGATTCGGACAATAAAGTTGAACTTGACCAAGCATCAACGGAGGTGCAGGATCTGAGGAACAAGGTTTCTTCTCTAGAAAGACTATGGGAGATAGAAAAGCTATTGAATAGTCAGTTGCGTCAGGCGTTAATAGAAACAATGGAAGAACAAGATAAGCTTAAAATCCAAATTGATCAGATGGGAGCCACAAGCAACACTTCGTGTACAGCTCCAAGCAAGAAGGGGAAAAGAAAGATAGAGGATCATGACTTAGAAAAACCTGATAAGAAGAGAGGGAAAAGAATATGTTACATTTACGGACATGAGGGGCATACCTCTCATAATTGTCCCAACTTTAAGCTAGGAGCATGTTTTATATTTGGGATGGAAGGTCATCGAGCGAAAGGTTGTCCAAGGAAGAGGTGTAATAAATAGGTAAAGTATAGTTAAAGAATATGTAGTCAATGTTGAGTTCTTAAACTCGTAGAGTTCTTAAACTCATAATATATTGTAAGTTGGACGAACTAGATGTAGTTAGGTGTGAATGGATTATTGAGGATAATGGGAATATACAGATTTCTAAGCAATTGATCCTTAGTGGAGGCGTAAGAAATAAGTAGTACCAGTATTACTTTAATAAGTATGATTCTATGTTAAGTATATGATAGATGTGTTTGTATAAGGTAATATTTTTCAAATTTTATATAAGTTGTGTCAGCGATTCCTGACTTTTGAGTCACAAAGGAATATCGGATTATTAAAGCAGTATGTGCTATGGTATGTCAAGTGTTATGAATATGAGTCTATGATGGATTAATGAAATAAGTTGGTATAAAGATAGTAGATATTTATCTGTATACTGGTTACTACAGTAAACCAAAATTTTAAAATCTAATATTTTGAGTACATGATTGTTGGAATAGAAAGTTTTGTGTTATATGATTATACGTATACGATAAGGCTTAGAATAAAGAATAAATAGTGATAATGCTGTGAAGGAGACGAAAATGAAATACACAGAGAGAATAACCTGTTAACAAAGCTGGGAGACAACCAGACCCGATACAGAATTTTACGAATATGGACGATCAAGCTATGCAGAACGGAATACCAGTCGCAGGAAGATCAGTCAGATAATTGATAGACAAACGTCAAAGACTTCAAGGCCATTGTACTGCCAGGATTTAGAGGGTCAACTGACCCTGTAGCAACATTTGTAATATCTAAGATAATGAAGGGGCAAAAGATAGTTTTGTCACCTATACGATAAAAGGAAATGAGATAAAAGGAAAGTCTATGTGTTTAAGTGTGAATCAATGGAGTATAAAGTGGAATAATGTCCAAGAAGGAGAAAGGAGGCAAGTAATGCGAATACGGGAAAAAGGCAGCAGGACATTGGCAACAACGGGACCAACATCAACTAACAAACCAACGAAATCAACCGCAAGCATCTTCAACCTGACCGTTCAAGAAACTATAACAGCCGGGGATGCAACTCCAGGTATTACTCGAACCAATTTTATTTTTTATATATATTATTTTCTTATATATAGTAAATTAGTTTATAAAGAAATTTTGAGGGAGAAATTTGAGTTCTTTTAGAAATCAAATTTCCGTTTAATCAGAAAGATAAGCTTTATGTGTATAGTTAAAGATCAGTTCGATCAAACGATGATCGAGATCTACTTGCGATGATTGGGTATGCTATGTAACCGTGTATGTATAGATTTTTAAACGGTGATTCCGGGGACAAAATCTTTATAAGGGAGGGTGAATGTAACAACCCGATATTTTCTATATAAATAAATCCGAAATTTTGCGTATACATTTTTTTTTAAAGATGAGGATTTGTACAAGATAATGTGTATGTGTATTTATGTGGTAAATAAAAATATATTTATTACATAAATATTTACAAATAATTTTATTTAGAATTTTTGATTATTATAAAGTATATTCTTATAATAATTAAATTATGGTAGAAATGTTTTTATTAATTATTTTCCATAAAAATATAATCATATATATTTAAATAATATATGAAGTGATTTTTAGAATAATTATAATAATTATTTTATTATATGAATTTTAGTACAAGCTATTAAGTTGATTATTTTACCTTAATTATTAAGGTTAAATAGGAAGAATAAATCAGATATAGAATCTAAACCCTAATCTTTTTCAAATTGTAGGGGTTCATATTCAATCACATGCTTGTAATCGGGTTTGTAAGGTCGTAAAACTGAAACATGGAAGACGTTGTGGACATTCTCGAGTGCTGGAGGTAAGGCTACCTCATACCCAACTTCTCCAATCCTTCGCAGTACTTCAAAGGGTCCAATGAACATTGGGCTTAATTTTCCCTTCTTTCTGAACCTGGTCTTTTCTTTTTCAGGGAGAGACTTTCAAAAATACATAACTACCTGATTCAAACTCAACCTTTTTACGGTGTGGATTGGCATATTTCTTCTGCCTATCTTGAGATACTACTAGTCTTGTTCGGATCACTTTGACTATCTCTGCTATCTGTTGTACCAGTTTTGAACCTAGTAATTATGTCTCGCCAACTTAATCCCAATATAGCGGAGTTCTGCACTTTCTGCCGTATAACTCTTCAAAAGGCGGCATGCCAATACTAGCGTGGTAACTGTTGTTGTAGCTGAACTCTACGAGCGATAGATGATCATCCCAATTTTCTTTAAAGTCCATTATACAAGCTCTTAACATATCTTCTAATGTATGAATCATTCTTTCACTTTGCCCATCTGTCTGAGGGTGATATGTCGTACTCATTCTCAATTGCGTACCCATGCATTCCTATAGTTGTTTCCAGAAGTTTGATGTAAAGCGCGGATCCCTATCGAAAATAATTGACACCGGGACTCCGTGTCTTGAAACAATCTCTTTTACATATAACTTTGCCAACTAGTCTAAGTTGACTTTTATTCTGATTGAAAGGAAGTGTGCAGATTTCGTCAGTCGGCGAACGATAACCCATACTGCGTCATAGCCTTTCGGAGTTATCGGAAGGCCAACCACAAAATCTATCGTAATATGTTCCCACTTCTATTCTGGGATCTCTAATGGTTGTAGCAACCCACTCGACCTCTGATGTTCTGCTATCACTTTCTGACATGTCAGACATTTGGTAACACACTCTTCAACATCTAGTTTCAAATTTGGCCACCAAAAATGTTGTCGAAGATCTTGGTACATCTTGGTACTACCCGAGTGAATCAAATATCGTGAGCTATGAGATTCACTCAAAATGTCTTCCTTAATCTCTGGCACAGCCGGTACCCAAATTTTGCTTTTAAATCTCAGTATTCCTTCATTGTCCATCTTGAATCTTGGTTCGGTTTCTTCGGATATCTTCTTTTTCACTTTCTAACATTCTTCATCCTCTCCTTAACTTTATCCAGTAAGGTTGTACCAAATTGCATCTGGAACAACTTCTTGTCAATCTCTATAGGATACTTCACTTCCAATTCCAGTTTCTCCGTTGCTGAAATTAGCTTCTCCTGAGCGGTCAACCCTTTCTACTTAAGGCATCGGCAACCACATTTGCATTACCCGGATGGTATAAAATCTCACAATTATAGTCCTTAATTAACTCCAACCACCTTCTTTGGCGCATATTTAAGTCCTTCTATGTAAAAATATATTTCAGACTCTTGTGGTCTGTATATATTTCACACTTCTCCCTATAGAGATAGTGTCTCTAGATCTTCAAAGCAAATACCACCGCAACTAATTCCAAGTCATGGGTCAGATCATAGTCCTTTAGTTGTCGTGAAGCTTATGCAATGACTTTGCAATTTTGTATAAGCACACAACCAAGTCCTTTATGCGACGCATCACTATAAACCACAAAATTTCATGTGTCATCCGAAAGAGATAACACAGGTGTTGTACTCAACCTCTTCTTTAGTTCTTGAAAGCTTTCCTCACACTTCTTCGTCCAAACGAATTTCATTGCTTTCGTAGTCAAATTTGTCTGCGGAGTTTCTGTCTTGGAAAAGTCCTTAATGAATCTTCTGTAATATCCTGCCAATCCAAGAAAACTTCTTACTTCCGACGGCATTTTCGGTTGATCCCAGTTCATCACAACTTCGACTTTAGAGGGTTTTACCGAAATTCCATCCTTATCGATCACATGCCTAAGAAATTATACCCTCTCAATCCAAAATTCGCACTTCAAAAATTTGGCATATAACTTCTCCCTTCTCAACGCTTCTAACATTACCTTCAAATGCTTTACATGTTTTTCCTTGGTCTTCGAGTTCACCAAAATGTTGTCGATAAATACTACCACAAATTTGTCTAAAAACAGCTTGAACACTCCATTCATTAAGCCCATAAATGTTGTAGAAGCATTCGTTATACCAAATGACATCACTAAAAATTCGTAATAACCATATCGCGTTCTAAACGCTGTCTTCGGTACATCCTCTAGCCTCACCTTCAGTTGATGATAACCTCTCATCAAGTCTATCTTGGAAAAATATATCGCTCCCTTCAATTGATCAAATATGTCGTCGATCCTCGGTAATGGATATCTATTTTTAATCGTGACCTTATTCAGTTCTCTATAGTTGATGCAAAGACGCATCGTCCCGTCCTTCTTCTTCACAAATAACACCGGCGCTCCCCGCGGTGATACGCTTGGTTGAATGTACTTCTTGTCCAGTAACTCTTGCAGTTGGACCATCAATTCTTTCATCTCTACCGATGTCATTCGGTACGGTGCCTTCGATATTGGAGCCATTCTTGGTGCCAAATCGATCACGAACTCAACCTCTCTGTCTGGCGGAAGTCCTGGAAAATCGTCTGGACATACGTCTGCGAAGTCCCTCACTACTAGTATCTCCTCTATTTTCGGATTCTCTTTACGACTGTTGACTATGTAAGCTAGATATCCTACACAGCCTTATCTTAACAACTTCCTGGCCAGCATCATCGTCAGATAACTCGATTGTCTAGGCGACTTGCTACCATAGAATATAACATTTGACGGAGTCATAAGGTTAATACATTTCTTCTGGCAATTAATTACAGCCCCATAATTGATTAACCAATCCATTCCCAGAATAACATCAAATTCCCCAAGTCTGATAGGGATAAGATCTACGTTCATAATATTACCCTTAATATCCACCCTACAGTTCTTATGTACGTACTTAACAGGGATTATTTCTCTATTCACAATTTCTATATTCATGGGGTATTCTAACTCATCTTTAAGCAATTCTAAGTTCTTAGCAAAGTCATCGGATATAAATGAACAAGTAGCACCCTAATCAAATAATACATAAGCATTGGCTTTATTGATCAGAGTGATACCTAACACCACATTATGAGACTATACAACATCATGCACTGTCATGTTGAATGTCCCGGCGATTGGTCTGTTGGTTACGGTTGGTTCCGTGATAGTCAGAGCACTTCCACCGCTGCTTCCCCTATTCCCTCCTAATCATGCCCATCCATATCCATTCTTAGGACAATCCCTTGCCAGATGGTCCTTTGAGCCGCAAGTGAAGTAGGCGCCCTTCTTTGGGTTAGGACAGTTAGGTGTTATGTGGCTTTCCTGACCACAATTATAGCACACCCATTTTCCTTTCATTTAAACCCCCAGGTGAGCTTTCCCGCAGATCGGGCATGCTTCAATTCTCTTCTTTTGACCTCCTTGTTGATTTTCAGTTGACGAGTTATCAGACCACCTTCTCTTCTGGTTGTTACTTCCTCCCGTGTTACTTCCACTTGTAATAACCTGATATTTTCTATATAAATAAATAATAAATTTTGCATAGAAATTTTTTTTTATTTATTTAAAAGGTGGGAATATGTGCTAGGTAATATGTATGTATATTTGTGATAAATAAAAATTTATTTATTTCCTGAATAATTACAAATAAATTTTTAAAGAATTATTAATCATTATCAACTATCTTTTTATAGTAATTAATTTTATAGTAGAAATGGTTTTAGTATTTATTTTCTATGAAAATAAATTTATATATTATTTAAATAATATATGAAATGATTATTAGTATTATTGTAATAAATAATTTATTATATGAATGTATTTAAATTAGTTAAGCTAATTATTTTTAATTTAATTAATAATGGTATGTATATGCAAGATAAATCAGATATGGAATCCAAACCCTAATTTTGGATATTTATCAAGGAATGAGAATAATAATATAATATTAATTTTATTTCAGTGTGATAAATATGTACTGTATTTGCACAGATTGATAATTGGCCGATTATTGTGTGACAGTACAAAAATCTTGTTTTACTGTGCTAAACCCTAATTTTAAACTCAAATTAGAGTACAAGATTTTTATGTAATCGTGATAATGTGATTAACGACCTAATTATAGATATTAACCTTAATTAGGGAAACCCTAATTTTTTAAAACCCTAATTAATATTAATAAATTCTAATTTCTATATTTGGAACCCTAATTGTCAAATTGGGAAACTCTAATTGCTAAATTATAATGTTTAATGTTAATTAGTGGACCTTAAACCTAAGTTTCATGTTTTATGTAATTAGATAACCTAATCTAATTAAGAAACCCTAATTTGGAATTTTAGAAACTAAAATTTTTATTTTATTTTATTTTAAAGCCTAATTGAAATCCTAAAAAATCTTTATGCCAAACCTTAGGGTTAAACCCTAAGGGTTTGCCATGATTACCTTTGTGCCATTAAAATCATATGACAAATGACTAAAGTACCCTTTTGTGCATTATTGAAGCTAACATATGGATTTTTGACAAGTGTGAGAGTGGGTGACCTAATCTAACAATCCCATGTGCTAAAAAACTCCAGTAATTCAACCCTTTCTCAGCCAAATACATTGCATGCAAGTGTTATATAAAGATTGGAAGAGAGAAAATTTCATTTGTTAGCTCATTTGTGCACTTGCTCTCCACCAATCCTTTCTCTCTCAAAACCTAAGAAATACAGTAGTATATCAGTCACAAAATCAAGCCCCACGAATTCCACTAACAGATTAGTACCCTAGAACCAAATCTGATCCTTAATGAGGTGTTAAATGTTAAGTTTTTTTGTATTAAACATGTTGTTTATAGTGTATAATGATGATCTAGGTTGATAGATGTTAGATCCATAACATCTATAGGCTTGGATTTGAAGATTTTCAAAATCTGGAAAAACTAGAAATTTGTGTCTGACAACGTAATGTCAGACCCTGTAAATCCTTGTCTGTTTATGTTTTTGCTTATTTGAAAGTTTAAACTTGTAATATGTTACGAGATCTGTACTTTGGAACTTGATTCAAGGTCAGATCATGAACCAATTGCATAATATAGGTGGTCAAATCCCGTTGACCGACCATGACTGGACAAAATCTGGGTAACCCAGATCTTACCCAGAATGGTCTAACAAGAACTTTGTGGCCTCTGATCTTACTGGTTGTTGTTGATTTGTTATTTTGAATGGATCTAGGTTGTAGTATGTTTGTTAGACTACATTCTCATGCCTTATGATCACTTAAAAATCAAATAGGTGGATCGTAGTGGACGGTCAAACCAAGCCGGACGAGCATGAAAGCTGTGTTTCTGGGTAACCCAGAAAACGATTGAACATGTCGTCTGACATGGGTTGACCGGCATTGATCTGATAAATCTGTTGTTGTTATGTTGCTTTTATTTAATGGATCTCTTCATGTACATGTTGGTTACATACTGCAAAGCTTAGATCACAAAAGAATTTCACGAAAAACAAGTTGTAGAAGCCCAAAGGTGGACAGTCGAACTGTTCTTCATTTCTGGATAACCTAGAAATGAAGAACAGGTTTGACAGTCCCTTTGAAGGCTTAGATCTCGTTGGTTTCATGCTTTTTGGCCATGTTTGTTGTTGGATCTTGTAGTCTGACATTAGTACTACAAGATCTGACCAACAACAAGCCCAAAAACATATTACACAGTTCATGATTCAAGGTCAGACTAGCTAACTCGAAACTGGCTATGAATGTTCTTGAGGACTCAAGAACACCAAAGGCTACACTTTCTGTCGCTAAAAAGCTACTGCGACAGTTTATTTAATTTTAATTATTTAATTTTCCAAAAATCATTTGAAAATAGTAAATAAATTCCAAAAATTATTTTAAAAATTATTTTAAGTTATAAAAAATTAACATTTAATAATTTGACATATTTTTCATAAATATTAGTATTTATTTAAATAATATTGATATTTAATTTATTTAATAAATGCATTAAATAAATTAATTAAAAATAATTTTATTATATTAAAAATTATTTTAAATGATAATAAGGTATTTAATAATATTTTAAGTTATAAAACATAACTTTTAATATTTTAAGATAAATTTCATTAATTATTTAATATTAATGATATTAGATTTATTTAATAATTATATTAAATAAATTAGTTTAAAAATGATTTTAATATTAGAAAAATCATTTTAAATGAAAATAAATAGTTTTAAAATATTTTAAGTTATAAAGTATAACTTTTAATATTTAAAGGTAAATTTCATTAATAAATTAATATTAAATGATATTAGAGTTATTTAATAATAATATTAAATAAATAAATTAAAAATGATTTTATTGATTTGAAAATCATTTAAAAAGGAAATAAATGTTTTAAAAATATTTTAAGTTATAATTAAAGACTTTTAATATTTTGATAAATAATACATTAATATTTAAATATTAATGGTAATTATTTAAAAATAATTTTAAATATTTTAAAAATCATTTAAGGGTAGTATTAATACTTTAAAAATATTTAGAGTTATTAGAAATAACTTTAATATTTTAGAAATGGTTTTATTAATAATTAAATATTAATGATAATAGAATTATTTATTATTTAAATCATTTAAAAATGATTCTAGTGTTTAAAAAATCATGATAAATTATAATAATTACTTAAAAATTATTATAAGGCTATGAAAAATAATATGACTGATATTTACATTTATTGAACTACAGAATAGTGTTTTAGACTCGATAATTATCCGATAAAGTCGTCGGTACACCGAATTGTTTTAGAAATTGATCTGAACTTAGATAATTTGACTAGATATGTATTTGTTTATGATCAAATGACTGTTAAACATATGTGACAATGTGATTAGGTTATGTGCTGACTGCAAATAGCAGTACTATGTGATATGATAAATTATTCTAATCGAACGAATGATCTTATTAATGATAGGTTGTGGTATAAAAGATAAAACTAAGTTGCGTTATTGTAAGCAGCAGCTCAGGCAAGTATTCTATCTTTGTATTTTATTTATGCAATGGACATGCGTAAGTGAATATCAGAACTATTCTTTTTCATTGTTCAAATATCTTAACCTTTATATATACTTATGCAATGATTCTGTATAAGTAAGTTATTAGATTATAATATGTTGTACAAGTTCTTTAATACTGTTATTATAGATCAAGATATTTATTCTGTTCGTTAATTTCTAAATATGGTTAGACAAGTGTCCTCACTTGGATAATCATTGTATTTAATCACATGTTGATATATACCCATTAACTTCCGGTATGTATACATTAATTAACAACCGTCTAAGCTATTTGACTCAACTAGACACAGATCTAGAAATATCGTTGAACATGATAGATGTGACAACCCCAAAACAGGTCCATTCCACCCAACCCATTCTGAGTCGTCAAATACATGGTACAGAAAACAACTACAACTTTATTACAACAATTGTCGTGCAAAATACAACAACACATATGCTGTGAGTTTGGATACAAATATATATCAAATGTGACTCATGTTCCAACCGTGGACATCACCTCACAATAACACCTTACATAAAGGTATAGTCAAAAACTGTTTTAGAAATTAGAATCTTTGGGAAGTGCTCAAGGAAACCTTCGTACATGGGAGGCCACGCGTCTAGGTTATGATAGATATCATATGGCCACAGAATTATCCTTGGTTGACCCAATAGACCCCAAAGAAAAATGAAAAGATTACTATCATATTCTTCCCAATGGTGAGTCTTCTCTTGACTTATCATTATCTCCACTATCTCTAATTGAGAATTATACTTCAAACAAACACCAAGATTATATAGGTAGTGCCCATAGATATACTCAGCAAGTGGATGAGCACAACCCTGTCCTATGATGACACGAGGTTGTATGTCATTAGACATCTTGTATGATAGTGACAAAACACCCTTCCAACGTTGGGTTCGCCTCACCCTATTTTCTTCACCAAATATAACTACTAAATGATGACCACCGTTCTATTCCCTTGTTACCCCCGCTCGACCCAGCTACACTCTTATTACCTGAAAGGAATTGTGAAGCAAAAGGGTGAGCACAACTAGCTCAGTAAAGAATATCATGACTAAAGATAATTAAATTATCAATAGCCTTCATCAATAATAAATCAGAGATTTAGAACATATGGTAAATGATAAAAATTTCAACCATAGTTGCAGCGGAACGAGCAATCCATTAGAAGAGTCAAATAGACTATAAAGTCTATTATCTTCTCCATGTTAAAAATCCACCAACAATATTTTATCCATGTAACATCACTCAACAGTTCCTTTCCACAATCATATGAATAACTCATAATCATAATTGTGACCATAAATTTTTCTTCGCACCCAGGACGAAGAATATTTTCATCACCTGTCTTTACCTGAAACATCAAAGATCATGGTTATACCAAATCACATTCCTGTTTATAATCATACTAACAAATCCATCTTTGCACTACGGCCAAAGATATTCATCAACAAACCATCTTTGCACTACGGCCAAAGATATTCAACAACAGTTCATCTTTGCACTACAGGCCAAAGATATTCAACAACAGTTCATCTTTGCACTACAGGCCAAAGATATTCATCAACAAACCATCTTTGCACTACGGGCCAAAGATATTCAACAACAGTTCATCTTTGCACTACAGGCCAAAGATATTCAACAACAGTTCATCTTTACACTACAGGCCAAAGATATTCATCAACAATTCATATTTGCACTACAGGCCAAATATATTCATATCTCAAAGAAATATATAATCATTTCAGAATTTATATAAACAATAATTATAACCATGTTGATCAATTCACCTTTGCACTTAAGCTTAAGATATTCAATTATAAATTCAATGGTCATGATCATACCAGTCACAATTCAACTTTGCACTACAGGCCAAAGAGAACCCTAGTCATGATCATACCAATAATCTACCCATCTTTACACTCCAGTGAAAGAGAAATTCAACATCAGGGTTATGAAAATGTTATATATGATAATAAAATCAATATAATCAACATATAGATTTAATCTCAAGAGTAATATTCGTAACTCATGAATAGTAACCCCGACACAAAAGATAGAAATTCTACAATAAAATTCATACCAATATTTCGGTATAATGATATTGAAAGAATAACATTACTTAAATTTATAAATAATTTATTTTAATTGTTTACACTTTACTAATTAATGCATTTAATCATCATAAAATGCCAACTCTTACAATTTCATCATCAATAACCAAAACCCTCATCAAAAATCTGCATATACCTCATATAGGATTCTCAAGCCATAAAATCCTATTTTCCAATTTTCTTTCTTCACAAAACATATTTAATTCATTTACTCATAGCTAGACTATTTTCATGAAAAATACCAAATCAGTTCTAAAAATATTTCTTTTCTGGAATTTAGCATAATATAGTCCTATAGTGAACATATATTTTTCTCAGAATTTTTAAAAGTCATTTACTATTTTTCATATGGCCAAAATAGCCGAATATTTAGACATTTATCAAAAATTGTACTTTTGTCTAAAAATTCTGAAATTCACAGAGTATACTCCTATCATATACATGTACTCCCAATAAAAATTTCATCAATTTTGGAGTTAACCACAAGGAATTATAAGCTGTTACTTTTAAAATAGTCTTTTCTCATAAAATTCATAACTCTCAATTTATACATCCAAAAATCATCATTTTTGGACACAATCAATAAAACTCATTAAAATATCATTTCAAATTTTTTCATAATTTTTGAACTTCAGAAAAATTACGAAACTGAAAATCATAACAACCCTTAAAATCCCTTACTATCCCTTACAATCCCTTACAATCCCTTACCTCAAAACAGCATTACTTCTGACCGGAATGTAAAGCCGAAGAAAACTTGCACTGAATAGCAACTCTCAAAGTATCTAAATACTCACAAAATATGCTTCATAATATAGAGAGAGAAAGAGAGAAAGCTTATGTTTCTGGTGTGATTTTCAATTCTAACTTAGCCCTCTATTTATAGGAAAATTTTGGTAGGTTTGACCTGCAACCTGATGGCTTTACCTGCTACTATTCCCACCCACCACATTTGAAATATAATTCAGCACATTTCTTCACCAACCACAAGTGGTGCCCACCAATTCTAGAATTTTCCATCAAAATGATAAACTCCGAAAATTCAACAATTTCTGAACCAGTCATCTCGTAAAATTCATAATAAATCATACGTTCATTTTTGACGGTTCAAAATTTGTGGGCATATACTCAACTTATATATGTATAACATATCCAAAAATTATCACGATCCAACGGTCGGATTAAAAATTATAACCCCCGCAAAATATCTCAAAAACCCTGATTTTTAATACCTCAATTCCGACAAAAATACTGATAAAAACCTCAACATTAACTCCTTCATTTTTAACCACAAAAATATATCCCTCATTTATATCCACATAATATAAATATTTCCTTATCATATGAATCAATAATTAATTATTCACAATTAATATTACAGAATCACATTTATGACAACCAGGCCGTTCCCAGGAAAGAGGGGGCTTTCCAATAAGATTTCTCCTTACTGGCGCGCAATTAGATGACCAAACCTCTCCTTAGACAGAACTTTCTAGACATTGCCAATAATGTTATCTAATAATATTATTCAAATAATATGAATTATTGATCTGATAATAGAAAATATTGTGCAACAACAATTATTGAAACAACAATAATATAAAATATCAACGCAGCAATTATTAAATCAATAAAATAAAATATTGAACAGTAATTACTGTAACAATTATTGAGTAGTGCCTTCTTACGTAAGAATCAATAATTTCAAAAATACTGTGCAATACCGTGTGCTACTGTGCAATAACGCGTATTACTGTATTTTAACCACGGGGTATTCCAACAGTGTTAACGGTAACAACTACGCCGTTATTTGTAAAAACTTAAATTTATCGTTTTCTTCATCCGACAGTTATTCGTTATGGGGCCCACAAATAGCTGCGCCGTCGTACGAATATTCCCCGACAGAAAGAATATTCCACGACCAAACGAATATTCCCCGACAACAATGAATATTTTATAACCACTTGTGTATTTTGAAAAAAAATCATATATCACCCTTAACTTTAACATTTATCAATTTAACCATTTACTGAATAGTAATTATAAGAAAAATTGAATACTTTTATTTCATAAAATTCGGGGTCTTACAATCTCCCCTCCTTATGAAATTTCGTCCCCGAAATTTACGTACCTGGTATTTCAAAGAGTTGAGAATACCTTCTTTCATTTCAGATTCATCTTTCCTGTCATCATAATTTCTCCATTGCTCATCTCCTGTATTTTCAATATCATTCTAGAATACAGCTTCAAAACAAGGGTTAATTTAACAAATTAACATATCACATAATATCCAATATTATGACTGACCAACAAATAAGCTTAGGTAGGACACACTAGCGAAGGATTTACTCATCTCTCCCCTCCTAGTTGGATTCTCCGATCTCCGCCAGAGATCATATCCCTAAGCTCTGATACCACCTGTGACAACCCCAAAACAGGTCCATTCCACCCAACCCATTCTGAGTCGTCAAATACATGGTACAGAAAACAACTACAACTTTATTACATAATTGTCGTGCAAAATACAACAACACATATGCTGTGAGTTTGGATACAAAATATACCAAATGTGACTCATGTTCCAACCGTGGACATCACCTCACAATAAACACCTTACATAAAGGTATAGTCAAAAACTGTTTTAGAAATTAGAATCTTTGGGAAGTGCTCAAGGAAACCTTCGTACATGGGAGGCCACGCGTCTAGGTTATGATAGATATCATATGGCCACAGAATTATCCTTGGTTGACCCAATAGACCCCAAAGAAAAACGAAAAGATTACTATCATATTCTTCCAATGGTGAGTCTTCTCTTGACTTATCATTATATGTCGCACCTTACATTTAATACCTATCAGTTTGCCACTCGCATAACGCGTCCCCTACGGAGAGTCTGGCCTTCGGTGCATCCCCATCAAACAGGAAGTCACAGCGAGAGGCTCGGGCTCTATAACTTATAGCTCTGATACCAAATGTAACGACCCAGCTACACTCTTATTACCTGAAAGGAATTGTGAAGCAAAAGGGTGAGCACAACTAGCTCAGTAAAGAATATCATGACTAAAGATAATTAAATTATCAATAGCCTTCATCAATAATAAATCAGAGATTTAGAACATATGGTAAATGATAAAAATTTCAACCATAGTTGCAGCGGAACGAGCAATCCATTAGAAGAGTCAAATAGACTATAAAGTCTATTATCTTCTCCATGTTAAAAATCCACCAACAATATTTTATCCATGTAACATCACTCTACAGTTCCTTTCCACAATCATATGAATAACTCATAATCATAATTGTGACCATAAATTTTTCTTCGCACCCAGGACGAAGAATATTTTCATCACCTGTCTTTACCTGAAACATCAAAGATCATGGTTATACCAAATCACAATTCCTGTTTATAATCATACTAACAAATCCATCTTTGCACTACGGGCCAAAGATATTCATCAACAAACCATCTTTGCACTACGGGCCAAAGATATTCAACAACAGTTCATCTTTGCACTACAGGCCAAAGATATTCAACAACATTCATCTTTGCACTACAGGCAAAGATATTCATCAACAAACCATCTTTGCACTACGGGCCAAAGATATTCAACAACAGTTCATCTTTGCACTACAGGCCAAAGATATTCAACAACAGTTCATCTTTACACTACATGCCAAAGATATTCATCAACATTCATATTTGCACTACAGGCCAAATATATTCATATCTCAAAGAAATATATAATCATTTCAGAATTTATATAAACAATAATTATAACCATGTTGATCAATTCACCTTTGCACTTAAGCTTAAGATATTCAATTATAAATTCAATGGTCATGATCATACCAGTCACAATTCAACTTTGCACTACAGGCCAAGAGAACCCTAGTCATGATCATACCAATAATCTACCCATCTTTACACTCCAGTGAAAGAGAAATTCAACATCAGGGTTATAGAAAATGTTATATATGATGATAAAAATAATATAATCAACATATAGATTTTAATCTCAGAGTAATATTCGTAACTCATGAATAGTAACCCGACACAAAAGATAGAAATTCACAATAAAATTCATACCAATATTTCGGTATAATGATATTGAAAGAATAACATTACTTAAATTTATAAACAATTTATTTTAATTGTTTACACTTTACTAATAATGCATTTAATCATCATAAAATGCCAACTCTTACAATTTCATCATCAATAACCAAAACCCTCATCAAAAATCTGCATATACCTCATATAGGATTCTCAAGCCATAAAATCCTATTCCAATTTTCTTTCTTCACAAAACATATTTAATTCATTTACTCATAACTAGACTATTTTCATGAAAAATACCAAATCAGTTCCAAAAATATTTCTTTTCTGGATTTAGCATAATATAGTCCCATAGTGAACATATATTTTTCTCAGAATTTTTAAAAGTCATTTACTATTTTTCATATGGCCAAAATAGCCGAATATTTAGACATTTATCAAAAATTGTACTTTTGTCTAAAAATTCTGAAATTCACAGAGTATACTCCTATCATATACATGTACTCCCAATAAAAATTTCATCAATTTTGGAGTTAACCACAAGGAATTATAAGCTGTTACTTTTAAAATAGTCTTTTCTCATAAAATTCATAACTCTCAATCTATACATCCAAAAATCACCATTTTTGGACACAATCAATAAAACTCATCAAAATATCATTTCAAATTTTTCATAATTTTTGAAGTTCAGAAAAATTACGAAACTGAAAATCATAACAACCCTTAAAATCCTTACTATCCCTTACAATCCTTACAATCCCTTACCTCAAAAGAGCAGTACTTCTGACTGGAATGTAAATGCTGAAGAAACTTGCACTGAAATAGCAACTCTCAAAGTATCTAAATACTCACAAAATATGCTTCATAATATAGAGAGAGAAAGAGAGAAAGCTTATGTTTCTGGTGTGATTTTCAATTCTAACTTAGCCCTCTATTTATAGGAAAATTTTGGTAGGTTTGACCTGCAACCTGATGGCTTTACCTGCTACTATTCCCACCCACCACATTTGAAATATAATTCAGCACATTTCTTCACCAACCACAAGTGGGGCCCACCAATTCTAGAATTTTCCACCAAAATGATAAACTCCGAAAATTCAACAATTTCTGAACCAGTCATCTCGTAA
This sequence comes from Panax notoginseng, assembly GCA_016801055.1. Taxonomy (NCBI): domain Eukaryota; kingdom Viridiplantae; phylum Streptophyta; class Magnoliopsida; order Apiales; family Araliaceae; genus Panax; species Panax notoginseng. The sequence continues at coordinate 79,989,393 of CM029015.1, read as the reverse complement.
AATTCATAATAAATCATACGTTCATTTTTAACGGTTCAAAATTTGTGGGCATATACTCAACTTATATATGTATAACATATCCAAAAATTACCACGATCCAACGGTCGGATTAAAAATTATAACCCCCGCAAAATATCTCAAAAACCCTGATTTTTAATACCTCAATTCCGACAAAAATACTGATAAAAACCTCAACATTAACTCCTTCATTTTTAACCACAAAAATATATCCCTCATTTATATCCACATAAAATAAATATTTCTTATCATATGAATCAATAATTAATTATTCACAAATAATATTACAGAATCACATTTATGACAACCAGCCGTTCCCAGGAAAGAGGGGGCTTTCCAATAAGAATTTCTCCTTACTGGCGCGCAATTAGATGACCAAACCTCTCCTTAGACAGAACTTTCTAGACATTGCCAATAATGTTATCTAATAATATTATTCAAATAATATGAATTATTGATCTGATAATAGAAAATACTGTGCAGCAACAATTATTGAAACAACAATAATATAAAATATCAACGCAGCAATTATTGAATCAATAAAATAAAATATTGAACAGTAATTACTGTAACAATTATTGAGTAGTGCCTTCTTACGTAAGAATCAATAATTTCAAAAATACTGTGCAATACCGTGTGCTACTGTGCAATAACGCGTATTACTGTATTTAACCACCGGGTATTCCAACAGTGTTAACGGTAACAACTACGCCGTTATTTGTAAAAACTCAAATTTGTCGTTTTCTTCTTCATCCGACAGTTATTCGTTATGGGGCCCACAAATAGCTGCGCCGTCGTACGAATATTCCCCGACAGAAAGAATATTCCACGACCAAACGAATATTCCCCGACAACAATGATTATTTTATAACCACTTTGTTATTTTGAAAAAAAAATCATAATTCACCCTTAACTTTAACATTTATCAATTTAAACCATTTACTGAATAGTAATTATAAAAAAATTGAATACTTTTATTTCATAAAATTCGGGGTCTTACAATAGAACTTTATTGTATCCAATTAAATTATTTTAGTTCAGATTCCCGACTAAGTATGAACATTTTTGTACACCTAAGGTGGATAAGATGAACGATAATCTCGTTCTTGCATGTAGTATTAATCAATGCAGGGCATAACAGGCTAATCACCCCACGTGCCTGTAAGTTATGACAGTTTACAAATGAAGTTCTGTTTAACCTTTTTAAAAATTAAAAATAAAGTTCATAGTCTGTCGACTGCTTCCCATGTATAGTCAGTACGTAGTTTCAAAAATTTGATATAGAATTTGATATGTTGTAATTATTGGTTCAGCTTACTCACAACTGTTTAATTCGTTCTAGGATAGTTTATTCAAAGAAAACATTTACTTCTTTCAGCTAATAATTATTGTTGCTATTACTTGCTGGGCAATCAAATGCTCATCCTTGCTTTAAATTATAATATTTTCAGCTAAGCGTGATCAACCATAAGGTTCAAGTAAGAATAAAGGGAAGGGAAAGATGGCAAAATAAATTTGTGTTCTCTTATGTAATAGCTAGAACTTTATAAAAGGACAACAATATTTATATATTATCATGAAATATAATGTATTAAAGGTTGGAAACCTGGGTATTCAAACTCTGATATGTAAATTAAGTTTAATATTTATATTATTGTTATTATTATTAGTAGTATTTCGCTCATAGAAATGTTATCGTGAAGCACCGAATTCGGATTTCAAGTACCTGAATTTGGGGGCGTCACACCACTGACCTTATTAATTCCCTCATTTTCACTCTTCTTCTTCTACTGATTCTGATTATACTTAGTCACCGCATCGCTTCCACCTTCAGCGAGGATGGCCTTCTCCAACACTCCAACAAAAGTTTTCAACTGAAATATTGACACTTTACTATATAACCAGGGCTTCAGTCCCTATTCAAACCTTCTTGCCTTTCTCTCATCTGTGTGCACTTGATATGTGGCGAACCTAGCCAACTCATTGAATCTTGTCACATAGTCTAGCACAGACATATTTTCTTGCTTCAATTCTAGAAATTGTACCTCTATTTGGTTCTGCGAGCTTGTCAAAAAGTACATCTCGAAGAGCATCTCCTTAAACCTCTCCCAAGTGATCACACATTCTCCTCCACGGACCTTATTTACTTGCCACCAATAACTGGCCTCTAACTTTAAGATGAACGTTGTATAGGCAATTTTCTGGTCCTCTCTGACTCTGGTGACGTCAAAAACTTTTTGCATCTCCATAACCCAAGTTTGAACTTCAATCGGGTTCATGGAGCCTTTAAACTCTGGTGGTCCTACCACCTTGAAGTCCTTGAATGTTGTTTTCGATGGAGCTTGAGGTTAAATGTTAATTGTTCCAGCTAATAAGTTCTCCAATTGTTGAACGGGGTTAGCATTGGTGTCATTGTTGTTGTTCGTCGATTCTTCTTGAGCTGGTTGACGGTTTGGTCTTCTTCTCGGTGGCATATTTCTGTTAAAATATATGCTTATTAGATCTTTATCCAATGCTCTAAATATTTAAGGTTTAACTTAAACATTTTAACATACTCACTTAACATATTTTCTCAAATAACTCTGATATATTTATTTAATCAAAAGTTTTAACAAACTACGATAGCATCACTACTATTTACATCAACTATCCCGAGATAAAGAATCTATAGGATTTAAAGTATAAAAATATTCCTCTGTTTATAAACACATCGAAATTAACATTTTTAACTACCAGATAGGTTTTCACATAATTAAATTAATTCTATCACTGCCTGCTAAGGCATTGAATAACTTTGCTACATTCTTCTTCCATAATGCGGGACATCATTCTGCGATCTAGCATATACGATGGTAGTCCTTCGAACTGAATTGGATATCTCATAATTCGATCCTGGGCCTCATCCATCGCCTTATGAAGAGTAGAGTGCGTCTCCTCAAGCTTAGCCTTCTTTGCCCGATGGTTCTCTTTTGCAAGATCTGCACGTCGTGATTCCCTTACCCAAGCCTCCTCTGTAATGGTCAACCTTTCTGAGTTCTCTTTCAGTTCATTCTTTAACTTCTCTATTTCCTCAGACTTCTCCTCGGTTTGATCCTTCTCGTGAACTAAATCCCACTCTACGTTTCCCAGACGTGTGTGAAGAGTCATAACCTCCCTATCCCTCTGCTCGATAGTAAGCTGTTGAATAACCGTCCACTCATTCAGCTCCTGAACAGTATCTCTTAACTCTATGTTAAGATCATATAGCTCGTCGTACATCCCGACACTGATAGAGTTCGGTGGGAACTCATCTTCTTCCTCTTCTTCCTCAGGATCCTCCTCTGGATCAGGCTCAGGCTTAGGCTCAGGCTCAGGCTCAGGCTCAGGCTCAGGCTCATGCTCATGCTCCTGACCAACAACAGTGATCAACAGAGATGGCTCTCTCTGTACTAACTACTCCTTGACGACATAAATGTCTCAATGCTCCTCCTCTATAGGTACTCGGGGTTCCTCCTCCCCAACTCGACTAGATCCTCCAACATCTAACATCCTGACAACACAATTTTAAGTTTTAGTTAATAATCGATATTCACGAGTACATAAGTTTATCACATAAACACATAAAGTCTTTTATTATCTTCAATGAATTAAGGAATTCATTTCTTAAAACTCGATAAGAGTTTATAACCACTATGTTCTCGATCTCCTATAAGGCTATTATCTAAGGTTGTTTCCCCCACCTAAGGTTCGTAACCTACAGCTTTGATACCAACCTGTGACACCCCCAAATTCGGGTACTTCAATTCCCACGGGATTTGGTTTTCACTGTACTAACATCATATGTCTATCTACCCATAATAATTGAAAACCATAAAATAGATAGAATTAAATCCTCCCATTAAGGAGTTACAACATCTGAAAATAAATACATCAATCCCAGGTAATACTAACCTTAAATCTCAAATGCGAAAACATAATCAAATATTAAGCCTTACACAAATTAAACATAAGTCTGAAACATATCATAACAAATAAACAACAAGTCTTCATCACTTGTTAATCCTGCCCTTGCATTTGCTAGTGTAAGGCTCGTCAGACCTTTCGTTCTTAACTACAATGTTATTATTACGCAAGAGTGAGCACGATTGCCCACAAGTATAATAATGTACAACAATATAATAACATGCGAGTGAATCAAAGACTTCTGAAATAAGAAACTTGACTTTTGAATCAAGAATGAATAACAAGAATCAAAAGACTTCTGAGGGTCATAAGACATTGAACTATGTCCTAGGTTATCAAGTGTTATACCTGAAACCTTTAACAATCATAAGTCTATGGACTCTTCTACTCGTACTAAGGGAGATCAACCCTTAGTACCATACTGTGCACAATATCTCAACGCTAAAGCATAAGTAATCCCCTATAACATGATTGTTCATCTCAGTTTGACATTAGAGTCCGTACCAAAGGAAGTTTGGTTTGGATAAATTCAATAATAGTTCTGAAATTTAGAACACTCATCAACTATGGACTAGTCGAATCATTAAGGGTTCGCTAGTCTTACAAGGTTTCAAAATGAACTGATACTCAATTTGAATAAAAATTCTAAAAAGGTATAAAATCGAATAAGTATTGTTTGACTGAATTCATGCTTTAAAAGAATTATATCACCTAATATGAAGTCTTGAACTTGAACAATTAAGAACAAGAACTTACTCGATATAGAATACAACTCTAAGACTTGATTAATGAGTAATTTAGAATTTAAGAAACTTGCTTAACAACAATAATTTAGAAATAGAATATTTGCTCAATATAAAAGTAAGGTTTAGAAACTTGCCTCTTGCACAAGCTACGATTAATGCACGTTCTTTATTAAATCCTACATATCAATACATTCACAATACCCATTAATCAATAGTTCGATATACCTATCGAATCCTAACATTGGTCTTTGAATATGTTATTAGACTTTTAAGTCTTATTAATTAATCACATAACGTAAGTTAGTTAACATATTATTATATGATTTGACATGTCTTCATGTTCATTAAATTAGGTTTTAAAAACATATTTTTAAAACTTGAACACTTTAAAAAAAATTTAAAGTTCTGTAGGTAGGGCGCGGGCGCTCTACATTTGTTCTCTGAAGCGGCACGAGCGCGCTGCACGGAGTAGGCGCGCTCCATTTATTCTTTAAAGCGGCGCGGAAGCGCTGCACGGCGCGGGCGCGCTCCATTCGTTCTTTGGAGCGGCGCGACCGCGCTACGACGCAGACCCAGATTCTGCAGTTCGCGAAGAACACACATAACAACCCAATAAATCCCAAATTAAACTAACACGATGAATTTTAATGCTATCCAAGAATTATAGACTTCACAAAAATATCACATAAAGTCTTTAGCATGATTCTAACACTTTAATTCATGTAATTATACAATTTACAACATTTAATTTAATTGTTTTTCATATTTTGTAAAGTTTTGAAGAAAAACATGAATTTTAACATTATAGATTCGTTAATTCACCGAATCCATCCGTTTAAATTATGTTTTGTTCGTTCCAACATACATAAGCGTATACAAGTGTAAATTTTTGATACAACTTATGATTAAAATATTTAATTTGTACATAAGGGCTATATGGCCATATATACAACTTTTATACTCTATAACTTAAAAAATATCCAATTACTACATATTTATATGGATTTAATGTTTTGAAAACATATATAGATGGTAGAAAACATGTTATGATTATATATTATAATGTATATACACATAATTCACCAATTCATGCATTGATCACTATATTTTTATTATACAGAGAACTCAAAATACTTATTAATGGAAAACTCTAATTTTAGCATGATTACATGAAATCGATTACTTTAAACACATGAATATATGATATACACTTATTATAAACATAAATTAACCTATACATCACATCCTATACTCATCAATTTGCAACTTTCTTCAATCACAAAGGACTTAGAAATAGTTTTTCATAGAAAATATTAACAACGTAATTTACAAATTGGGTTGGAGAGATTACCCTATAGTAATTCCTCTGATTCTTTGCTTTCTTCTCCAATATCATAAATTCTCTCTAAACTCTCTTTGAATTTTATAAGTGAAGTCTGATAAATGAAATGCGTAAGAGAAACCAAACTGATTAATGCGTACAGTTGTGGTCAGTTAATCCATACGTGGTTTAACTACTCCCAATTCCTCATAGTGCCTTGTTTGGCTATCACTTAGAAGGTTCTTTCCATTTAATTTAATAAATCTTTTATAATATAGTTTAATAATGTCACACCCAATTAAACAATAACTCAAATATCGTATTTAAGTTAATTTAAATAAAATATAATAATTTCTCATTAAGTCACATAGTCACATAATTAGATCTCTTATTTATTAATTATGTCAAATCAATAAATCTCTAATTAATTATAAAATTAATTAAAAATAACGTTATACTTATTAAATAATTCCTTTACTCAAATAAGCTTAATTAAATACTTACCTTTTGTTAGGTTCGTAATATTCATGAACGTAATCAAATTGCACAAAGTAAGCGGAAACGTGGTAAAATAGAGTTTTAAAATTTTACAAACCATATACCCGGTTCATCCTTTATGCACAATTATTAATTAAACGAAAAGATAAAGAATGAGAATTATACCCTTGAAGATTCGAGCTTCCTCAGGTACAAGTTCACCTCTAAATCCTTTATGTTTGGCCTCTAGAGGTGATCCACTAAGGAAGAAGAAATATTCAAGAAGAAGGGTGGTTGGCTGAACCCTAGCTTTCTATCTCTATAGAAAAATGTATATTATTAGGAATAATTAATTAAACTTTTTTAATTAATTAGCCTTTTAATCTTATTAGGATATATGAGAGTACTTTTATTAATTAATTCTCAAACTCCTTTAGGAATTAAATAATAATAATAGTAATAATAATAATAAGACTCCTCTTATTAATTTATATTTAATATTTCTAAAATATTAAATAATAAATATTAAGATATTTAATTTATTCTATCATCATAGATTAAATTAAATATACTTAACTTATTATTAAGATTATGTCATTTGCTTCTTAAATAATTATTCTTCCTTTTATGGTGTGACCCTTTAGGTTCTCCATATTAAACCGGTTGTGATAAATCAATTAGAATAATTCTAATTTATTTAAATATTAAATCAGTTAGGTTTGTAATATTCATGAACGCAATCAAATTGCACAAAGTAGGTGAAAACGTGGTAACATAGAGTTTTAAAAATTTACAAACCATATATCTGGTTCATCCTTTATGCACAATTATTAATTAAACGAATAGGTAAAGAATGAGAATCATACCCTTGAAAATTCGAGCTTCCTCAGGTACACGTTCACCTCCAAATCCTTTTCGTGTTCAACTTGAATCCACCAGGTTGGGTTCCTTCCTTTGATCAACGTTAGCCACCCAAGTGTTTGGCCTCTAGAGGTGATCCACCAAGGAAGAAGAAATATTCAAGAAGAAGGGTGGTTGGCTAAACCCAAGTCTTCTATCTCTGTAGAAAAAGGTGTACTCTCCAACAATTGAAATCACGTATGTTGTGAAAAAGTCAACAACAACTATACACCCATAATAAGACTCCTCTTATTTATAGATGTAGGCAACCCTCCTTAACAATTAAGTAATTGGATTTTATTTTAATTAATTAAACTTCTTTAATTAATTAGGCTCCCAATCTTATTAGAAATAATTAATTAAATTCTTTTAATTGATTAGCCTCCTAATCTTATTAGGATATATGAGAGTACGTTTATTAATTAATTCTCAAACTCATTTAGGAATTAAATAATAGTAATAGTAATAATAATAATAAGACTCCTCTTATTAATTAATATTTAATATTTTCAATATTAAATAATAAATATTAATCTATTTAATTTATTCTATCACCATAGATTAAATTAAATATACTTAACTTATTATTACGATTATGTCATTTACTTCTTAAATAATTATTCTTCCTTTCATGGTGTGACCCTTTAGGTTCTCCATATTAAACCGGTTGTGAATAAATCAATTAGAACAATTCTAATTTATTTAAATATTAAATCTGTTAGGTTTGTAATATTCATGAACGCAGTCAAATTGCACAAAGTAAGCGAAAACATGGTAAAATAGAGTTTTAAAATTTTACAAACCATATACTTGATTCATCCTTTATGCACAATTATTAATTAAACGAAAAGATAAAAAATAAAAATTATACCATTGAAGATTCGAGCTTCCTCAGGTACAAGTTTACCTCTATTTTTTTTTTGTGTTCAACTTGAATCCACCGGGTTGGGTTCCTTCCTTTGATCAACGTTAGCCACCCAAGTGTTTGGCCTCTAGAGGTGATCCACCAATGAAGAAGAAATATTCAAGAAGAATGGTGGTTGGCTAAACCCTAGTTTTTTATTCCTAAAGAAAAATGTATGCTCTCCAACAATTGGTATCACATATGTTGTGAAAAAATCAACAACAACTATACACCCATAATAAGACTCCTCTTATTTATAGATGTAGGCAGCCCTATTTAACAATTAAGGAATTAGATTTTATTTTAATTAATTAAACTCTTTTAATTAATTAGGCTTCCAATCTTATTAGGAATAATTAATTAAACTCTTTTAATTAATTAGCCTTTTAATCTTATTAGGATATATGAGAGTACTTTTATTAATTAATTTTCAAACTCCTTTAGGAATTAAATAATAATAATAGTAATAATAATAATAAGAGTCCTCTTATTAATTTATATTTAATATTTTCAAAATATTAAATAATAAGTATTAAGCAATTTAATTTATTCTATTACCATAGATTAAATTAAATATACTTAATTTATTACGATTATGCCATTTTCTTCTTAAATAATTATTCTTCCTTTTATAGTGTGACCCTTTAGATTCCCCATATTAAACCGGTTGTGAATAAATCAATTAGAACAATTCTAATTTATTTAAATATTAAATCTGTTAGGTTTGTAATATTCATTAACGCAATCAAATTGCATAAAGTAAACGAAAACATGGTAAAATAGAGTTTTAAAAATTTAGAAACCATATACCGGTTCATCATTTATGTACAATTATTAATTAAAAGAAAAGATAAAGAATGAGAATCATACACTTGAAGATTCGACCTTCCTCAGGTACAAGTTCACCGCCAAATCCTTTTTGTGTTCAACTTGAATCAACCGGGTTGGGTTCCTTCCTTTGATCAACGTTAGCCACCCAAGTGTTTGGCCTCTAGAGGTGATCCACCAAGGAAGAAAAAATATTCAAGAAGAAGGGTGGTTGGCTAAACCCTAGTTTTCTATCCCTGTAGAAAAAGGTGTACTCTCCAACAATTGGAATCACGTATGTTGTGAAAAAGTTAACAACAACTATACACTCATAATAAGACTCCTCTTATTTATAGATGTATGCAGCCCTCCATAATAATTAAGAAATTAGATTTTATTTTAACTAATTAAACTCCTTTAATTAATTAGGCTCCCAATCTTATTACGAATAATTAATTAAACTCTTTTAATTAATTAGTCTCCTAATCTTATTAGGATATATGAGAGTACTTTTATTAATTAATTCTCAAACTCCTTTAGGAATTAAATAATAATAATAATAATAATAATAATAATAATAATAATAATAATAATAATAATAATAATAAGACTCCTCTTATTAATTAATATTTAATATTTCTAAAATAATAAATAATAAATATTAAGCTATTTAATTTATTCTATCACCATAGATTAAATTAAATATACTTAACTTATTATTACGATTTTGCGATTTGCTTTTTAAATAATTATTCTTCCTTTTATGGTGTGACCCTTTAGGTTCTCCATATTAAACCGGTTATGAATAAATCAATTAGAACAATTCTAATTTATTTAAATATTAATTCTGTTAGGTTTATAATATTCATGAACGCGATTAAATTGAACAAAGTAAGCGTAAACGTGGTAAAATAGAGGTTTAAAATTTTACAAACCATATATCCGGTTCATCCTTTATGCACAATTATTAATTAAACGAAAAGATAAAGAATGAGAATCATACCCTTGAAGATTCGAGCTTTCTCAGGTACAAGTTCACCTTCAAATCCTTTTCTTATTCAACTTAAATCCACTGGGTTGGGTTCCTTCTTTCGATCAACGTTAGTCACTCAAATATTTGGCCTCTAGAGGTGATCTACCAAGGAAGAAGAAATATTCAAGAAGAAGAGTGGTTGGCTAAACCCTATATTTCTATCTCTATAGAAAAAGGTGTATTCTCTAATAATTGAAATCACGCATGTTGTGAAAAAATCAACAACAACTATACACCCATAATAAGACTCCTCTTATTTACAGATGTAGGCAGCCCTCCTTAACAGTTAAGGAATTGGGTTTTATTTTAATTAATTAAACTTCTTTAATTAATTAGGCTCCCAATCTTATTAGGAATAATTAATTAAACTCTTTTAATTAATTAACCTCCTAATCTTATTAGGATATATGAGAGTACTTTTATTAATTAATTCTCAAACTCCTTTAGGAATTAAATAATAATAATAGTAATAATAATAATAAGACTCCTATTATTAATTCATATTTAATATTTCTAAAATATTAAATAATAAATATTAAGCTATTTAATTTATTCTATCACCATAGATTGAATTAAATATACTTGACTTATTATTACGATTATGCCATTTGCTTCTTAAATAATTATTTCTCCTTTTATGGTGTGACCCTTTAGGTTCTCCATATTAAACTGGTTGTGAATAAATCAATTAGAACAATTCTAATCTTATTTAAATAAATAAATTAAACTATTAATTTATTTAAATAAATAATATTTATTCTACAATAGGGATAAGCCTCCCTAGCGATTAACGACTTTCCAGATAATATAGATTTCAATATTAATCATAAAAGAACTTTTGAGTAAATAGTTATCGTACAATTCAATCCTTCCACCATACAATGTCCCAATTAAATATAAGACATGAAATTACTGTCAAATCTCATTTTATTTAATTATATGTATTTCGACTCTTAAATGCACAACTCTAAATAATGTAAATTAGAAAATTCTTTCTAATTTCATTCTGCCTTGGCCAACGACTACTGGATTATTATTTATCGAATCACATAGGGCATTTCTCTTCTTTTACTAGAAGTGGTAGCTTCTTTATTGATCATACATTATCTCCATGTACAATTTATTATATCCAAGCGTATCCTTTGATATACCCAAAGGGTCTTAAGGAATAAGTCAAAATATAACTCATCATACATAAGATACAATGATGATCTCAGATCTAAGGTTCACTTGTACTACTATCACTATAGGAATTCCTATTGACAGACAAGTAAAACTCCATTAGGTATTCTTTAGTGAGTCACGCTCATTGTACTTATTCTCTAATAAGCACGTACATACTTGCTTTAGTGTCTCCACACAAATGATCATGAAATCAATCATCCTCATCCAATGAACAAGCAACGTATGTACCAATCTATCCGGATTCACTAATCCCCAATTTAGTAATCCAACGACTGGGAACTATTTTAGTTTTAAGCTTTCTAAGAATTTAGATCTCATTAGAATGATCATCATCATTATTCTAAAATCATTGCTTAAAACTATGGATTTATCACATATTATAAAGCAACATCATATAGATAATTAAAAGCCTTTAATAAATTAATACTTTTTATTAATAAATGATTAAGATTGTTATAAAGTATATGCTTTATCATCAAACATGATTGTCTTGTGTGCATACTACTTTTAATCTCCCACTTGCACTAAAGCTAATCGCCATGGTATCTCATACCCTTCTTCTCTAAGTGGCGATTATCCTGCTGTTGGATAAATTTTAGTTAATGGATATGTAATGTTGTTCTTGAGGGTCCACTATCTCTATAGTGATTTCCCATCTTTCAATGATTCCTATAATCAAATGAAAGTTCCACAACACATGTTTAGATCCAAGATGAGACTTTGGAACTATTCCTAGTTCTATAATAAACTTTTTATCCAAACAATCAACTTACAGCTTCATTTATAGCTATATACTTTATCTTTATCACTAAATCATCAACTATTTGTTGTTTGAAACTTTTCTAATTCACTGCACCACTGTTCAAGGTAACCCTTTACGTTAAAGTGAATTTTCTGTCATCTTGGTTTGTCTGAAAAACTTGAGTCTGTTAAGCCCTTTAGTTTTAATTTAGACCCACCATAAATTTTAATAACATCCTTAGTGTCGGTTAAGTACTTTAAGATGTTTTTCACTGTCTTACAGTGATCTTCTCCAAAATATGACCGATCAACATCAGGTCTCGTATATATCATTGCATACATGATTGTCACTCATTCAATCTCTCTTTTTAGGAGTCTGGGGAATATTAAAAGAGATACACTCCATTGCTCATCAACATGAGATATCTCTTGGAGTTTGCCATGCTAAATGACTTTAGCATGAAATGAATATACGTTCCTTGGGTTAAGTCGAGCATCCTCTTAAATCTATCTTTATAGATTTGTATCCCCAATTATGATACTCTTCCCAAATCATTCATGGAGGAATATTTCGACAATTTTATCTTTACGGATTCTAGCATTGGCATATCATTCCATATCCGTAGTATATCAACATATAATACTAGGAATATCACGTCCCCGCTGACCTTTTGTACACACTAGGTTCATTCTTGTTTTTGATAAAATCAAACTCTTTTGATTTGTTTCATCAAAATGAATGTTCCATTTTTGAGAAGCTCGCTTCAATCTATTTCTCTAAGTATCTACAACTCTTACCTCATTGTATGTAACTGAATCATCATCTTCTATGATGCGTACCTCATCATCATCATTTATGATGAATCCATACCTCCCATGTATCTTCGGTACTATTCCGGAATTACGATTCGGTTATGGTACAATAGGTCTATCTACAAGTTTCTCTTATTTGACTTATAGTGTTTTGTGGTTCTTGAACTCTTCAAGATTATATTATCCTCCCACTAGCCCCTTTAATGATAAACACCTTTATCTTAGAAGGTAGCATGTTTCGCAACAAACACATTTTGCTAAGTAGGATTATAGAACATATACCCTATACTTACTTTAGGATGTCTCACAAATCTGTACTTGTCAAATCTTGTCCCAAGCTTATCCTTTGAAACCTTTTTCACATAAGTTGGAAAACCCCTTATCTTAACATACTTAATATTAGGAATCCTCCCTGTCCATAACTTTTATGGAGTCTTGGGGCTGGATTTTGAGGTTACCTTTTCGTAGATATGTAGCCATTTCTAGGGCATGACCCCGGAAGGATACTGGAATGTCGATAAAATTATTATGGACTGTACCATGTCCAACAAGGTACGATTTTTCCTTTCAGATACATCAATCAATTATTGTGTATCAGTAGGCGTCTATTGTGAGAGAACCATTTGAGATGATCTAGAAACTTATTTCACAAGTATTCCTTCCTCGATCTGATCAAAGAATTCTAATACTTTTCAATTAGTTTCATTTCTGAATTCTTTGAACCTTTCAAATAATTCACAATTATATTTCAGCAAATACACACATTCAATTTTTGAATGATCATCTCTTTTTTCTTATACTAGTTTGTTCAATTCGCAAAATAATTTTTCACGTAAGTCAAGTACACAAAATCCATTAAGTAATATTTCAGTTATATACAAAACATTATTATTATAAATAGAACAACAATTTTTCTTAAATATAATACCAAAGATTTCATTGTCCAACAACAAAATGGAAATAATGTTTCTAACGAGAACTGGAATACAATAGCAACTTATTGACTTGATATATTTTCCCGTAGGCAATGCTAAACTATAAGTTTCTATGGCTAATGCAGCAACCTTTACTTCATTTCCCACACATAGGATTACTTATCTTTGTTTAGCTTTCTACTTCTGCTTGGCCCCTTCATAAATCTATATTTATGATAACCAAAGTCGGTATCCAATACCCAAGTAGAAACTCGACTTAAAGAAAATTTTATTTTAAATCATGAACAAAATTGTATTTGTAACCGAAACTTCACTAAACTTCTTCTGGTTAGCCTCTACAAGATGCTTCTTTCAATTTCTTTCCAGTGTCCTGGCTTATTACAGTGGAAGCAAAATCCTTTGCTATCCGTATCAGTTTTGTTCTTATTATCCTTTATTTTTGCCTTTCTATTTACCTTCTTTGAATCGTTCTTCTTTTCAGAAGATCCTTTGGCACCTGCCAGTAAGATATGGTCTTTCTTAGTTGGAAAGTGACTCTTAACATTTTTCAACATGTTAAGCAAATCAGCGAGGCTGATATCTAGCTTGTTTATATGAAAAATTCACAACAATTGAGAAGAAGTCCGGAAGTGAGTGCAAGATCAAATCTTGGCTCAACTCTCCATCCATGACAAAACATGTTGTCCTAATTGTTCAATCAAATTTATCATGCTAAGGACTTTTGTCTATACTATAGTGTCATCGGTCATTCTAGATCGAAAGAGCTCCTTAGATATCTGATATATATCAGTCCTACTTTTTTTACCATCAACTACTTGATATGAAGGAATATAGTAGGAGCATCCATAGTTTCATGCTGACGCTGAAGCTAGTTACTTATGGATGCGAGCATGATGCATTGAGCCAACTGTGCATCATCTTGCCACTTTTTAAAAGTAGCAATCTCTTCCTCAGAGGGATTATCTGCAACCATTGCAGGAAAGACATGTTAAGGACATAAGATAGATTTTCAGCCATGAGAACTATTCTCAAATTCCTTAACCAATCTATTTAATTCAGTCCGGTTAAATAACATCTAATATGCTGCGCAGTGATAGTAATTTAGACATTATAAAATTCTGTATATGAATTTGTAATTAACAATATTTTAGCATACATTCTTTTATTAATTACTAAAATAAATTAGGTCTTATTTTAAATTGGTATTTCTCATTATTTTCATCAAACTATATTACCCTCAATATATATAGTTCGGCAATATTTAATTAAAGATATGCTGGTGAGAATAAGGATCCCATTTCAAATGTATATAGCCTTGTGTGTGCACAACAAACTATATATAAATAAATAGGTACACAACTCTTGTCAATTACATCAACTATGCAACTCCTTGTATTTTGCCTCTTAGATCATAATGGTCAAGTGTGTGCACATCCGAACTAAAATGATTTAAGTTATGTCAGACCCAGCATTTCCATATAAGTGAAGAGAAAACTACAGCCCTTGTGTGTGCACAACAAAGTAGTAATGTTCAATTCCTTACAAACATCATATGTAATAAAAATAACATCTTAAATATTTAATACTTGCCTTGTGTGTCTACAACAAACTCATATTAAATATTCAATACTCTATTATTTTTATCATGCTAGAAGGCGACGTTCGATATTCTATATATCTTTGAACGTTACAAGTTAATATAAAAATTTGAGGGGTTTGTTATTAATTTGTCTCATCTTGTTTAGCGCGCGCACGAACACACACACACACACACACACACACACACACACACACACACACACACAACATACACATATATATATATATATATATATATATATATATAGTATAAGCATGCACATATAGAATATTATATCCTACCCGGATTGATTATGGATTTTTATTCTAGTTTGGTTCACTAGAGCCACCAAGTGAACCAAATGGTCAAACCCTAGTGGTGCAAGAATTAATATTTAAATATAACTATTACATTTAAACCCGAGCTTCATTACAAACGAGTCTTTAAGCGCTCCTTGCTCCTTGATCTCTAATTCTTCAAAATAATTCTAACTATTCCTATTACAAAACTATTTAAAATAAATAGAAACTTTGATCAGCAGTCAAGGAAGAGTACATAGGAAGGAATTAGAATTTACATTAAAAAAAATTTAGAGAAGACGAGGTATGCAGACGCCATTTAATAAAACTCATTCATTCATGCATCCAACTAAAATAAAATTCAATCACATTGGTCAATAGTCTATAATCAATCCCATTTATTATCATACACATCTACATATGCATCAATAAATAACATTCATCTCATTAATAATAAACATTCAATATATATATTGATATCATTTATTGGGCAAATTTAGTTAGTATAAAATCTAATTTTGAATCAAAATAAACTCATTTATTTTAATCCAAATTTAAATCAAAATAAATATTTTTTATTTTAATTTATCCAATTTTGAATAAAATAAACTATTTTATTTTAATCAAATTCTTTAATCAAAATAAACTCATTTATTTTAATTAATTATGGAATCCAATTCCAAGTAAAAAAAACACCTTTATTAAAGAAAACACATATTCTTCCTATTCACAATAAACTCCTTTATTTTGAATAATATGAAATCTTATTCCATATCTAAATAAACTCCTTTATTTAATGAAACATGGAATCTAATTTTAACTCCAATTAGTTATTATGGAATCTAATTCCAACTCTAATTAGTTAACATGAAATCTAATTTTCAAATTAAAATAAACATTTTATTTTAAGATTAAAATAAACTTTTTATTTTATTTATAAAATAATTAAGAAATATATATAAATATATATATATATATATATATATATATATATATATATATATATATATATATATTAGTAATCGTTTGTTACCAAAGCCATGAATCTCCTGTAACTTTGAATAACTACCGATTCAGTGAAAAAGGGAATTCGCGAATTCAGGGCTATTGCCCCTTTTTTTTAAATAAATTTTATACAGCAAATTATGTCCAATTAAATTATTCTAAACACATATTAATATACATATCAAATCTGAACAATTAATAATTCGCATAAAAGTTTGGCTCTGATACCACTGTTAGGTTTGTAATATTCATGAACGCAATCAAATTGCACAAAGTAAGCGGAAACGTGGTAAAATAGAGTTTTAAAATTTGACAAACCATATACTCGGTTCATCCTTTATGCACAATTATTAATTAAACGAAAAGATAAAGAATGATAATCATACCCTTGAAGATTCGAGCTTCCTCAGGTACAAGTTCATCTCCAAATCCTTTTCGTGTTCAACTTAAATCCATCGAGTTGGGTTCCTTCCTTTGATCAACGTTAGCCACCCAAGTGTTTGGCCTCTATAGGTGATCCACCAAGGAAGAAGAAATATTCAAGAATAAGGGTGGTTGGATAAACCCTAGTTTTCTATCTCTATAAAAAAAGGTGTACTCTCCAATAATTAGAATCACGTATATTGTGAAAAAGTCAACAACAACTATACACCCATAAAAAGACTCCTCTTATTTATAGATGTAGGCAATCCTCCTTAACAATTAAGGAATTGGATTTTATTTTAATTAATTAAACTCTTTTAATTAATTAGGCTTCTAATCTTATTAGAAATAATAAACTCTTTTAATTAATTAGTCTCCTAATCTTATTAGGATATATGAGAGTACTTTTATTAATTAATTCTCAAACTCCTTTAGGAATTAAATAATAATAATAATAAGACTCCTCTTATTAATTTATATTTAATATTTCTAAAATATTAAATAATAAATATTAATTAATTTAATTTATTCTATCACCATAGATTAAATTAAATATATTTAACTTATTATTACGATTATGTCATTTGCTTCTTAAATAATTATTCTTCCTTTTATGGTGTGACCCTTTAGGTTCTCCATATTAAATCGGTTGTGAATAAATCAATTAGAACAATTCTAATCTTATTTAAATAAATAAATTAAACTATTAATTTATTTAAATAAATAGTACTTATTCTACAATAGGGATAAGCCTCCCTAGCGATTAACAACTTTACAGATAATATAGATTTCAATATTAATCATAAAAGAACCTTTGAGTAAATAGTTACCGTACAATTTAATCCTTCCACCATACAATTGAAAGTAGTATGCACACAAGCCAATCATGATTCATGATAAAACATATACTTTGTAACAATCTTATTCATTTATTAATAAAAATTATTATTTTATTAAAGACTTATAATTATCTACATGATGTTGTTTTATAATATGTGATAAACCCATAATTTTAAGTAATAATTTTAGAATAATGATGATTATCATTCTAATGAGATCTAAACTCTTAGAAAGCTTAAAACTAAAATGGTTCCCAATCGTTAGATTACTAAATTGGGGATTAGTGAATCCGGATAGATTGGTACATGTAAGACCCCGAATTTTATGAAATAAAAGTATTCAATTTTTCTATTTAGTAAATGGTTAAATTGATAAAAAGTTAAAGTTATGGGTGAAATGTGCAAATTTTATAAAATAAATAAGTGGTTATAAAATATTCATTGTTGTCGGGAAATATTCGTTTGGTCGTGAAATATTCTTTCTGTCGGGGAATATTCGTACGACGGCGCAGCCATTTGTGGACCCCATAACAGAATAACTGTCGGATGAAGAAAATGACAAAATTGAGTTTTTATAAATAACGACGTAGTTTTTACTGTTAACACTGTTGGAATACCCGGTGGTTAAAACACAGTAATACGCGTTGTTGCACAGTAGTACACAGTATTGCACCGATTATTGATTTTTACGTAAGAAGGCATTACTCAATAATTGTCACAGTAATTACTGTTCAGTATTTTATTTTATTGATTCAATAATTGCTGCGTTGATATTTTATATTACTGTTGTTTTAATAATTGTCACTACATAGTATTTTCTATTATCGGAGCAATAATTCATATTATCTGAATAATATTATTAGATAACATTATTGGTAATGTCTAGAAAGTTCTGTCTAAGGAGAGGTTTGGTCATCTAATTGCGCGCCAGTAAGGAGAGATCCTTATTGGAAAGCCCCCTCTTTCTTGGGAACGACCTGGTTGCCAGTACTGTGATTCTGTAATATTATTTGTGTATAATTAATTATTGATTTATATGATGAGGAAAATATTGATTTTATGTGGATATAGATGGAGAAAATTTTTAATGTGACAATTGTTGAAAATTAATATTTTATCTTTTTCTGATAAAATAATTCATTTAAATATATTATTTTAATAATATATTAATGGTGATATTTTTATAATTAATGTGGGATATATGGGTATATGAGGAGAAAGAGTATTTTTGTTGCATTAAATGATTAACACATGTTTTGTGTGTCGGTGGATCCATTTCTTGACTGAAATATGATTATAGCTTGTAAAATCGCCCGTTTATGGATTTCGGTCAATTTCTGTTTGGAATTTGGAAAAACTTTCTTCTGTAAAGTTGTAGAGAATTGAATTTTCTATAAAACCTCGCGAGATTCGAATTTTCTGATTAAAGGGCTATTTATTATGAATTATTGAAGTTCCGTAATTCCGAAATAATTGATTTTTGGAAGTTTTAATTATTGTTTTTAAGAAAAACGTTTTTTTCAATTGAGGGGCATGTGTTAAATGATTGAAATCAGCTGGTGGTGTGCTTAGAAATTTTGTTTATAAATAATATTATTATATTCAATTTTCTGCTTTGGTGTTCTAAGCATTTTTCTATAAATAGGGTGCTTAAGTTAGAATTAAAAATCACACCAGAAACTGAAGTTTTCTCTCTATTTCTATCTCTATATATCGAGCGTATTCTTGTGAGTATTTTGATATCTTGAGTGTTGTTATACGGTGCAAGTTCGTTCAGCGTTATTCCAGTCAGAAGTACTGCTCTTTTGAGGTAAGGGATAGTAAGGGATTGTAAGGGATAGTAAGGGATGGTAAGGGATAGTAAGGGATGTTATTTTATTCGAAAATAATATTATTTCTTCAATATCATTATGCCGAAATATTGGTTGGAAATTTTTATCAAATTTAGAACTTTTTCATGTCGGGGTTACTATTCACGAGTTACTATTCACGAGTTACTATTTATGACAAAATTAGTTTCTTTTTCTAACCAAATTATCGTTGATTTATGAATATTACTCTAGAGATTAAAACTATGTATTGATTATATTGATTTTATTATCATATATAACATTTTTATAACCCTGATGTTGAAATTCTCTTTCACTGGAGTGTAAAGATGGGTAGATTATTGGTATGATCATGACTAGGGCTCTCTTTGTCCAGTAGTGAAAAGTTGAATTGTTGACTGGTATGATCATGACCATTGAATTTATAAGTGAATATCTTTAGCTTAAGTGCAAAGGTGAAATGATCAACGTGGTTATAATTATTGGTTATATAAATTATGAAAGTATTATATATTTCTTTGAGATAATAATATATTTGGCTTGTAGTGCAAATATGAGCTGTTGAGGAATATCTTTGGCCTGTAGTGCAAAGATGAGTTGTTGATGAATATCTTTGGCCCGTAGTGCAAAGATGAAATTATTAGTATGATTATGAACAGAAACTGTGATTTGGTATAACCATGATCTTTGATGTTTCAGGTAAAGACAAGTGATGAAAATTATCTTGTTCTGGATGAGAAGAGGAATTTAGAACTACAAATATGATTATGAGTTATACATGTGATTGTGGACAAGAATTGTTGATTGATGCTACAGGGATAAAACATTGTTGGTGGACTTTTAACGTGGAGAAGATAATAGACTTTGTAGTCTATTTGACTCTTCTAATGGATTGCTCGTTATGCTGCAACTATGGTTGAAAAATTTTATCATCTACCATATGTTCTAAATCTCTGATTTAATTCTGTTGAAGGCTATTGATAATTTAATTATCTTTAGTCATGATATTCTTTACTGAGCTAGTTGTGCTCACCCTTCTGTTTCACAATTCCTTTCAAGTAATAAGTGTGTAGCTAGGTCGAGCGGGGGTAACAGGAGAATAGAACGGTGGTCATCATTTTGTAGTTATATTTGGTGAATCATCTAGGGTGAGGCGAACCCAACGTTGGAAGGGTGTTTTGCCACTATCATACAAGATGTCTAATGATATACAATCTCGTGTCATCATAAGACAGGGATGTGCTCATCCACTTGCTGAGTATATTTACGAGCACTACCTATATAATCTTGGTGTTTATTTGAAGTATAATTCTCAATTAGAGACAGTGGAGATAATGATAAGTCAAGAGAAGACTCACCATTGGGAAGAATATGATAGTAACCTTCTTGTTTTTCTTTGGGGTCTATTGGGTCAACCAAGGATAATTCTGTGGCCATATGATATCTATCATAACCTAGAAGCATGGCCTCCCATGTATGAGGGTTTCCTTGAGCACTTCCCAAAGATTCTAAATTTTAAAACAGTTTTTGACTATACCTTTATGTAATATGTCATTGTGACGTGCTATCCAAGATTGGGACATGAGTCACAGTTGGTATATATTTGTACCCAAACTCATAGCATATATATTGTTGTATTTTGCACGACACTTGTTGTAATAAAGTTGCAGTTGTTATCTGTACCATGTATTTGGCGACTCAAAATGGGTTGGATGGAATGTACCTATTTTGTGGGCGTTACAGTACATACGTTGCTTGCTCATTGGATGAGGATGATTGATCTCATGATCGTTTGTGTGGAGACACTAAAGTAAGTATATTGGTGTTTATTGGAGAATAAGTTCACTGAACGTGGCTCGCTAAGGAATACCTAATGGAGTTTTACTTGTATGTCAATAGGAATTCCTGTAGTGATAGTAGTACAAGAGATCCTTGGACTTAAGATCATCATAGTATCTTGTGTATGATAAGTTATACTTTGACTTATTTCTTAATACCCTTAGGGTATATCAAAGGGTATGCTTGGATATAATAAGTTGTACATGAAAATAATGTATGATCAATAAAGAATCTACCACTTCTAGTAAAAGAAGATAAATGTCCTATGTGATTCGATAAATAACAACCCAGTAGTCCTTGGCCAAGGCAGAATAAAATTAAAAAGAAATTTCTAATTTACATTATTTGGAGTTGTGTATTTAAGAGTCAAAATACATATAATTAAATAAAATAAGACTTGACATCAATTTCATGTCTTATATCTAATTGGGACATTGTTTGGTGGAAGGATTGAATTGTACGGTAACTATTTACTCAAATATTCTTTCATGATTAATGTTAAAATCTATATTATCTGAAAAGTCGTTAATCGCTAGGGAGGCTTATCCCTATTGTAGAATAAATATTATTTATTTAAATAAATTAATAGTTTAATTTATTTATTTAAATAAATAAGAATTGTTCTAATTGATTTATTCACAACCGGTTTAATATGAACAACCTAAAGGGTCACACCATAAAAGGAAGAATAATTATTTAAGAAGCAAATGGCATAATCGTAATAATAAGTTAAGTATATTTAATTTAATCTATGGTGACAGAATAAATTAAATAGCTTAATATTTATTATTTAATATTTTAGAAATATTAAATATAAATTAATAAGAGGAGTCTTATTATTATTATTATTATTATTAATTATTATTATTATTATTATATTATTATTATTTAATTTCTAAAGGAGTTTGGGAATTAATTAATAAAAGTACTCTCATTTATTTCTAATATGAGTGGGAGCCTAATTAATTAAAGAAATTTAATTAATTAAAATAAAACCCAATTCCTTAATTATTAAGGAGGGTTGTCCACATCTATAAATAAGATGATTCTTATTATGGGTGAGAGTTGTTGTTGACTTTTTCACGACAGACGTGATTTCAATTGTTGGAGAGTACGCTATTTCTCTATGAGAGATAGAAAAACTAGGGTTTTGCCAAATACCCATCTTCCTGAATCTTTTTCTTCCTTGGTGGATCACCTCTAGAGGCCAAACACTTGGGTGGCTAACATTGATCAAAGGAAGGAATCAGACCCGGTGGATTCAAGTTGAACGCGGAAGGATTTGGAGGTAAACTTGTACCTGAGGAAGCTCAAATCTTCAAGGGTATGATTCTTATTCTTTATCTTTTCGTTTAATTAATAATTGTGCATAAAGGATGATCTGGGTATATGGTTTATAAAATTTTAAAACTCTAATTTTTCATGCTTCCACTTATTTTGTACAATTTGATTGCGTTCATGTATATTACAAACCTAACAGTGATATAAGAGCCAAACATTTATGCGAATTATTAATTATTTTAATTTGATATGTATATTGATATGTGTTTAGAACAAATTTAATTGAGCATAATTTGTTGTATAAAAAAAAGAAAAAGGAAAAGCGGTAATGAATTTTTGAAAAAATTGTTAAAAATCGCGAACTGTTTTTGGTTTTTAGTTGCCCTTATCCGCGTGGTTATTTTTTCAAAGCTTGATCCTGTTATATATATTAAATGGGAAAGTGGAGACCATGCACATTTGGCTATCAGTGTTGTTTTCTTATATATATATATATATATATATATATATATATATATATATATATATATATATATATATAATATATATATATATATATATTTATTAGGTTCCTGAGTATTTCATTCACCACTTAGTATATCATGTTGTAGTATAACGATCAGGTGATTAATAATCATGATTCACGTGGCCACACACACACACACACACACACACATATATATATATATAATATATATATATATAATATTTTTAATAATTTTATAACTAAAATAAAAAGTTTATTTTAATCTTAAAGTAAAAGGTTTATTTTAATTTTAAAATTAGATTTCATGCTAACTAATTAGAGTTGGAATTGGATTCCATGATAACTAATTAGAGTTGAAAAAGGATTCCATATTTTCTTAAATAAAGGAGATAATTTAGATATGAAATAAGATTTCATAATATTCAAAATATAGGAGTTTATTTGTGAATAGAAAAGTGAATCCATATTTCCTTAAATAAAAGAGTTTATTTAGATATGAAATAAGATTTCATATTATTCAAAATAAATGAGTTTATTTGTGAATAGGAAAAAAATCCGTGTTCCCTTAAATAAAGAGTCTATTTAGATATGTAATAAGATTTTATATTATCCAAAATAAAAGAGTTTATTTTGACTTGGAATTGGATTCCATACTTAATTAAAATAAATGAGCTTATTTTGATTTAAATTTGGATTAAAATAAAGGAGTTTATTTTGATTCAAAATTAGATTTTATACTAACTAAATTTGCCTATTAAAAGATATCAATATATATATTGAATGTTTATTATTCATGAGATGAATATTATATTTTGATGCATATGGTGATGTGTATGATAATAAATGGGATTGATTATGGACTATTGATCAATGTGATTGGATTTTATTTTAGTTAGATGCATGAATGTATGAGTTTTATTAAATAGGGTATGCGTACCTCGTCTTCTCTAATTTTTCTAAATTTAAATTCTATCTCTCTCCTATGTACTTCTCCTTGACTGCTGACCAATGTTTCTATTTATTTTAAATAGTTTTGTAATAGGAATAGTTATAATTAATTTTGAAGAATTGGAGATCAAGGAGCAAGGAGTGCTTGAAGACCCGTTTGTAATGGAGCCCGGGTTTAAATGTAATAGTTATATTTAAATATTAATTTTTGCACCCCTAGGTTTGACCTTTTGGTTCACTTGGTGGCTCTAGTGAACCAAACTAGAATAAAGTCCATAATCAATTCGGGTAAAATAAAGTATTCTATATATGCATGCTAATATTATATATATATATATATATATATATATATATATATATATGTGTGTGTGTGTGTGTGTGTGTGTGTGTGTGTGTGTGTGTGTGCGTGTGTGCGTGTGTGTGCGCGCGCGCGCGCGCTAAACAAGAGGAGACAAATTAATTACATGCAAACCCTTCAAATTTATTATATTAAGTCCTAAGCGTTCAAAGATATTTGGAATATCGAACGTCGCCTTCTAGCATGATAAAAATAATAGAATATCAATTAATTATTATAAATTTGTTGTGTCACCACAAGACTTATCTTAATTCTTTGAGATGTTAATTTTATCACATTTGATACTTATAAAGAAAATTAAACAATATTATTTTGTTGTGTCTCCACAAGGACAATATTTTTTTTGAATATATGTAGTGCTAGGTTAGACTTAACTTGGATAATTTTGATTCGGATGTGCCACCACTTGATCAAAATAATCTTAGAGGCAAAATACAAGGAGTTGCATAGTTGATGTAATTGACAAGAGTTGTCTACCAATTTATTTAAATATAGTTTGTTGTGTCACCACAAGGCTATATACATTTGAAATGTGATCTTTATTCTCACTAGCAAATCTTTAATTAGATTTTGCCGAACTATATAAGTGAGGGTAATATAGTTTGATGAAAATAGTGGGAGATACCACTTTAAAACAAGACCTAATCTATTTTGGTAATTAATAAAAAATGTATGCTAAAATTTTGTTAATTACAAATTCATTTACAGAATTTTACAATGTCTAAATTACTATCACTGTGAATTATATTAAATGTTATTTAACCGGACCGAATTAAATGGATTAGTTAAGGAATTTAAGAATAGTTCTCATGGCTGAAAAACTATCTTATGTCCTTAATACACCTATCCCTACAATGGTTGCAGAAAATGCCTCTGAGAAAGAGATTGCTACTTTTAGAAAGTGACAAAATGATGCACAGTTGGCTCAATGCATCATGCTCGCATCCATGAGTAACGAGCTTCAGCGTCAGCATGAAACTATGGATGCTCTTACTATATTCCTACACATCAAGTAGTTGATGGTGAGGAAAGTAGGACTGATAGATATCAGATATCTAAGGAGCTCTTCTGATCTAGAATGACCGATGACACTACCATACAGATAAAAGTCCTTAACATAATCAATTTGATTGATCAATTAGGACAACGAATTTTGTCATGGATGGAGAATTGAGCCAAGATTTGATCTTGCACTCACTCTCGGACTACTTTCACAATTGTTGTGAATTTTTCATATGAAAAAGCTAGATATCAGCCTTGCTGATTTGCTTAACATGTTGAAAAATGTTGAGAGTCATTTTCTAATCAAGAAAGACCAAGTTTTACTGGTAGGGGTCAAAAGATCTTCTAAAAAGAAGAAAGATTCTATGAAGGTAAATAGAAAAGGCAAAAATAAAGGATAATAAGATCAAAACTGATACAGATAGCAAAGGAGTTTACTTTCACTACAATAAGCCAGGACACTGGAAAAAAAACTGCCAGAAACATCTTGCAAGGCTAACCAGAAGAAGCTTAGTGAAGCTTCGGTTACAAATATAGTTTTTGTTCAAGATTAAAATATCTTTTTTCTTTAAGTCAAGGTTCTACTTGGGTATTGGATATCAACTTTGGTTATCATAAATATAGATTTATGAAGGGACTAAGCAGAAGTAGAAAGTTAAACAACGATAAGTAATCCTATGTGTGGAAATGAAGTAAAGATTGTAACATTAGTCATAGGAACTTATTGTTTAGCATTGCCTACGGGCAAGTCTATTAAGACAATAAGTTGTTATTGTATTCCAGTTCTCGTTAGAAACATTATTTCCATTTTATTGTTGGACAATAAAATCTTTGGTATTATAATTAAGAACAATTGTTGTTCTATTTATAATATAATGTTTTGTATAGAACTGAAATATTACTTAATGGATTTTGCATACTTAACTTACGTAAAAAAATTATTTTGTAAATTGAACAAACCAGTATAAGAAAAGGAGATGATCATTTAAAGAGTTGAATGTGTGTATTTGCTGAAATGCAAGTGTGAATTATTTGAAAGGTCCAAAGAATTCAGAAGTGAAACAAATTGGCAAAGTATTAAGATTCTTTGATTAGATCAAGGAATAAATACTTGTGCAATAAGTTTCTAGATTATCTCAAATGGTTTTCTCATAATGGACGCCTCCTGATACGCAATAATTGATTGATATATCTGAAAGGAAAAAATCGTACCTTGTTAGATATGGTACGGTCCATAATAATTTTACCGACATTCAAGTATCCTTCTGGGATAATATCCTAGAAATGGCTGCATATCTACAAAAAGGTAACCTCAAAATTCGGCCACAAAACTCCATAAAAGTAATGGACAAGAAGGATTCCTAATTTTAAGTATGTTAATATATAAGGGCTGTCCAACTTATGTGAAAAGGTTTCAAAAGATAAGCTTGGGACAAGATTTGACAAGTACAAATTTGTGGGACATCCTAAAGTAAGTTTACAGTATATGTTCTATAATCCTACTTAGCAAAAGGTGTTTGTTGTGAAACATGCTGCCTTCTAAGAAAAAGATGTTTATCATTGAAGGGGCTAGTGGGAGGATAATAGATCTTGAAGAGTTCAAGAACCACAAAATACTATAAGTTAAATAAGAGGAAACTGTAGATAGACCTATTGTACCACAATCGAATCGTAAATCTAGAATAGTACCGAAGATACCTAGGAGGTATGGATTCATCATATGTGATGATGATGATGAGGTACACATCATAGAAGATAATGAACCAGTAATATACGATGAGGTAAGAGTTGTAGACACTCAGAGAAATGAATTGAAGCAAGCTTTTTAAAAATGGAACATTCGTTTTGATGAGATAATCAAAAGTGTTTGATTTTATCAAAAACAATAATGAACCTAGTGTGTACAAAAGGGTCAGTGGGAGTGCCGTGACATTCCTAATATTATATACTGATATATTATGGATAAGGAATGACATACTAATGCTACAATCAGTAAAGATAAAGTTATCTAAACATTCCTCCATGAATGATTTGGGTAGAGTATCTTAATTGGGGATACAAATCTATATAGGTAGATTTAAGAGGATGCTCGACTTAACCCAAGAAATGTATATTTATTTGATACTAAAGTCGTTTAGCATGACAAACTCCATGGGATGTCTCATGTTGATGAGCCCTGGAGTGTATCTCTCTTAATAGTCCCCATAGACTCATAAAAGAGAGATCGCATGAGTAACTATCATGTATGCAATGAAATATACGAGACCTGATATTGATCAGTCATATTCTGGAGAAGTTCATTATGAGTCAGTGAAAAATATCTTAAAGTACTTAACCAGCACTAAGGATGTGATTATGTTTATGGTGGGTCTAATTTAAAACTAGAGGGCTTAACAGACTCAAGTTTTTCAAACAGACCAAGACGACAGAAAATCCACTTTAAGGTAAAGGGTTACCTTGAACAGTGGTGCAGTGAATTAGTAAGGTTCCAAATAGCAAAGAGTTGCTAGTTTAGTGATAAAGACAAAGTATATACCTATAAATGAAGCTGTAAGTTGATTGTTTGAAAGAAAAGTTCATTACAGAACTAGGAATAGTTCCTAAGTCTCATCGTGGATCTAAACATGTGTTGTGGCACTTTCATTTGATTATAGAAATCATTGAAAGATGGGAAATTACTATAGAGACAGTGGACTCTCAAGACCAACATTACATATCCATTAACTAAAGCTTATCCAAAAGCAGGATAATCGTCACTTAGAGAAGAAGGGTATGAGATACCGTGGCGATTGACTTTAGTACAAGTGGAAGATTGAAAGTAGTATGTAAGCAAGCCAATCATGACTGATGATAAAGAATATACTTTATAACAATCTTATTCATTTATTAATAAAAAGTATTAATTTATTAAAGGCTTATAATTATCTACATAATGTTATTTTATAATATATGATTAACCCATAGTTTTAAGTAATGATTTTAGAATAATGATGATGATCATTCTAATGAGATCTAAATTCTTAGAAAGTTTAAAACTAAAATAGTTCTCAATCGTTGGATTACTAAATTAGGGATTAATGAATCTGGATAGATTGGCACATACGTTGCTTGCTCATTAGATGAGGATAATTGATCTTATGATCATTTGTGTGGAGACACTAAAGAAAGTATGTAGGTACTTATTAGAGAATAAGTTCACTAAACGTGGCTCGCTAAGGAATACCTAATGGAGTTTTACTTGCCTGTCAATAGGAATTCCTGTAGTGATAGTAGTACAAGTGATCCCTGGACTTGAGATCATCATAATATCTTGTGTATAATAAGTTATACTTTGACTTATTCCTTAAGACCCTTAGGGTATATCAAATGGTATGCTTGGGTATAATAAGTTGTACATAGAGATAATGTATGATCAATAAAGAATCTACCACTTCTAGTAAAAGAAGAGAAATGTCCTATGTGATTCGATAAATGACAACACAGTAGTCATTGGCCAAGACAGAATGAAATTAGAAAGAAGTTTCTAATTTGCATTATTTGGAGTTGTGCATTTAAGAGTCGAAATACATATAATTAAATAAAATAAGACTTGACAGCAATTTCATGTCTTGTATTGAATTGGGACATTGTATGGTGGAAGGATTGAATTGTACGGTAACTATTTACTCAAAGGTTCTTTTATGATTAATGTTAAAATCTATATTGTCTGGAAAGTCGTTAATCGTTAGGGAGGCTTATTCCTACTGTAGAATAAATATTATTTATTTAAATAAATTAATAGTTTAATTTATTAATTTAAATAAGATTAGAATTGTTCTAATTGATTTATTCACAACCGGTTTAATATGGAGAACTTAAAGGGTCACACCATAAAAGGAAGAATAATTATTTAAGAAGCAAATGACATAATCATAATAATAAGTTAAGTATATTTAATTTAACCTATGGTGATATAATAAATTAAATAGCTTAATATTTATTATTTAATATTTTAGAAATATTAAATATAAATTAATAAGAGGAGTCTTATTATTATTATTATTACTATTATTATTTAATTCCTAAAGGAGGTTGGGAATTAATTAATAAAAGTACTCTCATTTATTCCTAATATGATTGGGAGCCTAATTAATTAAAGGAATTTAATTAATTAAAATAAAACTCAATTTCTTAATTGTTAAGGAGGGTTGCCCACATCTACAAATAAGAGGATTCTTATTATGGGTGAGAGTTGTTGTTGACTTTTTCACAACAGATATGGTTCCAATTGTTAGAGAGTACGCTCTTTTTCTATGAAAAATAGAAAAACTAGGATTTTACCAAATACACATCTTCTTGAATCTTTTTATTCCTTGGTGGATCACCTCTAGAGGCCAAATACTTGGGTGGCTAACGTTGATCAAAGGAAGGAATCAAACCTGGTGGATTCAAGTTGAACGCGAAAGGATTTGGAGGTGAACTTGTACCTAAGGAAGCTCGAATATCCAAGGGTATGATTCTTGTTCTTTATCTTTTCGTTTAATTAATAATTGTGCATAAAGGATGATCGGGGTATATAGTTTATAAAATTTTAAAACTCTAATTTTTTATGATTTCGCTTATTTTTTTGCAATTTGATTGCGTTCATGTATATTAAAACCTAACAATAATGTCTCAATTAAATATAAGACATGGAATTACTGTCAAGTCTTATTTTATTTAATTATATGTATTTCGACTCTTAAATGCACAACTCCAAATAATACAAATTAGAAACTCCTTTTTAATTTCATCATGCATTGGCCAAGGACTACTGGGTTGTCATTTATCGAATCACATAGAACATTTCTCTTCTTTTACTAGAAGTGGTAGATTCTTTATTGATCATACATTATCTCCATGTACAACTTATTATACCCAAGCATACCCTTTGATATACCCTAAGGGTCTTAAGGAATAAGTCAAAGTATAACCCATCATACACATGATACTATGATGATCTCAAGTCCAAGGATCACTTGTACTACTATCATTACAGGAATTCCTATTGACAAGCAAGCAAAACTCCATTAGGTTTTCTTTAGCGAGCCACATTCAGTGTACTTACTCTCCAATAAGCACCTACTTACTTGCTTTAGTGTCTCCACATAAATGATCATGAGATCAATCATCCTCATCTAATGAGTAAGAAATATATGTACCAATCTATCTGGATTCACTAATCCCTAATTTAGTAATCCAATTATTGGAAACTATTTTAGTTTTAAGCTTCTAAGAATTTAGATCTCATTAGAATGATCATCATCATTATTCTAAAAGTATTGCTTAAAATTATGGGTTTATCACATATTATAAAGCAACATTATGTAGATAATTAAAAGCCTTTAATAAATTAATACTTTTTATTAATAAATGAATAAGATTGTTACAAAGTATATGCTTTATCATCAAACATGATTGGCTTGTGTGCATACTACTTTCACCTTGAATAACAAAATTTTCCACATTAATTTAATCAGTATAACACATATAATTAAATTAATGTACCACAATTTCATCAATTAATTATTTAATCTAATAATTAAATCATCAAAAAATATTTATTTAATTCAATAAATATTCAAATTAAATTACAAAATCTCGTTCGTCACAACGCCTTAACCAGGTCAACGATGACATTAGCATGGCACTACAGCGCCCCAGTTCCTTTATTAAACTGGAACTGCAGTGCGAGTTCCGGTCTTTTGTGCTGATGTGGCGCTGCAGCGCCGTTCCAAGCCTTACCCTCCGCGCAGCATTGCCACCTCCGGTTCCCAGATAGTAAAGAGTTGAATTTGACCTAACTTCAACGGAGGACATGTATATATATGTAAGAGGGGAGCCTCCTTAAAACGAAATCGAATCCCACTCTGGGATAAAATTTTCTCTTTCTCCTTTGTAATTTCTTTCCCATTTTTTCTTAAGTAATGCTTGTAAATATAGTTTAGTAAAGATTAGAGAGATGCTTGGGAATCCTTGGAGTTCAAGAGTAATTAGCAACATGGATTGGAAAGCTTGAATGGAATGAAATTCTTGGAGACTGAAGAGCCTTGACAGAGTTTATTCTTATCCATTTTGTAATCTATAAATGTTATCTTTATTGCTACTAATGTTTAGTTCAAGAGCTATGAACTAATTATTGGCTCTAAGGTTATAATGGAACCCTTTGTTATTTTAAATTGAATGTCCTATTTCTTTGGTTGGCACCATATGGTTTGGTTTAATATATTCATGCTTAATGATTCTTGCTAAGAAATTAATGATGCTTTTGGCAATCTATATGATGTTTAAAGAGGAATTGTAGTTTTACACCTTAATATATTGGCATATAATTATGAGTTGTCGACTTGATTCGACTGCATAAGTTGTGTATAGAATAGACATATATATGTGCATAATAAGTAGGTATTATACCTACTTATTCGGTATCTATTACTTGAATTAGTTGCTTAAACCTATGTTTTATAGTTACTTTGCATGTATTGTGTGTTCATTTCGTACATTATATGTTATTTTGTAGGCTATGACATGACATTGGCATGAAGAAGCAAGAGAAAGTAATTCAGACATCTTTTGGACTAAAATACGTAAGCAAATGCAAGAAGGGAATATTGAAGGACTTTTAACACCAAGTTGGATGCATGTTCTTGGTATGGAACTTAGATTTTATTGTAGATCTACTTCTTAGCTTTCTGAAACATCTTGAATCGTCCCAATCGGAGTTCAGATGCGAGAGTTATGACCTTTTTATTAATAAATATCAAAGCTAAGAGTTGCCATGCTTGCCATTTACATAGCATCTACTTCAAGCCCGATTTCCACCTTGATCCAGACAGAATCTGTCAATTGTCAAAGAATGAAAGTTGTAGATCTCGTCGATATCTTTGATTTGATAGGTGGAAGGCCACGTAACTCTTAGCGGATATAATATTATGCTTGTTTTACCAAAGGACGTCGCAGTAAAAAATAGAGCGGCGCGGGGCACGCCGGGCTAGCAGAATTTTAGCTATAGTAGCGCGGGGCACATCCAAATTGGTCTAGGAGTAGCGCTGGTCACGCCGGTCGGCAGGGAAACAACCGATTTGGGTGATTTGATGTCCAATTTGAGCTAGAATAGGATTGCTAGTTGCCTAACTTGATAGGATTTCCATTAGAACTATAAATACTTGATTATAACTTGGATTGGAGGTGAGTTTTGAAGGATTCCATTAGATTATATTAGAGTAGATTAGGGAAAAATCCTAGTTCTTATTATTTTTAGAGATTAAAGCAACTTGGAGACCATTGAAGATCAAGAGCAGGAGCTAGAGGAAGATAGAGATTTGCTGACAACAGATTTATTCTTTACTCTATTCTTATTTTTATCTTTTAATGTGTATTCGAGTGTGGATTCTTAGTTTTAATTCAATGAACTAATTCTTTGTTTGAGATTACAATGGATCTTATTGTGTAATTTATTATAATATGCTTCGCTACCAACTATTATGTTCAATTTTGAGGATTGTCTCTTGTGATTTGTACTTAATTGTTTAATTGATTGGTCATCAATTACCGTGATAATCTATATGAAATAAGAAGAGGAGTATAGGTTTAGATCTAATCATGATAGCATGTGTTTGTGATTTTTGCATAGATGAAATTCATGATTCGTGTTTAGGATAGAGATATGCCTTTACGCCATATGTAATCTTATAGAGAACTTGTGCTTTAAATCCTTTTTAATTGTAATTCACCTAGAGATAGAGTGGATTAGTTAATTAGGGTGTCTTGCTTAATTCTATCATCTGTGGATTTAAGTGAGTATGGGTATTATGCATCGAGATGTGGTTTTATCTGTTTTAGTGTTCTTGATTAACAATTCAGGATAGAGAATAATTTATGAGAAGCGTGTTAACATAAATGAAGCAATAAGTGAAGTTGTGATTTTAAATCTCCGTAATCTTAATTTAACTAGTCAAATTTAATAGTGTTTAATTATATAATTTGAAATTCATTCGTTTAAATAAGATTGAATTAGTTATGGGTTAGTACTTGGTGATTTTTATTAAATAATTCTTCGTGGGAACGATACTCTACTTACACTTTATTACTTGTTAACCACGTATACTTGCGTGTTGTGAGCGTATATAGATTTTGCCCAACAAGTTTTTGGCGCAGCTGCCGGGGAATTAGTCTAATAATTTTTGCCAATATTTGCTTCAATCAAATTAGTCTTAATTTAAACATTTTTATTTATTTTATTATATTCCTATTTTTCTCTCGTTCCAGGTACTATGTCAGGATGCGATTACCAATGGCCATATACAAATATGACTCCACCAAGGGACACATGAATTGATGGACTCAAGACATTTTTTACATTATCAGCCCAGCTTGAGACAATTTCGAGGAGGTTGGATGTTGCTGCAACCCAACATATTCGGAGGAAATCGCTAGTTTGTAAATATTGTGCTGGTAATCATCCGAGTCATCAATGAACCATCAGTTTTGAGCCGGGACAACATTGTGGTGAATACCTCAACGATTATGCATATGCCAATTATTATCAAGTTTTGGGGTATCACCCGGATTCTTCATAGAGCTACAACTATGAAGACCAATACTACGCTCCAAATCCAACATACACACCGAAATTCTTATATCCACCTCCAATGCAACAAGAGGAAAATTCAGAGTTAAAGGAAGTCATGGCAACGATCATAGCAGACTAGGAAGAGATGATAATGAGTCAGGAGTTATCAATCCAAAATCTTAATAGACAGATGGAACAACTCATTAAGTCCTCAATGAATGGTCCTCAATACATGTATTTCAAAATGTAAAAAATTAATTCAAGACTGGAGGATCAATGGTTCAAGTTTATAGCGTCAACTGAGGAGAAGATGATTGAGCAAGAGTGGTCAATTTGAAATCTTCAGAATTAGATAGATCAAATGTTCAAAGCCTTGAACAACTGTCCTCAAAATAATTGGTGTTATGACCAGAATTTTGAGATTGATGAAGCGCCCGAACTAAATATACAACTGAATGAGCCACAAGATGTTGAAAAAGAGGAGACACTTGGGAATAACGAAAACAATGTCGATGAAGAACTAACTATGGGTACCAACGATGATGAGCCGATGTTATTTATGCCTCAAGTGGCTTCTCCACCAAAGTTCATGGATCCGGTTAGATTTTCAAAACCTTGTCCGATTGGCAGTCATGTCGTTGGCAAAGCTCCTGGTGACGTAAGAGCGAGTACAACTTTGAAGTCACGGTTCAAAGAGTGGGATGAGAAAGATGAAGAACCAGTTGCGTTGGAAAAGCCTCAATGCCAGAATCTATTCGCAGACATAATGGAGAAAAAACCTAGATGTTGGATGTTCTTGAATGTGATCTTATCTAAACAAAGCAAGCTAGGTAACTTTGATGCTATGGCCATCGCTTGTGGGAACCTCCCAATGCACACTGCGGCTCTAATGGATGGAGGGTTCCTCAACTCTCGAAGAGGAATTAAATAGCGTTGACCAAACAAAGTCTGGCTGAAGGACTATAAATCAAGCACTTATTGGGAGGTAACCCAAGTTTAATTTTTAGATTTCATAGTATTTATTAAATTTTTATGTCTTAGGATCTAACAAGCTTGCTTCTATCATATTCACAGGTTAGTCAAGTCCAACTTAAGTGTGATGCCTGATTTATTCCAATGTGTCTAGCCTATTCTTCAGACTTAGCAGACAAGGAGGAAAATGTATTATTTTCAGGGAAGTCCTCTAATTAATTTTTCTTTCTATCTTAACCATTGAGGACAATGTTTATTTTAAGTTTGGGTGTATTTATCATGTTTAGTATTTACTTGGGTAATATTTTGATGGAATTTGATTTTGGCCAATGATAAGTGGTTGGTTGATACTCTTGGAGATTTGATGAGCATGCTTAGTCTATATTTTAACTCATTAGTTGGTTTTCACATTACTTGCGAAATTGTTGATTTTTTTTACACATATCCATTTGTTAGCCTGTTGGGATTGCATTTTTTTACTAAATGCTTATGAAAGATACCATTACAACTTGAGATATCTTATTTGAGTATCATTCGAAGTGAAAATTAGGCACTCACATAAGTTTGGGGGAAATCTTGGGGTATTTTTGAAAGAAAAAAGAAATATTGGAACGTTCCCGAGTTGAATAATTGAATCTTGTGGTGGGTTGAGATGGAGTATAAAACGCACTCCCCATAAACATAAGCACGAGATGGAGCGTAAAACGCACTCGTTCAATGAAAAGTGGAAAGTGAGATGGAGCATAAAACACACTCACTAAATAGAGAAAAGAAAATATGTATATTTGAAATACTTGGGAAGGGTTCATATGTGCTTAAATGTTTAAATATCCAGTTGATCCTCAAGAAAAATGTGTTATGTGTCTATATTAGCAGTGATTGATGTGATAAGAAGTTTTGAAAGTCATTTTTGAAAATCATTTATGAGTATTGGTTGATCTATTCTAAATCATGACTGGTTTGAACATATGGATGTACACACACACTTAAAGGATCATGAGTAGATGTGAAGTTAATGAAAGTTGTTAAAATTGTAGACATGACATTGTTTTGAAGTTTTGATTGAGTTATTATTTGAGGTAACCTTTGAGGCCAGTGTTCAAATTCATATTGATTCATTGTTTAAGTTGATCATTGCTAATGAAAGAATCTGTCTAATTTGTGTTTTTGCTTGAGGACAAATAAAGGTTTAAGTTTGGGGGTATTTGATAACTAAGTTTTATACCTACTTATTCGATATCTATTACTTGAATTAGTTGCTTAAGCCTATGTTTCGTAGTTACTTTGCATGCATTGTGTGCTCATTTCATACATTCTATGTTATTTTGTAGGCTATGAAATGACATTGGGATGAAGAAGCAAGGGAAAGCAATTCAGACATCTTTTGGACTAAAATACTCAAGCAAATCCAAGAAGGAAATATTGAAGGACTTTTAACACTAAGTTGGATGCATGTTCTTGGTTTGGAACTTGGATTTTATTGTAGATCTACTTCTTAGTTTTCCAAAACATCTTAAATTATCCCAATCGGAGTTCGGATGCGAGAGTTATGGCCTTTTTATTAACAAAGATCAAAGTTAAGAGTTGTCATGCTTGCTATTTACATAGCATCTACTTCAAGTCCGATTTTCACCTTGATCCAGCCAGAATCTGTCAATTGTCAAAGAATGAAAGTTGTAGATCTCGTCGATATCTTCGATTTGATAGATGGAAGGCCACGTAACTCCTAGCGGATCAAAAGTTAAGCCTGTTTTACCAAAGGACGTCGCAGTAGAAAATAGAGCGACGCGGGGCGCTCCAGAAATGGCACGGGGCATGCCGGGCCAGTAGAATTTCAGCTACAGTAGCGCGGGGCGTGCCCAAATTTGCCTAGGAGCAGTGCTGGGCTCGTCGGTCGGTGGGGAAACAGCTGATTTGGGTGATTTGATGTCCAATTTGAGCTAGAATAGGATTGTTAGTTGCCTAACTTGTTAGGGTTTCCATTAGAACTATAAATACTTTATTATAACTTGGATCGGAGGTGTGTTTTGAAGGATTCCATTAGAATAGATTAGAGTATATTAGGACAAAAACCCTAGTTCTTATTATTTTTGGAGATTGAAGCAACTTGGAGACCATTGAAGATCAAGAGCAGGAGCTAGAGGAAGATGGAGATTTGCTGACAACAAATTTATTCTTTACTCTATTCTTATTTTTATCTTTTAATGTGTATTCGAGTGTGGATTCTTAGTTTTAATTCAATGAACTAATTCTTTATTTGAGATTACAATGGATCTTATTGTGTAGTTTATTTTAATATGCTTCGCTATCAACTATTATGTTCTATCGTGAGGATTATCTCATGTGATTTCTACTTAATTATTTAATTTATTGGCCATCATTTACCGTGATAATCTGTATGAAATTGGAAGAGGAGTATAGATTTAAATCTAATCATGATAGCATGTGTTTGTGATTTCTGCATAGATGGAATTCATGATTCGTGTTTAGGATAAAGATATGCCTTTACGCCTTATGTAATCTTATAGAGAACTTGTGCTTTAAATCCTTTTTAATTGTAATTCACAAAGAGATATAGTGGATTAGTTAATTAGGGTGTCTTACTTAATTCTATCATCTATGGATTTAAGTTAGTATGGGTATTATGCATCGAGGGGTAGTTTTATCTGTTTTAGTATTCTTGATTAACAATTCAGGATAGAGAATAATTTATGAGAAGCGTATTAACTTAAATGAAGTAATAAGTTAAGTTGTGATTTTAAATATCCGTAATCTTAATTTAACTAGTGGAATTTAATAGTAGTTTAATTATATAATTTGAATTTCATTCGTTTAAATAAGATTGAGTTGGTTATGGGTTAGTACTTGGTGATTTTTATTATATAATCCCCCGTGAGAACGATACTCTACTTACACTTTATTACTTGGTAACCACGTATATTTGCGTGTTGTGAGCGTATATAGATTTTACTCAACAAGTTTTTGGCGCCGCTGCCGGGGAATTAGTTTAATAATTTTTGGCAATATTAGCTTCAATCAAATTAGTCTTAATTTAAACATTTTTATTTATTTTATTATATTCCTATTTTTCTCTCGTTTCAGGTACCATGTCAGGATGCAATTATCAATGGCCATATACAAATACGGCTCCACTAAGGGACACATGAATTGATGGACTCAAGACATTTTTTGCATTATCAGCACAACTTGAGACAATTTCGAGGAGGTTGGATGTTGTTGCAGCCCAACATATTCGGAGGAAATCGCTAGTTTATAAATATTGTGCTGGTAATCATCCGAGTCATCAATGCACCATCAGTTTTAAGCCAGGACAACATGGTGGTGAATACCTCAACGATTATGCATATGCCAATTATTATCAAATTTTGGGGTATCACCCGAATTCTTCCTAGAGCTACAACTATGAAGACCAATACTATGCTCCAAATCCAACATACACACTAAAATTCTTATATCCACCTCCAATGCAATAAGTGGAAAATTTAGAGTTGAAGGAATTCATGTCAAAGGTCATAGCTAACCAGGAAGAGATGATAATGAGTCAAGAGTTATCAATCCAAAATCTTAATAGACAGATGGAATAACTCGTTAAGTCCTCAATGAATGGTCCTCAATACATGTATTTCGAAACTAAAAAAATTAATTCAAGACTGGAGGATCAATGGTTCAAGTTTATAACATCAACTGAGGAGAAGATGATTGAGCAAGAGAGGTCAATTCGAAATCTTCAGAATCAGATGGATCAAATGTTCAAAGCCTTGAACAACTGTCCTAAAAACAATTGGTGTTATGACAAGGATTCCAAGATTGATGAAGCGCCCGAACTAAATATACAACTGGATGAGCCACAAGATGTTGAAAAAGACGAGACACCTAGGAATAATGAAAACAATGTCGATGAAGAACTAACTGTTGGTACCAACGATGATGAGTTGATGTTGTTTATGTCTGAAATGCCTTCTCCACCAATGTTCAAGGATCCGGTTAGATATTCAAAACCTTTTTCGATTGGCGGTTATGTCGTTGACAAAGCTCCTGGTGACGTAAGAGCGAGTATAACTTCGAAGCCATGATGCAAAGAGTGGGATGAGAAAGATGAAGAACCAGTTATGTTGGAAAAGCCTCAATGCCAGAATCTATTCGCAGACCTAATGGAGAAAACACCTAAATGTTGGATGTTCGTGAATGTGATCTTATCTAAACAAAGCATGCTAGGTGACTTTGATTGTGACGCCTCAAAATTCAGGTACTTGAAACCCGAACTCGATGCTTCACGATACCATTTCTATGAGCGAAATAATACTAATAATAATAACAATAATATAAATACCACACATAATTTACATAAATCAGATTCTAATCCCAGGTACGCGACCTTTAAACATTCATTACATGATAATTCGTAGATATCATTGTCTTAATAAAGTTAAACTATTACATAAGATAATATAAACTCATTCAGCAACTTTTCCTTTCCATTTGTTCTTGCCTGAACCTTCTGGTCGATCACACTTAGCTGAAAATATTTAAATTAAGCAAGAATGAGCATTTGATTGCCCAGCAAGTAATAATAATAATAAATATTAGCTGAATGGTTTAACTATTTTCTTTGTACGATACTTCTACAACGAATCAACGGTTGTGATGTAAGTTGAACCAATAATAACAACATATCAACTCTATATCAAAATTTTGAAACTACGTATTGAATATAAATAGAGATCAGTCGACAAACTATAAACATTGTTTTCTATTTTTGAAAAGGTTAAACAGAACTTCATCTGCAAACCGTCATAACTTACAGGCACGGGGGGTGATCAACTCGTTATGCACTGTATTGATCAATACTAAATGTTCAAACGATATTTTCGTCCAGCATATCCGCCTTAGGCGCACAAAAGTTTCCCAGACTCGGGATGTTCATACTAGTCTAGAATCCAAACCAAAATAATTCGGTTGGATAATAATAAAGTTCTATCTTATTCAACAATATTTTTTTAAATCTGTGTCTAGCTGATTCAAATAGCTTAGACGGCTTTTAAGTCAATGTATACATATTGGAAACCAACTAGTATGTATCAACATGTGATAAAATATAATGATTATCCAAGTGAGGTCACTTGTATAACCATATTTAGAAATTAACGAGCAAAATAAATATCTAGATTATACAATAATACTGTGTTGATAAACAATGATCGAATAATTTAAGAACGTGTATGAATACAAATGTTTGGATACATAATCGATAACGACAGAGTTAATAATCTGGCACAATGATAATATAATTCTAAAATTTTCTTACTCAAATCCATTACATAAAGTAAATGCAAGGGTTAGATATTTGCCTGGTATGCTGTTTACAGTTACGCAACTTAGTTTTATCTTTTATACTGAGATCTATCATTAATAAGATCATTCGTGTGATTAGAATAATATATCATATCACATAGTACTACTATTTGCAGTTAACACATAACCTAATCACATTGTCACATATGTTTAACAGTCATTGGATCACAAACAAGCACGTATTTAATCAAATTATATAAGTCCAGATCAATTTCTGAAATATTTCGGTGTACCGATAACTTTATCGGGTAATTATCGAGTCTAGAACTTTAGTCTACAGTTCAATATTCGATTTAAATAACTTAAATATCAGTGATATGACTTAAAATATTTTTTAATTAATTATTATAATTTATCATGATTTTTCAAACACCGGAATCATTATTAAATGATTTAAATATTAGATAATTCTATTATCATTAATATTTAATTATTATTAAAATATTAATGAAACCGTTGCCAAAATATTAAAGTAATTTATATTAACTTAAAATATTTTTAAAGTATTAACATTACCCTTAAATGATTTTTAAAATAATTAAAATTATTTTTAAATAATTATCATTAATATTTAAATATTAATGTATTATTTATCAAAATATTAAAAGTCATTAATTATAACTTAAAATATTTTTAATTTATTTATTTCCTTTTTAAATGATTTTTAAATTAATAAAACTATTTTTAAACTATTTATTTAATATAATTATTTAATAAATCAAATATCATTTAATATTAAATTATTAATGAAATTTACCTTTAAATATTAAAAGTTATATTTTATAACTTAAAATATTTTGAAATACTTTATTTTCATTTAAAATGATTTTCATAATATTAAAATCATTTTTAAACTAATTTATTTAATATGATTATTAAATAAATCTAATATCAATAATATTAAATAATTAAGAAAATTTATCATAAAATATTAAAATTTATGTTTTATAACTTAAAATATTTTTAAATACTTTATTATCATTTAAAATAATTTTTAATATAATAAAATATTTTTAATTAATTTATTTAATGCATTTGTTAAATAAATTAAATATCAATAATATTTAAATAAATACTAATATTTCTGAAAATATGTCAAATTATTAAAAGTTAATTTTTATAACTTAAAATAATTTTAAAAATTATTTTTAAAATTTTCAGAAATTAATTTCTATTTTTAAATAATTTTTGAAAAATAAATTAAATAAAATTAAAAGGTTTGTCGCTAAAGCCTTTAGCGATAGAAAGCGTCGCTTTAGGTATTCTTGAGGCTCAAGAACATTCATACGCCAGTTTTGAGATAGCATGTTTGACCAACATTAATTTCCAATATATGATGTTTTTGGCATGCTGTTGGTTATATCTTGTAGTGTTAGTGCAATACTATATGATCCAACAACAAACATGGCCAAACAGCATAACACAAGGGAGATCTGAGCATGCAAAGTGGCTGTCAAAGCTGTTCATCACGTTTCTGGGCTGCCCAAAAAATCAAGTCATGGCCGGCAACGACCTTGGTGGCCTTATATCGTGAAATATGTTCATGGTAAAGGTGTTCTAGACGTCAGGCTGTGTAGAGGAACTAACATAGAACATGTTTTAAACAATAGTCATGTCTAAACATCATTAATCAGAAAGATCTAAGCCATTGAAAAGACTGTTAGAGCTGCTCTTCATTTTCTAGGTTACCCAGAAATGAAGGACAGTTCGTGAGGCCTACGTTGGGCTTCCACAACTTCCTGTTCTTGTAACATTTTTGTGATTTAATGAGTCCAGTGTGTAGCCAACATGACAAGGTACATATATATTACAAAAATTCACCATAACAACATCACATCAAGCAGATCT
Organism: Panax notoginseng; assembly: GCA_016801055.1. Classification (NCBI taxonomy): domain Eukaryota; kingdom Viridiplantae; phylum Streptophyta; class Magnoliopsida; order Apiales; family Araliaceae; genus Panax; species Panax notoginseng. The sequence continues at coordinate 79,946,899 of CM029015.1, read as the reverse complement.
ATGCCGGTCAAAGTCTGTCAGTGGTCATGTTCATCAGTTTTTTGGGTTACCCAGAAAACTGAGTTCATGAACGTCTGACCTCCTTTGACCAGCCACCAAATCCAGTATATATGATATCTAGAGGTTCTAAAAGCAAGGATCTAAAGTTAAACTAACATACTACAACATGGTTACAATAACTAACTCATAACACACAACATCTGCAAGATTAGAAGCTATAAAATCATTGTCAAACAGTTCTGGGCAATATCTGGGTTACCTAGATTTTGTCCAGTCATGGTCGGTCAACGAGGTTTGACCACCCACAACTTGCAATATGTTCATGCTCTGACCTTAAATCAAGTTCCAGAATACAGATCTCATAGCATACTACAACTTCAAACATCTAAAACACCAAAAACATAAACATGCTGAGATCTAGAAGGTCTGTCATTCGATTGTAATACCACTTTTAAAAAATTTCCAGATTTTGAAAAACACTAAATTTGAGCCTATAGATGTTATGAATCTAACATTTAACAACCCAGATCACTTATTTACACTATAAACAACATGTTTTAACACAAAATTCTACATTTAACAGAGGATCAAAGATCTAATTTTGTTTAGGGTTTATACTTCACTATGAACAAATTCTGATTCTTGGCTTCTGATTGGTTATGAGTAGTAGTGGGGCTTGGTTTAGGGACTGAAACACCTTAGGATTTCATGGGTTTTAGAGAGAGAGGGTCTTGGATGAGTATTGTGAACAAATAGGGTAAATAATGAACTTTCTCTCTCTTAATCCTTGTATATGTTAATGATACATTGCATTTGCTGATAAATTATGGCTGATATGTGTTATATTTAGTCACATGTGCAATCTTGGTTGGTTACCTACTACATATTTTGGCTAGATATACAAGTTATCTTCAATTATGCCATAAGGGCAAATAGTCATTTAGATTTTGATTTTAATGGCAAAAATATAATCTTGACAAACCCTTAAGGTTTGACCCTTAGGGTTTAACCCTAAGATTTTCCAAAAATTTTATTTATAAGATTTCATTTAGGGTTTAAAATAAAATAAAATAAAAATATTAGTTTCTAAAAATGAAATCTATGGTTTCTTGATTAGTTTAGGATTTCTAAATACTTTATACTTGAACATTAGGCTTAGGTATTCACTAATTAACATTAAACATTCTAATTTAGCAATTAGGATTTCCCAATTTGATAATTAGGGTTTCTAAATATTAATTAGGATTTTCAAAAATTTGGATTTTCCCTAATTAAGGTTAATATCTATAAATCTGGTCGTTAATCACATTATCACGATTACATAACAATCTTGTACTCTAATTTGAGTTTCAATTTAGGGTTTAGCACAGTAATACCAGGGTTTTTTACTGTCACACTATAATTGACCAATTATCAGTCAATACACATACAGTACACATTTATAACACTGAAATATAATTAATATAATATTATTATTCTCATTCATTGCTCAAAATCCAAAATTAGGGATGCACACACGTACTTAAACATGATTGGTTTGAACATATGGATGCACACACACACTTAAAGGATCATGAGTAGATGTGAAGTTAATGAAAGTTGTTGAAATTGTAGACATGACATTGTTTTGAAGTTTTCATTGAGTTATTATTTGCGGTAACCTTTGAGGCCAGTGTTCAAATTTGTATTGATTCATTGTTTAAGTGGATCATTGCTAAAGAAAGAATCTGTCTAATTTGTGTTTTTTCTTGAGGACAAACAAAGGTTTAAGTTTGGGGGTATTTGATAAGTAAGTTTTATACCTACTTATTCGGTATCTATTACTTGAATTAGTTCTTTAAACCTATGTTTCGTAGTTACTTTGCATGCATTGTGTGTTCATTTCATACAATTTATGTTATTTTGTAGGTTATGACATGACATTGGCATGAAGAAGTAAGGGAAAGCAATTCAAACATCTTTTGGACTAAAATACGCAAGCAAATGCAAGAAGGGAATATTGAAGGACTTTTAACACCAAGTTGTATGCATGTTCTTGGTATGGAACTTTGATTTTATTGTAGATCTACTTCTTAGCTTTCTGAAACATCTTGAATCATCCCAATCGGAGTTCGAGTGCGAGAGTTATGGCCTTTTTATTAACAAAGATCAAAGCTAAGAGTTATCATGCTTGCCATTTACATAACATCTAATTCAAGCCCGATTTCAACCTTGATCCAGCCAGAATCTGTCAATTGTCAAAGAATGAAAGTTGTAGATCTCGTCGATATATTCGATTTGATAGGTGGAAGGCCACGTAACTCCTAGCGGATCAAAAGTTATGCCTATTTTACCAAAGGTCGTCGCAACAAAAAATAGAGCGGTGCGGGGAGCGGGGCGGGCCGGGCCAGCAGAATTTCTGCTATAGTAGCGCGGGGCACTCCCAAATTCGCCTAGGAGCAGTGCTGGGTGCGCCGGTCGGCGGGGAAACAGCTAATTTGGGTGATTTGATGTCCAATTTGAGCTAGAATAGGATTGTTAGATGCCTAACTTGATAGGGTTTCCATTAGAACTATAAATACTTGATTATAACTTGGATTGGAGGTGAGTTTTGAAGGATTCTATTAGATTAGATTAGAGTAGAATAGGACAAAACCCCTAGTTCTTATTATTTTTGGAGATTGAAGCATCTTGGAGACCATTGAAGATCAAGAGTAAGAGCTAGAGGAAGATGGAGATTTGCTGATAACAAATTTATTCTTTACTATATTCTTATTTTTATCTTTTAATGTGTATTCGAGTGTAGATTCTTAGTTAATTTCAATGAACTAATTCTTTGTTTGAAATTACAATGGATCTTATTGTGTAGTTTATTTTAATATGCTTCGCTATCAACCATTATGTTCTATCGTGAGGATTGTCTCTTGTGATTTGTACTTTATTGTTTAATTGATTGGCCATCAATTACCGTAATAATCTATATGAAATCGGAAGAGGAGTATAGATTTAGATCTAATCATGATAGCATATGTTTGTGATTTCTACATAGATGGAATTCATGATTCGTGTTTAGGATAGAGATATGCCTTTACGCCATATGTAATCTTATAGAGAACTTATGCTTTAAATCCTTTTTAATTGTAATTCACATAGAGATATAGTGGGTTAGTTAATTAGGGTGTCTTTCTTTATTCTATCATATGTGGATTTAAGTTAGTATATGTATTATGCATCGAGAGGTGGTTTTATCTGTTATAGTGTTCTTGATTAACAATTCAGGATAGAGATTTATGAGAAGCGTGTTAACTTAAATGAAGCAATAAGTGAAGTTGTGATTTTAAATCTCCGTAATCTTAATTTAACTAGTGAAATTTAATAGTAGTTTAATTATATAATTTGAAATTCATTCGTTTAAATAAGATTGACTTGGTTATGGATTAGTACTTGGTGATTTTTATTAAAAAATTCCTCGTGGGAACGATACTCTACTTACACTTTATTACTTTTTGACCACGTATACTTGCGTGTTGTGAGCGTATATAGATTTTACCCAACAAGTTTTTGGTGCCGCTGCCGGGGAATTAGTTTAATAATTCTTACCAATATTAGCTTCAATCAAATTAGTCTTAATTTAAACATTTTTATTTATTTTATTATCTTCCTATTTTTCTCTCGTTTCAGGTACCATGGTAGGATGAAATTATCAATGGCCTACACCAAGGGACACATGAATTGATGGACTCAAGACATTTTTTATATTATCAACACAGCTTGAGACAATTTCGAGGAGGTTGGATGTTGTTGCAGCCCAATATATTTGAAGGAAATCGCTAGTTTGTAAATATTGTGCTGGTAATAATCCGAGTCATCAATGGACTGTAAGTTTTGAGCCGGGACAACATGGTGGTGAATACCTCAACGATTATGCATGTGCCAATTATTATCAAGTTTTGGGGTATCACCCGGATTCTTCATGGAGCTACAACTATGAAGACCAATACTACGCTCCAAATCCAACATACAAACCGAAATTCTTATATCCACCTCCAATGCAACAAGAGGAAAATTCAGAGTTAAAGGAATTCATGTCAAAGATCATAGCAGACCAGAAAGAGATGATAATGAGTCAGGAGTTATCCACCCAAAATCTTAATAGACAGATGGAACAACTCGTTAAGTCCTCAATGAATGGTCCTCAATACATGTATTTTGAAACTGAAAAAGTTAATTCAAGAATGGAGGATCAATGGTTCAAGTTTATAGCATCAACTGAGGAGAAGATGATTGAGCAAGAGAGGTCAATTTGAAATCTTCAGAATCAGATGGATCAAATGTTCAAAGCCTTGAACAATTGTCCTCAAAACAATTGGTGTTATGACGAGGATTCCGAGATTGATGAAGCGCCCGAACTAAATATACAACTGGATGAGCCACAAGATGTTGAAAAAGAGGAGACACCTGGGAATAATGAAAACAATGTCGATGAAGAACTAACTGTGGGTACCAACGATGATGAGCCGATGTTGTTTATGCCTTAAGTGCCTTCTCCGCTAAAGTTCAAGGATCCGGTTAGATTTTTAAAACCTTGTCCGATTAGCAGTTATGTCATTGGCCAAGCTCCTGGTGTCGTAAGAGCGAGTACAACTTCGAAGCCATGGTTCAAAGAGTGGGATAAGAAAGATGAAGAACCAGATGTATTGGAAAAGCCTCAATGCCAGAATCTATTCGCAGACACAATGGAGAAAACACCTAGATGTTAGATGTTCTTGAATGTGATCTTATCTAAACAAAGCATGCTAGGTGACTTTGATGCTATGGCCATCGCTTGTGGGAACCTCCCAATGCACACTGCGGTTCTAATGCATGGAGGCTTCCTCAACTTTTGAAGAGGAATTGGATAACGTTGACCAAACAAAGTCTGGCTGAAGGACTATAAATTAGCGCTTATTGGGAGGCAACCCAAGTTTAAATTTTAGTCTTTTTTAGGTTTCATAGTATTTAATAAATTTTTATATCTTAGCATCTAACAAGCTTGCTTCTGTCATATTCGCAGGTTAGTCAAGTCCAACTCAAGTGTGATGCCCGATTTATTCCAATGTGTCTGGCCTATTCTTTAGACTTAGCAGACAAGGAAGAAAATGCTGTATTTTCAGGGAAGTCCTCTAATTAATTTTTTTTTTCTATCTTAACCATTGAGGACAATGTATATTTTAAGTTTGGGGGTATTTATCATGTTTAGTATTTACTTGGGCAATGTTTTGATGAAATTTGATTTTGGACAATGATAAGTGGTTGGTTGATGTTGTTAACTCTTGGAGATTTGACGAGCATGCTTAGTCTATATTTTAACTCATTAGTTGGTTTTCACATTACTTGCGAAATTTTTGAATTTTTTTTACACATCCATTTGTTAGCCAGTTGGGATTGAATTTTTTTTTGGCTAAATGCTTATGAAAGATGCCATTGCAACTTGAGAAATCTTATTTGAGCATCATTCGAAGTGAAAATTAGGCACTTACATAAGTTTGGGGGAAATCTTGGGGTATTTTTCGTAAAAAAAAAATTATTGGAACCTTCCCGAGTTGAATAATTGAATATTGTGGTGGGTCGAGATGGAGCGTAAAATGCACTCCCCATAAACACAGGCACGAGATGGACCGTAAAACGTACTTGTTCAATGAAAAGTGAAAAGTGAGATGGAGCGTAAAACGCACTCACTAAATAGAGAAAAGAAAATATATATGTTTGAAATACTTGGGAAGGGTTAATATGTGCTTAAATGTTTAAATATCCAGTTGATCCTCAAGAAAAATGTGTGCTATGTTTATTTTAGCTATGATTGATGTGATAAGAAGTTTTGAAAGTCATTTTTGAAAATCTTTTATGAGTATTGGTTGATCTAATCTAAATCATGACTGGTTTGAACATATGGATGCACACATGCACTTAAAGGATCATGAGTAGATGTGAAGTTAATGAAAGTTGTTGAAATTGTAGACATGACATTATTTTGAAGTTGTCTTTGAGTTATTTTTTAAGGTAACCTTTGAGGCCAATGTTCAAATTCACATTCATTCATTGTTTAAGGGGATCATTGCTAAAGAAATAATCTATCTAATTTGTGTTTTTGATTGAGGACAAGCAAAGGTTTAAGTTTGCGGGTATTTGATAAGTAGGTTTTATATCTACTTATTCGGTATCTATTACTTTAATAAGTTGCTTAAACCTATGTTTTGTAGTTACTTTTCATGCATTGTGTGTTCATTTCATACATTCTATGTTATTTTATAGGCTATGCCATGACATTGGCATGAAGAAGCAAGGGAAAGCAATTCAGACATCTTTTGGACTAAATCTATGCTCCAGAAATGGCGTGGGGCGCTCCGGGTCAGCTGAATTTCAGCTACAATACCGCGGTGCGCGCCCAAATTTGCCTAGGAGCAACGCTGGGCGCGCCGATCGGCGGGGAAACAACTGATTTGGGTGATTTGATGTCCAATTTGAACTAGAATAGGATTGTTAGTTGCCTAACTTGATAGGGTTTCCATTAGAACTATAAATACTTGATTATAACTTGGATTGGAGGTGAGTTTTGAAGGATTCCATTAGATTAGATTAGAGTAGATTAGGATAAAAACCTTAGTTCTTATTATTTTTGGAGATTGAAGCAACTTGTAGATCATTGAAATCAAGAGCAGGAGCTAGAGGAAGATGAAGATTTGCTGACAACAGATTTATTCTTTACTCTATTCTTATTTTTATCTTTTAATATGTATTCGAGTGTGGATTCTTAGTTTTAATTCAATGAACTAATTCATTGTTTGAGATTACAATGGATCTTATTGTGTAGTTTATTTTAATATGCTTCGCTATCAACCATTATGTTCTATCGTGAGGATTGTCTCTTGTGATTTGTACTTTATTGTTTAATTGATTGGCCATCAATTACCGTAATAATCTATATGAAATCGGAAGAGGAGTATAGATTTAGATCTAATCATGATAGCATATGTTTGTGATTTCTACATAGATGGAATTCATGATTCGTGTTTAGGATAGAGATATGCCTTTACGCCATATGTAATCTTATAGAGAACTTATGATTTAAATCTTTTTTAATTGTAATTCACATAGAGATATAGTGGGTTAGTTAATTAGGGTGTCTTGCTTAATTCTATCATCTGTAGATTTAAGTTAGTATGTGTATTATGCATCGAGAGGTGATTTTATCTGTTTTAGTGTTCTTGATTAACAATTCAGGATAGGGAATAATTTATGAGAAGCGTGTTAACTTAAATGAAGCAATAAGTGAAGTTGTGATTTTAAATCTCCGTAATCTTAATTTAACTAGTGGAATTTAATAGTAGTTTAATTATATAATTTGAAATTCATTCGTTTAAATAAGATTGAGTTGGTTATGGGTTAGTACTTGGTGATTTTTATTAAATAATTCCTCGTGGGAACGATACTCTACTTACACTTTATTACTTGTTGACCACGTATACTTGTGTGTTGTGAGCGTATATAAATTTTACTCAACAGTGCACCACGTGTGACCTAATTGAGAACTTTAACTTTAAATCCTTGTTATGGTTAATTCACATAGATATGTGTAGGATTATCACTTAGCTTGGATGTTCTTTTCTGTTATATTCCCTATCGGGTGGATCTAGAGAGAATATGTTTGTACATACCTCGAAAGAGGTGTATGAGCACTTGTGTGTTCACGATCGACAAATTATCGTGACCACTAAGACCAAAGAGAGAAGAGTAGGAAGTTTGATGAAGCATAGCACATCAGGTGTTTAACAAATTTTCAGTGTGTGGTGAAGTTATGACCTTAGCTTGTAGCACTTTTGAATCCATTCATTATCCATTTACTTGCTTTGATAATTAGATACAACTAGATTAATCACACTTCTGTTATTCTGCTGTTCGAATAAGACTTAAGCGTTACAAAGTTGGTATTTGGTAAATATTAGTGTTAGTTTCTCATGGGTACGACACTTTCCTTATCACTGTATTACTTGTTAAACCGCGTATACTTGCGTGTGTTTAGTGATCGGTAATCCGACCAACAAGTTTTTGGCGTCGTTGCCGGGGAACTATTATTCTAATATTATCCAATATTGATTTCAATCAATTTAGTCTTAATTTGAATGTATAAATATGTATCTTCCATTTTATTTTTAAGTTTACAAGTTATGGACGATCATTGTAACAACCTGATATTTTCTATAAAAATTAAATTATAAATTTTGCGTATAAATTTTATTTTTATTTTTTTTTACGGATGAGGATTTGTACAAGATAATGTGTGTATGTAAATATGTAATAAATAAAAATATATTTATTACATGAATGTTTACAAATTATTTTATTTAGAATTATTGATTATTATAAATTATATTCTTATAATAATTAATTTTATAGTAGAAATATTTTTATTAATTATTTCCCATGAAAATATAATTATATATTATTTAAAGAATATATGAAATGATTTTTAGAGTTATTATAATAATTATTTATTTTATTATATGAATTTATGCAAGATTAATTAAGTTAATTATTTTAACTTAATTAATAATGTTACATATGAAGAATAAATCAGATATGGAATCCAAACCCTAATTTTGGATTTTTATCAATGGATAAGAATAATAATATAATAATATTATATTTTGATTTTTCAGTGCTATAATTATGTACCGTATTTTTGTGGACTGACAATGGTTGGTCAATTATGGGGTATTATGATAAAACCCTAATTTTTACTGACAAACACTAATTTCGAAGTCAAATGAGACTTTAAAATCTGTTAAGACAATATGTTATGTGATTAATGATAATTATAATTATTAATAATCAAGAGAAAACCCTAATTGTAAATTAAAACCCAAATTTCTTAAATTAGAAACCTTAAATCAATAATTAACTTATTGATAAATGGAAACCCTAATTTAAAACTCAGGATGAGTTCGACACTATTATATAACAGTGTTATATGGTGGATGCATGCTATGTATTATATGACTTTTTGATTAATTAGGTATACCCTAATTAATTTTTAGAAATATTAATTTCTAGAAACCCTAATATTTATTTTATAAACCCTAATTTATTTAAATTGTAAACCCTAATTGTTGATTTGGAAAGCTTAATGCTAATTAGTGTATCTTAAACCTAATTAGTAAGGTGTTAAGTAATTAAAAACCTAATTAATTAAGAAACCTTAATTTTGTATTTTAGAAACTAAAATTTATTATTTTATTTTATTTTTACAAATCCTAAATTGGAAATTCTAGGAAATTATTTTTTTAAACTCTAAAATGGTCCAAACCCTAACCCTAAACCCTAAGGGTTTGCAACAAATGGAAATTCTAGAAATAAAAAAGAAATGACAAAAATGCCCCTTTTGTATTATTAGAGCTATATTTGTAGGTTTTGACAATAGGGGAAGTTGGTGACCAAATCCAACCACCCCATGTGCCTTAAATCTCAGCAGATCAGCTCAATTTCCAGCCAAATACATAGCATACAAGGTGTATATATAGATTTGAAGAGAGAGAAATGTCATTTGTTACTTATATTTTTCACAAACACTCAACTACTCTCTCTCAAGCTCTCACATCCGAAAATATCAAGATATATCAGTCACAAATCAAGCCCCACGATCACCCATAACCAAATCAGTGGCTAGAATCAAGGATTTGATCAAAAGAGGTAGTACCCTAACTAGAAAATCTGACTTTGATCTGCATGTTAGATGCTATAATTTTGTGTTAAAACATGTTGTTTGTAGTATATTTAAGTGATCTGGGTTGGTATCATGCAGATCCATAACACCTAAGTGCTCGAAATTAAAATTTTTCAAAATTTGGAAAATGTGGTTTTTGGGTCTGACAGTCAAATGTCAGACCCCATAGATCTTTGATTATTAAGTTTTTTTGTTGTTTAAAAGTTTTTATTTGTAGTCTGGTATAAGATCTCTCATTTGGTTCAAGAATCAAAGTCAGATCATGAACCGATTGGAAGTTATTCACGGTCAAAGCCCGTTGACCGGGCATGACCGGCTGAATTCTGGGTAACCCAGAAACTTGTTTTCCAGCGCCTGACAAGATTTTGCAAGCCTTGATCTGTCAATTAGTTAAGCTTTTTGATGTTGTTGTTGTAATTAGTTTATATTCTGTTATATGCTCTTTAAAGTCATCTCTTAATATTCCACAAACAATCAACTGATCAAAGGTAGTGGACGGTCAAACCTGACCATCTGATCACGAGTTACTTTTCTGGAAATTCCATAAACCGGAAGAACACATTCTCTGACAATGTTTGACCGGCTTTGATCTTTCTTGTGTGATGATGATATGATGCTTTGTTGTTACAAAGTTGTTCTATGACATCTTGGCTATTATTATAAACCTTTAGATCACATTAACAGTAACTAGAGTGTAGAGAAATTAAAGCCTCAAAATGGACCTAGAAGCTGACTAGGTTTTCTTGAAAACCCAGAAAGTTCTGACAATGCATTTGAGTGGCCAGATCTTCGTGCTATGTGTTGGTATGACTTATTTCATGCTTGATTCATGTAGTATTACATAAACACTACATGATCAATCCATAAGATTGTCCAGAACATGTGTAGACTGAAAGTTAAAGCCGGTCAAAAAAGATACCTTAGCCACTGAATGTCAGTGTTCTTGGCCCTCAAGAACACCTATTGCGACAGAAATCGTTGCTAAAGCCTTTAGCGACGGATTTAATTAATTTAATTTCTTAAATTCTGAAAAATACTTTAAAAATAAAAAATAAATTCTAAAAATTACAAAAATAGTTTTAAAAATTATTTTAAATTCCGAAAATTAGTTTTTAATTATTTTTAGTATATTTCATAAATATTTAATATTTTTGGAATATTAAAAATATTTAATTTATTTAAGTTATAAAATATAACTTTTGATATTTTGTCATGAAAAATATTAATATTTTAATATTAATGATATTAGATTTATTTAATACTCATATTAAACAAATTAGTTTAAAAATGATTTTTATATTAGAAATATCATTTTAAAAGAAAATAAAGTGTTTAAAAATATTTTAAGTTATAAAATATAACTTTTAATATTTAAAGGATAATTTCATTAATAAATGATATTAACTTAATATTAGATGATATTAGATTTATTTAATAATTATATTAAATAAATAGTTTATAAATGGTTTTATTAATTTTAAAAATTATTTAAAAAGGATATAAAGGAATTAAGAATATTTTAAGTTATAATTAATGACTTTTAATATTTTAATAAATAGTTCATTAATATTTTAATATTAATGATAATTATTTTAAAATGATTTTAATTCTTTTAAAAATCATTTAAGTGTAATATTAATACTTTAAAAGTATTTTAAGTTATTATAAATAACTTTAACATTTTGACAATGGTTTCATTAATAGTTTAATATTAATTAAATATTAATGATAATAGAATTGTGTAATATTTAAATTATTTAATAATAATTCTGAGGTTTGAAAATTCATGATAAATTATAATAAATGTTTAAAAATTATTATAAGTCATTTACAAATAATATGACCGATACTTACAGATATTGAACTACAGGATAGAGTCTTAGACTCGATAATTACCCGATAAAGTCGTCGGTACACCGACATGTTTCATAAATTGATCTGGACTTAGATAATTTATTGAGATATGTGGTTATTTGTGATTCAATGGTTGTTACACATTTGTGCCAATGTGATTAAGGTATGTGCTGACTGCAATAAGCAGTGTTATGTGTTATGGTATGTTATTCTAATCGAACGAACGATCTTGTTAATGATAGGTCGTGAGATAAGCGATAAATCTAAATTACAAACTGTAAGCAGCGCTTCAGGCAAGTATCTTACCTTTGCATTTTTTTTATGCAATGGACATGAGTAAGAATGTTTCTAAATTATATTATTACTGTACAGATTATGAACCTTATATTATATAAGCTCATTGATTATCAACATGTTAGTATATGATAATTCAGATACATACATTCTGTTCGTTAATTTCTGGAAATGGTTAAACAAGTGTCTCCACTTGGATAATCATTGTATTTCATTATATGTTGATATACCTTTGTCAATTACCCGTATACATATATGCTGAATTATAGATTATTGTTGAACAAGATAAAACCTTTGATTTAGAACCCAGACAAGTATGAACATCCCTACACGGGAAAACTTTTATGTGCCCAAGGTGGAACAGAATGCACGATCCTATCGTTCATGTAATGTAGTATTGATCAATGCAGGGCCCATGGGAAGTATAACCTAACGCCCGTAAGTTATGACGGTTTACAGATGAATTTCTGTTTAACCTTTTCGAAAATGAAAACAATGTTCATGGCATGTCACCATAACCCCAGTTATAGTCAATATATAGTTTCAAAAATTTGAAAGAGAGTTGTTATATTATTATTATCGGTTCAGAATACTTCACAACTATTGACTTGTTGTAGAAGAATAGTACAAAAAAACATTTAAATTCTTTCAGATTATATATATATATATATATATATATATATATATATATATATATATATAATTGCTATTACTTACTGGGCACTCAAATGCTCATCCTTGCATAATTTAAATATTTTCAGCTAAGTGTGAATGATCATAGAGCTCTGCTAAGAACAAGGGAAAGGGAAAAGGTTGCTGAATGAATGAATAAACGTTATCTTATGTAATAGTTTAATACTATTAAGACAAGTATGATATATATTATCTATCATGGTTTGTAATGAATGTTTAAAGGTTACGTACTTTGGATTAGACTCTGATAAATGTAAGTTAAGTTTGATATTTATATTATTGTTATTATTATTAGTATTATTCCGCTCATAGAAATGGTATCGTGATGAACCGAGTTCGGGTTTTAAGTACCTGAGTTTGGGGTCTTCAGAAGTTGGTATCAGAGCTTAGGGTTAGAAACCTTAGGTGGGTTAGACCTTAGGCTATAACCTTGGAACAGAGGGAAACGTTGAAAATATAAATAACTCAAATAGAGTTTAAAAAAGAGATGAATTGAATAAGTTCATCGTCAAACAAAATAAAAGATAACTTATATAAAACTATAAATTGCTGTGTGTATATATTGTATGCTAGTCTAGATAATTTTTGTGTATAGCTGTCGGATAGAAAAAATTTGAATGCCCTCAAATTTTAAAGAAGAAGTCAACCGAGCCAATATCAAAGCCAATAGCTGAAATAGAGGCTCACATTGAAAGCTACCTCAAAGAGGTGGTTATTTTTAAAAAGTGTAGTACCAGACCCTGAAACGATAGTATAACTGAAAGGTAAAGTATAGCTAAAGAATATGTGGTCAATGTCAAGTTCTTAAACTCATATATTTATGTTGAGTTCTTAAACTCGTAAAGTTCTTAAACTCATAATGTATGGTAAGTTGGACGAACTAGGTGTAGTTAGGAGTGAATGGATTATTGAGGATGATGGGACTATATAGAATACTAAGTAACTGATCATTAGTGAATGCGTAAGAAATAAGTAATACTAGTATTACTTGAATATGTATGATTCTATGTTATGTAGTGTATATGATGGGTATGTTTGTATAAGGTAATATTTTTCAAATTTTATATAAGTTGTGTCAGCGATTCCTGACTTTTGAGTCACAAAGGGATATCGGATGAGTAACGCAGTATGTCCTATGGTATGTCAAGTGTTATGAATATGAGTCTATGATGAATTAATGAAATAAGTTGGTATAAAGATAGTAGATATTTATCTGTATATTGGTTACTACAGTAAACCAAATTTTCAAAATCTAATATTTTGAGTACATGATTATTGGAATAGAAAGTTTTGTGTTATATGATTATATGTATACGATAAGGCTTAGAATAAAGAATAAATAGTGATAATGCTGTTAAGGAGACGAAAATGAAATACACGGAGAGAAGAACCTATCAACAAAGCTGGAAGACAACCAGACCCGATACAGAATTTTGCGAATATGGACGATCAAGCTATGCAGAACGAAATACCAGTCGCCGGAAGATCAGCCAGATAATCGATCGACGAACGTCAAAGACTTCAAGGCCATCGTACTGCCAAGATTCGGAGGATCAACTGACCTGTAGTAACGTTTGTGATAACTAGGATAACGGAAGGGCAAAAGATAGTTTTGTCACCTAAACGATAAAAGGAAAGGAGATAAAGGGCAAGTCTGCGTGATTTAAGTGTGGATCAATGGAGTATAAGGTGGAAGACCGTTCAAGAAGGAGAAGGCCGGAGGCAAGGAATGTGAATACAGGAAAAGGCAGCAGGACATTGGCGACAACGGGACCAACATCAACAATCAAACCAACGAAATCAACCGCAAACGTCTTCAACATGACCGTTCAAGAAATTGTAACAGCCGGGGATGCAACTCCAGGTATTACTCGAACCAATTTTATTTTTTTATATATTATTTTCTTATATATAGTAAATTAGTTTATAAAGAAATTTTGAGGGAGAAATTTGAGTTCTTTTAGAAATCAAATTTCCGTTTAATCAGAAAGACAAGCTTTATGTGAATAGTTGAAGATCAGTTCGATCAATTTTGATCGAGATCTACTCGCAGTGATTGTGTATGATATGTACCCTGGTATGTATAGGTTTTAAAATGGTGATTTCGGGGACGAAATCTTTATAAGGGAGGGTGGATGTAACAACCTGATATTTTCTATAAAAATTAAATTATAAATTTTGCGTATAAATTTTTAATTTTTTTTATTTTTTTTACAGATGAGGATTTGTACAAGATAATGTGTGTATATAAATATGTAATAAATAAAAATATATTTATTACATGAATGTTTACAAATTATTTTATTTAGAATTATTGATTATTATAAATTATATTATTATAATAATTAATTTTATAGTAGAAATAATTTTATTAATTATTTTCCATGAAAATATAATTATATATTATTTAAAGAATATATGAAATGATTTTAAGAATTATTATAATAATTATTTATTTTATTATATGAATTTATGCAAGATTAATTAAGTTAATTATTTTAACTTAATTAATAATGTTATATATGAAGAATAAATCAGATATGGAATCCAAACCCTAATTTTTGAATTTTTATCAATGGATAAGAATAATAATATAGTAATATTATATTTTAATTTTTCAGTGCTATAATTATGTACCGTATTTTTGTGGACTGACAATGGTTGGTCAATTATAGGGTATTATGATAAAACCCTAATTTTTACTGACAAACACTAATTTCGAAGTCAAATGAGACTTTAAAATCTGTTAAGGCAATATGTTATGTGATTTATGATAATTATAATTATTAATAATCAAGAGAAAACCCTAGTTGTAAATTAAAACTATAATTTCTTAAATTAGAAACCTTAAATCAATAATTAACTTATTGATAAATGGAAACCCTAATTTAAAACTCAGGATGAGTTCGACACTGTTATATACTTGTGTTATATGGTGGATGCATGCTATGTATTATATGACTTTTTGATTAATTAGGTATACCCTAATTAATATTTAGAAATATTAATTTTTAGAAACCCTAATATTTATTTTATAAACCCTAATTTATTTAAATTGTAAACCTTAATTATTGATTTGGAAAGCTTAATGCTAATTAGTGTATCTTAAACCTAATTAATTAAGAAACCTTAATTTTGTATTTTAGAAACTAAAATTTATTATTTTATTTTATTTTTACAAATCCTAAATTGGAAATTCTAGGAAATTATTTTTTTAAACTCTAAAATGGTCCAAACCCTAACCCAAACCCTAAACCCTAAGGGTTTGCAACAAATGGAAATTCTAGAAATAAAAAGAAAATGACAAAAATGCCCCTTTTGTATTATTAGAGCTATATTTGTAGGCTTTGACAATAGGGGAAGTTGGTGACCAAATCCAACCACCCCATGTGCCTTAAATCTCAGCAGATCAGCTCAATTTCCAGCCAAATACATAGCATATAAATTGTATATATAGATTTGAAGAGAGAGAAATGTCATTTGTTACTTATATTTTTCACAAACACTCAACTACTCTCTCTCAAGCTCTCACCTCCGAAAATATCAAGATATATCAGTCACAAATCAAGCCCCACGATCACCCATAACCAAATCAGTGGCTAGAATCAAGGATTTGATCAAGAGAGGTAGAACCCTAACTAGAAAATCTGACTTTGATCTGCATGTTAGATGTTATAATTTTGTGTTAAAACATGTTGTTTGTAGTCTATTTAAGTGATCTGGGTTGGTATCATGTAGATCCATAACACCTAAGTGCTCGAAATTAAAAAATTTCAAAATCTGGAAAATGTGGTTTTTGGGTCTGACAGTCAAATGTCAGACCCCATAGATCTTTGATTATTAAGTTTTTTTGTTGTTTAAAAGTTTTTATTTGTAGTCTGGTATAAGATCTCTCATTTGGTTCAAGAATCAAAGTTAGATCATGAATCGATTGGAAGTTATTCACGATCAAAGCCCGTTGACCGGGCATGACCGGCTGAATTCTGGGTAACCCAAAAACTTGTTTTCCAGCGCCTGACAAGATTTTGCAAGCCTTGATCTGTCAATTAGTTAAGCTTTTTGATGTTGTTTTTGTAACTAGTTTATAGTCTGTTATATGCTCTTTAAAGTCATCTCTTAATATTCCACAAACATTCAACTGATCAAAGGTAGTGGACGGTCAAACCTGACCATCTGATCACGAGTTACTTTTCTGGAAATTCCAGAAACCGGAAGAACACATTCTCTGACAATGTTTGACCAGCTTTGATCTTTCTTGTATGATGATAATATGATGATTTGTTGTTACAAAGTTGTTCTATGACATCTTGGCTATTATTATAAACCTTTAGATCACATTAACAGTAACTAGAGTGTATAGAAATTAAAGCCTCAAAATGGACCTAAAAGCTGACTGGGTTTTCTGGAAAACCCAAAAAGTTCTGACAATGCGTTTGAGTGGCCAGATCTTCGTGCTATGTGTTGGTATGACTGATTTCATGTTTGATTCATGTAGTATTACATAAACACTACATGATCAATCCATAAGATTGTCCAGAACATGTGTAGACTGAAAGTTAAAGCCGGTCAAAAAAGGTACCCTAGCCACTGAATGTCAGTGTTCTTGGCCCTCAATAACACCTATTGCGACAGAAATCGTCGCTAAAGCCTTTAGCGACGGATTTAATTAATTTAATTTCCTAAATTCTGAAAAATACTTTAAAAATAGAAAATAAATTCTAAAAATTACAAAAATAGTTTTAAAAATTATTTAAATTCCGAAAATTAGTTTTTAATTATTTTTAATATATTTCATAAATATTTAATATTTTTGGAATATTAAAAATATTTAATTTATTTAATTATAATATTAAATAAATTATTTAAAAATGATTTTTTTACATGAAAAATCATTTAAAATTATATTATGGTATAAGAAAATAATTTAAGTTATTTTTGATAAATTTCAATATTTTGTGATGAAATTTCATTAATTAATTAATATTAATGGTAATTAAGTTATTTAATAAATGTATTAAATAAATTAAGAAAAATAGATTTAATGATTTAAAAATTATATAAAAATTATATGATGGTTATAAAAATATTTAATTTATTTAAGTTATAAAATATAACTTTTGATATTTTGTCATGAAAAATATTAATATTTTAATATTAATGATATTAGATTTATTTAATACTCATATTAAATAAATTAGTTTAAAAATGATTTTTATATTAGAAAAATCATTTTAAATGAAAGTAAAGTGTTTAAAGATATTTTAAGTTATAAAATATAACTTTTAATATTTAAAGGATAATTTCATTAATAAATGATATTAACTTAATATTAGATGATATTAGATTTATTTAATAATTATATTAAATAAATAGTTTATAAATAGTTTTATTAATTTTAAAAATCATTTAAAAAGGATATAAAGGAATTAAGAATATTTTAAGTTATAATTAATGACTTTTAATATTTTAATAAATAGTTCATTAGTACTTTAATATTAATGATAATTATTTAAAAATGATTTTAATTCTTTCAAAATTCATTTAAGTGTAATATTAATACTTTAAAAGTATTTTAAGTTATTATAAATAACTTTAATATTTTGGCAATGGTTTCATTAATAGTTTAATATTAATTAAATATTAATGATAATAGAATAGTGTAATATTTAAATTATTTAATAATGATTCTGAGGTTTGAAAATTCATGATAAATTATAATAAATGTTTAAAAATTATTATAAGTCATTTACAAATAATATGACCGATACTTACAGATATTGAACTACATGATAGAGTCTTAGACTCGATAATTACCCGATAAAGCTGTCGGTACATCGACATGTTTCAGAAATTGATCTGCACTTAGATAATTTATTGAGATATGTGGTTATTTGTGATTCAATGGTTATTAAACATATGTGCCAATGTGATTAGGGTATGTGCTGACTGCAATAAGCAGTGTTATGTGTTATAGTATGTTATTCTAATCGAACGAACGATCTTGTTAATGATAGGTCATGAGATAAGCGATAAATCTAAATTACAAACTGTAAGCAGCGCTTCAGGCAAGTATCTTACCTTTGCATTTTCTTTATGCAATGGGCATGAGTAAGAATGTTTCTAAATTATATTATTACTGTACAGATTATGAACCTTATATTATATAAGCTCGTTGATTATCAACATGTTAGTATATGATAATTCAGATATGTATATTCTGTTCGTCAATTTCTAGAAATGGTTAAACAAGTGTCCCCACTTGGATAATCATTGTATTTCATCACATGTTGATATACCTTTGTCAATTACCCGTATACATATATGCTGAATTATAGATTATTGTTGAACAAGATATAACCTTTGATTTAGAACCCAGACAAGTATGAACATCCCTACACGGGAAAACTTTTATGCGCCCAAGGTGGAACAGAGTGCACGATCCTATCGTTCGTGTAATGTATTATTGATCAATACAGGGCCCATGGGAAGTACAACCTAACGCCCGTAAGTTATGACGGTTATAGATGAATTTCTATTTAACCTTTTCAAAAATGAAAACAATGTTCATGGTATGTCACCATAACCCCAGTTATAGTCAATATATAGTTTCAAAAATTTGAAAGAGAGTTGTTATATTATTATTATCGGTTCAGAATACTTCACAAATATTGACTTGTTGTAGAAGAATAGTACAAAGAAAATATTTAAATTCTTTCAGATTATATATATATATATAATTGCTATTACTTGCTGGGCACTCAAATGTTCATCCTTGCTTAATTTAAATGTTTTCAGCTAAGTGTGAATGATCAGAGAGCTCTGCTAAGAATAAGAGAAAGGGAAAAGGTTACTGAATGAATGAATGAACGTTATCTTATGTAATAGTTTATTACTATTAAGACAAGTATGATATATATTATCTATCATGGTTTGTAATGAATGTTTAAAGGTTACGTACATGGGATTAGACTCTGATAAATGTAAGTTAAGTTTGATATTTATATTATTGTTATTATTATTAGTATTATTTTGCTCATAGAAATGGTATCGTGATGAACCGAGTTCGGGTTTCAAGTACCTGACTTTAGGATCTTCACAATCATTGTTATCAATAACCTTTTGAGAGGACGGCACAACCAAGATCAGAAGAAGAGCTTGAGCAATTGCAAGATCAAATTTCAAATCTCTTGAGATTTTCTGACAATCTTGATAGTTAGTCCACTCAGATTGCCTACTATCAGGAACGAGCTGACATTGAACCGATTTACTATCATCCAAATTGTCAGGGTTATCCAAACACTTGGGACTACATTCAAGAGAAATATCATGATCCAAATTATTCCTATCCGAATCAATTTGGATATAAGTCTCCGCCGCAATATAAGGTGACATCTCAATCCAATGAGAACTTTTTTGTATACTCAACACGAGAAGAAAAGAAAAGGCCTCAAGAGCTCCTCACCAACTTTATAGAGAGAAATGAAGTTCTAATGGGGAACCAAGACGCCTCATTGAAGAGCCTTGAAAGTCAATTGGGACAACTCGTCAATGCCATCACAAATCCACTGCAAGAAAATCTACAGGTCATAATTAATCTCAACGATGAAGAAGTAGAGCATTGCACGGTGGATACGCAAGGAGAAGGCGATGAGTCTCACAAAGTTGTTGAGGGAGATGTCAAAGTGCCAATTGACCAACCTGTGGAGTCTGAAGAAGGAGAAGCGAGGATCAAGAGTTGTTGTATTGTCAAGACTAATGAAAAGTTGGAAACCACGCTCACGGTTGTGGAAACCCTAGAGGACCCACTAACGTATAAAAAACGATTTTAGATTGATGAAAAAGGCGAATTAGTGGATAATTCTAGTGGTGAAAGATTTTTCGTGCCGATGGGTGAAGAAAAGGGGGATGACCAATCATCTATGTCTGCCATAAATTTAAAGGAGTTGACAAATAGGCGGCCTGAAATGGTCATTTTCGCATATGAGCCGAATTAAACGGCAATGAAATAGTCAAGCCAACGACTTTAAAACAAGCACTTGGTGGGGAGGTAACCCCATCTCAGTATCAATTTCTCTATTTTTCTTTACTTATGTCTAGTTTACATTTGTTTTTTTCCTCTTTACTTTGTTAACATTGTTGTAATTATTACTGCAGTGTATTATCTCATATGCATATTTCTGTGGCTATAGGATATAGGCATAATGTTTATCTAGTATTTTGCTATTGTGTATATCGTAGTTAGAGTTAAGCTACTTATCTTGTAGGTTATTTTAGGGATATGTGTTGATTAGTATGATGGCTAATACATGGCTTGGCTTTTGTAGAAAAAAACTCAGATATAAGGCTAGCGCTGCAGCACCAGGAGTTACACTAAAGGTCGCGCCGCAGCACCGGGTTCATTTTCCATATTTAACATCTCGTGCTGCAGCGCCAAGAAGCAAAGCACACATCGCGCTGTAGCGCCACAAAAGAGCCCAACCTACTGCATTCACGCGCTGCAGCGCCATCAATTTGCCTATGACTCGCATTGCAACGCCACTTAAAATTCCAGTATTAAAGCACGATTATGCAGCGCCACTCAACAAAGGAAAACTCACGCAAAAGCGCCATGAGCGAGTTTTTATTTTTTAAAATAGATTGAATTCTGCAGATTAGACCATTCCTTTTTCTCTCTCGACAGATCTCGACAGCCTAAGCTAGCCAAAGCAACCCAAACTCGTTGCCTCACTTCCTAGAACCCTAGCCTTCGATCAATTCATACATCTTACCCACAAGACCCCAATTCAGGTACGCGCAGCAAGAGTCAAGGTCAGAAATCAAGCTATGGTTCTCCACTAAGGTATTTGGGGATTTCATTCATTCATAAACAGTTTTTGATTTCATTGTTTGGGTTTGGTTTTCTCTATTGATTTGGGGTGATTTCCACTGATGAAAATTTGGATAGAGCATTTTCAAGCAAGGGCTGTCAAAGTGGGTTTCCAGAATTTTCACTTTAGGTGTTCGACATATTGCTTGAACTAGAATTTGAGATGATTGGGATGCTTTGATATTGGAATTTTTTAGGGATTATCTGGCCTAAGTCTGGGGGTTGTGAGATTGAGCCTTCTTTCTTTTGTTCAAACCAATTACTGAATTCTAAAATGGCTACAAAGAGGCAACAACTTAGCGTCGGCGTCTCCTCATCTGCAGCACCACAAGGTTGGGACAATGCCAAATTCATTAGCGAAGAAGCATGGAATCGGTACAAGCACTCCTTTGCCAAATTCAACTTGGTTCCTGAACGAGGTTTGCGGCCTATTCAAACAAATGATGGTGAGCTGGCAACCATGATCCTAGGACGCAAGTGTGTGAGCTTCACAAAACCACCTGAGTTAGTTATCATATCCGTGGTCCGCGAGTTCTATGCAAATGCTAGTGTCGACGGTCCTGCTGTTGTTCACGTTAGGGGGCGATCAGTGGCGTTTGACAGCCAAGCCATCAATGCACTTTTTGTGATGCCTAGCTATGATGGCAAGGACTATTTAGAGCAAGGGCTTCACATCTATGACTTGGATGATATTATTAGGAGGCTATGAAAGCCCGAGACAACATGGAAAACCAATAACAGAACGAGTGAGAAGACCAGTTTCCTACATCATGCACTCAGTCGCTATGGGAAGGCATGGTACAGTTTTGTATGTGCCAACATGATCCCTACTCGTCACCTTAGCGACGTGACTAAGGATAGAGCGATCCTATTATTTGCCATTGTCACGGGTCTGGATGTGGATATCAGAGTTCTTATTCAGGAGTCCATCTTGAAGGCGATCAAGAGTACCACCTCTAGGGGACTTCCACATCCATCATTGATCACCCGATTGTGAAAGCGGGCAGGTATTCATTGGGGACCAGAAGAGATAGCTTTATCACCTATGTCAATCATCGACCAATAAGCCATCTCACACTTTAATGTATGGGATGGAATGACTTCACATATCAAAGGTGAGGGGTACGGGCCACCTACTGAGCCACCTCCTATATCAGAGGCCAAACACTCACAGCCACCAGAGTCTGACTCATCTTCACAAGGGCTATTGGCAGAGATTATGGCATCCCTCACCCTGCTACATCAGATCTAAAACACAACTGCTCAGAGGCAGCAGAGGCACATAGCAGTGGTTGCCCAAAGGTAGGACATCGCGTTGCAGTATCAAGCTGAGCTGGTCAACACTATGCAGAGCATATACACTACCTATAGTGGCGACGATGTTGATTTCACACCATTCCAGTTCTCGTAGCCTCCTATTTTCCCACCATACCGTCCATAATCACCGCCCGCAGAAGCTGATGAGGATGATACTGATGTTGAGCGACCAGATGTTAGGGAAGCCCTCTTGTATTGATTTATATATGCTTAGCAATGAGAGCATTACTCATCTTAAGTTTAGGAGTATTATGTGTTATCTGCTTTATTCTGTCTACTGCCATAATAGATTGTCATCTTAGTATTTTACTTATATTTCATCAGTATTGTAGTGAAGTCATGTATGAACTGCATTTTTGACATCATTTTGGGCTTTATTAGCCTTTGGTTTATTATGTTTTGGTATTATTATGGATGGGTGCCATGAACAGTTTTTGTTATTATTTATGAATGCTTGGATGATTATCAGCATGTATGTTTGGTTTATAGCCATCTTTTGGGACTTATACAGATTAGTATGCTTGCGCCATGTTAATGGCTTTATTACCCTATTTTGAGCTGTTATTATGCAAGGGTTTTATATTATTTATTAATTTTTGATTGTGGCTAATGATGAGCGCCAGGTGATTATGTCTATTTCATAGAGTTTGTGTCAAGCATGTATGGATGAGGGGTTAGTTTAGTTGATAAGTTAAGACTGTTATTGATCCTTCCTTGTTAGCAAGCTCCGACCAACTGTTTTAACTAGTTATATTTTGAATTTAGTTTACGTGTTTATTACTTTGAGAATATGTTCACTCTTTTAAACTTTCATGATTACAAGGTAATAAAAGACTTAGACGCTTATACAGTTTCGGATCTTGGATTCTGGTATATTTTCATATAATAATAATAAATAAAATAAATAAATAATAATAATAAAAAAAATTGAAAGTCTTGCGGTGGGTCGAGATGGAGCGTGAAACGCACTCGCCCAAAAACGGGGACTTATGTTGAGATGGAGCATAAAATGCACTCACCTATTAATCTTTAAATTTCGTAAAGTCTATTTTGGCTTAAGTTGATTACGTGGCCTTTGCTGCTCGAGTTATTAGATTTATAGGGGTGTTCTACACCTAGTGCCCTAAAGTCATCTGGCTTGGGAGTCATTGATCAAAAGCTCATTAATGGGTAGCTCTGAATAGCCTAAGGTAATTAAGCACTATCCGAGTCAGATTTTATTGTCTTCATGCTAGAGCCTTTTGATCCTTTCTTGCATTTGCATTTTTTTCTTAATGCTTGTTGAATGTTTAAGTTACTGAGTTTTCATATTGGTTCTCGCAATTGATTATATGAACTTATTTTGAGCTATGATTAGTTAGGATGGTTGGTCTCCACACACACACATAGAATGGATCGAATACAGTCTTATGCTTGAAATTGATTGAACCCTTATTCATATTTGTGATTGTCCTGTTCTCTGGGAGTAGCTATGATTGAGCTTAGAAGCCATGCTACTAGTATATAGTTTTATACTTCATTCGCGTGTTGTTTTATTGTTGATTATTTTTGTGTTAGATAGTTTGCTTGAAGACAAGTAAAGACTTAAGTTTGGGGGTATTTGATGAGTGAGATTTATACCGGCGAATCGGGTCCTTTATTGCTTAAGAAGTTGTGTGCTCTTCGTAGTTAATACATAGCTTTTATATTCTTTTGGTATTATTTTGCTTAACCTAAATGTTGCAGGGCTTATTAGGTCTTTTCCAGCTTACAGGGGAAGAACTGTCAATTTTACTACACTGGCGCTGCAGCGCCTATGCCAGGCTTAAACCTGGTGCTGCAGCGCCTCAACCAGGTCAACGGTGACGTCAGCATGGCGTTGTAGCGCCCTAGTTCCTTTACTAAACTGGCGCTGCAGCGCGAGTTCCGGTCTTTTTGTGCTGACGTGGTGTTGCAGCGCCGTTCCAAGCGTTACTCTCCGTGCCACAGCGCCACCTCCAGTTCCCAGACAGTAAAGAACTGGATTTGACCTAGCTTCAACGGAGGATAAGTATATATATGTAAGAGGGGAGCCTCCTTAAAACGAAATCGAATCCCAGTCTGGGATAGAATTTTCTCTTTCTCCTTTGTAATTTCTTTCCCATTTTCTTTTAGGTAATGCTTGTAAATATAGTTTAGCATAGATTAGGGAGATGCTTGGGAATCCTTGGAGTTCAAGAGCAATTAGCAACATGGATTGGAAAGCTTGAGTGGAATGGAATTCTTAGAGACTGAAGAGCCTTGATAGAGTTTATTCTTATCCATTTGTTTCCTTTGATTTTGTAATCCAAAAATGTTGTCTTTATTGCTACTAATGTTTAGTTCAAGAGCTATGAACTAATTATTGACTCTAAGGTTATAATGGAATCCTTTGTTATTTTGAATTAAATGTCCTATCTCTTTGGTTGACACCATATGGTTTGGTTTAATATATTCATGCTTAATGATTCTTGCTAAGAAATTAGTGATGATTTTGGTAATCTATATGATGTTAAAAGAGGGATTGTATATTTACACCTTAATATATTGGCATGTGATTATGAGTTGTCGACTTGATTCGACTGCATAAGTTGTGTATAGAATAGACATATATATGTGCACCACGACTGACCTAATTGAGAACTTAAGTTTTAAATCCTTGTTATAGTTAATTCACATAGACATGTGTAGGATTATCATCTAGCTTGGATGTTCTTTTCTGTTCTATTCTCTGTTGTAACAACCCGATATTTTCTATATAAATAAATCAGAAATTTTGCGTATAATTTTTGTTTTATTTTAAAGATGAGGATTTGTGCAAGATAATGTGTATAAGTAATTATGTTATAAATAAAAATATATTTATTACATGAATATTTACAAATAATTTTATTTTAGAATTATTGTTTATTATTAAGTATATTCTTATAATAATTAATATGGTAGAAAGGTTTTTATTAATTATTTTTCATGAAAATATGATTATATATTATTTAAATAATATATGGAGTGATTTTTAGAATAATTATAATAATTATTTTATTATATGAATTTTAATACAGATTATAAAGTTAATTATTTTACCTTAATTATTAAGGTTAAATATGGAAGAATAAATCAGATATGGAATCCAAATCCTAATTTTGGATTTTTATCGAGGAATGAGAATAATAATTTAGTATTAATTATATTTTGATTTTTCAGTGCTATAAATATGTGCTGTATGTACGTATTGATGATGGTTGGTCAATTATGGTGCAATATTTGAAAAACTCTAGTTTTATTGTGGGAAACCCTAATTTGAAAATCAATTGCGGGTTAAGACTGTTATATAACTGTGTTATATGGTTTATGTTGTGTATTAAATGACTAATTAGGTAAACCATAATTAAAAATTTAGGAACCCTAAATAATTTTTAATAAAACCCTAAGTTACTAAAAACCCTAATTTTAAATACAAAATCCTATTTTGGAACTCAAATTAGAGTTTAAGATTGATTCGTAATTGTGTTAATGTGATGTACAGTAGTTTTTAATTGTTAAATAGGGAAAACCTATTTAGTAATTTAAAACCCTAATGACTAGAAACCTAATAATAAACCCTAGTTGTGATTTAGTAACCCTAATTATCAAAATTGTAAACCATAATTGCTAAATTTGCAAGGTCAACGATAATTATTATATTTTTAACCCTAATGTTCACGTATAAAGTAATTAGAAAATTTATCATATTTAGGAAACCCTAATTTCAAAATTTTAAAAACTAACATTTATTTAATTTTATTTTTGTGCAAACCCTAAATTGGAAATGCAACAATTAATTTGTGCTAAACCTTAGGGTCAAACCCTAAGGGTTTGTAAGATTACAAGAATGCCATTAAATTTGTGAGCGAAATGACCAAAATACCCCTCTTGCATTATTGAAATTTGCCAAGTGTTAGAGTTGTTGGAGTTGGTGAACCACTTGGTTGACATTGTGACTTAATTTTTGCCAGCAATTAGTCTCAATTATCAGCCATACATGCATCTAACATTTGTATATAAGGATTGAGAGAGAGAAAATATCATTTGTTAGGCCATTTTGCTCAAACACCCAACCAATCCTCTCTCTCACTAAAACCCACGAAATTATATAGTTTATCAGTTAGATAATCAAGCCCCACGAACACCATAACCAAATCAGAAGCCTAGAATAAAAGATTGATCAAAAAAGGTATAAACCCTAGCCAAGAAATTTGTCCAACGATTTGTTGTTAGATGTTATTTTTTTGTGTGTTAAACATGTTAAATATAGTGTTTAATGATGATCTGGGTTGGTATCTTGTAGATCCATAACATCTAAGTGAACGAATTTGAAGATTTTAAAAATATGCAAAATTTTGATTTTTGGGTCTGACAGTCAAATGTCAGTCCTCGTAGATCTTTGATTGTTAGGAGTTTTTGTTGTTTTAAGCTTTGATCTTGTAGTATGCTGTAAGATCTTTGCTCTGGAACTCAAATCAGGGTCAGATCGGTTGTAGGTTGCAAGTTATGGGTGGTCAAACACCGTTGACCAACAATGAGTGGTCAAGTTCTGAGTAACCCAGAACGAGCCCAGAAAGCTCTGATAGGATTTTCATGAGCACGGATCTGACAGTGGTTTGATAATCTGTTCTTGATTTTGTATCTATGTTGTAGTATGTTGTTTATACTACATTATAGTATCTTTATATCACATAAACACTAAGCATGTTGAAAGTAATGGTTGGTCAAACCAGGCAGAACGACCATGACATCTGTTTTCTGGGTAACCCAGAAAACCGATGAGCATGTCTTCTGACATAGTTTGATCGGACTGGATCGGTTGCTTGTAAGGTTGTTGTATGTATATTATGTAATAGATCTATAGTATTTCATTCTGGCTACATCCTGAAAGTTTTAAATCACATAAACATTACAAGAACACCAAGTTATGGAAGCCCTAAGGTGCATGCTCGAACTGTTCTTTATTTCTGCGCAACCCATAAATGAAAAACAGCTCTGACAGCCATTTTGCATGATTATATCTTTTTATTGTGTTGTTGTTTGGCCATGTTTGTTGTTGGATCTTGTAGTTTTGCATTAGTACTACAATATCTGACTAACAATATATACAGAAACATCAGGATCTGATCAGAAAGCTTGGTCAAACTCAGCCCCTCGAAATTGAGAATGAATATCTGGGTTTGCTTGAAGAACGCAAAGAACATCTACAGCGACGGTTCTGTCGCTACAAATGGTCTTTAGCGACAGTTTCATTATAAAAATTATATTTCTATTAAATAATTAGTATTACATAGTTTTAAATTATTAAAAATACAAAATAAATTATTAAAAATTATTTTAAAATCCAAAAATTAGTTTTTAATTAGTTTGAATATATTTCATAAATATTTAATATTTTTAGAATATTAAAAGTATTTAATTTATTTAATTATACTATTAAATAAATTATTTAAAATTATATTATGGTATAAGAAAATAATTTAAGTTATTTTT
Organism: Panax notoginseng; assembly: GCA_016801055.1. Lineage (NCBI taxonomy): Eukaryota > Viridiplantae > Streptophyta > Magnoliopsida > Apiales > Araliaceae > Panax > Panax notoginseng. The sequence continues at coordinate 79,918,622 of CM029015.1, read as the reverse complement.
GATAAGTTTTAATATTTTGTGATGAAATTTCATTAATAAATTAGTATTAATGATGTTTAAGTTATTTAACAAATGTATTAAATAAATGATGAAAAATAGAATTAATGATTTAAAAATCATATAAAAATAATTTAAAGGATTATAAAAATATTTTAAGATATAGAATATAACTTTTAATGTTTAAAAGATAATTTCATTAATAATTTAATATTAATGATATTAATTAAATATTAATTATATTAAATTTATTTAATAATTATATTAAATAAATAGTTCAAAAATGATTTTATTAATTTAAAAATCATTTAAAAAGGATATAAATGAATTAAAATTATTTTAAGTTATAATTGATGACTTTTAATATTTTGATAAATAGTACATTAATATTTAAATATTAATGGTAATTATTTAAAAATAATTTTAATTGTTTTAAAAATTATTTAAGGGTGATATTAATACTTTAAAAAGTATTCTGAGTTATTATAAATAACTTTAATATTTTGGCAATGGTTTCATTAATAGTTTAATAGTAATTAAATATTAATGATAATAGAATTATTTGATATTTAAATCATTTAATAATGATTCCGATGTTTGAAAAATCATGATAAATTATAATAAATATTTAAAAATTATTATAAGTCATTTAAAAATAATATGACTGATAATTACAGTTATTGAGCTACAAGATAGAGTTTTAGACTCGATTATTACCCGATTAAGCTGTCGGTACACCGACATGTTTCAGAAATTGATCTGAACTTAGATATTGTGATTAGATAAGTGATTATTTGTGATTCAATGGTTGTTAAACCTATGTGCCAATGTGATTAGGTTATGTGCTGACTGCAATAAGCAGTATTATGTGTTACGATATGTTATTCTAATCAGTAAAATGATGTTATTACTGATAGATGGTTATATAAAAGATAAAACTAAGTAGCGAGTTGTAAGCAGTGCATCATGCAAGTATCTTACTTTTGCATTTTCTTTATGCAATGGACATGAGTAAGAATGTTTCAAAATTATATTATTATTGTACAGATTATTAACCCTGTATTATATACACTCATTGCTTATTAACATGTTAGTATATGGTAATTCAGATATATATTATGTTCGTTAATTTCTATAAATAGTTATACAAGTGTCCCCACTTGGATAATCATTGTATTTAATCAAATGTTGATACATCTTTGACAGTTACCCGTATATATATATACATATATATATATATATATATATATATATATGTGTGTGTGTGTGTGTGTGTGTGTGTGTGTATGTGTGTGTGTGTGTGTTGAATTATAGATTATTGTTGAACAAGATAAAACCTTTGATTTGGAAACCAGAAAAGTATGAACATCCCTACACGGGAAAACTTTTATGCGCCCAAGGCGGACAGAGTGAACGATACCCTCGTTCTTGCACGTAGTGTTGATCAATACAGGGTACAACGGGCTGATCACCCCCGTGCCCGTAAGTTATGACGGTTTACAGATGAAGTTCTGTTTAACCTTTTTTGAAAATGAAAACAATGTTCATAGTATGTCACATTAACCCTATTTATAGTCATTACGTAGTTTCAAAAATTTGAAAGAGGTTTGTTATGTTATTATTATCGGTTCAGATTACATCATAACTATTGATCTGTTGTAGAAGGGTAGTATAAAAAAAATATTTAAATTCTTTCAGCTTATATATATATATATATATATATATATATATATATATATATATATATAATTGTTATTACTTGCAGGGCACTCAAATGCTCATCCTTGCTTAATTTAAATGTTTTCAGCCAAGTGTGAAGAACCAGAGGGCTTATGCAGAAACAAAGGAAAACGAAAGCTAACCAAATAAGATTTGTGGTAGTTATGTAATAGTACTAATGATTTGTTGCCTAGTGTTGTTTATTCTCTTCTACAAAATTTCAAAGATGTATTTCTCGGGGAGCTTCCTCAAATACTACCGCCTATTCGGGGAATTAAACATCAAATCAATTTTGTTCCTGGTGCAACCATTCCAAATCGTCCAGCTTATCAGTGTAATCCCGAGGAAACGTATGAGTTTCAAAGACAAGTTGACAAGCTGATGGGAAAAGGGTTCGTTAGAGAAAGTATGCGTCTGTGTGTAGTTTCGGTAATCTTAGTGCCAAAGAAAGATGGAAAATGGTGGATGTGCATCGATTGTCGAGCGATAAATAATATTACGGTAAAATATGGACACCCCATTCCTCGTTTAGATGACATGTTAGATGAATTGCATGGGTCTTGCATATTTTCAAAAATTGATTTAAAAAGTAGTTATCATCAAATTAGAATGCAAGAGGGTGATGAATAGAAAACAACTTTTAAAACTAAATATGGTCTTTATGCGTGATTAGTATTACCTTTTGGTTTAACTAATGCACCCAACACTTTAATGAGATTAATGAACCATGTTTTGCGTCCATTCATTGGAAAATTTGTCGTAGTTTATTTTGATGATATCTTGATTTATAGCAAAAATGTGGAAGATCATGCATTACATTTAAAATTTGTTTTAGATGTACTTAGGAAAGAAAAGTTATTTGCTAACATGGAAAAGTGCACATTTTGTTCGAATATAATTATTTTTCCTGGCTTTGTTGTTAGTTCACAGGGAGTCCAAGTTGATGAGAAGAAGATACGTGCAATCCGAGATTGGCTGAGTCCTACAAATGTGAGTCAAGTACGAAGCTTCCATGGACTCGCAAGTTTCTACCGATGCTTTGTTCAGAATTTTAGTGAGATTACAACACCATTAACCGAGGTTATCAAGAAAAGTGTGGGCTTTAAGTGGGGTGATGAGCAGGAAAAAGCATTTAATTTGATTAAGGATAAGTTGACAAATGCTCATTTACTTATTTTTCCTAACTTTACTAAAAATTTTGAGATTGAGTGTGATGCTTCAGGTTTAGGGATCGGAGCTATTTTGATGGAAGAAGGAAAATAAGTGGTGTATTTCAGTGCGAAGTTGAGTGGGGTAGCTTTGAACTATCCTACTTACGACAAGGAGTTGTACGCATTGGTTAGGGCATTATAGACATGACAATAATACTTGAGGCCCAAGGAGTTCGTGAGCCATACTGATCATGAGTTATTGAAATACTTGAAGGGACAACACAAGTTGAACAAAAGATATGCGTGATCGATGGAGTTTATCGAGACATTTCCATATATCATTTGATACAAGCAGGGTAAGGAAAATGTCGTTGCGGATGCTTTGTCTCGATGGTATGTTTTGATATATACTCTTTATTTGAAATTACTTAGTTTTGAGCTAATTAAAAATTTGTATGCTAATGACCTTGATTTTAGTGAAGAGTTTAAAACTTGTGAAAAGAATGTTGTAGGTAAATACTTTAAAATGGATGGATTTCTGTTTCGTGAGAATAAACTTTGTATACCTGCATGTTCTTTAAGCCAAGACCATGCAGACAACTTAGCATTAAAAGCTCTGCAATCTCCCTTTTTTCCTCGTTTCAGCTTCAACTCTTCCTGAAATCATTAAACACCTTAATAAGCTCATATACACATCAAACATGCAATAAAACTAAATATAAAGGAATCAAAATCATAAAGTATTATGCACTCGTCAAATTCCCCCACCCTTAGCCTTTTACACGTCCTTGTGTAAAACAAAAGTTTGATTTCGAAGTACAAATCATGATTATCAATACTAATCTCGCAGAAATCTTATCTATGCCTCATCATTCAACTCAAAATTAACAACCTTTCCCTTTCACCAAGGAATGTCATAAAATCAAACTACATCCATATAAGTAACTTTTATACAATCCACATACTTTCTCAACTTAGTTATCATGGAACAAAAATCGTGCACACTGACTCACAACCAGAACAAGTTTCCTTTGCTTTTAAAATTTTGTTCATAGAACCTTCTCTTTAACACATGAATATATTTTCATTATTTTCATATATATTTTCTTTTCTTTTCTTGACATGTGCAATGTCTCCTTTTTCTAGGCTTTTTAGATTTACCCATGTAGCGAACTTTCTAACAACAACTCCCAAACCAGATGGTCTTAGGGCGCTGGGTATAAAGACACCCTTAGGGCTTATGTATTCAAGTAACAAAACTCACAAAAGTTGATTAGTCAACCTGCTCTTATCCACCACAATTTTTAGCGTGAATACCGATGCTTCGTGAGGCTTGGATACCCAGTTAATTTGTATAATGGACATTGAAACAGATTTTTCAATCATTCTTTTTCTTTTCTTTTTTTCATCATTTTTTCAACTTTTTCTCCATATGATTTTGCAACACATAAGCAGGTTAAACAGTTCTTAATCATGAAATCAGTGCACATAGACAACTCCACAAATAACTTAGCCAAATAAACATGGTTCTCATATTCAAATACTCATTTATCACCAATTCAATTCAAATCAGTTACTATGGATTATAGTTTAGTTTTCATCATTCATTAACCAATTAAGCATTAAATAGATTCTGAAATTTAGCATTAATTTTCAATCTTTGACTTTAACCTGTTCAACACTTAGCCATATAGAATCATGGAACCCAAAATTTTTTCAACTTCCCATCAAAATTGGATCAATATCCCTAAAATGAAAAAGAAAAAATAAACCTAAATCTCCTCCCACACTCAAACTTTACATTGTCTCCAATGTAAGAAATCATGCAAAGAAGAAAATAACTACTAACTAATCATGCAATAAGCAAACTAAAAAGTAAAGGGATAGAAAGATCGAATCTAAATCTTAGGTTGTCTACCAAGCAGTTTCCCTTTTTTATTGTCATTATCTTGACATCAACCTTCTTATTGTATGTAATTAGACTTGTGTACTTCAAGTGGACTAGTAACAGTTTCAATTCTTCATTACGAACATCCTTTACTTCATAATCTTGCTCTATTTCAACCCTCAAATCCTTCTCGTATTTTTGCTCAAGAGATTCCTGTACTATAGAATCAACAACATCAGTAACAACAACTAAATTAATATTACCAAGATACCTTTTGACTTTAGATATGACGAACTGGACACGTGTTGTTAGGTTTGTAATATCCATGAACATGTAATAAATTACGTACACAGAGTAGAAGCATGAAAAATTAGAATTTTAAAATTTTACAAAGCATATACTGGGATCATTCTTTATGTGCAATTATTAATTAGCTGAAAAGAGATGGAGATCAGATTCATACCCTTGTACAAACAAGCTTCCTCGGGTATGAGTTCACGTCAAATTTCTTTTCATGCTCAACTTGAATCCACCGGGTTGATTCCTTCCTTTGATCGACGTTAGCCATCCAAGTGTTTGGCCTCTAGAGGTGATCCACCAAGAAAGAACAAATATTCAAGAAGAAGAGTGTTTGATAAAATCCTAATTCTATCTCTATAGAATATGTGTACTCTCCCCACTCTTAGAATTGTATGTATTCTAATCCACAATAAGACCACTTTATTTATAAATGTAGGCAATCCTTCTAAACAATTTAGAAATAGGGTTTTGATTCAATTAATTAAACTCCTTTAATTAATTAGGCTCCTAATCTAATTAGGAATAATTAATAAAAAAAATTTAATTAATTAACCTCCTAATCTTATTAGGAATATGTGAGAGTACCTATATTAATTAATTTCCAAATCCCTTTAGGAATTAACTTAATAATAATAGTAATAATAATAATAAGACTCCTCTTATTAATTTATATTTAATATTTTCAACATATTAAATAATAAATATTATGCTATTTAATTTATTCTATCACCATAGATTAAATTAAATACACTTAATTTATTATTACGATTATGTCATTTACTTCTTAAATAAAAATTTTCCTTTTATGGTGTGACTCTTTAAGTTCTCCATATTAAATCGGTCATGAATAAATTAATTAGAACAAGTCTAATCTTATTTAAATAAATAAATTAAACTATTAATTTATTTAAATAAATAACATTTATTCTATAATAAGGATAAGTCTCCTTAGCGATCAACAACTTTTCAGATAATATAGATTTCGACATTAATCATAAAAGAACCTTTGAGTAAATAGTTACCGTACAATTCAATCCTTCCATCATATAATGTCCCAATTAAATATAAGACATGAAATTACCATCAAGTCTTATTTTCTTTAAATATATGTATTTCGATTCACAAATGCACAACTCCAAATAATAAAAATTAGAAACTCCTTTCTAATTTCATTCCACCTTGGGCAAGGATTCTTGGGCTGTCATTTATCGAATCACATAGGACATTCTCTCCTTTTACTAGAAGTGGTATATTCTTTATTGATCATTCATTATCTCTGTATATAACTTATTACACCCGCATACCCTTTGATATACCCTAAGGGTCTTAAGAGACATGTCAAAATATAACATATCATAGACAAGATACTATGATGATCTCAAGTCTAGCGATCACTTGCACTACTATCACTTCAAGAATTTCTATTGACAGACAAGTAAAACTCTATTAGGTATTCCTTAGCAAGCCACATCCAGTGAACTTATTCTCTAATAAGCACCTATATACTTGCTTTAGTGTATCTACACAAATGATCATGAGATCAATCATCCTCATCCAACTAGCAAGCAACATATGTACCAATCTATCCAGATTCACTAATCCCTTTTTTAGTAATCCAATGATTGTGAATATTTTAGTTTTTAAGCTATCTAAGAATTTAGATCTCATTAACATGATCTCATCATGATTCTAAAAACATTTCTTAAAACTATGAGTTTATCACATATTAATTAACAACACCATGTAGATAAATTAAATACCTTTTTAATAAATAAATATTTTTATTAATAAATAAATAAGATTGTTTATAAAGTATATGCTTTATCATCAAACATGATTAGCTTGTATGCATACTACTTTCAATCTCTCACTTGCTTTAAAGTCAATCGCCATTGTATCTCATACCCATCTTTTTTAACTGATGATCGAACTGTTGTTGTTTTAAAGCTTTAGTAAATGGATCTGCAATGTTATCTTAAAAGTTCACACGCTCCAAAGTGTTATCTCCTCTTTTAATGATTTCTCTAATCAAATGAAATTGCCGCAACACTTGTTTAGATTTCTGATGAGACATGGGTTCCTTAGCCTGCACAATAGCTCTTGTGTCGTCACAAAATAAAGGTAATGCTCCTCTAATGCTAGGAACCACACCAAGTTCAGTTATAAACTTTTTCATCCAAATAACCTCATTTGCAGCTTCACTTGCAACTATATACTTTACCTTTGTCACAGAATCAACAATTATTTGCTATTTGGAATTCTTCCAACTCACTGTGCCATTGTTTAGAGTAAACACATACCCCGAAATAGATTTACTGTCATCTTGTTTTGTTTGAAAGCTTGAGTCTATGTAGCCATATAGCTTCAATTCAGACCCACCGTTGACAAAAAAACACATCCTTAGTTCTTTTTGAGTACTTTAGGACGTTTTTCACTGCCTTCCACTGCTCTTCTCTAGGATTCGACTGATATCTTCTTGTTACACTAAGTGTATGAGCGATATCTGGTCTAGTACATATCATACCATACATGATAGATCCTATTACTAAAGCATAAGGAATCTTACTTATACGGTCTATCTCCTAAAGGTGTCTTTGGGGACTATTTCATAGAGAGAAATATTCTGTGGCTCATCAACATGAGACCTCTCATACAATCTTCTATGCTAAACTTCTTTAACATCAAGTCAATGTACGTTCCTTGGGACAAGCCGAGCATCCTTTTAGATCTATCTCCATATATCTTTATCCCAAAGTATAGGATGATTCACCCAAGTCCTTTATGGAGAAGTGTTTAGATAACCAGATTTTGATTGATTGTAGAATAGGAATATCATCCCCTATCAGTAATATATCATTAACATATAACACAAGGAATGAAACAGTGCTCCCACTAACCTTCTTGTACACACATGGTTCATCCTGATTTTTGATAAAATCAAATTATTTGATTGTCTTATTAAAATGGATGTTCCACCTACGAGAAGCTTGCTTTAATCCATAAATAAATCATTACAGCTTACAGACTTGATTTGTTCCAACCGTTCAAATAAAACCCTTTGGTTGTGTTATATACACATCCTCCTCAAGTTTTCCATTGAGGAAGGCCGTTTTCATGTCCATCTGCCAGATTTTGTAGTCATAATAAGCTGAAATTACAAGCAAAATCCGAATGGACTTGAGCATAGCTACTGGTGAGAAGATTTCATCATAGTCAACTCCTTGTGTTTGTTTAAAACCTTTTGCAATCAGTTGGTCATTGTAGGTCTCTACCTTTCCATTCGCTCTAGTATTTCTTTTAAAGACCCATTTGCACCCAATAGGCTTAATGCCTTCAAGTGGTGTAACCAAAGTCCATCCTTGGTTTTCATCCATGGTGTCCATCTCGAATTTATGGCTTCTAGCCATTTCTCTGAGTCTTTACTACTCATAGTGTGTTCATAATTCAATGGATCATCATCATTCATGATGTGTACCTCATCGTCATCCTTTATGATGAAGCCATACCTCTCATGAATCTTCGGTACCCTTCCAAATTTACGAATAGGGTGTTGTACAGAAGGTGTCACTACTTGGACAAGTTCATCAATTTGATCTGTAGTGATTTTTGGTTGTTGAACTTCTTTAAGATCTATTTCCCTCCCATTAGCTCCTTCAATGATAAACTCCTTTTCCAAGAAGGAAGCGTGTTTTGCAACAAACACTTTTTGCTCAGTAGGATTGTAGAAATAGTACCCTAAACTTTCTTCAGGATATACCACAAATGTGCACGTATCAGATCTTGTCCTAAACTTATCATTCTGAAACTTTTTTACATAAGCTGGACATCCCCAAATTTTAACATGCTTAATACTAGGTTTCCTCCCTGTCCACATGTTATATGCAATCTTAGGGACAGATTTTGAAGGGACCTTATTTAGTAGATATGCAGCCGCTTCAATGGCATAACCCCAGAAGGAAACTGGAAGATTAATAAAACTAATCATGGAACGAACCATGTCCAACAATGTTCGATTTCTCCTTTTAGATATACCGTTTAACTATGGCATTCTTGGTGGAGTCCATTATGAGATTACACCATTTTCTTTTAGATAATTGAGAAACTCATTGATTAATGTTGGTCGTATTCCCGATTAATATATGCGTGTAAGTATACACGGCCAACAAGTAATAAAGAGTAAGTAGAGTATCGTTCCCACATAGAATTGTCTAATAAGAATTACCAAGCACTAACCTGTAACCAACTTAATCTTATTTAATCGAATGATTTTACTATTTTGTATTAAAATAATTAATTAAACTAATTCTAACTTCCCCTAGAACGAAACTAGATAATGAAGACATGAGACTACAATTTCACCTATTATTCCATTTAAATCAACACACTTCTTGTTAAGTCTAATTAATTATACTGGATTGCCAATCAAGAACACGAAGGTTAAATATGACCATCTCTCGATGTACCATACCCATATCACACTAAACCCACATATGAAAGAATCAGTGTGAACACCCTAATTAACTAACCCACTTTATCTCTATGTGAATTACAATTAAAGAGGGTTTAAGCACAAGTTCTCAATAGACTACATGCGGTGCATATGTATATCTCTATCCTAGACACGAATCATGAATTCCATCACCATGTAAAAGTCACAAACACATGTTATTATGATTACATCTAAACCAATAATCCGTCTCTCAAGTTCATATCGGTTATCACGGTAATTGATGGCCAATCAACTAAGAAATTAATCAAAAATCACAATAGACAATCCAATAATGATTAACAAGACTAACAATGAAGAATATTAAAGTAAACTACATTGTAATCCCAAAATAGTATTTAACTCATGATTGAATCAAATTCCATAATCTACAATTTATTATACATTAAAATATACAAATAGAAGTAAAGAGAAGCTATAAATTAAAGAATGCAAATCTGATCTCTCTTGCTCCAAATCTGAACTTCCAATGCTCTTTTAATTGCTTCAATCTTCATATCTAATCTAATATAGGGTTCTAGTCTATTCTAATCTAATCTATGAATTAAAGATGGAATATACAAGATAGATTTTATCCTAAAGAGGGAATTCAATCTATTATTCAATGTAGATATTTATCATATCTGCTACAAATGAGACTAAATATATGTTAATTCACGATTGCCTCCTTGCCCAAGAAACAATCCAATTGGTCCATTAAATGAAAAGTCAAAATTTGGATTGCCAGACTGGCGCAGCTGCGCCGCCCACAAGGCTAAACTGGCAGCAGCTGCACTGCAGAGTTTCATCGACTGAGGTAGAGCGCAGCTACGCCGTTCCTTAATCCATTTAGGGCGCAGCTGCGCCGTGCACCAGTTTCTGATTTTGTTGTTCTGCTACTCCAGTTTCCTACATCTTCCAAGTCTTGATCATTTTAGCTCACAATAAATCCATTTAGTCCTCAAATGTTACCAAGCCAGTTCCCAGGCATGCAATCTACAAAATAAACCAACAAAGGATGAAAAGTTATTTAAACAAATGGGCTTAAGCAACAATTTTAGTAAGTTAGTATCCAATAAGTAGGTATAAAATCTACTTATCAAATACCCTAAACTTAAACCATTGCTTTTCCCCAAGAAACAATACACGATGCAATGCAATAAACTAAACATGCAACCTAATCTAATATACCTACGATATGACAACCCGGAAATTCGAATTGTCCAGAATTTAAGTTTAAAGAATTAGTTACTAATAAAATAAATTTTTATTAATAATATTATGTGCTATATGTTTATTAATCGTTCTAGAACCTAGGATGATTATAAGTCGGGAGAATTCTGGTTACGAGCTAGACTGAACGAATATGAATTTTCAAGACGAAAATAAAAAATTTTCGAGAATAAAAATATTCTTGGGGAAAAAGAGGAAATAGGCACTATTCATCCATTTCTACTCAGAGATTGAGTTTGAATTTCTGAGAAATGCCTATTGATAGAATTCGAAGACGTAATAGAATATTCAATAATATTTCAGTTATGGCAAATAAAATTTTCACCTACGGACTTAAAACTAAGGGTTAGAAAAAGTGATTTCCTAAAATTTAATGGCCACGTATAATGATTAGGGTTATTATACGTGAGGAATACTGTGACGAACGAGAATTCTGTAATTTATTTTAATATTTATTGAATTAAATAAATATTTTCGATGATTTAATTATTAGATTTAATAATTAATTGATGCAATTGTGGTAGATTAATTTAATCATATGTGTTAAATTATTAAATTAATGTAGAGAATTTTATTATTCAAGTATATGATTATGTGAGCTTATTGAATTAAATGAATTATTTAATTAAGCATAATGTTATTTAATTAATTTAATTATTAATTAGAGAGTTAATAAATTGACATTATTTATTAATGAGATAATTGAATATATGATTATGTGAATTTATGAGTAATTATTATATTTTATTTAAAGTAAATTAAATAAAATATGGGATTTTTTTTATAAAGAGGGTGACATTATTGAACTATATGATAAAGGTTTTATTAAAATAAAGAGCTTTGAATTATTTTCTTGCTAAGCCAAACATGGCACTAAGGGAGGTTATGGGCAGTTAACCCATGACTGGGCAACTGACCACATCGCGTCAGTTCTATTTCAATCGACGTCTTCTCATTCCTTTCATTTTTTTTCTAAGTCTAAAAATTGTTCAGTGAGAATTACAGAGAGGATTGAGAAGTCTGGGAGATAAAGTGAGTGTGTAATCAACAGGCTTTTGTAAAAGGGACATTTGAAATCACTCTTCTAGTTTGTATTCTGGGTAATTTCTCCCAAACCCAATTTCTACATTTACGTCTTTTAGTTTTTATAAATTGGCTTTCAAAACTTCTGTTAATCTCTGTGATTTGGGAATTGTACTATTATATGGATTTATGTGATAGTAAGAATAGCATAACATGTTTTATATATATATATATATATATATATATATAATATATATATATATATATATATATTACATGATTTCATATCATCAAGTTCATGAAAACATGTAGTAATCTGATAACTTGTTATTTCAAAATAAACAGAGTACGTGATATGGCCATATGGCCTTATATGTGATAATTGATGTATTGATTATATATTATCCCTAAATTTTACACCATTATATTATTGAGCATGTTAATACGAAGTGATCAAGCTTTAAACGAAAGGATTTGGCCTTATAACGAATCTGTAGTGTTAAATTATAAGTTTTGTTCAAAATCCTCAAGAACTTCAAGAACAGTCTAAATTTTTATGATTTAAATATGTGATTATATGTTTTAATAGGTTAAAATCACTTTATAGATGTTGTATTATGATTATGCATGAATTATAACATGTGGATATATGTGATTTGGTGAAATTAGTGTTAAAAATGTGTTGATTTCGCTGAACTCTGTGTTCTTCGTGAACTGAGATTCAGTTTCTGGGGTCTCGCGCCGCGGCGCCAGCTCTAGAACTGATTTCTCGTGCCGCAGCGCCACAGCGCTCGCAGCGCCAAGACTCGAGCCACGGCGCCACAGCGCCGCAGCGCCAAGGGCCCGGCCACAGCGCCACCGCGCCGCAGCGCGACTCCTTAGCACATTAGTGGCGCCACAGCGCCACTCTCCAGAAAATGTCAGAAATGTATTTTTAAAATGTTAAAGTCTAACAAGTGTTAGTGGATTGATGTAATGAACATGTAATCATGTTAGAGGTATTATGAGATGATAAAATAGTTGTTTAACATGTAATAAAATATTATATGTGAATTGAATTATTAAATACATAATTAGTTTGATAATTCATGAAGTATAAATTATGTGACAACGTGATAATTTGACTAAGTTTAGTCAATAATTAAAGTAGACAACGAGAATGAGTTTATATTTATTAGTTAATTTATAATTAACTGGTATTGTGTATATGAATGGTATGTAGGATTTAATTCAAAGAACGTACTTAGTTAAAGTGTAATCTACACACGAGGCAAGTATCCTATCCCTAATTCCATTCTATTGAGCAAGTTTATTTAAACTTAAACGTTACTTTTATGTTGAGCAAGTTTCCCTAACCCTACTTGTCATTATTGTTCAAGTTTATTATTTACCTTGAATAAATTATCCTTGTTATTATTCAAGTTCAAGCATGATATTAAAGATTAATTATCTTTCCAAAGCATGATTCAGTTATACAATAATTGTCCTATTGTATACTTTTGAGGTTATTATTCAAATCGAATATCAATTATTGTTGAACCTTATTAGACTAGTGAACCTTATTGATTCAACTAGTCCATAGTTGATGAGCGTTCTAAATTTCAGAACTCTTGATGAATTTATCCAAACCAAACTTCCTTTGGTGCGGACTCGAATGTCAAACTGAGATGAACAACCCTATATAGGGGATTATTTACGCTTTAGCGTTAAGATATTGTGCACAGTATGGTACTAAGGGCTGATCCCCCTAAGTACGAGAAGAAGGTCCATAGTCTTATGACTGTTAAAGGTTTCAAGTATAATCCTTGATAACCTAGGACATAGTTCAAGGTCTTATGACCCTTAAAATTCTTTTGATTCTTGTTATTCATTCTTGATTCAAAAGTTGAGCTCTTATTCAGACGTCTTTGATTTATTCGCATGTTATTATACTGTTATTTCATTATTATACTTGTGGGCATTTGTGCTCACTCTTGCTTAATAATAACATTGCAGTTAAGAATGAAAGAAGTGATGAACCTTCCACTAGTAAAGGCAAGGGCAAAGTTAGCAAGTGATGAAGACTTGTTATTTTAATTGATGATGTATTTATGTTTAAGACTTATGCTGTTGTTTAAGACTTATTTGTTTAGAATTCCGCACAGATGTTTTAAGGTTAGAGTAACCTGGGATTTATTTATAATTCAGTTGATGTAACCCTTAAGGGAAGAGATTTTATTATGATTTCTATCTATTGTATGGTTTGATATTATTTATGGGTAGATAGATAGATGATGCTTGTACAGTGAACACCAAATCCCGTGGAATCGAAGTACCCAGATTTGGGGGTGTCACAAATACGAGTATGATACTATGTATTATACTAGTATAGTATGAAGATTATTACAACGTATAATACGAATATTGTACGAACTATATAAGAAGAGAATACGTGAATTATACGCGTAGAATACGATTAGTCTTAATGGACTTTGAGTTCATTGACTTTGTAGAAACCAATTGGACTTGGATTATGTCAAGCCCAAAGCTTTGTGAAATCAAGCCCAAGATAGGCCCAAGGAGAATTAATGTTAAGGCCCAAACTAAGAAAACGAACTGCGAATCGACCCGATAGGTCACCAGATGGGTAATAACTCATGGGGCAACCCATGGGAGAGAACCATGGAGCATGTGGGCCGGCCACTTGGCCACCAAGTAAAGTGATTACTTGTTCGCTAAGCCATGAATAGTAACGAGGTTTGGGGAGAAATGACTATTTTTCCCCTAGACTTGAAAATCTATAAAGGGAGAGCTTAAGCTCATTTGTGGTTAATGAAAAATTATCCAACACTTGACAGAGAGAGAGAGAGAGAGTTCGGATGAAGAGAGAGAGAGAGAGAGAGAAAAAAAGCTAGCCCGAGTGCACGCTTTGTCCTGTGGATGAAGATTAAAGTAGAGAGGTAATTCGAAACCTAACCCTAAGTAAATTTTCTTTAAGTTTTATATGTTTAAAATATAGCTTAATGAGAATAAGAAGTACAAGATGTTAAGAATGGTTTCATATGGTTGAAATAATGAGAAAACGAAGAAATAAGAATTAGAAGTTTAGTTTATAAATTTCTTAAGAAAATATAAGATTCGTTATGAATTTGAATGATCCAAATGTATCATATGAACGATTTGGTGAAATTACTAAGGAATGATATTTTATAACATCAAATTCCAAGGAAAAGTGAAATCATAATCAAAATATCGATTAAAAATGAAGAATGAGTGAAGAACGCGAAGAACACGAAGAACGTTGTTTATGGACAAATTTAAAACCATCTTAGTTTAATTGTTGTTGATGGACAAGTTTAAAACCATCGCGTATAAGTTAGTTGCTTACTGCTTGGTTAAGAATGGTAAAAACGTTCAAGAAGAACGGATTGAATTTAGCTATAACGAAGTTATGGAAAAATTTTTGTAAAAGATGAACGAGAAATAGAAAGTATATAGATGAACCCGAATGAGTAGGGTTTCATAAGAATATAAAAAAACATAGAAAACGTGAATCGTGGACTCAAGAACGAAAGAGTTCTGAGTTCGAATGACCGAATTACGGACGAACGAACGAAGAATGTTAATAACATAAAACGAACAAGTAATGAAATTTAAGCCAATCGAATGGCATGTTAATGGATTCAAAATAAATTTCTATCTGAGGGAATTTAAAGTACATAAGATAATGAAGAGAATGGCTTTGGAACGACCTCGTTCCGAGTTATAACGAAGGAGTTATGAGATTGGAAAGTAAGCATCTCAAACCAGTTTAAGACTTAGAAGCAAAAACAGAAGGGACCCCTGCTAGGGCGGGCATTGTTGAAGGCTAAACCCCCGCTGGGGTGGGGGTACTTAGTTCAATAGCAGAAGTGAGGCTAGCCGAGGTGGGTTATTTTAGAATGCAAACCCCTGCCGGGGCGGGGGTATGGGAAAAGGCCCAAAGAGGAGCTTTTAACTGCTCAACTCTTGGGGAAGTATAAGGGAAGATAAAGGACATATAGTTCGCCTAAAGTAACACTTAATCAAGTGACTTAAACCTTTATTAAAGGTTGAACACAAAGAATGAATATGATTAAGAGATAAAGAATGTAAGCGCAAATTACTATGATTGTGAATCCTTAGACGTTGAGTGACGAGGGTGATGTATAACATTTCGATGTTATGATGTCATTATAAGAGTTAAGTGTAAAACATTTAGACGCTGTAAACGCAACGCTGTTGCAATGAACGATCGATCTTAGCATACAACGAATAGTATGGCTTCGACATTAAGAAAGAATATTGAATATGGGGTTCATGGGTTGAATAACGATTGAATACAATTAAAACCTTGAGTAAAGGTTGAATGAGAGATTAAGAGACGAGCGACGTGAACGCTAAATACGTAAACGATCCTCGTGAATCGTATTTGTGTTGGACGAATGTTCTAAGTGTACAATGGTTGTATGGCTTGGACATTGACAATAGTAGTAAGTAAGATACGAATTATCATAAAAAGCCATAGCGAACGGTAATAATAGTAATGAAAATTCGATATGGGTCGGATAAAGAACGAATGTAAGTGTTAAACACTTTAGCCGACGTGAGGGTTGAGTGTACGCAAATATTAAACGGACAGAACCTACACTCCGTGTATGGTTTGACCGTAAGGTAATGAAGAATGAAGAAAATGAATTAAAGACAATAATGTATAACGTAAAGAAGCCGAGTTAGTGATTATAACTTGGAGAACATTCTGAGTCGAACGAACAGGACATTGTAAGATATGAATAAGGTAACGTAAAATGCTTAACGTTATGAATGCGTAGAATTAATGTTGAATGATCGTTCCGAGTATACAATAGACTGTATGACTTAGACGATAAAGAATGAATCCTGAGGTATGGCATTTAGTTTCTATAAAGTAACAAGGAATAAGTATTTGACTTAACGAACATTATAGTTTAATAACTCGGATAAGTTAAGATAAGTTAGATTGTGGTACAATTGTAATCTTTGATGGTTGACATATGGGAGCTGGGCTAAACAATTCCTTCAGAGAGCGAAGGTATATACGAAACTGGTAACCGATCTAACTCACTGTGAAAGACAGTGTAGACGAGACGGGAACTTGTTTGCTGGTTGTTTGTAGGAAACCACTCAGAGTACTATATGGACTACTAGCAGAGACGCAATGTGTACTGAGTCCTAGAAAGGTTATAAGAAGAAGATAAGAATGTAAATCATCAAAGATGATGAACGTATAAGTAAGACATCTCTGCATGTCATGAAGCCATAAACTGGTAAAAAAAGTTGGACGCGTAAACTTAGATTACAAGAACGCAGACCCTAAGAAGTAAAGTTAAGTAAACTAATGAGTAAGTCAAGTATATGACTAATTGGTGTATATGATATTTCCTTATGTGTTATATAGCATTTTCTATGAGCAGTTCAGTGTAAACTCTAAGCTGTAGCTGCACGTAAGGCAAGTTTCCTAACTTCATTCATTTTATATGAATGCTAGTTTCTTAAACTTCTCAGATGTGGAACTTGAGAAGTTTTGTCTATGTGCATGTGTGTGATATATGTACATGTGATAGTATGTATGAGGCCTTGAGCCACAATTTGAACACTTCGATATTTTTATGAGATGAACTATTCTGTGATTGAGCTGTTCAATACAAGTATGTTCTGTTATACATGAACCGTTATTGTTAAGTCTATACTAATGATTCTGGCCAGAAAGGATGTGTATGAAAAAAAGTAGAAGAATTAAAGTATTTCAAAGAGTATGTGACTAATGTTTTAAAATGATAGAAATCGAGATTATTCCTATTATTTAAACTGCTTCATAACCTTTTTTCGGTTATTGAAGTCTTAAGCGAATGTTTAGATACTTGAAGTTGTTTGTTCAACTGCTATGATTTGCTGGGCAATTGAATGCTCACACTTGCTTTAAATAAAAATATTTTCGGCGAACGATGTTAGAAAGAACTTAAGGATCCCGTAAAGATCAAGCTGAACGGTATCCAGATGAAGTGCCATTCAGTATGTGAATGTGCGTGAAGATCAAGCCAAGACTTGTAATATAAAATAGTTTAATGAACTGTTATATATCCATGGTGGCGGATAAAAGTCACTCTTGTACAATGTAAAGAATAATGTAATTATCATTATTTGTAATGAATTAGGTTATAAGGTAATAGAACTTGGGATTTGAGAATGTATGTTGTTATATTTAACTATATAATGATGTATGTTAGGTAAGAAGTGTGACCGTGACGTACGAAATTCGAGTGTGAAAATAGACTGAATTTCAGGGCGTTACATATGAATCCAAGTACCAGTTAGAATGAACTCCAAGAGAGTTTCCTCAAAGAAACCACAATAACATCAAACAAAGAATCCAACCAAGAATAAGACAATAATGCATAACACTTTGCAAATCAAAACCTGTCATCACTGATGTAATGTGTGTGTTCTTAGCAACTATTAACTTGCTACAATTCAAATACTTCACATAATATGCTTCTTAGAGGGAAAAAATATAGTTTTAACTTAAGAAAGGCAAAAAACAAATTAAGCTCCAACCAAGACTATGTATCAACTAAGCTAGGAGTCAACAAGGGGTTTATTTTGCTTTTATTCATGAGGGCGATATTTTCACTTTCCTGTGTTTACACCTAACTGTGCAATGTCTAGTTCTCTTAGGCTTTTCAGTAATACCCGTGTAACGAGCTTTCAACCAACGACTCCCAAACCAGATGGCTTTAGGGCGCTGGGTGTAGAGACATCCCCTAGGGCGTACTTACTCAAGTATCAAAGGCCACAGAACTAAACTAGCCAAAGTGCTTATTCAACATATCTATTTTAGTTTTTTTAATTTTTTTTGTACATATAAAGCATGCATACCCACTGAATTCCCACAAACTTAAGCTTTTGTGCAATCCTAGTCATTACTAACTGTCTACTAAATCTTTTTCATTAAAAAACAAATTTTTCGCTAGAAGACAAGTATGTGACCATTTAAACTGAGCAAATCATAATGGTTATTCTAAAGTGCTAACCAGTTACATTAGTTTCAAATAGATAATGATTCACCTCATGCTATGACATTATAACTATGCCTTAGTCATCAAAACTGTTCAAAAATCATGTAATTCCAATCTCATCACATGCCAAATGAATTTAAAACCAACTGAAAACTTGGATTCATGCAATATGACCTATCTACACTAAATGCAACAAATAAAGTAAATATTTTTTTTAAAATTTATTAACATCTAACAAAATGAAAATAAGATAACTAACATAACAAACTACACTAACATAAAACACTGGAATTAAATAGAAACAACTACATGCAAAATCTAAGCAATGCAACTAAACACTAAGAACCAATACCCCCAAACTTAAAATATTCAATGTCCTCATTGAAGGTAAAAGTTAGGAAACTCCCCTAGGTGGTAGTATCAACTCCGTTCGCCTCCTCATGATTCGATGCTGTATCAGGTAGTGGATAAGTCTAGGATGATTCAAAATTTGGGAACTGAGTGAGGACTTCTCTAATGCCCTTGGATTTCGACCTGCTATTCCCCTAAACTTATTTGGAAACTGGGGTTCGATAGAGGCACAACTGCGCTTGGATTTGGCCTTGGTTCAGCTTTCCTTTACAAATTGGGCACACCTGCGTTGCCCTGTACCTTGGTTACTACAGCTTTTGACTTCTTTTCTGACCATTCATCCTCATAATGTAATGACCGGGAATTTTCAAACAATTATATCTATATTTTTAAGAATAAATTTTTATTTTTTTTATTAATTATTATGAATATTGGTATCAGTAATAATATTTTGAAATATATATACTATATAAATTAAGCAGGTTAGTCGATTTAAATTTTTTATAAGTTGACTAAGAATGAAAGTGAAGTCGGATATCATTCAAAACCCTAATTTTAGATTTTAAATAAGGATTTGAATATTAATACAATATTAATTGTATTTTAGTATTATACGTATATGCAGTATGTGTGTAATGTTAGTTGTTAATCAGTTATAGTGTTGCATTAGAAAGCCCTAAGGTTAAATTGATAAACCCTAATTTGAAATTCAAATATGAATTTAAGAATGATAAGTAATTATGTTTATGTGAGTAAGGAGATATGTTATTGGTTATAAACCTAATTAGGAAAACCCTAACGATTGGTTAGAAACCCTAATTTTAGTTTTGAGAAACCCTAAACCCTAATCGGTAACCCTAAACCCTAATTTTCAAATCATAAATGGTGATTAACAAACCCTAATGGTGATTATCAAACCTTAAGGGTTAAAAGTTAAGGAAAGTATATGAAATGACCAAACTACCCTTACAATTATGAGGGAAATGACCAAAATACCATTTTATATGCAAAATGACCAAAATACCCCTTTACTTATGTTTTAAGTAAAAGATATGTGTAAATCTTGGTGACTCATCACTTTAGATCTCCCATGTGCTGGAAATCAAGACCAAATCTGATCTTTTATGCCACCTTGCAACATCTAGATACATTGCATCAAATTTAAGAGATTAAAGAGAGAAAAAAAATCAAATGCAAGCCTCATTTATATCCATACACATAACCAAGTCCTTTTCTCACTAAAGCCACGAAATCCATAAGTAAATCAGTCCCTAGTAAGGTCCTTAACACCCCAAGAATAGATTAGGAAGCCAAGCTCAAAGCTTATTCAAAGACATATAAACCCTAACTTGATTTAATCTTATATGCTAAGATAGATGTTGTGTTTTTGTGTTTAATTATGTGTTATAAGATGTTATTTAGTGATCTATGATGATATATCATAGATCCATAACATCAAAGTGCTCAAAAATGAAGTTTTCAAAATTGTCAAGAACCCTAGATTTATGGCCTAACAGCCGAATGTCAGAGGCCATAGATCTATATATGATAATGATTAGGATTGTTAGATGTAATAGAGTTGTAGTATTCTATGAGGGGAGTAATCTGGAAGTGGAATCATGGTCATATCATGTCCAGATTCCAAGATATTAAGGGTCAAAGTGGGTTGACCAGCCATGACTTTGAGTTTCTGGGTAACCCAGAAAATTCCCAGGTTGGTTTAACAACCTTTTGCTGAGCCCAGATCTTTCGTGTGTTATGTATTTAGCTCCTGTAGATGTATCAATGTTATACTATGGTATATGGACTATAGAATCATGGCTTTAGATCGCTTAAACAAACAACAGAATCAAAAATATAAGACGTCAAAGTGAGTTGACCAAGCACATAATTGGTTTTCTGGAATTTCCAGAAAACTCAAGAACAAGTTCTGGCAGGTACTTTGACCAAGCCAGATGTGACGCCCCCAAATTTAGGTACTTGAAACCCGAACTCGGTGCTTCACGATACCATTTTTATGAGCGGAATAAAACTAATAATAATAACAATAATATAAATATCAAACTTAATTTACATATATTAAAGTCTAATCCCAGGTACGAGACCTTTAAACATTCATTACATCATAGATAATAAATATCATTGACTTAATAAATCTTAACTATTACACAGAATATCATAAAACTCATTCGAACAGCTTTCCTTTCCCCTTGTTCTTGCCTGAACCTTCTGGTTGATCATACTTAGCTGAAAACATTTAAATTTAAAGTAAGAATGAGCATTTGATTACCCAACAAGTAATAACAATAATAAATATTAACTGAAAGAATTAAATATTTTCTTTGAATGACACTTCTACAATGAATCAATTGTTGTGAAGTAAGGTGAACCAATCATAACAACATTTCACTTCTGTATGAAATTTTTGAAACTACGTACTGACTATAACTGGAGGTCAGTCAACAGACTATGAACATTGTTTTTTATTTTCAAAAAGGTATACATAAATTCATCTGCAGACCGTCATAACTTATAGGCACAGGGGCAATCAGCCCGTTATGCCCTGTATTGATCAATACTACATGCAAGAAAGATATTATCGTTCATCTTATCCACCTTAGGTGCACAAAAGTTTTCCCATGTTCGGGATGTTCATACTTAGTCGGGAATCCGAACCAAAACAATGTGGTTGGATACAATAAAGTTCTATCTTGCTCAATAATATTTTTAAGTTTATGTCTAGCCAAATCAAATAGCTTAGACGACTTTCAATTCAACGTATACATACTCAAAATCAAAAAGTATATATCAACATGTGATTAAATATAATGATTATCCAAGTGAGGACACTTGTATAACCATATTTTAGAAACTAACGAATAGAATAAATATCTGGATTATGCACTAATACTGTGTTGATAAACAATGATCAGATAATTTAAGAATTTGTATGAATATGAATAATTGGATACATAATCAATAATAATAGAGTTAATAATCTGGCACAATAATATGATTTTGGAACTTTCTTACTCATGTCCATTGCATAAAGTAAATGCAAAGTTAGGATACTTGCCTGAGCTACTGCTTACAATAATACAACTTAGTTTTATCTTTTATACCGAAATCTATCATTAATAAGATCATTTGTTCGATTAGAATAATATATCATAGCGCATAGTACTGTTATTTGCAGTCAACACATAACCTAATCGCATTGTCACATAATTATATCAGTCATTGATTCACAAGCACATACGTATCTAGTCTAATTATCTAAGTCCGGATCAATTTCTGAAATATTTCGGTGTACAAACGGCTTTACCGAGTAATTATCGAGTCTAAGACTCTATTCAGTAATTCAATAACTGTACATACCAGTCATATTATTTTTAAATGACATATAATAATTTTTAAATAATTATTATAATTTATCATAGTTTTTCAAACATCATAATTATTATTAAATGATTTAAATATTAAATAATTCTATCATCATTAATATTTAATTAATATCAAACTATTAATGAAACCATTACCAAAATATCAAAGTTATTTATAATAACTCAAAATATTATTAAAGTATTAATATTACACTTAAATAATTTTTAAAACATTTAAAATTATTTTTAAATAATCACCATTAATATTTAAATATTAATGTACTATTTATCAAAATATTAAAAGTCATTAATTATAACTTAAAATATTTTTAATTCATTTATATCCTTTTTAAATGATTTTTAAATCAATAAAATTATTTTTAAACTAATTTATTTAATATAATTATTAAATAATTCTAATATCATTAATATTAAAATATTAATATTTTTCGTGATAAAATATCAAAAGTTATATTTTATAACTTAAAATATTTTTATAACCTTTAAATCATTTTTATATGATTTTTAAATCATTAATTCTATTTTTCATAATTTGTTTAATACCTTTATCAAATAACTTAATTATCATTAATATTAATTTATTAATAAAATTTATCACAAAATATTAAAAGTCATTAAAAATAACTTAAAATATTTTCTTATATCATAATATATATTTTTTAAATGATTTTTCATGTATTAAAATCATTTTTAAATAATTTATTTAGTATTATAATTAAATAAATTAAATACCATTAATATTTCAAATATATTAAATATTTATGAAATATATTTAAATTTATTAAAAACTAATTTTTTGACCTTAAAATAATTTTTAATAATTTATTATGAATTTTTAATAATTAAAAACCATTTAATACTCGGTATTTAATAAAAATAATAATTTAGTAATTAATCTGTCGCTAATGGGCCCTATAGCGACGAAACTGTCGCTATAGGTGTTCTTGAGAAAACCCAGGTATTTATACTCAGTGATCGTGGGTACTAGTTTGATAGAGATTAAATCTTTGCTCGAAGTGTTTCTGGGCAAGTTATTGGGTTGATATTGTAGTGCTATTGTAACACTTCATAATACAACAACAATCATGACCATACAACATAAAACGAATGAGATTTGGGCTTGTAAAGTGGTTGTCAGAGCTGTTCTTCATTTCTAGGTTACCCAGAAATGAAGAACAGTTCGAATAGCCACTTTTGGGCTTCAACAACTTGCAATCCTTGCGTTCTTTATGTGATCTTAGGATTCCAAGTTGTAGACAACATAACAAGGTACATATATATTACAAACATTCACCATAACAACAACAGAGAAAGCAGATCTTGTTCGGTCAAACACTGTCAGACACTGCGTGCTTGATTTTCTAGAAATTCCAGAAATCAGTTTTCATGATTTTTTATACAACTTTGACCAGTCACTACATTAAATCTACATGTTATTTAGATGATCTAGAAGCTTTAAACTGTAGTCCATATACCCTATTACGATTGTATTACAACAACAACAAAACAACAAACAGAATCATGATTAAGGCTCACGAATATCTTGTCAGGCCCTTTCTGGGCAGTTTATGGGTATCCCAGAAATGCCCAGTCATGGCTGGTCAACGTGGTTTGACCACGAATATCTTACAAAACATGATAGATCCGACCTTGATTCAAGTTCTAGATCATAGACCACATACATACTACAAGTATCAACCTTCAAAACACAAACACCATAAACAGGCTGAGATATACAGGGTCTGACATTCGTTGTCAGACCAATTTTTAAACTTTTTCCAGATTTGGAAAATCATTAATTTTGAGCGCTTAGATGCTATGGATCTACAAGATACCAACCTAGATCATTGATTAACACCTCATACAACATATTTTACACAAAAAAAAACTAACATCAAACATAGGATCAAAGTTCAGATTTCAAATTATGTTTTTACCTTTTATGAACAAAATTTGGATTCTTAGCTTCTTCATCTGTTATGGGTGATCTAGGAGCTTCATGTGGGACTGAAATACTAATGAATTTCGGAGGTTAGGAGAGAGAGAGAGTTGGTTGAGAGATAAATAGCAAATATGCAAAATACATGAACTTTCTCTCTCTTAAATTTTATCTATAACTTGTATGCAATGTATTTAGATGTTTAGATGGCTGATAGTTGGAGTATTATAGCTCCTAGGTAGACTAGGGTGGCTTGTCAAGATTTTGCTAGATTTTTCTAGCAATAATTCATCAAATGGAACAAAAAGGGTATAATGGTCATTTGTATTTTAATTTTAAGGGTATTCTTGTCCAAGGTACTTAAATCTAGGGTTTAATTACTAGATTTTAAACTTTAAAGTTTCCCAATTAATTTCTAGGGTTTAAAAAATTAAAATTAAAGTGTAATAAAATTTTAATTCAAACAAACTAATTAATATTAGGGCTTTTAATAGAAAATTAGGGTTTAAATAATTAGGGTTCCTTAATATCATTAGGGTACCCAAATTAACAATTCAATTTACTAAAATAATAATTAAGATTTCTAATTTTAGCAATCAGGATACCTAATTAGCACATTAGGATTTCTAATTTTAATTCGGATTTTCAAATGTTAATTGGGATTTTCCTAATTAACAGAAATTCTATAATATGCAACATAATTTATATAACACAATTTCTGACCGATCTTAAATTCCAGTTTTGAGTTTCCAATTATGGTTTATGACAATAATACTAGGGTTTGTCGTGATACACCATAATTGACTAACCAATATCAGTATACACATGTACTGTATATATTTATAACACTGAAAAATAGTATTATAATTAATATACTATTATTATTCTCATTCATTTGCTCAAAATCTAAAATTAGGGTTTGGATTCCATATCTGATTTATCTTTCATATATAACATTATTAATTAAGTTAAAAAAATAATTAACTTAAATAATCTGAACTAAAATTCATATAATAAAATAGTAATTATAATAATTCCAATAATCATTTCATCTATTATTTAATAATATAAAAACCATATTTTCATATAAAATAAATAATAAGGACATTTCTACAATAAAATTAATTATTATAAGAGTATACTTTATAATGATCAATAATTCTAAAATAAAATTATTTGAAATTATTCATGTAATAAATAAATTTTATTTATCACATATATACATACACATTACTTGGCACATATTCTCATCTTAAAAAAAAATTATGCAAAATTTCTTATTTATTTATATAGAAAATATCTGGTTATTACACCAGATCTTGTTCATGTTATGTTGTTAAGCTTGATAAGTGTAACACTTTTGAACATTGACATGTATACTACAAAAGTGTAACAATATATTACCCAGAACATGTCCAGAATCCAAGATATTAAAGCCCAAAAGTGACATCTCACACTGTTCTTATTTTCTAGGTAACTTAGAAAATGAATAACAGCTCTGACATGATTTTTGAAAGCTTATATCTTCCTGATGTGATGTAGTTTGACCCTGAACTTAGTTTGTACATGTAGTACTACATCAATACTACACAACCTATACATTTACATGCCCAAAAACATCAAGACCAAAGATCTATAACAGGTCAAATTAGGCTACTAAAATACTGAGCATGAATGTTCTTGAGGGCTTAAGAACACCTATAGCGTCAGTTTTGTCGCTAAAGTTCCCTTTAGTGACAGTTTTAATAAAAATTAATTATTTAAATTAAATAATTAGAATAAAATAGAAAATAATTATGAAAAATTCATAATTAATTTGTAAAAATAAATTTTAGGTATAAAAATTGATTTTTAATAATTTGAGATATATTTCATTAATATTTAAATATTAATGATATTTAATTTATTTAATAATTATATTAAATATATTACTTAAAAATGATTTTAATATTTTAAAAAAATCATTTGAAAATATATTAAAGTGTTAGAAAATATTTTAAGTTATTTTGAATGACTTTTAATATTTTGGGATGAATTTCATTAATAATTTAATATTAATGATAACAAATTTATTTAATACTTATATTAAATAAATTATAAAAAAATAGTTTTAATGTTTTAAAAATCATATAAAAATGATTTAAAGGTTTAAAAATATTTTAAGTTATAAAACATAACTTTTAATATTTTGCCATGAAATAAATGAATAATTTAATATTAATGGTAATTATTTAAAAATGATTTTAATACTTTAAAAATCATTTAAAGGTGAAATTAATGTTTTAAAAATGTTTTAAGTTATAATAAATAACTTTTAATGTTTTGCAATGGATTTCATTAATATTTTAATTATTTAAATATTAATGATAATGAAATTAGTTAATAATTAAATCATTTAAAAATGTTGTTAATGTTTGAAAAATCATGATAAATAATAATAATTATTTGAAAATTATTATGAGCCACTAAAAATAATATGATTGATATTTGAATTATCTAAAATAATATGGAAGTTGTTAAATAGAGTTTAAATAAAAATAAACTCGATAATTATCTGATAAAGCCGTCGGTACACCGAATTGTTTCTGAAATTAATTCGGACCTATATAGTTTGACCTGATTAGTGGTTGTATATGTTCTAATGACTGATATAAATATGTGATAATATACTTAAATTATGTGATGACTGCAAATAGCAGTATTATGTACTTCTCTAATGCCCTGGGATTTCGGCCTGCTATTACCCTAAACTTATTTGGAAACTGGGGTTCGATAAAGGCACAACTGTGCTTGGATTTGGCCTTGGTTGGGCGCAGCTGTAGTGGATGGCAGAGATGGAATTATGTGATTGAGATAGGGCGCAGCTGCGCAACTTTCCTTTACAAATTGGGCGCAACTCCGTTGCCCTGTACCTTGGCAACTGCAGCTTTTGACTTCTATTTTGACCATTCATCCTCATAATGTAAAGACCAGGAATTTTCAGACAATTATATCTATATTTTTACAAATAAATTTTTAGTTTTTTTTATTAATTATTATGAATATTGGTATCAGTAATAATATTTTAAAATATATACACTATATAAATTAAGCAGGTTAGTCAATTTAATTTTTTTTTATAAGTTGACTAAGAATGAAAGTGAAGTCGGATATCATTCAAAACCCTAATTTTAAATTTTGAATAAAGATTTGAATATTAATACAATATTAATTATATTTTAGTATTATAAGTATATGCAGTATGTGTGTAATGTTAATTGTTAATCACTTATAGCGTTGCATTAGAAAGCCCTAAGTTTAAATTGATAAACCCTAATTTGAAATTCAAATAGAAATTTAAGAATGAGAAGTAATTGTGTTTATGTGAGTAAGGAGATATGTTATTGGTTATAAACCTAATTAGGAAAACCCTAACGATTGGTTAGAAACCTTAATTTTAGTTCTGGGGAACCCTAAGCCCTAATTGGTAACTCCAAACCTTAGTTTTCAAACCCTAAGTTGTGACAACCCCAAAATAGGTCCATTCCACCCAACCTATTCTGAGTCGTCAAATACATGGTACAGAAAATAACTACAACTTTATTACAACAATTATCGTGCAAAATACAACAACACATATGCTGTGAGTTTTGATAAAAATATATACCAACTGTGACTCTCATCCCAACCTTGGATAGCACGTTACAATGGCACCTTACATAAAGGTATAGTCAAAAACTGTTTTAGAAATTAGAATCTTTGGGAAGCACTCAAGGAAACCTTCGTACATGGGAGGCCATGCGTCTAGGTTATGATAGATATCATATGGCCACAGAATTATCCTTGGTTGACCCAATAGATCCCAAAGAAAAACAAGAAGATTACTATCATATTCTTCCTAATGGTGAGTCTTCTCTTAACTTATCATTATCTCCACTGTCTCTAATTGAGAATTATACTTCAAACAAACACCAAGATTATATAGATAGTGCTCGTAAATATACTCAGCAAGTGGATGAGCACATCCCTATCTTATGATGATACGAGGTTGTATGTCATTAGACATCTTGTATGATAGTGACAAAACACCCTTCCAACGTTGGGTTCGCCTCACCCTCAACAGCTATAGACCACCGTTATATTCCCATGTTATCCCCCACTCGACCCAGCTACACTTTTATTACCTGAAAGGAATTGTGAAGCAAAAGGGTGAGCACAACTAGCTCAGTAAAGAATATCATGACTAAAGATAATTAAATTATCAATAGCCTTCATCAGTAATAAATCAGAGATTTTGAACATATGCTAGATGATAAAAATTTTCAACCATAGTTGCAGCGGAACGAGCAATCCATTAGAAGAGTCAAATAGACTATAAAGTCTATTATCTTCTTAATGTTAAAAATCCACCAACAATATTTTATCCCTGTAATATCAATCAACAATTCTGGTCCATAATCATATGAATAACTCATAATCATAACTGTAGTTCTATATTCCTCTTCTCATCTAGGACGAAGATAATTTTCATCACCTATCTTTACCTGAAACATCAAAGATCATGGTTACACCAAATCACATTTCCTGTTCATAATCATACTAATAACTTCATCTTTGCACTACGGCCAAATATATTCATTTGTATCACCAATTGGTCATGTTCATCTCAACACCTGTTCATCTTTGCACTACTGGCCAAAGATATTCAACAACATGTCATCTTTACATTACAGGCCAAAGATATTCCACAACAGGTCATCTTTGCATTACGAGCCAAAGATATTCATCAACAACTCATCTTTGCACTACAGGCCAAAGATATTCAACAACAAGTCACCTTTGCATTACGAGCCAAAGATATTCATCAATAATTCATCTTTGCACTACGGGCCAAAGATATTCATCAACAGTTCATCTTTGCACTACAGGCCAAAGATATTCATATCTCAAAGAAATATATAATCATTTCAGAATTTATATAAACAATAATTATAACCATGTTAATCAATTCATCTTTACACTTAAGCTAAAGATATTCAATTATAAATTCAATGGTCATAATCATACCAGTTAACAATTCATATTTACACTACAGGTCAAAGATATTCCTCAGTCACGATCATACCAATAATTTACCCATCTTTACACTCAAGTGAAAGAGAAATTCAACATTAGGGTTATAAAAATGTTATATATGAAAATAAAAATAATATGATCAAAATATGGATTTAATTTCAAGAGTAATATTTATAAATCAACTATAATTTGGTCAGAAAAGAAACCAATTTTATCGTGAATAGTAACTCATGAATAGTAACTCGTGAATAGTAACTCATGAATAGTAACTCATGAATAGTAACTTGTGAATAGTACTCCGTATTCGTACATAGTACCGTATACGTGAATAGTGCCGTATACGTGAATAGTAATCCCGACTCAAAAAGGTAAAAATTCCACAATAAAATCCATACCAATATTTCAGTATAATGATATTAAAAGAATAACATCATTATGAAGAATATAGCATCCCTTAATATCCCTTACTATCCCTTACAATCCCTTACTATCCCTTACCTCAAAAGAGCAGTACTTCTGACTGGATATCGGATATGGCGCTGAAAAAAACTTGCACTGATGAATAGCAACTCACCAAGTATCTAAATACTCACAAAATACGCTCAATAATATAGAGAGAGAAATAGAGAAAACTTATGAATTCTGGTGTGAAACTTAATTCTAACTTAGCCCTCTATTTATAGAAAAATGTTAGCACGCCGAAGCAGACTTGACCTGCTACCTGATGGCTTTACCTGCTACTATTCCACCCACCAAAAATTAGCCATCTTCCCCAACAACCAAAAGTGGGGCCCACCCATTTCTAGAATTTTCCACTAAAATCATTTATAAACCTAATTTCCGAATCAGTCACCTCTTAAAATTCATAACAAATCATTCGTTCATTTTTAACGGTTCAAAATTTGTGAACATATACTCAACTTATATATGTATAACATACCCAAAAATCACAACGATCCAACGGTCAGATTAAAAATTATAACTCACACAATAAAGCTGTAAGAACACTGATTTGATCTTTTAATACCTCCAATCCGACAAAATATTGATAAAATACCTCAACATTAATTCTTTCATTTATAACCACATAAATAAATCCATCATTTATATCCACATCAAATAAATATTTCATTATCATATAGATCAATAATTAATTATTCATAAATAATATTACAGAATCACAATAATGACAACCAGACAGCTCCCAAGAAAGAGGGGGCTTTCCAATAAGGATTTTTCCTTACTGGCGCGCAATTAGATGACCAAACCTCTTCTTAGACAGAACTTTCTAGACATTGCCAATAATGTTATCTAATAATATTATTCAAATAATATAATATTATTCAAATAATATGAATTATTGATCTGTTAATGGAAAATACTGTGCAGCAATAATTATTGAAACAACAATAATATAAAATATCAACGCAGTAATTATTGAATCAATAAAATAAAATATTGAACAGTAATTACTGTGACAATTATTCAGTAGTGCCTTCTTACATAAGAATCAATAATTTTAAAAATATTGTGCAATACCGTGTGCTACTGTGCAATAACGCGTATTACTGTATTTTAACCACCGGGTATTCCAACAGTGTTAACGGTAAAAACTACGCCGTTAATTATAAAAACTCAATTTTTGTCGTTATCTTCATCCGATCGTTTTCCATTATGGGGCCCACAAATAGGTGCGCCGTTGTACGAATATTCCCCAACAGAAAGAATATTCCACGACCAACGAATATTCCCCGACAACAATGATTATTTTATAACAACTTGTTTATTTTAAAAAAAATTCACATTTCACCCATAACTTTAACTTTTTATCAATTTAACCATTTACTGAATTGTAATTATAAGAAAAATTGAATACTTCTATTTCATAAAATTCAGGGTCTTACATAAGTGGTGATTAACAAACCCTAATGATGATTGTGACGCCCCCAAAATAGGTATACAACACCCATTCTGAGTCGCCAAAATACATGGTACAGAAATAACTACATCTTTATTATTACAACATAAGAACTGTGAGTTTAAATACAAATATTGTCATCTAGACAATAATCACACTCAAATAAGTCCTCATTACAATTGTTGATACATTATTTCACCAAAATTATGAGGACTACTAAAATAACTTCTAGAACCATCATTCCATACCCCGACTAGTACTCGCTACATTCTCGCCTCCTGAGAAAAATGGAACAAAAAGGAAAAGGGTGAGCTCAACTAGCCCAGTAAAGAACATTATGACTAAGATAATACAGAACAAATTATTGTTAGTCTTCAACATGGAAAAATCTAATAGAATACAATAGACAACAAGTTTTAAATTAATATTCGCAGCGGAAAATAATAATTCATAGAAGAGTTATGTAGAGAATGAAATCTACTATTATCTATGAATTTAAAAGTCCATCATCAATATTTTATCCATGTAACATCAGTCAATATTCATCTTTGCACTACAAGCCAAAGATATTCATCAGTTGGTCATATGCATCTAAACACATGTTCATCTTTGCACTACGGGCCAAAGATATTCATCAGAAATTATTCATCTTTGCACTACAGGTCAAAGATTTTCAGTTATATCATCATTTAGGACTGAGGATGATGAAAAATATTTTAAAGAAAACGAATCCAGTGATACAAAAGAATAAATATTAAGGATTCGTATTTCAGCTATTCCATGTCCAAAAATACCTCATAAGTAATCATAGTGAAGTAAAATTCAAGAATGATCAAAACATAGATACAATCAAAGCTAGTATTCAGAATAGATATTTTGGACGAAAAGAAAAAAAATTTATTTTTCGGTGAATAGTAACTCGTGAATAGTAACTCATGAATAGTAACCCCGACATGAAAAGTTCTAAATTTGATAAAATATTCCAACCAATATTTCGGCATAATGATATTGAAGAAATAATATCATTTTCGAATAAAATAACATCCCTTACCTCAGCAAAATAGTACTTCTGGTTGGAATATCAGATATAGTACTGAAGGAACTTGTACCGTATAGCAACACTCAAAGTACAAAAATACTCACAAAATACGCTCGATATTATAGAGAGAGAAAGAGAGAAAAATCTTTAGTTTCTGGTGTGATTTTTAATTCTAACCTAAGTACCCTATTTATAGGAAAATACTTAGAACAAAAAAGCAGAAAATTTAATAAAATAATAATATATATATTAATTTTCATGCCAACCTTTGAATCATCCAATTCAGCATGTTTGACAACCCACCAACAATACAAAAAACATTTTTTATATTTAAAATATTTTAAACTCCAAAAATCAATTATTTCGGAACTTCGGAACTTCAATAATTCAAAATAAATAACCATTTTATCCGAAAATTCAAATTTTGAAGTTTTTTATAGAAAATTCAATTCTCTACAACTTTACAGAAGAAAGTTTTTCCAAATTCAAAACAGAAATTGACCGAAATCCACAAACGGACAATTTTACAGGCTATAATCAAATTTCAGTCAAGAAATGGGCCCACAGACATGTTTAACATGTTTTAAACAACTTTTGTAACCAAAAATACTCTTCCTCCTCATATACTCATATATCTCTCATTCATTGTAAAAAATATCATCATTATTATATTATAATAATATAATAAAATATTATTTTATCAGAAAAGATAAAATATCGATTTTCAACAATTGTCACTTTAAAAATTTTCTCCATCTATATCTACATAAAATGAATATTTTTCTCATCATAAAAATCAATAATTAATTATTCATAAATAATATTACAGAATCACAGTACTGGCAACCAGGCCGTTTCCAATAAAGAGGGGGCTTTCCAATAAGGATTTCTCCTTACTGGCGCGCAATTAGGTGACCAAACCTCTCCTTAGACAGAACTTTCTAGACATTGCCAATAATGTTATCTAATAATATTATTCAGATAATATGAATTATTGCTCCGATAATGAAAAATACTGTGTAGTGACAATTATTAAAACAACAATAATATAAAATATCACCGTAGCAATTATTGAATCAATAAAATAAAATATTGAACAGTAATTACTATAACAATTATTGAGTAGTGCCTTCTTACGTAAGAATCAATAATTTGAGCAATACCGTGTGCTACTGTGCAACAACGTGTATTACAGTGTTTTAACCACCTGGTATTCCAACAGTATTAATGGTAACAACTACGCTGTTATTTATAAATAACTTATACTTGTCGTTTTCTTCATCCAATCGCTTTCCTTTATGGGCCCACAAAAGACTGCACCGTCGTACGAATATTCCCCGACAGCAAGAATATTCCACGACAAAACGAATATTCCCCGACAACAATGAATATTTTATAACCACCTATATTTTATTTATTTTTTTAAATATTTGCGCATTTTACCCATAACTAACCTCATTAATCAATTCAACCCTTACTATTTCAAAATAATAAATAGAGGAAATTAAATTTCATTTATTAATAATTTGGGGTCTTACAACCTCCCCTCCTTATAAAATTTCGTCCTCGAAATTGATGTACGCACCTGGTTTTTCGAAAAGATGAGGATACCTCGCTTTTATTTCCGTTTCCATCTCCCAGGTCATTTCCTCAATAGCATGATTTCTCCACAAAACTTTAACTTGTGGTATAACCTTCGTGCATAGGACATGCTCCTTCCTATCCAAGATCTTGACAGGTACCTCTTCGTACGTTAAGTCTTCGGCTATCTAGTCCGGTTCTAACTCAATAACGTGGTTTGGGTCTTTCACATATTTACGTAGCACAGATATATGAAAAATATTATGAACACGAGACATACTTGAAGGTAACGCGAGTCTATAGGCCACATTTCCTACTCGGTCAAGAATCTAAAATGGACCAAAAAATCGTGGATTGAGCTTTCCTCTCTTCCCAAATCTTGTAACTCCTTTTCATGGAGCCACACGCAACAATACATGATCCCCAATGTCAAATTTCACGTCCTTTCGATGAAGATCCGCATAACTCTTTTGTCGATCCTGTGCCGTTTGTATACGTTGTCGAATCGTTTGGATCTTTTCCATAGTCATACGTACCAACTCGAGTCCCAACAACGTTGCTTCTCCCACCTCATCCCAACATACTGGAGAGCGCCACTTTCGTCCATACAATGCTTCAAATGGAGCCACACCTATACTTGCCTGATAATTGTTATTGTAGGAGAATTCCACCAATGGTAGGTACTTATCCCAACTCCCTTTGAAATCTAGGACACAAAGTCTTAATAGATCTTCAAGAGTTTGAATAGTCCTCTCTGATTGCCCGTCCGTTTGAGGATGGTATACCGAACTGAACCGTAAATCCGTGCCCATAGCTTTTTGCAAGCTAATCCAAAATTTTGAAGTGAATCTTGGGTCACGATCTGAAACTATGGATACTAGCATGCCATGCAGTCTCACAATCTCATCTACGTACATACGAGCAAGACGTTCAAGGGAATAAGTCTCCCGTATCGGTAAGAAATGAACAGACTTGGTTAATCTATCAATAATAACCCAAATAGCATTTATGCCTTGAGAAACCGTGGGAAGACCCGTAACGAAATCCATGGTAATGTGTAACCACTTCTATTTCAGAATCTCAAGTGGTTGCAATGGACCCTTTGGCACTTGATGCTCCGCCTTTACACGTTGACAAGTTAAACACCTCGAGATAAACTTTGCAATCTCTCTCTTCATATTGTTCCACCAAAATGTATATCGAAGATCACGATACATTTTGGTACTTCCAGGATGGATTGCAAATGGTGTATTGTGTGCTTCCATCATGATCTTGTACTTCAAATCAGAATTGTTAGGAACACAAAGTCTGGAGTGGACTCGAAGTATTCCTTCTTCATCGATTCTTGCTTCTGGAATAGCACCTTCTTGCACTTTCTTCTTCATACGCATCAGCTCCGAGTCTGTGGCTTGAGCAACTTTAACTTTATCGATTAAAGTTAGTTCTATGCGTATACTTGACATCATCACACTCGTTCCTGCATATGATCTTCTACTCAACGCGTCAGCTACCACGTTTGCTTTTCCAGGATGGTATTGAATAGTGTGGTCATATTCTTTCAACAGCTCGAGCCAACGTCGTTGCTGCATGTTGAGTTCTTTTTGAGTGAAGAAATATTTGAGGCTTTTATGGTCTGAATATATCTCCACTTTCTCCCCATATAGATAGTGCCTCCAGATTTTTAGCGTAAAAACGACTGCTACCAACTCTAGATCATGAGTAGGATAATTCCTCTCATATTCTTTAAGTTGTCGCGAGGCATAGGCTATAACTTTTCCACGTTGCATGAGAACACATCCTAGCCCTTTGCCTGAAGCATCGCTGTAGATAACAAATCCATCCGAACCAGATGGTATGGTCAAAACAGGTGTCGAAAATGAGTCTCCTCTTAAGCTCTTGAAAACTCTTCTCGCATTTCTCGCTCCATACGAATTTGATATCCTTCCGAGTCAGCTGAGTTAACGGGGTAGCGATTCGAGAAAACCCTTCCATGAATCTACGATAATAACCAGCTAAGCCCAAGAAGCTACGTACTTCGGTCACCATCTTTGGTTGCTCCCAACTTTGTATTGCTTCAATCTTCGCCGGGTCAACAGATAATCCATGTTTTGACACCACGTGCCCTAGGAATGCTACTTCCTCAAGCCAAAACTCGCATTTCTTCAACTTAGCATATAACTTGTTTTCACGCAGCCTTTAGAGTACCAGCTTCAAATGGTGCTCATGATCTTCACGGCTTTTGGAATATATGAGGATGTCATCAATAAAGACAACAACGAACTGATCCAAATAATCCTTGAATACTCGGTTCATCATATCCATGAAAGCCGCAGGAGCATTAGTCAATCCAAAAGACATGACTAGGAATTCATAATGCCCGTACCGAGTTCTGAAGGCAGTCTTTGGAATATCCTCAGTTTTAACCTTCAACTGATGATATTCAGAATGAAGATCGATCTTTGAAAAGAATTGTGCTCCTTGTAACTGGTCAAACAGGTCATCAATACGAGGTAGCGGATACCTATTCTTGATAGTGACATGGTTCAATTCCCGATAGTCAATACAAAGTCGCATACTCCCATCTTTCTTCTTTACAAATAAAACATGAGTACCCCATGGAGATGTACTAGGACGAATGAAATCGATGTCCAACAACTCCTGTAGTTGGACCTTTAACTCCTGAAGTTCAATAGGAGCCATTCGATATGGGGTTTAAGAAATGGGCTTTGTACCAAGTTCAAGGTCAATAAAGAATTCAACGTCACGTTCCGGGGGTAGACCAGGAATTTCTTCAGGAAATACGTCAGGAAAGTCAATAACAACAGGAATATTATTCAAATTTGACGTGTCTTTATTCAAATCCATAACATGGGCTAAGAAAGCTTGACATCCATTTTTTAATAACCGAATAGCTTTATGACTTGATATAACAGTGATTGATTTTAATGGCTTAGTTGTTTGAATTCGCACAACAGATTGGTTAGGAATATAAAAACTAACAACCTTACGAAAATAATCAATTTTGGCATAATGAGTAGTTAACCAATCAATTCCTAAAATCACATCAAAAGCAAGTATCTTTAAAGAGATAAGGTCAACAAGTAAGGTGATGGTGCCAACTTGGATCAAACAAGATTTATAAACAGTGGATATGATGAAAGTTTCTCCTAACGGAGCCTCCACAGATAAATCAAAGTCTAACTTCTCTGGAGTCAAGTTTAAACGTTGAGCACAAGCAGGAGAAATAAATGAATGGGTAGCACCGGTATCTAGTAAGGTATAAACTTCGCATGAATTTATGATTAGCTTACCCGTGATCACCTCGTTTGGGTTCCTCGCATGTTGACCAATCACGACAAACGCTCTTCCAAGAACCGTTGACTTTGACTTTTCTGGGACAACTTTTTGAGTCACCATCCCCGCTGGACTTGGTTTCGCTACAGTGCAATCTCGAGCGATATGTCCTTCCTTTCCACAATTATAACATACCTTAAACTGTTGTGGGCAGTTTGGGCTTATATGTCCTTCTTTTCTGCACTTATAGCATATGACCGGTGGTCGATCTCCTCCCTTGGAACCAGTTGCTGCTGGTGCTGACGTCTTCATATTGTCATTGTTGAATCTCCTCTTTTTAAAATCTCCTCCCGATTCGCTTCTTCTATTTTCATAGCCACAATTACCACCAGAGTGGTTGCCGTTTTTGTCTGTATTTTTCTTTCACCGCTGGTTATCGTTGTTCTGATGACTGCTGTCACCGATATGATACTGGTTGTGGTCCCTCGGTTGATCGTACTCGTTATCTCGCTCTAATAATTGAGCCCAGTTGACAACATTTGAATAGAGAGAAAATTTATGAGAAATGAGATATTGGCGTATGCCGGGTTTCAAACCTCTCAGAAACATCCGCGTCATACATTCCTCATTGTCCACCAAATGAGGTGTAAACCTGGACAACTCTGCAAACTTTACCTCGTACTGGGACATCGTCATGTTATTCTGCTCCAGTCTAATAAACTATACCTCCTTCATATGACGAATACTTTCAGGAAAGTACTTGTCATTAAACAGTTTCTGAAATGTCTCTCAAGACATGCTGAGTGCGGCTGGATGGGTACGCTTTACAGACTCCCGCCAGTAGTCTGCCTCGCCACGGAACATAAAGGTGGCGAATGGAACCTTCTGATCCTCGGTGCATCCCAAGACATCGAATATCTTGGCAATTTGCTTGACCCACATTTCTGCCATGATCGGATCCGGCTTTCCCTTAAATTCTGGTGGTCCCAATTCTTTGAACTGCTTGGCTGTGACAAACCATAAATTGTTATCATTTCCTCCTGTATTTTGAACACGAGTCTCCCTAGTCTGGTTTTGCATGAATTAAAAAAAGCTTTTAAACATCCCATCGTTCATCATCTGTTCATTCGTGTTGTTCACAGGAGGAACTTTGCCAGCCTGTTATATATTCTCCTCGTTAGTGAGTACAGGCATCTCCACGGTTTCATTTACTCCACTGTTAACATTCTCCGTCGACATTCTAAATACTGCCATAAAACAAGGGTTAATTTAACAAATTAACATATCACATAATATCCTTATATTATAACTGACCAACAAATAAGCTTAGGTAGGACACACTGGCGAAGGATTTACTCGTCTCTGCCCTCCTAGTTTTATTCCCCGATCTTCGCTAGAGATCATATCCTTAAGCTCTGATACCAACTGTGACACCCCCAAAATAGGTATACAACACCCATTCTGACTCGCCAAAATACATGGTACAGAAACAACTACATCTTTATTATTACAACATAAGAACTGTGAGTTTAAATATAAATATTGTCATCTACACAATATCCACACTCAAATAAGTCCTCATTACAATTGTTGATACATTATTTCACAAAAATGGTGAGGACTACTAAAATAACTTCTAGAACCATCATTCCATACCCCGACTAGTACTCGCTACATTCTCGCCTCCTAAGAAAAATGGAACAAAAAGGAAAAGGGTGAGCTCAACTAGCCCAGTAAAGAACATTATGACTAAGATAATACAGAACAAATTATCGTTAGTCTTCAACAGGAAAAAATCTAATAGAATACAATAGACAACAAGTTTTAAATCAATATTCGCAGCAGAAAATAATAATTCATAGAAGAGTTACGTAGAGAATGAAATCTACTATTATCTATGAATTTTAAAGTCAATCATCAATATTTTATCCCTGTAACATCAGTCAATATTCATCTTTGCACTACAAGACAAAGATATTCATCAGTTGGTCATGTTCATTTAAACACCTGTTCATCTTTGCACTACGGGCCAAAGATATTCATCAGAAATCATTCATCTTTGCACTACAGGCCAAAGATATTCAGTTATATCATCATTTAGGACTGAGGATGATGAAAAATATTTAAAAAAAATGAATCTAGTGAAACAAAAGAATAAATATTAAGGATTCGTATTTCAGTTATTCCATGTCCAAAAATACCTCATAAGTAATCATAGTGAAGTAAAATTCAAGAATGATCAAAACATGGATACAATCAAAGCTAGTATTCAGAATAGATATTTTGGACGAAAAGAAGAAAATTTTATTTTTCGGTGAATAGTAACTCGTGAATAGTAACTCATGAATAGTAACCCCGACATGAAAAGTTCTAAATTTGATAAAAAATTCTAACCAATATTTCGGCATAATGATATTGAAGAAATAATATCATTTTCGAATAAAATAACATCCCTTACCTCAGCAAAATAGTACTTCTGGTTAGAATATCAGATATAGTGCTGAAGGAACTTGTGTCGTATAGCAACACTCAAAGTACAAAAATACTCACAAAATACGCTCGATATTATAGAGAGAGAAATCTTTAGTTTCTGGTGTGATTTTTAATTCTAACCTAAGCACCCTATTTATAGAAAAATACTTAGAATACCAAAGTAGAAAATTTAATAAAATAATATATATATATATATATATATATATATATATATATATATATATATATATATATATATATATATATATTAATTTTCATGCCAACCTTTGAATCATCCAATTCAGCATGTTTGAGAACCCACCAACAATACAAAAAATGTTTTTTATATTTAAAATATTTTAAACTCCAAAAATCAATTATTTCGGAACTTCAATAATTCAAAATAAATAGCCATTTTATCTGAAAATTCGAATATCAATATTTTTTTATAGGAAATTCAATTCTCTACAACTTTGCAGAAGAAAGTTTTTCCAAATTCAAAATAGAAATTGACCGAAATCTATAAACGGGCGATTTTACAGGCTATAATCAAATTTCAGTCAAGAAATGGGCCCACAAACATGTTTAACATGTTTTAAACAACTTTTGTAACCAAAAATATCTTCCTCCTCATATACTCATATATCCCTCATTCATTGTAAAAAATATCATCATTATTATATTATAATAATATAATAAAATATTATTTTATCAGAAAAGATAAAATATCGATTTTCAACAATTGTCACTTTAAAAATTTTCTCCATCTATATCTACATAAAATGAATATTTTCCACATCATAAAAATCAATAATTAATTATTCATAAATAATATTACAGAATTACAGTACTGGCAACCAGGTCGTTCCCAAAAAAGAGGAGGCTTTCCAATAAGGATTTCTCCTTATTGGCGCGTAATTAGGTGACCAAACCTCTCCTTAGACAGAACTTTCTAGACATTACCAATAATGTTATCTAATAATATTATTCAGATAATATGAATTATTGCTCCGATAATAAAAAATACTGTGTAGTGACAATTATTGAAACAACAATAATATAAAATATCAACGTAGCAATTATTGAATCAATAAAATAAAATACTGAACAGTAATTACTATAACAATTATTGAGTAGTGCCTTCTTACGTAAGAATCAATAATTGGTGCAATACCGTGTGCTACTGTGCAACAACGCGTATTACTGTGTTTTAACCACCGGGTATTCCAACAGTATTAAAGGTAACAACTACGCCGTTATTTATAAACAACTTATACTTGTCGTTTTTTTCATCCAATCGCTTTCCGTTATGGGCCCACAAAAGACTGCGCCGTCGTACGAATATTCCTCGACAATAAGAATATTCCACGACCAAATAATATTCCCCGATAACAATGAATATTTTATAACCACCTATTTTTTTTTGAAATATTTGTGCATTTTACCCATAACTAACCTCATTAATCAATTCAACCCTTACCATTTTATAACCACCTGTCATTTGACCGCTGGAGCAACACAAGTTATCTGTTAATATCTTGCATTATTTATATCAAAACATGAGATTTTCCCCATATATTCCTTTCTTCTCCTTCACTACATACCATTAATATAATCTCAAGAAGTTATATACTACTACAATAATAATAAAAATAATAACAATAACAATAACAATAATAATAAAGTTGTACCAATGGTGTGTAAATTTTTTTTAACTCCTATTTTTCAAATTATCTTTTTTCTT
This sequence comes from Panax notoginseng, assembly GCA_016801055.1. NCBI lineage: Eukaryota > Viridiplantae > Streptophyta > Magnoliopsida > Apiales > Araliaceae > Panax > Panax notoginseng. The sequence goes on along the minus strand of CM029015.1, from coordinate 79,876,976 downwards.
GACTTGTAATTTTTTTTATAATCAAATATTAATTTCTCTTTATATCTTGTATTAGAGAGTGTTTGGCAATGACTTATAAGTTGGTTAAACTAAGTTATAAGTCATTTGTTATTATTTAGTGTTTGACAATAACTTAAATTTTAATTTTTTTTTACTTATAAGTCATTATTAAATTTTTTTTCATGCTTCATGTGCTATATTTTTTATTATTATTATTATTACTATTACTATTATTATAATTATTATTATATTTACTATTATTATTATTATTATTCCTATTATTATTATTATTATTATTATTATTATTATTATTAATTTTTATTATTGTTATTATTAGAATAATTATTACTAATCTTATAATTATTATTTTTAGTATAATAATAACTATAATTATTACAATTATTATATTTTCTATTATTATTATTATTATTATTATTGTTGTTGTTGTTGTTGTTGTTGTTGTTGTTGTTGTTGTTGTTGTTGTTGTTATTATTATTGTTACTATTATTATTGTTATTATTGTTGTTATTATTATTACTATAATAATAATAATTATAATTATAATTATAATTATAATTATTATAATTATAATTGTTAGTATTAATTATAATTATTATTACTATTACTATTACTATTATTATAACTACTACTATTATTATTATTGTTATTATTAATTATTATTATAATTACTATTATTATTCCTATTACTATTATTATTATTAATTATTATTATTATAATTATAATAATAATTATTACAATAATTATAATCGTACTAATAATAAAAAAGCCTGGCCCGACCTGTGGGCTTTTTAAAAAATAAAATAAAATAATGCTCTACTTGAGAATTGAACTCTAGACTTCTCACTCTCCTTAAATAAATGTTCAAACCAACTAAGTTATAAAGATTTTTTATTATAAAGTCAGTTACTCAATACTAAAATACTAAAAATACTAATTACATATTTACATCAAATACTAAAAATACTAATTAAAAAAATACTAAAAAAATCAAATTAAAAAAATACTAAAATCCAAAAAAAAAATACTAAAATTCAAATTATTTTGTTAATTAATCAAAAGAACAAAAATTTAAATTACATCATTAAAATACTAAAATCATAACATATTTACATCATTTACATCATGACATAACATATTATCATATTTACATATTTACATTATTTACATCATAACATATTTACATCATTTAATCAAAATACTAAAATTCAAATACTAAAATACTAAAATTTTACTCAAATACTAAAATTTTACCATAGTTGTATAACATAACAAAATACTAAAATTTTACCATAGTTGTTTAACATGTCAAAATACTAAAAGTCACTTACCCGACACTAAAATACTAATTACATATTTACATCAAATACTAAAAATACTAATTACAAAAATACTAATTAAAAAAATACTAAAATACTAAAAAAATCAAATTAAAAAAATACTAAAATTCAAAAAAATACTAAAATACTATAATTCAAATTATTTTGTTAATTAATCAAAAGAACAAAAATTCAAATTACATCATTAAAATACTAAAATCATAACGTATTTACATCATTTACAGCATAACATAACATATTATCATATTTACATATTTACATATTTACATCATTTAGTATAATTGATATAATATATACGTTATGATGTAAATATGTAAATATGATAATATGATAATTAATTATTATTGTTATTGTTGTTGTTGTTATTATTATTATTATTTTCATATATATATATATGTATATATATATATATATATATATATATATATATATATATATAATAATATAACATAAGAAGCAAAAATTTCATAAATAAGTTTCGAACCTAAGACCTATGGGTTATTAGGCCATTAAATTATCACCGACTCATTCTAATTTATTAGTTAACTAAATAAATCTCAACATTAAAGTAAACTTTAGATGAAATATTTATAAATTTATAAATTTTAAAGATAAATTTATATGAATATTTGTTTATAAATATTTATATGAATATTTAGAGATAAATTTATATATATATATATATATATATATATATATATATATATATATATATATATATATATGGGCATAGAATTTATTTAATACATAAAAAATATAACATAAAAAAGTAAAAATATCACAACTAGGTTTTGAAAATAAGACCTATGGGTTATTGGGCTATTAAGCTACCACTGTGCCATTCTAATATATTGTTTTTCAAAACAAAAACTAATTGTAATTGTAGTGACTATTTTTAATCATTGAACTCTGGAAATTCTTTCGATTATAAATATTTTTTATTCGCTAATGTACTCATCTTTGTAATTTATTAGATCGATTCTTATACTTACCCATGGGTTTTATTAAATTTAAATTTAATTTGATCGAGTCCTATAAAAGAAAAATCTGTCAAAATTATAAATTTTATAAAAAATCGTGGCTAAATTAGTAAGAAGTAGTGCTAAATGATGTTTTTACTTGCATTTTCTCAGCCAAATTTTGTTATGTACAGATTGCGTTTGATTTCTCTTTAATAAATTAGTAACCAATTTAATGAAAGTTGTTATAATATTTTGTTTTAATTTTATGGACCGATAAAATGTTATTAATATTTTTTAGTTTTTTTTCCTAAAATTATATTACTAATAACATACTTCATTAAAAATTGTTCAAAAGTTTATATGTTTGTTTGAGTCATAATTGAATTCTACTTGTTTGTTTTATTATTTATTTAAGTATGTGCATATGTGTGCTCGCTACAAGAAATTTGGGCTCTTGCGAAGGAAATTTTGTGAGTGAATTGTTTCATTCTCAAATAAGTCTTTTTTGTGAGGGACTAATGAAGAAATTTTTTATTTATGAAATAAATTTTATTCACAATATGTAATTAGTGACAATTATTTTGTTAGGAAAAAATTCTTCATTACTTTGTTTGAAGTAAATCTTAGAGAATCAATGATATATTTTCACAAAAATATTTCTAATTTTAAAGATAGATATTAAATTAATATAAAATTATTTTTAAAATTTTAAGTATATATTATATTAAAGATACATATTAATCATTTTAATTACATTAACTAAAGTTTAAAATTATAAACTATATTTGGTATACATATATACATAAATATTTATAGAATTATATAGATGTACAAATCATACGTTTAAGAATAACTGAATGATATAATTTAAGTATTTGGATAAGTAATATCAATATTATTGATGGAGTTATTGAGCATTTTTTTTTGCCAGAGTTATACAAATTAAATAAAATAAGTTGTATAACATATTTACATCATTTAATCAAAATACTAAAATTCAAAACATAACATATTTAATTCAAATACTAAAAATACTAATTAAAAAATATTAAAATATTAATTAAAAAAATACTAAAATACTAAAAAAATCAAATTAAAAAAATACTAAAATTCATCATTTAATCAAAATACTAAAATTCAAATTATTTTGTTAACTAATTAAAACAACTAATTAAATAAAATAAGTTGTATAACATATTTACATCATTTTATCAAAATACTAAAATTCAAAACATAATATATTTAATTCAAATACTAATTAAAAAAAAATACTAAAATACTAATTAAAAAAAATACTAATAAAAAATCAAATTTAAAAAAATACTAAAATTCATCATTTAATCAAAATACTAAAATTTAAATTATTTTGTTAACTAATCAAAATAAGTAATTAAATAAAATAAGTTGTATAACATATTTACATCATTTTATCAAAATACTAAAATTCAAAACATAACATATTTAATTCAAATAAAAAAAATACTAAAAAACTAATTTAAAAAAATACTAAAATACTAAAAAAATACTAAAATCTTTCATTTTTGTCATATCTGACCATTCTTCTCTAAACCCATCATTCTTCCAAAAATCGATATCAATTTTCTTTCTCTAAGGGGGGTGTATTCAATTAAGATTTTTAAAGACTTTAAAAGTTTGGTTGTATTCAATCAAGACATTTAAAGAGTTTATAAAAGTTTAGTGGTATTCAATTACAACTTTTTTAATGTCTTTAAAAATTAGGTGGTATTGAATTAAGTTTTTTATAAAGTCTATAAAAGTATTTTGGTATTCAAAAAGTCATAGATTTTAAAGATTTCTATCAAATGGAAGAGTTTGAAAGAATTTACAAGAAGAATTATAACTATCAACCCATATCCAAAATCTTACCTCATCTCTAAAGATTTTTAACGACTTCCAAATAAACACAAAGGTGGATAAAACTAGTTATTAATTGGATTTTGTCTTTTATTAGGTCAAATTAGTTATTTATTTTATATGGGCTAATAAATATTAATATGTGATGGATAAATAATTTGGTACAATTTGGTCCATAAAAATAATAAAATTTATTATAATTTTATTATAAGAGAATTAACAAGATATATTAATAAGTAAACAAATAACTAGACCTAATCTGAATTGGTGAGGAAAAAAAATAGTCGTTCGAAAGCTTCAAATATAAAAAAGAAAGAGATTTATTCAACAAAGATGAGATAAAATCATAAAACTCTCATATCAATTGTAAATATTATGTATTATTATATATGAAAATAGAAAATATATGATGTGTATGTGTATGCGTATATTTTTTTTAGTTTTCTGACATTTTAAACGAAGGAAATCACTGATAATTTTTGAGACATCCTCCATATTCGTCTTCAAGTATCTTTGGTGTATTATAGTGAAATAATGTAACATGTGGTTGTATTTCTGCATGACAAATTGACAGAATCGTTATCTTTCCCTTATAAAAAAGAAAAAAACGCACTGCTTTGATATATGTTAGGCACATAAAAAAGGTCCACACAATCAAATAAAATTAGCAGCAGTTAAGATGAAAAATTGGGTTGATAGAATCACACAATTACACAATCAACATATATATATATATATATATATATATATATATATATATATATATATATAAAGCAATCAATAATAAAAAGCAATCAATTATTAGTAAAAAGCGTACGCATATGCATAAAGTATATATTGCTCAATGAAAAGTGAGCTTAATTTTTGTATTGCGTTTGTAGTTTCTAAAATTTTATTGGTATCCGAGTATCCAAATGTATCATGAAATGAGTAGAACAATATGAACGCTTTCAACATATATAAAATCTCATGCCACAATAATATAATAAGATTTACTCTAGTTCATGAAAAAGGGAGATGTTGTACACATGGGCTAATTAACAATTAATATAAGTTGCAAGATGTATTAGAAGTATACAAAAGTCTATCACAGTCTTGATAAAAACTTTTTAAAAGTCTGTTACTTATTTCATGGAGTCTATAAAAGTCATTTTAAAAAAGTCTTTAAAATATGTGAAAGTCATTAAAATTTCACAAATTCTATAAAAGTCTGTCACTTACAAAAAATCTTTAAAAATCTTAATTGAATATACCCCCCCTAAACCTTCCCTTCTTCTCAGATCCGAGCCTCACTCTCTCTCATAATTCTTCGTCGACTTGAGGAGCTCCGGCATGGACACCCGGGCGAGACTGGGGCGAAGGTTGAGATTTGAGCTTGGGGTGGTTCGGGTACGGGCTCAATTTTGATGGCGGTGATGGGTCCGACCCTGTTTTCTGACTTTGCAGAAGATGATGAGAAAGGCGAATATTAGTGTTCGATGTGGCGGTAAAAACGGCTTGGATCTCGTCTTGGTGGATCTGTTGACCGGCTGGATCTCGTCATGGTGGTAGTGGATATATTGATGGCTTGATTTTGAGAGGCGGCGATGCATAGTGGTGGATTTTGGGGTTTTTTTCGATTCTCCCCGATTTCGGGTTTCTCTTCTGCAGGATCTTAATTTTAGTTCCGCTGATTAATTTCTTGTTCAATCAGAGTTATTTCGTGGTGGTAATTTTTGATTCTTGTTAATTAATTTTACACCCTGACAGTGTAGATGACACAAGTTATTTTATATCCCGGTATAGTCAGAGTTTCACATGAGTGCCTGATGATCAGGTCTCTAGTGATTCACCCTCTGACAGTACGGGCATGATCTCAAATTCTGGTGGACTTGAGGTAAATTTCACCTGCTGATATTGACATGAAAATTTTGGAATTCTTTTCTTATAAATGTAGTTTATCTGACTTAATTAATGCTAATGTTGAGCCCTGCTTGATGGGTAATGGCTGAAAAATACTTTTGTACTGGAACATGTCTCAAATATTTTTCTAATTTATATACTAATAAACTTGGAAAACGAGAAGTCCCGTACATGGAGTTTGAAGTGAAATCTCATCCAAATTATGTTTGTCCTTTTTTCCCCAGAAGATGGATGACTGTGGTGATCTTGCTGAGTACTGATTCTTCTCCTCTTGATCTTTCATTGATGAATTTTTCTTTCAAGGTAAGCCTACTTTACCCCCACCAGGAATGCAAATTAGATTCTTTCACCAAAATTAAGGGGTAATCCAGTAGCTAGTACTGGTTTATGTGATGTTAGACTTGGTCTACAAGATTGGCACAGGTGATCGTTTTTCTTGACATTGAAAATCTATTATTAATGTTGGTGACTTTGCTGTAAGTGTGTATATAAACATCTGTGTAGTTGGTGCGTGGACAATGTCAAGGTATTTGGAGTATGATAGGCCTAATATTGATTTAGTAGAACATTCAAACTTTGGGTCTCATGTTCCTCCCTTTACAACAATGGCAGGTCCTTTTTATTGTTCAACTTGTCGGAATAGTTCTTTGTTTAAATGCGGCTGCAAAGATATTGAAGCATTGGTTCCATTCAATTTCTTTCCCAGTGCTTCCTATATATTCATTTCACAAAACTTGTATAAACCCTAATATGTTTTGTGCAGAACGTGGTCTAATTAAAGGTTCTGGTGGACAAGAACGTGATGCTACTCTTAATCAGGTTCTCTTCGGCATCTTTTGATATCTAATTTGTACTTGTTTATCTAATTGCCTTGAGCCTGTGTTAATGTTCAATGCTGTCAATAAATTCCAACTCCTTGTATCTTTGGATGGGTTTGAAGGAAGAGGGAACGTAATCACTATTGCTTCGACAAATAGACCGGATATTCTGGATCCAGCACTTGTGAGACTAGGACGATTTGACAGAAAAATATATATACCAAAACCAGGCCTATATAGCTGTTGCCAGTATGATTGATGGAATGGTTGGTGCAGAGATTGCCAACATTATTGAGGTCGCTGCTATCAATATGATGCATGATGGATGAACTGAGGTAGTACTTACTGAGTATTGGACTTCTTATGAGTGCACGTGATTGCCATAATGGAAACTTGGGTATTTTTGAGATTCTATTGCACTTAATGCAGATCACTATTGATGACTTGTTACAAGCTACGCAAATTGAAGATAGAGGAATGCTTGATAGGAAAGAGCGAAGCCCCGAGATGTGGAAGCAAGTAGCTATCAATGAAGCAGTAATGGCTGTAGTAGCTGTGAACTTCCCTGATCTTAGAAATATTGAGTTTGTATGATCCTCAAACTCAACTATAAGCTTTCTTATAAATGTTGTCATGTGTGATTTATACTAGTTTAGAGACTTCGATATAAATCCTTTCACTCTTGTTGCTGTACTAAAATTCTTTACCAAGGTTAATAAGATGCCACCATAGAACTTTAAGGTTGAGTTTCTTATCATTATCTGATATTAGTCTATCAAGGGCAATTATTATCCCTTCTGTTGTTTTAGGTGCATTTTGGCATTTTTTTTAATTTTTAAAACTAGGTGCATCTTGGCAGCTCTTTGTAAATTCATGCATATGCATCAGGTTAAAGTTTTATAGGTGACCTCAACCTATTTTTGTGGTTAGTTTAGGACTTCTGCTTACTGCTATACAAACTCTTAGTTTCATGTTGAATTGAGGTCTTTTGAACCAGAATTCTTTTATTCAAGTTTAATTTTCATGTGTTATATGGTGTTTTAAGTTTTGTTTACTACTAATCTGATGTTTTCTTTGCCAGCAAAAAGGGTATTGAATGCTTAATAGAATTTGTGTAGTTTGTGGATCCATATATTTTCCTTGCTGTCATTGAAGGATTCATTAGCTACTGTATGTAATGCTACTCAAGCTGCTGCTCGCATTCATCAAATCTTCAGGTACAGTCATTCCTAAATAAGCAGCTAATCATTAGCATAAAGAATCTTGTTCTGATATTTAATTCTGAAAATGATTTTTTTAGTCAAATGTTCCTTCAGAATAATTTACTGATAACACATTGATTAAATTGTGTTATTGTTACAATGAATTCTTTTTCTTTTCTTCTGGCACCATACTATCAGGCAGCGATGAGCAGGGTTCAAGATGGAGCAAAACAGGATGATTTATTATATGACCAGTTTAGTGAAAAGGATGATATGTGGTTCGACTTTGTAGCTGATACTGGTGATGGTAGAAACTCATCCTACAGTGCGGCAGTCTTCTTGCTCAACCTTCGATTCATGTCCGTTTTAGTGATTCTGAGCTCACTCTGCCACTTGGGAACCTGCTCATTATTGGGGGCGACCTTGCGTAAGCTCAATCATAGTGCTATCACTTTATATGGATCTATAGGATGTTGAACCAGTTAGTGGTTATAAGCAGCTGATTTCTTCGTAGCAGAAGTTTAATATGTCCTACCTTGCACTTGCACCCACACAAGGATTTTGAATAACATTAAAAATTTTTGTTGTATAAAATAAGCAGGTGTTGACCTTCTTTGAATTATTTATTGAAAACCTGGAAGGAGAATGAACTGTAGTCTTTTTGAATGATCTTAGAATATTTTGATATTATAGTTTAGTTCTTTTTATCAAACATATTATAGTATAGTATTGAAGACATTATGATTATGCTTTAGATGGTTAATTGTAAAGATAATGAATGATTATGCAGTAGATGTTTTTATTAAGTTAATAATATTTTAGTTTTTTGTATTTTTGCAATTATTTGCTATGGGGACATTGAGCCAGTCAGGTACACAAAAAGAATGTCAAATTTTTATTTGGTAACAATATAATTCGTTACCAAAGCATTGAACAAGTTTTAATATAACAACAATTTTTTATACATTTAACAACAAATTTTCGTTACTAATGGTATTAAAATTATAATATTTGGCAACGAAAATTTAACCTAATAACAACGGAGAGGATATTGTTGCTAATACTAAAATAAAAGGGAACATTTTTTATCATTGCAAATTATATCAACTTTCGTTGCACATATAAAGAAATAGCAACATATAATGTCGTTGCTAATCGACGACTTTAGTTGCTATTGAAAAATAACCAGCAACTGTTGGGGTTTCGATACAGAAACGCACAGCGGAAATTAAAATTTAAAGCAATTTCGAAACCCTAAAACAGGATCCATGCAAAAAACAATTAATTCAGTGGTAAGAAATTATACCGATTGTAAAAGCTAGAATCGATGCGGTCGAATCTCCAACGCAATTCAAACGGACTGCATCTCTACGGTATCCACACGAACGCTCCACACGAATCGTCCTACGATTTGCAGAAGAAGGAAATGTGATACTAGCCACCAAGGATGAGGATTTTTAAACTGTTTTTCTCTAGTCTCTCTCTAAGAGCGGCTAGGGTTTTTTTTTTGTTTTGACGTAAAACCTAAAGTCTGATATACATCATATATATAGCAGTTAGGAGGAATTAATCAAAACCTAATGTTATTAAAATCCGAATTTATATATATCTTAATTAAGTCTTACTTAATTAATATACCTATATATAAATTATCCTATTAATTTAAATTCGTAATTTAAAATTATATCAATCATATTGAAATATTTAAATCTTTACAATTTAAATTAATTTCCTTTTAATTACGTTCTTTGTGTGTGACCCTATAGGTTATTATTACGTTGGCAATAACCTTAAAATCATATTATAAAGTTATAAACGGTGAGCGGCAACTAGTAATGCATCACTGCTACCCAAGTAATAATAAGATCGATGATTCGATGCAACCTTTTCGTGATCAATGTTTCAATGTAATTTAATCCTTTTAACCTTAATATCCTAGATTAAACTCGAGTCATGGAATGTGTCATACTCTTCATAATTTAATCTGAGTTTTCTTGATCAATGAGTAGACTATATAAAACAAATCACTATTTGAGCATGGCCATGCATTTCATAGTCCTACTCAATCAAGAGGCCTATGGATATCACCTATAAAATATAGGATGGTTAAATTCCATCTAGATCACTCATATTACTCACACGATTCATAATGAACCCAATAATCACCTTTTTAGTCCACCCTATTAAAGGTGACATTTGATGATATCAAAGTACATAAATTCTCGTGTAGTAATATAGCGGTTTCAGGTCAGAGGACCATTACATTATTGTCACTATGAGAATTGCTAATGACACTTCGCATAATGCTCCATATAGAATTCTCATGGTGGGTCTGTCCAGTACATTGTTCTCTAACATGTACCTATGCATTGACTTAATATCTCATATATTTATGACCAATGAGATTTGGTCATCAGTAAATCCACATACTAGTCTCAATGCATCATTGTTGTCCCATCAACAATGATACTCGACTAGGGACATTTAAGAACAATGGTACTAATTATAATTATATAATCTCATGTTCAAGTCACATACTTGAAACTATATAATTTGTATCACTATTCTAAGGAATTTTATTATGTTAACAATTATATTACGCAGTAATTAAAACCATAATAAAATCATTTTTTTATTCAATCAACAATAATATCAAATGTTAAGCAATTATATCAAATAATTGGCCTCTAGGGCATAAACTCTAACAGCAACAAACATTTTCGTTGCTGATTTAGCATAATGTCGTTGCCAAATAATATAATCAGCAACGAAAATCGTTGCTAAAAAGTTTACATTTCGCAACGAAAGCAAGCTTAGGCAACAATTTTCATAATTTACTACAACGAAAAATGTCGTTACAAAATGGTGTCAATTGCAACGAAATGGCATGGTCGTTGCAAAAAAAAGAGCTCATTTCGTTGCCAATTAGCAGGCTTTTGCAACTAAATGGGGTTTTTAGCAACGAAATTTTAATTATTTTACAACAATACATTTTGTTGCTAAATGATCGATGTCTCTATACGAAAGCCAAATTTCGTTGCAAAATATATTACTTTTGGCAACGAAAAAAATACATTCGTTGCGAAGCAATTAGTAACGCTCATTGCGCAACGAAAGACACAACGACAGTAAAGTCGTTGCCAAAACCCTTTTGCAACGAAATTTGGCACCTTTAGCAACAAAAATTAGTTGTTACTGAAGCCCCATTTTTTTGTAGTGTTGACATCGCATGTAATCGGTTAGAGAACTTGAACTTAAATCTTCTTTAATTGTAATTCACATAGATATATAGTGAGTTTGTTAATGAAGGTGTCATGTTTAAGTTAATTCTATCTAAATTGTGGATTTGAGTTAATACGATATTAGTGCATTGAGAGGTGGCTAGTTCTACTAGAGTGTTCTTGATTAATAAACTGGGATATTGAATTAAACTCGAATAAGGTGTACTAATCATAGTGATGCTTAGAGTGAAGATGTAAGCTTAATTTTCCAATACCATATATAAAATTCAGTTTTTAAGGTTTGTTGATTGTGTGGTAATTTTAGTATTTTTAATATTTTTAGTTATAATCTTGAAATTGGTTAGTTTAATAAAATTTGGATTAATAAGAAATTGGTAATTGTGAGGGTTAATTTATAGCTAATCTCTGTGGGAACGATACTTAACTTATCATTATATTACTTGTTGACCACGTATACTTGTGTGCTGTGCGTATATAAATTTTACCCAACAAGTTTTTGGCGCCGTTGTCGGGGAACTAGTATAGATTTTAATAATTTTGCAATATCAGTTTAATTAGTCCAATTTTACTTAAACATTTTTCTTTTTGTTTTGTTCTGTCTATTTCAGGTCCTTGAAGTCGGTTTATGCAAACTCGGTCCAAAAACCCAGACTTGCTTCCTTTGGAGGACGACATCGAGAAACGGTTTCAGAGGTCAAGTAAGTGGATTAAAGACATGAGCGAAGACTTTGAGAATTCTGAAAAAGAGGAAATAATGGCTACCGAAGACCAGAAAGCGTTGAGAGATGTTACTACACCAAAGGTGACTGAGCTTCAGACGAGTATCACTAGGCCAACGATTGCTACAAACACGTTTGAAATCAAGCCTTGGACTATTCAGATGATTCAGAACTCGGTATAGTTTGATGGACTTACAAATGATGATCCGAATGAACATCTGATCAGTTTTTTGGAGATATGTTACACTTTTAGATATAATGGGGTGTCAGATGAAGCAGGCAGGCTTCGCTTGTTCCCATTCACTCTGCGGGACAAGGCGAAGAGTTGGTTACACTCACTACCATCCGAATCAATAACTATATAGGAAGACCTGGCGCAAAAATTTCTAGCCAAATTTTTCCGACCAGCAAAGACTGCAAAAATGAGGAATGAGATTACTATGTTCGAACAACAACACGGGGAATCATTATATGAGGCATGGGAAAGATACAAGGAATTGGTTAGGAAATGCCCACATCACGGATTACCAAAATGGCTGCAGATGAACACATTCTATAACGGATTAAATGGGAATCTTAGGATGAGTATCGATATAGCTTCGGGTGGGGCATTCATGGCTAAGAAATATGAGGAAGTGTATGATTTGATTGAGATGATGGCAGCTAACAACTACCAGTGGCCTACTTCGAGGATGACATAACCTAAGGTGGCTGGGGTTTTAGAGGTAGATGGAGTAACTGCATTGGCAGCCCAGATTGTTGCCTTATCAAAGAAAATGGATACCATGACGGGTGCATAACCATAGTAGGTGGATGTGTGCGAGTTATGTGCTGGAGAACATCCTACGGAGCAGTGCGCCATAAACCCAGCATCAGTTCAGTTTGTGGGCAGCTATAACAGAATACCACCACAGAATATGTATCAAAATGCCTACAACCCGGGGAATAGAAACCATCCTAATTTCTTGTGGAGCAACAATCAGAATCAGCAAGCTCCATGACAATCTTATCCCTTGGGATTCCAGAATCAACATCAACAAACAACTCAACATTAAGAGAGAAAATCATATTTAGAATAGTTGTTGTCAAAGTATATTACGAGCAACGAGGCAGTTATGAAGTCACAAGCAGTAGCCATCAAGAATCTAGAAAATCAGATGGGACAACTAGCCTTAGCATTGAACAACAGACCGCAAGGGACTCTACCAAGTGACACCGAAAAGAATCCGAAGGGAAATCATGAGCAGTGTCAGGCAATCACCTTGAGAAACAGAAAACATCTAGAGGGGGAAATTGCAAAAAATTCAGCTATAGAAAATGACAAAGTTGATGACAACAAAGTGGTTTAGGAGAAATAGGGAAAGGAAAAGCACCCGTTTCAGCAGACAAAGTCGAATGACAAGCCAATTGTGTATCATCCACTGCCGTTTCAGTAGAGAGTCCAAAAATAGAAATTAGATAAGTAGTTCGCGAAATTTTTAGAAGTTTTTAAGAAACTTCATATTAACATCCCTTTCATAGAAGCCTTAGAGCAGATGCCTAGTTATGCCAAATTTATGAAGGGTATTCTGTCTAGGAAAAAGAAGTTGGACGATTTTGAAAATGTGGCCTTAACAGAGGAGTGCAGTGCCGTGTTACAGCAAAAGTTACCGCCAAAGTTGAAAGATCCAGGGAGTTTTACCATTCCGTGCACGATTGGGAACATGGCGTTCAACAAATGTTTATGTGACTTGGGGGAAAGTGTGAACCTTATGCCGTTATCCGTATACACTGAATTGGGTTTAGCATCTCTGAAACCGACCAATATTTCTCTACAGTTGGCGGATAGGTCAGTCACATACCCAAGAGGCATTGTGGAGGATATTCTAGTCAAGGTAGACAAATTTATATTCCCCGCATACTTCATAATTCTAGATTTTGAGGAAGATAAAAACATCTCAATCATCCTAGGGAGACCATTTTTGGCTACGGGTAGGTCGCTCATCGATGTGCAGAAAGGTGAACTAACTATGAGGGTCTAGAATCAGGAAGTAAAATTCAACGTATTCAAAGCCATGAAGTTCCCTACGGATGAAGAGGAATGTTTCAGGATAGATGTCATCGATCAGTTAATCAACGAAGATATGGTTAAAAGTTTGGCTAATGATCCATTAGAGGTTACACTACTAGGGGATGAAGATTTGGATGATCCGGAGTTTGTGGATTATTTGCACATGCTGGATTCCTTGCCACGAGTTAGCAGATTCAAGGCACCATTTGAGCCATTACACATGGAAGAGAAAGCCACGACAAGGATGAAACCGTCATTGGAGGAGCTACCTACACTTGAGCTAAAACCACTTCCTAAACACCTCAGGTATGCATACTTAGGCCATTCTAATACTTTACCTGTTATTATTGCTTCTGCGCTTAATGAAATGTAGGAAAATAAGTTGCTGAGGGTGCTTAAAGAATACAAATCAGCTGTCGGATGGACAATTACAGATATCAAGGGAATCAGTCCATCCTTCTACATGCACAAAATTCTAATGGAAGAGGATTCAAAGCCAACTATAGAACAGCAGAGATGGCTCAACCCAATAATGAAAGAAGTAGTGAAGAAAGAGATTCGGAAGTGGTTGGATGCGGGAATCATCTACCCAATTTCAAATAGTACTTGGGTCAGCCCTGTTCAATGTGTACCGAAAAAGGGTGGAATGTCCGTAGTAAAGAACGACGACAATGAGTTAATTCTGACGAGGATAGTGACTGGTTGGAGGGTTTGCATGGACTACAGGAAGCTGAATAAGGCAATCCGTAAAGACCATTTTCCTCTGCCTTTTATCGATCAGATGTTGGATAGATTGGCGGGCCACGAATTTTATTGCTTATTGGATGGGTATCCGGGATACAATTAGATAGTCATTGCTCCTGAAGATCAAGAGAAGACTACTTTCACGTGCCCATATGGCACATTTGCATTCAGGAGAATGTCGCTTGGCTTGTGTAATGCACCCGCTACCTTCCAACGGTGTATGATGGCCATCTTCTTAGACATGGTGGAGAAAAATGTGGAAGTCTTCATGGATGACTTTTCGATCTTTGGGGATAGTTTTGATGTCTGTTTAGAAAAATTAGTCATGGTTTTAAAGTGCTACGTGGAGACTAATTTGGTGCTTAACTAGGAAAAGTGCCACTTTATGGTCGAAGAAGGAATAATTTGGGGCACAAGGTCTCAGCGAAAGGATTAGAGGTTGATCGAGCAAAGCTAAAAATGATTGAAAATCTTCCACCGCCAACTTCAGTTAAGGGAATCCAAAGCTTTCCGGGACATGCCGGGTTCTATAGGAGATTTATAAAAGACTTCTCTAAGATTACAAAACCATTGTGTAGTCTCTTAGAGAAGGATTCAGTTTTCAAGTTTGATGAGGAGTGTAAGTTAGCGTTTAAGCTATTGAAGAAGAAATTGACTATAGCTCCTGTCGCACTAGACTGGAATATGCCTTTTGAATTAATGTGTGATGCAAGCGACTTTACGGTAGGGACTGTTTTGGGTCAACGCCGAGAGAAGACATTCCACGCCATATACTATAGAAGTAAAACCCTTACGGATGCACAATTGAACGACACAACTACAGAAAAGGAGTTACTTGCAGTAGTATATGCCTTTGACAAATTTCTAGCATATCTAATTGGGACAAAGGTAGTGATATATACGGATCACTCAGCAATCTGGTATTTAATTTCAAAGAAGGATGCTATGCCGCGACTTATCAGATGGATCCTCCTTCTACAGGAATTTGATTTGGAAATAAAGGATAGAAAAGGGAAGGAGAATCAAGTTGCAGATCATTTATCGAGGCTGGAAAATCTGGGTAAAAATGAAGAAGATAAGTGTGTAATCAACGAGTCATCCCCGGATGAGCAGTTGTTTGGAGCCAATGCAGAATTTTTGTGGTACGCGAATTTTGCTAACTTTATAGTGAGCAGCATCCTTCCCCCTAATTTACAAGACAACATAAAAAGAAATTCCTATATGACGTCAAGTGGTACATGTGGGATGATCCATACCTATTTAAATAGTGTGCCGATAAAATGATTAGAAGGTGTGTGCCCTACAGCGAGGTGAAGAATATAATGCACGAGTGTCATTCGTCTGCATACGGAGGACATTATGGAAGTGAGAGAACAGTAGTGAAAATTCTTCAAGCAGGGTTTTATTGACCTACAATATTTAAAGACGCCCACCAATTCATAAAAAGCTGCTAAAGATGTCAAAGGGTGAGCAATATATCGGAAAGGAATGAGATGCCACTACAAACTATCTTAGAAGTCAAAATTTTTGATGTTTGGGGCATTGACTTTATGGGGCCATTTCCATCATCGTTCAGTAATCAGTACATCTTGCTTGCGGTTGACTATGTATCAAAATTGGTTGAAGCCGTAGCACTCCACACTAACGATGCCAAAGTGGTTCTTAAGTTCTTGCAAAAGAATATTTTTACAAGATTTGGCACGCCAAGAGCTATTATAAGTGATGAGGGTAGTCACTTCTGCAACAGATCGTTCACGGCTCTATTAGCTAAATATGGG
The DNA here is from genome assembly GCA_016801055.1 of Panax notoginseng. Lineage (NCBI taxonomy): Eukaryota > Viridiplantae > Streptophyta > Magnoliopsida > Apiales > Araliaceae > Panax > Panax notoginseng. Next base: position 79,860,325 of record CM029015.1, on the reverse strand, counting down.
GTCAACCATAAGGTGGCAACGGCATATCATCCCCAAACAAGTGGGCAAGATGAATTTTTGAACAGGGCGGTGAAAAGAATCTTAGAGAAAGTAGTAAACCCGAATAGAAAGGACTGGTCTCTCAGGTTAGATAATGCACTATGGGCTTATAGAATTGCGTATAAGATACCAATTGGGATGCCACCATATCAGTTGGTCTACAGGAAAGCATGTCACCTACATGTAGAGCTACAACATAAAGCCTACTGGGTAATTCAGAAACTCAACTTCGACCAAGCAGCTGCGGGTGAAAAGTGGCTACTTCAGTTAAATGAACTCGATAAATTCTGACGACAAGCCTATGAGAATTCGAAGTTGTACAAAGAAAAGGTCAAGAAATGGCACGATAAGAAAATCATGCAGATAATGTTAAAATCGGGGCAATCAGTACTATTGTTCAACTCAACATTATGATTGTTCCCAGGAAATCTAAAATCAAGGTGGTCGGGTCCATTTACCATAAAAAGGGTTTTCCCACATGGCGCCGTTGAACTATACAGTAGGAATCATTTGGAGACGTTCAAGGTTAACAATCAGTGGTTAAAACATTATTGGGGTGGCGAATCCAACAAGGATGTCATCGCAATCACACTCACCGACGCGCCATAATCAAGGAGTAGTCAGGCTGAACGACTTAAAATTAAGCGCTAGTTGGGAGGCAACCCAATTTTACTTTTATTCTTAGTATCTTTATTCACATTAGTTAGATTGTAGTTTAGAATAATATTTAGTCTATAATAAATTCATGTCAGTTCATTAAATAGTGGTTAGAGTACATTTTATTTTTCGATAATCTTACCATCCATGCTTAAAATTGCTCAATATCTACTAATAATTATATTTTAATGATGTTCATGTACTTAACAAGATCATGGATGGTAGTTGGTGTTAGGTTTGTAATATTCATGAACGCAATCAAATTGCACAAATAAGCGAAAACGTGTAAAAATTAGAGTTTAAAATTTCACAAACCATATACCCGGATCATCATTTATGCACAATTATTAATTAAGCGAAAAGATATGAAGAACAAGAATCATACCCTTGAAGATTCGAGCTTCCTCAGGTACAAGTTCACCTCCAATCCTTTTCGCGTTCAACTTGAATCCACTGGGTTTGATTCCTTCCTTTGATCAACGTTAGCCACCCAAGTGTTTGGCCTCTAGAGGTGATCCACCAAGGAAGAAGAAAGATCCAAGAAGATGGGTGTTTTGCAAAACCCTAGTTTTTCTATCTACCATAGAAAAAGAGCGTACTCTCTCAACTATTGGAATTACGTATATTTTGATATCTGATATAAGACTCCTCTTATAAAGATATCAGGTAACCCTATTTAATAAAATAAGGTATTATTTAATTAAACTCTTTTAATTAAATGGGCTCCCTAATCTTATTAGAGATAATTAATTAAACTCCTTTAACTAATTTTCCCTCCTAATCCTATTAGGAATAAATGAGAGTACTTATATTAAATTAATTTCTAAACGCTTTTAGAAATTAAAATAATAATAATTGTAATAATATTAATAAGACTCCTCTTATTAATTTATATTTAATATTTCTAAAATATTAAATAATAAATATTAAGCTATTTAATTTATTCTATCACTATAGATTAAATTAAATATACTTAACATATTATTACGATTATGCCATTAACTTCTTAAATAATTATTCTTCCTTTTATGGTGTGACCATTTAGGTTTTCCATATTAAACCGGTTGTGAATAAATCAATTAGAACAATTCTAATCTTATTTAAATAAATAAATTAAACAATTAATTTATTTAAATAAATAATATTTATTCTACAATAGGGATAATCCTCCCTAGCGATCAACGACTTTCCAGATAATATAGATTTCAACATTAATCATAAAAGAACCATTGAGTAAATAGTTACCGTACAATTTAATCCTTCCACCATACAATGTCCCAATTAAATATAAGACATGGAATTACTGTCAAGTCTAATTTTATTTAATTATATGTATTTCGACTCTTAAATGCACAACTCCAAATAATTCAAATTAGAAACTCCTTTCTAATTTCATTCTGCCTTGGCCAAGGACTACTGGGTTGTCATTTATCGAATCACATAAGACATTTCTCTTCTTTTACTAGAAGTGATAGATTCTTTATTGATCATACATTATCTCCACGTACAACTTATTATACCCAAACATACCCTTTAATATACCCTAAGGGTCTTAAGGAATAAGTCAAAGTATAACTCATCATACACAAGATACTATGATGATCTCAAATCCAAGGATCACTTGTACTACTATCACTACAGGAATTCCCTATTGACAGACAAGTAAAACTCCATTAGGTATTCCTTAGCGAGCCACGTTCAGTGAACTTATTCTCTAATAAGCACCTATATATTTGCTTTAGTGTCTCCACACAAATGATCATGAGATCAATCATCCTCATCCAATGAGCAAGCAACGTATGTACCAATCTATCCGGATTCACTAATCCCCAATTTAGTAATCCAGCGATTGGGAACTATTTTAGTTTTAAGCTTTTTAAGAATTTAGATCTCATTATAATGATCATCATCATTATTCTAAAAGCATTGCTTAAAACTATGGGTTTATCACATATTATAAAACATCATCATGTAGATAATTAAAAGCCCTTAATAAATAATACTTTTTATTAATAAATGAATAAGATTGTTACAAAGTATATGCTTTATCATCAAACATGATTGGCTTGTCTGCATACTACTTTCAATCTCCCACTTGCACTAAAGCCAATCGTCATGGTATCTCATACTCTTCTTCTCTAAGTGGCGATTATCCTGCTGTTGGATAAGCTTTAGTTAATGGATATGTAATGTTGTTCTTGAGAGTCCACTATCTCTATAGTGATTTTCCATCTTTCAATAATTCCTATAATCAAATGAAAGTGCCACAACACATGTTTAGATCCAAGATGAGACTTAGGAACTATTCCTAGTTCTGTAATGAACTTGTCATCCAAACAATCAACTTGCAGCTTCATTTATAGCTATATACTTTTTCTTTATCACTAAACCAACAACTCTTTGTTGTTTGGAACCTTTCCAATTTCACTGCACCACCGTTCAAGGTAACACTTTACCTTAAAGTGGATTTTCTGTCGTCTTGGTCTGTCTGAAAAACTTGAGTCTATTAAGCCCTCTAGTTTTAATTCAGACCCACCATAAATATAATCACATCCTTAGTGCCAGTTAAGTACTTTAAGATGTTTTTCACTATCTTACAGTGATCTTCTCCGGAATATGACCGATCAACATCAGGTCTCGTACATTTCATTGAATACATGATAGTTACTCATGCGATCTCTCTTTTATGAGTCTATGGGGACTATTAAGAGAGATACACTCCATGGCTCATCAACATGAGACATTTCTTGGAGTTTGCCATGCTAAACGACTTTAGCATCAAATGAATATACGTTTCTTGGGTTAAGTCGAGCATCATTTTAAATCTAACTATATAGATTTGTATCCCTAATTACGATACTCTTCCCAAATTATTCATGGAGGAATGTTTAGATAACTTTATCTTTACTGATTATAGCATTGGTATGTCATTCCTTATCCGTAGTATATCAACATATAATACTAGGAATGTCACGACGCTCCCGTTGACCCTTTTGTACACACTAGGTTCATTCTTGTTTGTGATAAAATCAAACTCTTTTGATTGTCTCATCAAAACGAATGTTCCATATTTGAGAAGCTTACTTCAATCCATTTCTCTGAGTGTCTACAACTCTTACCTCATCGTATGTAACTGGATCATCATCTTCTATGATGTGTACCTCATCATCATCATCTATGATGAATCCATACCTCCTAGGTATCTTCGGTACTATTCCAGATTTACGATTCGATTGTGGTACAATAGGTCTATCTACAAGTTCCTCTTATTTGACTAATAGTGATTTATGGTTCTTAAACTCTTTAAGATCTATTATCCTCCCACTAGCCCCTTCAATGATAAACATCTTTATCTTAGAAGGCAGCATGTTTCTCAATAAACACCTTTTGCTAAGTAGGATTATAGAACATATACCCTAAACTTACTTTAGGATGTCCCACAAATCTGTACATGTCAAATTTTTTCCCAAGATTATCCTTTGAAACCATTTCACATAAGTTGGACAACCCCTTATCTTAACATACTTAAGATTAAGAATCCTCCCTGTCCATAACTTTTATGAAGTCTTGGGGCCGAATTTTGAGGTTACCTTTTCCGTAGATATGCAGCCATTTCTAGGACATGATCCTAGAAGGATACTAGAATGTCGGTAAAATCATTATGGACCGTATCATGTCCAACAAGGTACGATTTTTTCTTTCAAATACATCAATTAATTATTGCGTATCAGGAGGCGTCCATTATGAGAAAACCATTTAAGATGATCTAGAAACTTATTGCACAAGTATTTATTCCTTGATCTAATCAAAGAATCTTAATACTTTGTCAATTTGTTTCACTTCTGAATTCTTTGAACCTTTCAAAGAATTCACACTTGTATTTCAATAAATACATACATTCAACTCTTTGAATGATCATCTCCTTTTCTTATACTAGTTTGTTCAATTTGCAAAATTATTTTCTCGTAAGTCAAGTATATAAAATCCATTAAATAATATTCTAGTTCTATACAAAACATTATTATTATTATAAATAGAACAACAATTGTTCTTAAATATAATACCAAAGATTTCATTGTCCAATAATAAAATGAAATAATGTTTCCAACAAGAACTGGAATACAATAACAACTTATTGACTTAATAGACTTGCCTGTAAGCAACGCTAAACTATAAGTTTCTATGGCTAATGCAGCAACCTTTGCTTCATTTCCCACACATAGGATTACTTATCTTTGTTTAGATTTCTACTTCTGCTTGGTCCCTTTATAAACCTATATTTATGATAACCAAAGTCGATATCCAATACCCAAGTAGAACATTGACTTAAAGAAAAATTTATTTTAAATCATGAACAAATTTGTATTTGTAACCGAAACTTTACTAAGCTTCTTTGGTTAGCCTCTGCAAGATGCTTCTCGCAGTTTCTTTTCCAATGTCCTGTATTATTGTAGTGGAAGAAAACTCATTTGCTATCCGTATCAGTTTTGTTCTTATTATCCTTTTTTTTTGCCTTTATATTTACCTTTTTAGAATCGTTCTTCTTTTCTGAAGATCCTTTGGCCCTTACCAATAAGACATGGTCTTTCTTGGTTGGAAAGTGACTCTCAACATTTTTCAATATGTTAAGCAAATCAACGAGACTGATATCTAGCTTGTTCATATGAAAAATTCACAATAATTGTGAAAGGAGTCCGGGAGTGAGTGGAAGATCAAATCTTGGCTCAACTCTCCATCCATGACAAAAGTCGTTGTCCTAATTATTCAATCAAATTGATCATGTTTAGGACATGTGTCTGTACTGTAGTGTCGTTGGTCATTCTAGATCGGAAGAGCTCCTTAGATATCCGATATCTATTAGTCATATTTTCCTTACCATCAACTACTTGATGTGCAGGAATATATTAAGAGCATCCATAGTTTCATGCTGACGCTGAAGCTCGTTACTTATGGATGCGAGCATAATGCATTGAGCCAATTGTGCATCATCTTGCCACTTTCTAAAATTAGCAATCTCTTCCTCAGAGGCATTGTCTGCAACCATTACAAGGATAGGCGTATTAAGGACATAAGATAGCTTTTCAGCCGTGAGAACTATTCTCAAATTCCTTAACCAATCTGAGTAATTCAGTCCCGTTAATTAACATCTAATATGTTTCGCAGTGATAGTAATTTAGACATTGTAAAAATCTATAAATAAATTTGTAATTAACAATATTTTAACATACATTCTTTTATTAATTACCAAAATAATTTAGGTCTTGTTTTAAATTGGTATCTCCCACTATTTTCTTTAAACTATATTACCCTCAAAATATATAGTTCGGCAATATCTAATTAAAGATATGTTAGTGAGAATAAGGATCCCATTTCAAATGTATATAGCCTTGTGTGTGCACAACAAACTATATATAAATAAATTGGTAGACAACTCTTGTCAATTACATCAACTATGTAACTCCTTGTATTTTGTCTCTTAAATCATAATGGTCAAGTGTGTGCACATCCGAACTAAAATAATTTAAGTTAAGTCAGACCTAACATTTCCATATAAGTGAAGAGAAAACTACAGCCCTTGTGTGTGTACAACAAAGCAGTAATGTTCAATTCCTTAGAAACATCATATGTAATAAAAATAACATCTTAAATATTTAATACTCACCTTGTGTGTGCACAACAAACTCATATTAAATATTCAATACTCTATTATTTCGATCATGCTAGAAGGCGACGTTCGATATTCTAAATATCTTTGAATGTTACAACTTAATATAAAAAATTTGAGGGGTTTGTTATTAATATGTCTCATCTTGTTTAGCGCGCATGCACATATATATATAAAATACGCGTCATATTAATAAACATGCGAAGCATGTTTGCATAATATATATATATATATATATATATATATATATATATATATATATATATATATATTACAAGCATGCACATATAGAATATTATATTCTACCCGGATTGATTATGAACTTTTATTCTAGTTTGGTTCACTAGAGCCACCAAGTGAACCAAAAGGTAAAACTCTAAGGGTGCAAGAATTAATTTTTAAATATAACTATTACATTTAAACCCGGGCTCCATTACAAACGGGTCTCCAAGCGCTCCTTGCTCCTTGATCTTCAATTCTTCAAAATTAATTCTAACTATTCCTATTACAAAACTATTTGAAATAAATAGAAACCTTGATCAGCAGTCAAGGAAGTACATAGGAGGGAGATAGAATTTACATTAAGAAAAATTAGAGAATACGAGGTACGCAGACCCCATTTAATAAAACTCATACATTCATGCATCCAACTAAAATAAGATCCAATTACATTGGTCAATAGTCCATAATCAATCCCATTTATTATCATACACATCAACATATACATCAATAAATAACATTCATCTCATGAATAATAAACATTCAATATATATATTGATATCATTTAATGGGCAAATTTAATTAGTATAAAATCTAATTTTGAATCAAAATAAACTCCTTTATTTTAATCCAAATTTAAATCAAAATAAAACTATTTTATTTTAATTTATCCAATTTTGAATAAAATAAACTATTTTATTTTAATCAAAAACTTTAATCAAAATAAACTCCTTTATTTTAATTAATTATGGAATCCAATTCCATGTAAAAAAAAACTTCCTTTTTTAAAGGAAACACGGATTCTCTTTCCTATTCACAAATAAACTCATTTATTTTGAATAATATGAAATCTTATTTCATATCTAAATAAACTCTTTTATTTAAGGAAATTGGGATTCTCTTTCCTATTCACAAATAAACTCTTTTATTTTGAATAATATGAAATTTTATTTAATATCTAAATAAACTCATTTATTTAAGGAAACATGGAATCCAATTTTAACTCCAATTAGTTATCATGGAATCTAATTCCAACTCTAATTAGTTAGCATGAAATTTAATTTTAAAATTAAAATAAACGCTTTTATTTTAATATTAAAATAAACCTTTTATTTTAAAATTAAAATAAACTTTTATTTTAATTATAAATTATATATATATATATATATATATATATATATATATATATATATATATATATATATATATATATATATATATATATATATATGTCACATGCTTCAAGATGCTGCCAGGCGAATTTGATTCCAACAAGTTAATAAGAATCATGTTAAGTATTTAATAAGAATCAAGTTAATAAACATCCTGCAAATTGCGGATCACCTTTTGAAAAAAAAAAAATTGACCCAGATAATATGTAAAAAAACGTTATCGCCACGGAAATCATGAAACGCAAAAAGCAGGATTCGCGAATCAAAGGCATTTCGTTTTTTTATTTTATACAATAAAATTATGCCCAATTAAATTGTTCTAAGCACATATCAATATACATGTCAAATTAAAACAATTAATAATTCGCATAAAGGTTTGGCTCTGATACCACTGTTAGGTTTGTAATATTCATGAACGCAATCAAATTGCACAAATAAGCAGAAACGTGTAAAAATCAGAGTTTAAAATTTTACAAACCATATACCCGGATCATCATTTATGCACAATTATTAATTAAGCGAAAAGATATGAAAAACAAGAATCATACCCTTGAAGATTTGACCTTCCTCAGGTACAAGTTCACCTCCAATCTTTTTCGCGTTCAACTTGAATCCACCGGGTTTGATTCCTTCCTTTGATCAACGTTAGCCACCCAAGTGTTTGGCCTCTAGAGGTGATCCACCAAGGAAGAAGAAAGATCCAAGAAGATGGGTGTTTGGCAAAACCCTAGTTTTTCTATCTACCATAGAAAAAGAGCGTACTCTCCCAACTATTGGAATTACGTATATTTTGATATCTGATATAAGACTCCTCTTATAAAGATATCAGGTAACCCTATTTAATAAAATAAGGAATTATTTAATTAAACTCTTTTAATTAAATGGGCTCCCTAATCTTATTAGAGATAATTAATTAAACTCCTTTAACTAATTTTCCCTCCTAATTCTATTAGGAATAAATGAGAGTACTTATATTAAATTAATTTCTAAACTCTTTTAGAAATTAAAATAATAATAATTGTAATAATATTAATAAGACTCCTCTTATTAATTTATATTTAATATTTCTAAAATATTAAATAATAAATATTAAGCTATTTAATTTATTCTATCACTATAGATTAAATTAAATATACTTAACATATTATTACGATTATGCCATTAACTTCTTAAATAATTATTCTTCCTTTTATGGTGTGACCCTTTAGGTTTTTCATATTAAACTGGTTGTGAATAAATCAATTAGAACAATTCTAATCTTATTTAAATAAATAAATTAAACAATTAATTTATTTAAATAAATAATATTTATTCTACAATAGGGATAAGCCTTCCTAGCGATCAACGACTTTCCAGATAATATAGATTTCAACATTAATCATAAAAGAACCTTTGAGTGAATAGTTACCGTACAATTCAATCCTTCCACCATACAATGTCCCAATTAAATATAAGACATGGAATTACTGTCAAGTCTTATTTTATTTAATTATATGTATTTCGACTCTTAAATGCACAACTCCAAATAATTCAAATTAGAAACTCCTTTCTAATTTCATTCTGCCTTGGCCAAGGACTACTGGGTTGTCATTTATCGAATCACATAGGACATTTCTCTTCTTTTACTAGAAGTGGTAGATTCTTTATTGATCATACATTATCTCCATGTACAACTTATTATACCCAAGCATACCCTTTGATATACCCTAAGGGTCTTAAGGAATAAGTCAAAGTATAACTCATCATACACAAGATACTATGATGATCTCAAGTCCAAGGATCACTTGTACTACTATCACTACAGGAATTCCCTATTGACAGACAAGTAAAACTCCATTAGGTATTCCTTAGCGAGCCACGTTCAGTGAACTTATTCTCTAATAAGCACCTACATACTTACTTTAGTGTCTCTACATAAATGATCATGAGATCAATCATCCTCATCTAATGAGCAAGCAACGTATGTACCAATCTATCCGGATTCACTAATCCCCAATTTAGTAATCCAACGATTGGGAACTATTTTAGTTTTAAGCTTTCTAAGAATTTAGATCTCATTAGAATGATCATCATCATTATTCTAAAAGCATTGCTTAAAACTATGAGTTTATCACATATTATAAAACAGCATCATGTAGATAATTAAAAGCCTTTAATAAATAATACTTTTTATTAATAAATGAATAAGATTGTTACAAAGTATATGCTTTATCATCAAACATGATTGGCTTGTCTGCATACTACTTTCAGTTGGATGGAGGGAATGAGCAAAATACAATGCATTAGCAGACCATTAGCTAGCCGGGGCGGGCCCCTTTTAGCCTAATACCCCAGCCGGGGCTGGTGGTCAAGAGTCATTAACAGGTTACAAGCCAGCCGGGCTGGCATTCAAAGCACAGTACCCCCTACCAGGGCGGGCATCTCGAATGTTCAAAATAGTACACATGCCAGTTGGGGCTGGCATTACAAGGCTATTACCCCTCGCCGGGGCGGGGGTCCGGAAGTTGAAAAGTTTGTTGTAGCAATTATGTAATGTTCAGACACATGTTCTCCCAATCTTCTTGTACGTGATATCCAACACTCCCACTTCTTCACAACCAAAACCCACGAACTTACACATTAATCCCCATCTTCCCACTACAATTAAAACAACTACCCACTACTTCAACCCAACACCCCACTATTCTAAACATTACACCCTCTCTATAAATCATATCTTTACAACACTCTAACCACATCTATTCACACCAATTCAGAAATTTGAAAGTGGGGTTCTTCTTGAGAGAATTGCTACAGCACAAGCGGGAAGAGAAAATCAAACACTTGGAAATATATAGAGAGTGAGTAGCTTGTTTCTACAATTTCTCAACACCTCTCACATAGTTGAAGCAAAATCACTAAGTTTGGGGGGAATTGTACGTCTTGCACACCCAGTGTTCTATAGATTGCTTAAGTGAAGTTTGGGGGAAACTTTTGTTGAAGCTCACCAATTCCAAGTCAATGGCACCAAAACCAGCATAAAAGAGGCAACATTGAGAAAGTTCAAGGTCCGCACCACCAACACGAACCTTTTACAGGCAGAAATTCATAAGTGTCGCCACTGCCGACCGTTACGACTACCTCGTGACAAAAGCACTCACACCAGAGCGGGGTTTGGCACCTGACCATGTTGACGGTGAATTGATGCAACAAATTTATCAGAAACGTTAGAATAAGTTCACGGAGGAGCCCGAGGCTGCAATCGTGAGTGTTATAAAAGAATTTTATGCCAACGCAGAGGATAAGGCCCCATTCAACACATTTGTGTGGGGTAGGTTAGTTCCTTTCAGTGCCGATGCCATCAACACGTACTACCAGTTTTGAGTTCCTTAACATTGCCAGTATGCTCACTTATGTGACAATGATTTTGATTATGAGGCTATTATGAAGGAAATGACAAAGTCGGGTACCACATGGATAAAGGGCCTAAAAAGGGGCACTGTCTTTCGCAATAATGATCTTAGCCGGTATGGGAAGATATGGTACGCGTTCCTGTGCGCTATCCTATTTCCATCCACACACACGTCAGATGTGCCCAAGGAGAAGGCATTACTTTTATATGCCATTGTCCAAGATTTCATCATCGATGTGGGGGCTATAATCAATTTTTCTATCCGAAGATGCATGTGAGGACCATTCTCTAGAGACTTGTCACACCCATCGCTCATTTGTGGGTTGTGTAGACATGCGATAGTTTGATGATCCAATGATGAAGCCATCCAAATGCCTCTTCAGATGTTAGACACGAGGATGATTGCGCGGTATTCGGTGTGACCCGGGGGGAGTCACACCGTAGAGGACTCAGGTTTATATTTCCATCAGCCTCGGAGGATGAGACTGACGCTAAGGACACCTCGACTGACGACGAGTTTCAGGAGGATGCAAAGATGGGAGAGCAAGGACCGGAGGCGACACCGCAGCCCGAAGTTATACCTAGCCTTCAGTTCCAAAGCGTTCAGCAACAAATGGATGGGTATAACAAGGAAGCTCGCAGAGAGATGCAACGACTCGCAGCTAGACAGGACCATATGTTCAAGGCCATGAATATGTCCTTTACCTCGTTAAATGTGACGCTGCAGAGTTTTAATCTAAATGCGTAATTCCCATACCAGCAGCCAACCCCGATGCCAAGGTTTCCGCCAAGTGATTCCGATGACGAACAACAACCGCCATGACCTCCCGCTTAGAAGATTGCAGGGAAGTCCTCATACATTTATAGCTTTATCTTTACAAAGAGGACATTGTAGTTTTCAAGTTTGGGGGAGTTAGTGAAAGTAGTATGCACACAAGCTAATCATGTTTGATGATAAAGCATATACTTTATAACAATCTTATTCATTTATTAATAAAAAGTATTAATTTATTAAAGGCTTTTAATTATTTATATGATGCTGCTTTATAATATGTGATAAACCCATACTTTTAGAATAATGATGATGATCGTTCTAATGAGATTTAAATTCTTAGAAAGCTTAAAACTAAAATAGTTCCCAATCGTTGGATTACTAAATTGGGGATTAGTGAATTCGGATAGATTGGTACATACGTTGCTTGTTCATTGGATGAGGATGATTGATCTCATGATCATTTGTGTGGAGACACTAAAGCAAGTAGTAGGTGCTTATTAGAGAATAAGTTCACTGAACGTGGCTCGCTAAGGAATACCTAATGGAGTTTTACTTGCCTGTCAATAGAAATTTCTGTAGTGATAGTAGTATAAGTGATCCTTGGACTTGAGATTATCATAGTATCTTGTGTATGATGAGTTATACTTTGACTTATTCCTTAAGACCCTTAGGGTATATCAAAGGGTATGCTTGGGTATAATAAGTTGTACATGGAGATAATGTATGATCAATAAAGAATCTACCACTTCTAGTAAAAGAAGAGAAATGTCCTATGTGATTCGATAAATGACAACGCGGTAGTCCTTGGCCAAGGCAAAATAAAATTAGAAAGGAGTTTCTAATTTGCATTATTTGGAGTTGTACATTTAAGAGTCGAAATACATATAATTAAATAAAATAAGACTTGATAGTAATTACATGTCTTATATCTAATTGGGACATTGTATGGTGGAAGGATTGAATTGTACGGTAACTATTTACTCAAAGGTTCTTTTATGATTAATGTTGAAATCTATAATATCTGAAAAGTCGTTGATCGCTAGGGAGGCTTATCCCTATTGTAGAATAAATATTATTTATTTAAATAAATTAATTATTTAATTTATTTATTTAAATAAGATTAGAATTTTTCTAATTGATTTATTTACGACTGTTTTAATATGGAGAACCTAAAGGGTCACACCATAAAAGGCAGAATAATAATTTAAGAAGTTAATGGCATAATCGTAATAATATATTAAGTATATTTAATTTAATCTATGGTGATAGAATAAATTAAATAGCTTAATATTTATTATTTAATAAATTAATAAGAGGAGTCTTATTAATATTATTACAATTATTATTATTTTAATTTCTAAAAGAGTTTAGAAATTAATTTAATATAAGTACTTTCATTTATTCCTAAAAAAATTAGGAGGAAAAATTAGTTAAAGGAGTTTAATTAATTATCTCTAATAAGATTAGGAAGCCCATTTAATTAAATAAATAATACCTTATTTTTAATTAAATAGGGTTACCTGATATCTTTATAAGGTGAGTCTTATATCAGATACCATGATACGCAATTCTAAGAGTTGGAGAGTACGTTTTTTTTTCTATAAAGATAGAAAATTAGAGTTTAGCCAAATATCCATCTTCTTAAATTTTTCTTCTTCCTTAGTGGATCACCTCTAGAGGCCAAACACTTGGGTGGCTAATGTTGATCAAAGGAAGGAACCAAACCTGATGGATTCAAGTTGAACGCGAAAAAGATTTGGAGGTGAACTTATACCTGAGGAAGCTCGAATCTTCAAGGGTATGATTCTTGTTCTTTATCTTTTCGTTTAATTAATAATTGTGCATAAAGGATGATCCGGGTATATGATTTGTAAAATTTATTTTAAAAAACTCTTGTCTATCACGTTTTCGCTTATTTTGTGTAATTTGATTGTGTTCATGAATGTTACAAACCTAAAAGTGGTATCAGAGCCAAACCTTTATACGAATTATTAATTATTTTAATTTGATATGTATATTGATATATGTTTAGAACAATTTAATTAGGCATAATTTTGTTATATAAAATTTATTTAAAAAACACGGTAATCAATTCCGAAAATCTGTTATTCTGCGGATTGTTGAAAAAGGAAGAATTAGTTAACAGGTTCCCACGTGATGATTCACGAGGCCTGGTTTTAAAAACTTTTAACTTCGCTAATTCATTCCTGATGCTTCTCGTTAAAATTATATATATATATATATATATATATAAGGTGCGAATCACAGAGCAATTTATTAACATGATTAAGGATTTACAGTATAGTATTTTATGTTGCAAAATTATATATATTATTATTTATTTAATAATTAAAATAAAAGTTTATTTTATTTTTAAAATAAAAAGTTTTTTTTAATCTTAAAATAAAAAGTTTATTTTAATTTTAAAATTAAATTTCATGTTAACTAATTAGAGTTGGAATTGGATTCCATGATAACTAATTAGAGTTGGAATTGGATTCCATGATTACTAATTGGAGTTGAAATTGGATTCCACATTTCCTTAAATAAAAGAGTTTATTTAGATATGAAATAAGATTTCATATTATTCAAAATAAAGGAGTTTATTTGTGAATAGGAAAGAGAATCTGTATTTCCTTAAATAATGGAGTTTATTTAGATATGAAATAAGATTTCATATTATTCAAAATAAATGTGTTTATTTGTGAATAGGAAAGAGAATCCGTATTTATTTTAATAAAAGAGTTTTTTTACTTGGAATTGGATTCCATAATTAATTAAAATAAATGAGTTTATTTTGATTAAAAATTTTGATTCAAATAAAATAATTTATTTTATTCAAAATAGGATACATTAAAATAAAAGAGGTTTGTTTTGATTTAAATTTGGATTAAAATAAAGAAGTTTATTTTGATTCAAAATTAGATTTTATACTAACTAAATTTGTCCATTAAATGATATCAATATATATATATATATATATATATATATATATATATATATATATATATATATATATATATATATTGAATGTTTATTATTCATGAGATGAATGTTATTTATTGATGCATATAGTGATGTGTATGATAATAAATGGGATTGATTATGGACTATTGACCAATGTGATTGGATTTTATATTTAGTTGGATGCATGAATGTATGAGTTTTATTAAATGGGATCTGCGTACCTCGTCTTCTCTAATTTTTCTTAATATAAATTCTATCTCCCACCTATGTACTTCCCATTGACTGCTGATCAAGGTTTCTATTTATTTTAAATAGTTTTGTAGTATGAATAGTTAGAATTAATTTTGAAGAATTGGAGATCAAGGAGCAAGGAGCGCTTGAAGACCCGTTTGTAATGGAGCCCGGGTTTAAATATAATAGTTATATTTAAATATTAATTCTTGCACCCTTAGGGTTTGACCTTTTGGTTCACTTGGTGGCTCTAGTGAACCAAACTAGAATAAAAGTCCATAATCAATCCGAGTAGAATATAGTATTCTATATGTGCATGCTTATACTATATATATTACGGTCCGTCTCTAAAGCGAACCTTAAAGAGCGAACCAAAGACGAACCGTCGTCTTTGGTGTCTATGGCGACGGTTTGATCCGTCGCCATAGCCATGTAGTCTTTGGCGACGGGTCGAACCGTCGCCATAGACACCAAAGACGACGGTTCGTCTTTAGTTCGTTTTTTAAAGTTCGCTTTAGAGACTCTCCGATATATATTATATATTATGCAAACATGCTTCCCATGTTAGTTAATATGACGCGTATTTTATATATATATGTGCATGCGCGCTAAACAAGATGAGACAAATTAATAACAAACCCCTCATGTTTTTTATTAAGTCCTAAGCGTTCAAAGATATTTGGAATATCGAACGTCGCCTTCTAGCATGATAAAAATAATAGAGCATCAATTAATTATTTTAAGTTTTTTGTGTCACCATAAGGTTTATCTTAATTCTTTGAGATGTTAATTTTATCACATTTGATGCTTATAAAGAAAATTGAACAATGTTGTTTTGTTGTGTCACCACAAGAATAATATTTTTCCTTTTTGAATATATGGAGTGCTAGGTTGGACTTAATTTGGATAATTTTAATTCGAATGTGCCACCACTTGATCAAAATAATCTAAGAGGCAAAATAAAAAGAGTTACATAGTTGATGTAATTAACAAGAGTTGTCTACTTATTTATTTATATATAATTTGTTGTGTCACCACAATGCTATATACATTTGAAATGAGATCCTAATTCTCACTAGCAAATCTTTAATTAGATTTTGCCGAACTATATAAGTGAGGGTAATATAGTTTGAAGAAAATAGTGGGAGATACCAATTTAAAATAAGACCTAATTTATTTTGATAATTAATAAAAGAATGTATGCTAAAATATTGTTAATTACAAACTCATTTACAGAATTTTACAATGTCTAAATTACTATCACTGCAAAACATATTAGAAGCTATTTAACCGGACCGTATAAAACGGATTGGTTAAGGAAATTGAGAAAAGTTCTCACGGCTGAAAAGATAGGAAATTGAGAAAAGTTCTCACGGCTGAAAAGCTATCTTATGCCCTTAATATGCCTATCCCTGCAATGGTTGTAGGTAATGCCTTTGAGGAAGAGATTGCTACTTTTAGAAAGTGGCAAGATGATGCACAGTTGGTTCAATGCATCATGCTCGTATCCATGAGTAACAAGCTTCAGTGTCAGCCTGAAACTATGGACACTCATACTATACTCCTGCACGTCAAGTATTTGATGGTGATGAAAGTAGGACTAGTAGATATCAGATATCTAAGGAGCTCTTCCGATCTAGAATGACCAACGACACTACAGTACAGACACATGTCCTAAACATGATCAATTTGATTAAATAATTAGGACAATGGGTTTTGTCATGGATGGAGAGTTGAGCCAAGATTTGATCCTGCACTCACTCCCGGACTCCTTTCACAATTGTTGTGAATTTTTTTATATGAACAAGCTAGATATCAGCTTCACTGATTTGCTTAACATGTTGAAAATGTTGAGAGTCACTTTCCAATCAAGAAAGACCATGTCTTACTGGTAGGGGCCAAAGGATCTTCTGAAAAGAAGAACGATTCAAAGAAGGTAAAAAGAAAGGCAAAAATAAAGGATAATAAGAACAAAACTGATACGGATAGCAAAGGAGTTTGCTTCCACTACAATAAGCTTGGACACTGGAAAGAAATTGCGAGAAGCATCTTGCAGAGGATAACCAAAGAAGCTTAGTGAAGCTTCAGTTACCAATATAGTTTTGTTCATGATTGAAATAAAATTTTCATTAAGTCAATGTTCTACTTAGGTATTGGATACCAGCTTTGGTTATCGTAAATATAGATTTATGAAGGGACCAAGCAGAAGTAGAAAGCTAAACAAATATAAGTAATCCTATGTGTGGGAAATGAAGCAAAGGTTGCCACATTAGCCATACAAAACTTATAGTTTAGCATGGCCTACGGGCAAACCTATTAAGTCAATAAGTTGTTATTGTATTCCAGTTCTCGTTAGAAATATTATTTCTATTTTGTTATTGGATAATAAAATCTTTGGTATTATATTTAAAAACAATTGTTGTTCTATTTATAATAATAATGTTTTGTATAGAACTGGAATATTACTTAATAGATTTTGTATACTTGACTTACGTAAAAAAAAATTATTTTGCAAGTTGAACAAACTAGTATAAGAAAAGGAGATGATCATTCAAAAAGTTGATTGTTTGTATTTGATGAAATACAAGTGTGAATTATTTGAAAGGTTCAAAAAATTTAAAAGTGAAATTAATTGAAAAAGTATTAAAATTCTTTGATTAGATCAAGGAATGAATGCTTGTGCAATGAGTTTCTAGATCATCTCAAGTAGTTTTCTCACAATGGATGCCTCCTGATACACAATAATTGATTGATGTATCTGAAAGGAAAATTGTACCTTGTTGGACATACAGTCCATAATGATTTTACCGACATTCCAGTATCCTTCTGGGATAATGTCCTAGAAATGATTGCATATCTACGAAAAGGTAACCTCAAAATTCGGCCCCAAGACTCCTTAAAAGTTATGGACAGGGAGGATTCTTAATCTTAAGTATGTTAAGATAAGGGGTTGTTCAACTTATGTGAAAAGGTTTCAAAGGTTAAGCTTGCGACAAAATTTGACAAGTACAGATTTGTGGGACATCCTAAAGTAAGTTTAGGGTATATGTTCTATAATCCTACTTAGCATAAGGTGTTTGTTGGGAAACACGCTACCTTCTAAGATAAATATGTTTATCATTGAAGGGGTTAGTAGGAGGATAATAGATCTTGAAGAGTTCAAGAACCACAAAAACACTATAAGTCAAATAAGAGGAACCTATAGATAGACCTATTGTACCACAACCGAATCATAAATCTGGAATAGTACCGAAGATACATGGGAGGTATGGATTCATCATAGATGATCATGATGAGGTACGTATCATAGAAGATGATGATCCAGTTACACACGATGAGGTAAGAGTTATAAAAACTTAGAGAAATGGATTGAAGCAATCTTCTCAAATACGGAACATTAGTTTTGATGGAAAATCAAAAAGGTTTAATTTTATCAAAAATAAGAATGAATCTAGTGTATACAAAAGGGTCAGTGGGAGCGTCGTGATATTTCTAGTATTATACGTTGATATATTAGGGATAAGGAATGACATACCAATGCTACAATCAGTAAAGATAAAGTTATATAAACATTCCTCCATGAATGATTTGGGAAGAGTATCGTAATTAGGGATACAAATCTATATTGATAGATTTAAGAGGATGCTCGACTTAACCCAAGGAACGTATATTCATTTGATGCTAAAGTCGTTTAGCATGGCAAACTCCAAGAGTTATCTCATGTTGATGAGCCATGGAGTGTATCTCTCTTAATAGTCCCATAGACTCAGAAAAGAGAGATCGCATGAGTGACAATCATGTATACAATAAAATATACGAGACCTAAAGTTGATCAATCATATTCTGGAGAAGATCACTGTAATACAATGAAAACTATATTAAAGTACTTTACCGGCACTAAGGATGTGATCATATTCATGGTGGGTCTAAATTAAAACTAGATGGCTTAACAAACTCGAGTTTTTTTAGACAGACTAAGACGACAGAAAATCTACTTTAAGGTAAAGCGTTACCTTGAACGGTGGTCCAGTGAATTGAAAAGGTTTCAAACAGCACATAGTTGCTGGTTTAGTGATAAAGACAAAATATATAGCTAGAAATAAAGCTGCAAGTTGATTGTTTGGATGAAAAGTTCATTAAAGAACTAGGAATAGTTTCTAAGTCTCATCTTGGATCTAAATATGTGTTGTGGCACTTTCATTTGATTATAGGAATCATTGAAAGATGGGAACTCACTATAGAGATAGTGGACTCTCAAAAACAACATTACATATCCATTAACTAAAGCTTATCTAACTGCAGGATAATCGCCACTTAGAGAAGAAGGGTATGAGATACCATGACGTCTGGCTTTAGTGCAAGTGGGAGATTGAAAGTAGTATGCACACAAGCCAATCATGTTTGATGATAAAGCATATACTTTGTAACAATCTTATTCATTTATTAATAAAAGGTATTAATTTATTAAAGGCTTTTAATTATCTACATGATGCTGCTTTATAATATGTGATAAACCCATAGTTTTAAGCAATGCTTTTAGAATAATGATGATGATCATTCTAATGAGATCTAAATTCTTAGAAAGCATAAAACTAAAATAGTTCCCAATCGTTGGATTACTAAATTGGGGATTAGTGGATTCAGATAGATTGGTACATACATTGCTTGCTCATTGGATGAGGTTGATTGATCCCATGATCATTTGTGTGGAGAAACTAAAGCAAGTACGTAGGTGCTTATTTGAGAATAAGTTCACTGAACGTGGCTCGCTAAGGAATACGTAATGGAGTTTTACTTGCCTGTCAATAGGAATTTCTGTAGTGATAGTAGTACAAGTGATCCTTGGACTTGAGATCATCATAGTATCTTGTGTATGATAAGTTATACTTTGACTTATTCCTTAAGACCCTTAGGGTATATCAAAGGGTATGCTTGGGTATAATAAGTTATACATGGAGATAATGTATGATCAATAAAGAATCTACCACTTCTAGTAACAGAAGAGAAATGTCCTATGTGATTCGATAAATGACAACCCAGTAGTCCTTGGCCAAGGCAGAATGAAATTAGAAAGGAGTTTCTAATTTGAATTATTTGGAGTTGTGCATTTAAGAGTCGAAATACATATATTTAAATAAAATAAGACTTGACAATAATTCCATGTCTTATATTTAATTGGGACATTGTATGGTGGAAGGATTGAATTGTACGGTGACTATTTACTCAAAGGTTCTTTTATGATTAATATTGAAATCTATATTATATGGAAAGTCGTTGATCAAGGAGGCTTATCCCTATTGTAGAATAAATATTATTTATTTAAATAAATTAATTGTTTAATTTATTTATTTAAATAAGATTAGAATTGTTCTAATTAATGTATTCACAACTAGTTTAATATAGAGAACCTAAAGGGTCACACCATAAAAGGCCGAATAATTATTTAAGAAGTTAATGGCATAATCGTAATAATATGTTAAGTATATTTAATTTAATCTATGGTGATAGAATAAATTAAATAGCTTAATATTTATTATTTAATAAATTAATAATAGGAGTTTTATTAATATTATTACAATTATTATTATTTTAATTTCTAAAAGAGTTTTAGAAATTAATTTAATATAAGTACTCTCATTTATTCCTAATAGGATTAGGAGGGAAAATTAGTTAAAGGAGTTTAATTAATTATCCCTAATAAGATTAGGGAGCCCATTTAATTAAAAGAGTTTAACTAAATAAATAATACCTTATTTTTAATAAAATAAGGTTACCTAATATCTTTATAAGGCGAGTCTTATATCAGATATCATGATACGCAATTCTAAGAGTTGGAGAGTACGTTCTTTTTTCTATAGAGATAGAAATTTAGGGTTTAGCCAAATACCCATCTTCTTGAATTTTTCTTCTTCCTTGGTGGATCACCTCTAGAGGCCAAACACTTGGGTGGCTAATGTTGATCAAAGGAAGGAACAAAACCCGGTGGATTCAAGTTGAACGCGAAAAATATTTGGAGGTGAACTTGTACCTAAGGAAGCTCGAATTTTCAAGGGTATAATTCTTGTTCTTTATCATTTCGTTTAATTAATAATTGTGCATAAAGGATGATCCATGTATATGGTTTGTAAAGTTTATTTTAAAAACTCTTGTCTATCACGTTTCCGCTTATTTTGTGCAATTTGATTGTGTTCATCAATATTACAAACCTAACAGTTAGTTAGTTAGTTTAATTTTTCATGTTTGCACGTTTAATTTTATTAGTTAGTTTGAATATGTAGTTTCATGTTTAGTTTTAGGATTGTTAATTGTTTGCATTCATGTAGTCATTTAGTTGCATAGTAATATAGGATTGTAAATAGTTTCTTTTAGTTTTCAATCATGTTATGTTTACCATATATAAAAAAAATTAGTTTAGCTAAGTATTGTGTTCTATTGCATATGTCCAGCGGTTTGATATAGTGCATGTTATTTTGGCCAATGATGAGGTTGGGATTAAGTAGACAAGTACAGTACCGAATATTAGAACTGTAATGTAATTTTCTGTTATGAATTGAATCTTTTGCATGTTTGACACTGGTATAAAAAGGTTAGCACGCTAATGACACTTATGTGGACTAATTAGTTCAAATTGATACATAAGGATTTTCTAAAGAATAATGATAGTGGAAATGGAAGAACGACAAAGATTGTAACGGGTCGAATTTATTGAGTCGTGATTCTGGGGACAGAATCCTTTTAAGGGGGGAAAGATGTGACGAACGAGAATTTTATAATTTAATTTTAATATTTATTGAGTTAAATAAATATTTTTCGATGATTTAATTATTGGATTAAATAATTAATTGATGCAATTGTGGTGGATTAATTTAATTATATGTGTTGCATTTATTAAATTAATGTAGAGAATTTTTATTATTCAAGTATGTGATTATGTGAGCTTATTGAATTAAATGAAATAATTTAATTAAGCATGATGTTACTTTAATTAATTTAATTATTAATTAGAGATTTAATAAATTGTTATTATTTATTAATGAGAAAAATTAATTATGTGACTATATGAATTTATGAGAAAATATTATATTTTATTTATAATAAATTAAATAAAATATTGGAGTTATTTTATAAGGAGTGTGACATTTATTAAACTATATAATAAAAGGTTTATTAAAATAATGAGCTTTGAATTTATTTGCTAAGCCAAACATGACACTAAGAGAGGTTATGGGCAGTTAACCCATGACTGGGCAACTGACCACATCGCGTCAGTTTTATTTCTTCGACGCTTCCTCCTTCTTCTTCATAATTTCCTAAGTCTGGCATTATTTTCAGAGAGAGTTTAGAGAGAAGGTGAGAATTTTTGAGAGAATTTGTGAGTGTGTAATTACAGGTTATTGCAAAAAGGGTTATCTGATCATCTTATACTCTGGGTAATTCTCTCCAAACCCAATTTCTAAAATTACGTCTTTTGGTTTTCATAAATTGGCTTTCATATGTTTCTGTAAATCTCTGTATTTGGGAGATATGAGATGATTATAATTTTATGTATGGCTTAATATGTATCAAATCGTGTTTAATTATATATATTGTGTAAACCATAGTATCAGTTTCAGGAAATTACGTAGTATATAATTTTTCAAAATAAAAGAGTACGTGATATGGCCATATGGCCTTATACATGATAATTGATGTATTGATTATACATTATCCCTAAATTTTACACCCTTATATTATTGAGCATGTTAATACGAAGTGATCAAGCTCTAAACGAACGGATTTGGCCTTATAACGAATCCGTAGTGTTAAATTATAAGTTTTGTTCAAAATCCTCAAGAACTTCAAGAACAGTCCAATTTTACATGATTTAAATATGTGATTATATGTTTTAATGGGTTAAAATCACTTTATAGATGTTGTATTATGAATATACATGAACTATAACTTGTGGGTATGTCTAATTTTGAGTAGAAAATAAGAATTTGGGAGAAATTGGCGTGTTCTGCGATTTTCACGAACAACCATTTCTGTGTCTGGTATGCCGCGCCGCAGCGCCGGCTACCAATTCATTTCCCGCGCCGCAGCGCCACCGTGCCGTAGCGCCATGACTCGAGCCACGGCGCCACAGCGCCGCAGCGCCAAGGGCCCGGCCACAGCGCCACGGCGCCGCAGCGCGAATCCTTAGTTCAATAGTGGCGCCGCAGCGCCACTCCCCAGAAAATTTAGAAATGTATTTTTAAAAAATGTTTAAGTCTAACAATGTGTTAGTGGATTATTGTAATGAACATGTAAACATGTTAGAAGAATAATGTGATGATAAAATAGTTGTATAACATGTAAATAACATAATTACATGTGGATTAAATTATTGATTACATAATTAAATTATTATTCATGAAGTGGTATTATGTGGCAGTAAATGTGATAAAGTGATTAAGTTTAGTCAATAATTAAAGTAGACAACGAGAATGGGTTATGTTGATTAGTTAGTAATTAACTGGTATTGAATGTGAATGGTATGTAGGATTTAATTCAAAGAACGTGCTTAGTTAAAGTGTAATCTACGTACGAGGCAAGTATCCTATCCCTAACTCCATTCTATTGAGCAAGTTTATTTAAACTTAAACGTTACTTTTATGTCGAGCAAGTTTTCCTAACCCTACTTGTCATTATTGATCAAGTTTATTATTTACCTCGAATAAATTATCCTTGTTATTATTCAAGTTCAAGCATGGTATTAAAGATTAATTATCTTTCCAAAGCATGATTCAGTTATACGATAATTGTCCTATTGTATACTTTTGAGATTATTATTCTAATCAAATATCAATTATTGTTGAACCTTATTAGACTAGTGAACCTTTTTGATTCAACTAGTCCATAGTTGATGAGCGTTCTAAATTTCAGAACCCTTGATGAAATTATACAAACCAAACTTCCTTTGGTGCGGACTCGAATGTCAAACTGAGATGAACAACCCCGTATAGGGGATTATTTACGCTTTAGCGTTAAGATATTGTGCATAGTATGGTACTAAGGGCTGATCCCCCTAAGTACGAGAAGAAGGTCCATAGTCTTATGACTGTTAAAGGTTTCAAGTATATTTCTTGTTAACCTAGGACATAGTTCAAGGTCTTATGACCCTCAGAATTCTTTTGATTCTTGTTATTCATTCTTAATTCAAAAGTTGAGCTCTTATTCAGACGTCTTTGATTTATTCGCATATTATTATACTGTTATTTCATTATTATACTTGTGGGCATTTGTGCTCACTCTTGCTTAATAATAACATTGCAGTTAAGAACGAAAGAGCTAACGAACCTTCCACTAGTAAGGGCAAGGGCAAAGTTAGCAAATGACGGAGACTTGTTATTTGATATGACTTGTTATTTTATATGATGTAACTGTTTAAAACTTAAGTTAAAGATGTTGTTTATGACTTATTTATTTATAATTCCGCACAGATGTTTTAAGGTTAGTTTAACCTGGGATTTATTTATAATTCAGTTGATGTAACCCTTAAGGGAAGAGATTTTATTATGATTTCTATCTATTGTATGGTTTGATATTATTTATGGGTAGATAGATAGATGATGCTTGTACAGTGAACACCAAATCCCGTGGAATCGAAGTACCCGGATTTGGGGGTGTCACAAGTTGGTATCAGAGCTGTAGGTTATGAACCTTAGGTGGGGGAACAACCTTAGGTAGTAACCTTATAGAAAGAAGACAGTAAAGGAAAACTCTTATCGAGTTTTAAGAAATGAATTTTTGGTAATTCATTGAAGATAATAAAATACATTATGTGTTTATGTGTTAAGTATGCGTTAGATAGTATGACTTAGTAACTAAAACTTAAAATTTTGTTGTCAGGATGACGAATGATGGAGAAGCTAGTCAAGCTGAGGAGGGACCCCATTTACCTATAGTACCTACTGAGGAGGGATCTCGTGTACTTGTGGACCGACTGAGGAGGAGTCCCGAGACATTCATGTCGTTAGGGAGCAGCTGGTGCAGAGGGTTTCATCTCTATTGATCACCGTTGTTGGTCAGGAGCATGAACCTGAGATTGAACCTGAGGAGGGTCCTGAGGAGGAGTTTGATGAGGAGGAAGAAGAAGAGGAGCTACCACGGTACACTGTTGATGCTGAGATGTATGACACACTATATGATCGTAACGTGGAGTTACAAGATGAGGTTCAGGAATTGACTGAGCGAACGACTGTTCAGCAATCTACTTTAGAGGAGAAGGATAGAGACATTGTGACCCTTCATACACGTTTAGGAAACGTGGAGTGGGATCTGGTTCATGAGAAGGGTCAAACCGAAGATAAGACCGAGGAGATAGAGAAGCTGAAGAAGGAACTGAAGGAAACCTCCAGAAGACTGAAAATAGCAGAGGAAGGATGGGTAAGAGAATCACATCGAGCTGATCGTGCAGAAAATGATAGTCGTGGAAAGAAGGCAAAGCTTGAAGACACGTACGCCACACTTAATCATGCGATGGATGAGGTTCAAGAGCGAGTGTTAAGGTACCCCATCCAGTTTGAAGGACTTCTATCGTATATGTTGGATCGCAGGACGATGTCTCGTATCATGAATGAGGAGCGTGGTAAGGCTATTGAGCACCTTGGAAGACAGGAATAGAATCTGTTTATTTATGTGAAAGACTTATATAGTTTTATGTAAATTCCGATGTGTTTATGAACTAAGGAATATGTTAATATTTGAATGTTTTAAATCCTGTGGATTCTTTATTCCAGGATAGATGATGTAAATAGCTGTATGCTATAGTTTAATGTTAAAACTTTTTAATTGAATGAAAAGATATCAAGTTGTTTGAGATGATGTGTTAAGTGATATGTTAAATTGTTGAGTAATGTCTTAACTATGTAGAGAAATAAATAAAGTTCTAATAAACAGAAAAATGCCGCCAAGGAGAAGACAACAACGTCAAACGGCTCAGGAAGGGTCAACCAATAATAACAATAATGCCAACGTTAATCCAGTTCAACAACTAGTTAATCTACTAACTGGAGTCATGAATAACCAACCGCAAGCTCCACCTAGCACAACGTTTAAAGATTTTAAGGTGGTGGGACCGCCAGAGTTCAAAGGTTCCAGAAACCCGATCGAGGCTCAAACGTGGGTGATGGAAATGGAGAAGGTTTTCGACGTTGCTAGGGTTCGAGAAGATCAGAAAACCGTTTTTGCGACATTTATGCTGAAGTCTGAGGCTAGCTACTGGTGGCAGGCAAACAAGATGCGAGGAGGTGAAGGTGTAATTACGTGGGAGAGATTCAAAGAGATGTTTTTCGAAATGTATTTCCCAGCTAGTTCGCAGAATCAGATGGAGGTGCAATTTCTGGAACTGAAACAGGGAAACATGAGCGTGCCTGAATACGCGGCTAAATTCGATGAGTTGGCAAGGTTTGCCCCGTATCAAGTACACACTGACGAGAGGAAAGCCAGACGATTCGAATAAGGACTGAAGCCTTGGGTATACAACAAGGTATCAATGTTTCAACTTAACACGTTTGCGGGAGTTTTGGAAAAGGCCATTCTCGTGGAAGGAGGAAGTGATGCAGTGACTAAGTACAACCAAGAACAGAAAAAGAAAAAGAGTGAGAATGAAGGTAATAACAAGACTGGTGGAAGTAATACTGGGTATATTAATAATCAGAAGAGGAAGTGGACGGATAACTCGACAGCTGGAAGTCAACACGGAGGGCAGAAAAAGAAGATAGAAGCATGTCCGACTTGCGGCAAGGCACATCTAGGAGTTTGTTTGAAGGGAAAGAGAGTGTACTACAATTGTGGTCAGGAAGGCCACATAGCACCAAATTGTCCAAACCCAAAGAAGGGTGCTTGTTTCAACTGTGGTTCGAAAGATCATTTAGCAAGAGACTGTCCCAAGAAGGGATCGGGAGGATCAGGACAA
The DNA here is from genome assembly GCA_016801055.1 of Panax notoginseng. Lineage (NCBI taxonomy): Eukaryota > Viridiplantae > Streptophyta > Magnoliopsida > Apiales > Araliaceae > Panax > Panax notoginseng. The sequence continues at coordinate 79,833,271 of CM029015.1, read as the reverse complement.
GGAGGAAACCGGGGAAATAGCAGTGGAAATACCTTAACCATCACCGGACCACCTGCAACAAACCGACCAACCACCAGAACTTTCAACATGACGGTGCAGGATGCAATCCAGTCCCGTGATGTGGTGTCAGGTATCATTCCGATCAATGAAATTAATTCTTACGTTTTATTTGATTCGGGTGCTACTTGTTCCTTTATATCCGATAACTTTGCTAATAGTTTAGATTTGCTTAAGGATGAATTGGAATATCCCATGATTATAGAAATTGCGAATAGAGAGATAATTCCTGTTAAGCATGTGTATAAGAATTGTAGAGTGGATATTAAGGGTAATATCATGAACGTAGATCTTATCCCTATTCGATTGGGGGAATTCAACGTTATATTGGGTATGGATTGGCTATCCAATTATGGGGCTGTAATTGACTGCCAAAAGAAGCGTATTAACCTTATGACTCCGTCAAAGGTTGTGTTTTATGGTAGCAAGTCGCCTAGACAAGCGAGTTGTCTGACGATGTTGTAGGCCAGGAAGTTATTAAGACAAGGCTGTGTAGGATATTTAGCTTACATAGTCGACAGTCGAAAAGAGAACCCGAAGGTAGAGGAGATACCGATTGTGAAGGACTTCGTCGGTGTATTTCCGGACGATTTGTCAGGACTTCCACCAGATAGAGAAGTAGACTTTGTGATTGATTTGGCGCCCGGAACTGCTCCAATATCGAAGGCACCATACCGAATGGCGCCAGTAGAGATGAAGGAATTAATGGTACAACTACAAGAATTGTTAGACAAAAAGTACATTCAACCGAGCGTATCGCCGTGGGGAGCGCCGATGTTGTTCGTGAAAAAGAAGGACGGATCGATGAGGCTCTGCATTGACTACAGAGAACTAAACAAGGTCACGATCAAGAACAGATATCCATTACTAAGGATCGATGATCTGTTTGATCAATTGAAGGGAGCAAAATACTTTTCCAAGATTGACTTGAGGAGTGGTTATCACCAATTGAAGGTGAGGCCAGAGGATGTACCGAAGACAGCGTTCCGAACGCGATATGGTCATTATGAGTTTTTAGTAATGTCGTTTGGTCTTACGAATGCTCCTGCAGCATTTATGGGACTAATGAATGGTGTATTCAAGCCGTTTTTGGACAAATTCGTGGTGGTATTTATAGATGACATTTTGGTATATTCCAAAACCAAAGAGGAACATAAAGAACACTTGAGGTTAACGTTAGAAGTATTGAGAAGGGAGAAGTTGTATGCTAAATTTTCGAAATGCGAATTCTGGATCGAGAGAGTACAATTTCTTGGTCACGTAATCGATAAAGATGGAATTTCGGTAGATCCATCAAAAGTAGAAGCTGTGATTAACTGGGATCAGCCGAGAACGCCGTCAGAAGTAAGAAGTTTTCTTGGATTAGTAGGATATTATAGAAGATTCATACAAGATTTTTCTAAGATCGCAACTCCGTTAACGAATTTAACTCGAAAAGCTATGAAATTTGTTTGGACGGAGAAGTGTGAGGAGAGTTTTCAAGAATTAAAGAAGAGGTTGAGTACAGCGCCTATGTTATCTCTTCCGGATGATACAGGAAATTTTTTTATTTTTAACGATGCGTCGCATAAAGGAATTGGCTGTGTGCTGATGCAAAACGGCAAAGTCATTGTGTATGCATCACGGCAGTTGAAGGATTACGAGAAGGGTTACCCAACCCATGATTTGGAGTTAGCTGCAGTTGTTTTTGCTTTGAAAATTTGGAGGCACTATCTATACGGAGAGAAGTGTGAAATATATACGGACCACAAGAGTCTGAAATATATTTTTACACAAAAAGATTTGAATATGCGTCAAAAAAGATGGTTGGAATTAATCAAGGATTATGACTGTGAGATTTTATACCATCCGGGTAAGGCTAATGTGGTTGCCGACGCCTTAAGTAGAAAGGGTCGTGAGAAATTGATGATGTTGACTGCTCAGCAGGAGCTAATTGTAGATATGGAGAAACTGGAGTTAGAAGTGAAGTATCCTATGGAGATTGATGAGAAGCTATTTCAGATGCAATCTGGTACAACTCTACTAGATAGAGTGAAGGAGGCTCAGCTTCAGAATGATGAATGCAAAAAGGTAACATCGAAGATATCTGAAGGAACCAAACCAAGATTTAAGATGGATAAAGAAGGAATATTGAGATTTGAAAGTAGAATTTGGGTTCCGCCAGTACAAGAAATTAAGGAAGAAATTTTGAGTGAGGCTCATAGTTCAAGATATTCGATTCACCCTGGTAGTACAAAAGTGTACCAAGATCTTCGACAACATTTCTGGTGGCCGAATTTGAAACGTGATGTTGTAGAATGTGTTGCCAAATGCCTGACATGTCAGAAAGTTAAAGCAGAACATCAGAGACCGAGGGGATTGCTACAACTGTTGGAGATCCCAGAATGGAAATGGGAACATATTACGATGGACTTCGTGGTTGGCCTTCCGACGACCCAGAAAAGCTACGACGCAGTATGGGTTATCGTTGACCGACTGACGAAATTCGCGCACTTCCTTCCTATCAAAATCAGATTTAACTTAGATCAGTTGGCAAGATTATATGTGAAAGAGATTGTTTCGAGGCACGGAGTGCCGGTGTCTATTATTTTCGATAGGGATCCGCGCTTCACATCAAATTTCTGGAAACGTCTTCAGGAATGCATGGGTACACAACTGCGAATGAGTACAGCTTACCACCCTCAAACAGACGGATAGAGCGAACGAACGATTCAAACACTGGAAGATATGTTACGAGCCTGTGTAATGGACTTCAAAGGAAATTGGGATGATCACCTACCGTTGGTAGAGTTCGGCTACAACAACAGTTCCCACGCTAGTATTGGTATGCCGCCTTACGAAGCGTTATACGGCAGAAAGTGCAGAACTCCGCTTTATTGGGATGAAGTTGGTGAAAGACAATTGCTAGGGCCAGAATTGGTACAGCAGACGGTAGAAATAGTCAAAGTGACCCGAGCACGACTGGTAGCAGCTCAAGATCGACAGAAGAAATACGCTGATCCACATCGTATAAATATCGAGTTTGAACCAGGTAGTTATGTTTTCTTGAAGGTCTCTCCCTGGAAGGGAAAGATCAGGTTCGGAAAGAAAGAAAAATTGAGCCCAAGATTTATTGAACCCTTTGAGGTACTGCGAAGAATTAGAGAAGTTGCGTACGAGGTAGCCTTACCTCCAGCACTCGAGAATATCCATAACGTCTTCCATGTTTCTGTGTTACGACCTTACAAGCCTGATTACAAGCATGTAATTGAATACGAACCCCTGCATTTTGAGAAAGACTTATCTTATGAAGAAATTTCTGTCCAAATTGTCGACCGAAAAGAATAAGTTCTCAGAAATAAAGTTATACCTTCTGTTAAGGTAATTTGGAGGAACCACAATGCTGAAGAAGAAGCTACGTGGGAACTCGAAGAGAATATGATGAAGAATTACCCTCATTTATTTACTTAATTATTTGTAAGCGATTCTGGGGACAGAATCTTTGTAAGGGGGGGAGAATGTAACGGGTCGAATTTATTGAGTGGTGATTCTGGGGACAGAATCCTTTTAAGGGGGGAAAGATGTGACGAACGAGAATTTTGTAATTTAATTTTAATATTTATTGAGTTAAATAAATATTTTTTGATGATTTAATTATTGGATTAAATAATTAATTGATGCAATTGTGGTGGATTAATTTAATTATATGTGTTGCATTTATTAAATTAATGTAGAAAATTTTTATTATTCAAGTATGTGATTATGTGAGCTTATTGAATTAAATGAAATAATTTAATTAAGCATGATGTTACTTTAATTAATTTAATTATTAATTAGAGATTTAATAAATTGTTATTATTTATTAATGAGAAAAATTAATTATGTGACTATATGAATTTATGAGAAAATATTATATTTTATTTATAATAAATTAAATAAAATATTTGAGTTATTTTATAAGGAGTGTGATATTTATTAAACTATATAATAAAAAGTTTATTAAAATAATGAGCTTTGAATTTATTTGCTAAGCCAAACATGGCACTAAGAGAGGTTATGGGCAGTTAACCCATGACTGGGCAACTGACCACATCTCGTCAGTTTTATTTCTTCGACGCTTCCTCCTTCTTCTTCATAATTTCCTAAGTCTGGCATTATTTTCAGAGAGAGTTCAGAGAGAAGGTGAGAATTTTTGAGAGAATTTGTGAGCGTGTAATTAGAGGTTATTGCAAAAAGGGTTATCTGATCATCTTATACTCTAGGTAATTCTCTCCAAACCCAATTTCTACAATTACGTCTTTTGGTTTTCATAAATTGGCTTTCATATGTTTCTGTAAATCTTTGTATTTGGAAAATATGAGATGATTATAATTTTATGTATGGCTTAATATGTATCAAATCGTGTTTAATTATATATATTGTGTAAACCATTGTATCAGTTTCAGGAAATTACGTAGTATATAATTTTTCAAAATAAAAGAGTGCGTGATATGGCCATATGGCCTTATACATGATAATTGATGTATTGATTATATATTATCCCTAAATTTTATACCCTTATATTATTGAGCATGTTAATACAAAGTGATCAAGCTCTAAACGAACGGATTTGGCCTTATAACGAATCCGTAGTGTTAAATTATAAGTTTTGTTCAAAATCCTCAAGAACTTCAAGAACAGACCAATTTTACATGATTTAAATCTATGATTATATGTTGTAATGGGTTAAAATCACTTTATAGATGTTGTATTATGAATATACATGAACTATAACTTGTGGGTATGTCTAATTTTGAGTAGAAAATAAGAATTTGGGAGAAATTGGCGTGTTCTGCGATTTTCGCGAACAGCCATTTCTGTGTCTGGTATGCCGCGCCGCAGTGCCGGCTACCAGTTCATTTCCCGCGCCGCAGCGCCACCGTGCCGTAGCACAATGACTCGAGCCACAGCGCCACAGCGCCGCAGCGCCAAGGGCCCGGCCACAGCGCCACGGCGCCGCAGCGCGAATCCTTAGTTCAATAGTGGCGCCGCAGCGCCACTCCCCAGAAAATTTAGAAGTGTATTTTTAAAAAATGTTTAAGTCTAACAATGTGTTAGTGGATTATTGTAATGAACATGTAAACATGTTAGAAGAATAATGTGATGATAAAATAGTTGTATAACATGTAAATAACATAATTACATGTGGATTAAATTATTGATTACATAATTAGATTATTATTCATGAAGTGGTATTATGTGGCAGTAAGTGTGATAAAGTGATTAAGTTTAGTCAATAATTAAAGTAGACAATGAGAATGGGTTATGTTGATTAGTTAGTAATTAACTGGTATTGAATGTGAATGGTATGTAGGATTTAATTTAAAGAACGTGCTTAGTTAAAGTGTAATCTACGCACGAGGCAAGTATCCTATCCCTAACTCCATTCTATTGAGCAAGTTTATTTAAACTTAAACGTTACTTTTATGTCGAGCAAGTTTCCCTAACCCTACTTGTCATTATTGATCAAGTTTATTATTTACCTCGAATAAATTATCCTTGTTATTATTCAAGTTCAAGCATGGTATTAAAGATTAATTATCTTTCCAAAGCATGATTCAGTTATACGATAATTGTCCTATTGTATACTTTTGAGATTATTATTCTAATCAAATATCAATTATTGTTGAACCTTATTAGACTAGTGAACCTTTTTGATTCAACTAGTCCATAGTTGATGAGCGTTCTAAATTTCAGAACCCTTGATGAAATTATACAAACCAAACTTCCTTTGGTGCGGACTCGAATGTCAAACTGAGATGAACAACCCCGTATAGGGGATTATTTACGCTTTAGCGTTAAGATATTGTGCACAGTATGGTACTAAGGGCTGATCCCCCTAAGTACGAGAAGAAGGTCCATAGTCTTATGACTGTTAAAGGTTTCAAGTATATTTCTTGTTAACCTAGGACATAGTTCAAGGTCTTATGACCCTCAGAATTCTTTTGATTCTTGTTATTCATTCTTGATTCAAAAGTTGAGCTCTTATTCAGACGTCTTTGATTTATTCGCATATTATTATACTGTTATTTCATTATTATACTTGTGGGCATTTGTGCTCACTCTTGCTTAATAATAACATTGCAGTTAAGAATGAAAGAAGCGATGAACCTTCCACTAGTAAGGGCAAGGGCAAAGTTAGCAAATGATGAAGACCTGTTATTTATTAACTGATGTATTTCTTTAAGACTTGAGTTATGTTGATGTTAAGACTTATTTGTTTAGAATTCCGCACAGATGTTTTAAGGTTAGAGTAACCTGGGATTTATTTATGATTCAGTTGATGTAACCCTTAAGGGAAGAGATTTTATTATGATTTCTATCTATTGTATGGTTTGATATTATTTATGGGTAGATAGATAGATGATGCTTGTACAGTGAACACCAAATCTCGTGGAATCGAAGTACCTGGATTTGGGGGTGTCACAAAGATAAGCAATGAAGATAAAGAATTAGGCAAGAACCTAAGTTTGGGGGAAAAGTGGGGTATATAAGCTTCTTATATAAAAAAAATTGGGAATCCTCCTGAGTTGAATAAATTGAGTCTTGTGGTGGGTCGAGAAGAAACGTGAAACGCACTCCCCATAAACACAGGCGTGAGATGGAGCGTAAAACACACTCACTTTGAAAAAAAAGAAAAAAAAAGAGAAGAATAAAACGGGAAATAAGAGAAAAAAGCCCCCGTAATTGAAAAAAATAAAATTAAAAAAAAAGGATAAGTACCTTATTTGGACCCTTGGTCTTGGTGATTGTCTGATTTTAGTTGGATTTTGTTTGTTGTTGAAATTCTTGAAGTTACACTGTATGATGCCTTCTAAGAGACTGGTTATGTATTGAATTGGGATTTACATCAGTTAGCATGAATGTTAAGCACACACACCCTATACCATTAATAACGGTTTAAGATTCGAGGATTAATAAGGAATTAATGATTAGTTTTGATATGAAGTGTTGTCAAGTTTGCTTAATTTCTCTGAGGTCGGTTAAATAAATTAGATGCTATGATACTGCTGGATTCGTAGGCATATAGATTAGATGCATTATATATCATTGCATTGCATCGTGTAGCATGTTAGTTTTGTTTTGTGCTCGAGGACTAGCACGGTTTAAATTTGGGAGATTTTGATAAGTGGGTTTTATACCCACGAATCGGCTCCTAAGTCAAGCTTAATCGGTGTTAATTCCTTGATTTTATGTTTTGTTTTTACTTGTTTAGCTTTGTTTTGTGTTTAGGATTGGTTGAGTGGCATTTGAATATAAAGGATGGACTGAAGGTGGAATGTGGCAAGAAAGAGAGCAAAATGGAGCAGTTAGCAGAAGGCACCCCAGTCGGGGCTGGCCATTTCCAAGACAAAACCCCCACCGGGGCGGGGGGCACTAAACTCAGTTGGCAGCTTGTATGCCAGCTGGGGCTAGCTATTTACACACTCCCGCTGGGGCGAGGGTACGGGGTAGAGGAGAGTCTTGTTCTTTTCAAATGCTGCAAACGTGAAGCCTAAGTGTTTGGGATGGCTTGGAACTCTTTTATGGATGGAATTGTAATGAGAATTCGTGGCTTGGCATAAATAACATACAACAAACACAAGATTGAGGATGATACATGCAATTAAGACTATTGAAGACAGATTTTCTGAGCGAAGCATTGGAGGGTGATGTTGAAGGCAAATTTCACGACAAGTGCATATTGAGGCTAGAGAGAAGGGTGGTTTTGGATTTATTCTTCTTCTTTAGTTTAATTTCTATAATTGGGATGACATTTACTTTAATTATTTCAGTTTTTAAGTCATTGACAATGAGCTAAATTCTTTATTAGGCTTATAACGGATCTTTGAGTGGAACGATGATTATGTAATTTGATTTTCGATTTAATAAGCTATTTCTCATTTATCTATATTGATTTATGCTTGAATTTATAAATTGCCTGATCAACAATTCTTTGTTGACTTGTATGGATTCGAGAGAGGAAGTACGAGTCTAGACTTAGTCAATATAGCATGTGTTCTTGAATTTTGTGAATGGATAGATTCTTGATGAATGTTAGGGTAGAGATATGTTTGACATCACATGTAATCAGATAGAGAACTTGAACTTAAATCTTCTTTAATTATAATTCACATAGAGATATAGTGAGTTAGTTAATGAAGGTGTTTAACTTAATTTTATCTAAATTGTGAATTTGAGTTAATACGGTATTATTGCATCGAGAGGTGGCTAGTTCTACTTGAGTGTTCTTGATTAATAAACTAGGATAGTGAATTAAACTAGAATAAGATGTACAAATCAGAGTGATGCTTAGAGTGAAATTGTAAGCCTAATTTTCCAATACCATATATAAAATTCAGTTTTAGGGTTTGTTGATTGTGTGGTAATTTTAGTATTTTTAATATTTTTAGTTATAATCTTGAAATTGGTTAGTTTAATAAAATTTGGATTAATAGGAATTGGTAATTGTGAGGGTTAATTTATAGCTAATCTCTGTGGGAACGATACTTGACTTATCATTATATTACTTGTTTATCACGTATACTTGAGTGTTGTGCGTATATAGATTTTACCCAACAGTAACACTGACATAAAAAGGTAAAAATTTCATAAGAAAAATCATACTTCATGAATAGTACCGTATTCGTGAATAGTGCCATATATGATGAGTGGAATTTATACCCGTGAATCGGATACTTTATGAATTAAATAGTTGCCTGTTCTCATAAATTTTATATGGTTTTATATGATTATAGTGTTATTGTGCTTAATCGATGAATTGCAGAGCTTTACATGTGTTTTCTAGCATTCAGGGGCAAAACGGGCATTTTACGCATAGCCGCGTCGCGGCGCCAATGACAAGCCTATTGGTCGCGCGCCGCAGCGCCACCTCCATGTCCCTGCTAACATTACCTCGCGCCGCAGCGCCGCACATCCTGTATTGGCTCGCGCCGCAGAGCGAGCTCCGATTTTTCCAAACTAACCTCGCGCCGCAATGCCACTCATAGGATTAATGCCCGCGCTGCGGCGCCACCTCCGGTGTCCAGGTAGTGAATGCCTTGGTTTGACCTAGATAAGGAAGGGAGGTGTATATAACACAGAAGCAAGCCTCTGCACTGAGATCACTGAATATATGAGACACCATATATCATATAAATAGCATAGATTAGCTTTCTACTGTAATTTCTCTCTCTAGTTCGTAGTTGATGTCCGTAAATATAGATTAGGTAGATTTAGGGAGAAGTCTGGCATATCTTTGGAGCTTCAATAGCAGTGAGCGGCACAGATTGGAAAGCTTGATTTGAGCGGAATACGTAGAGAGTGAAGGGCTTAGACAGGGTTTCCTCTTATCCATTTGTTTTCTCTTATTTTGTAATCTATAAATGTTGTCTTTACTGCTACTTGTGTTTGGTTTAATAGCTATGAACTAAATATTTGCTCTAAGGTTATAATGGATCCCTTTGTTATTTAAATTGATTGTCTTATCTCTTTAGTTGGCACCATATGATTTGGATTAATATATTTGTGATTTATGATTCTCGCTAAGACATTAGTGATGATTTTGGTAATTTGTATGATATCAATAGAAGAATTGTAGATTTACACCTAAATATATTAGCATGTGATTGTGGGTTTCGACTGCATAAGTTGTGTGTAGAATAGACATATCTCTGTGCGTCACATGCGACCTTATTGAGAACTTATGCTTAATTCCTTGTTATGATTAATTCGCATAGACATATGTAGGATTGCATCTAACTTGGACGTTCTTTTCTGTTCTATTCCCTTTTGGGTGGATCTAGATAGGATACGTTTGTGTATACCTCGACAGAGGTGCATGAGCACCTGTGTGTTATCTGTCGACAAATTGTCATGACCATTAAGACCAAAGAGAGAAGGGTAGCTAGTTTGATGAAATATAGCACGCCAGGTGTTCGACAGAATGCCTCTGTGGGTTGAAGTTGTGACCTTAGCTTATAACTCCCTAGACTACAATTCGTTATCCATTTACTTGTTTTGTTAATCAGTTAACTAGATTAATCACACTTCCATTTATTGTTGTTTGAATAAGACTTTAGCGATACATAGTCGGTATTTGGCAAATATTAGTCATAGTTCCTCGTGGGTACGACACACTTTTTATCACTGTATTACTTGTAAGACCGCGTATACTTGCGCTTGTTTAGTGATCGGTTTTCCGACCAAAACTAAGCTTGTCGTATTTCAAGTGTCTAGTAGTCTTTATCCTATCCATGCCATTGCATTGAATGAATATGATAAAGAGGGGCATCTGTCGACACTCAAAATTTTGCATTCCTGTTACCAACCCTACTAGAGGGCAGAATCGTCTTCTAGATATAACCCTGGAAGTTAAATCAGTTCCAACCCTAGAGATAACCTCGGGAGATCCAGATTAAATCTCGAAGATAATCCTGAGGGATGCGGTCCAAGTTCCGAAAATAATACCGAAAAAGTCAATTCCAACCTCGGAGATAACCCCGAGGGATCAATTTTTCTAACCTTGGAGAAAACCCCGGGAGGTCAAGCCAACCTTAGAGATAACCCTGAGGATAGTCAGAGTCAACAACAACCCAATCTCAGAGATAACCCTAAGAAATGACTACTACAACTGCGCCAAAAGTAGAGATAACCCCGGGAGGGGCAAAATCATCATTTTGCCACCTCAACATCACATCCATGTCATCTCAACACAATTCAACTCAAACTTCGTACAAGGATGTCCCGCAAGAACCATATATAAAATCCCAAGTGACAATTGCACAAGACAGCACAACGAATAGATAATGAAGACTTGAAGATCTGGTCACAGACCCATCTTCCCAACTTCAGACAATCTCTAATCCCATGTCATTATGCAGCTCTCAACAACGGCTTTTCGAAAAGGTACAACAACCCTCCATCGGATGCCCAGATTAAAAGTTATGAAGATTCGAGCGGATAATGCGTAGCCCGAGTGCACGTACTTCGAGACGATAGGACTCGCAAAGCTCGAGGAAGCCCGGGTAGCCGCAGGTAGACCCGCGGTTGCCGCAAGTTAACCCACGACCTTTTAGTCTTTAAATATGAGCTACCAGTAGCTCATTTGAAAAAAAATAAAAAGAAGAAGAAAAGAGAGAAAACTCTGTCCATTTCAGCCTGTAACTCTTGTTAGAGTGCTCTAAACTGAGTGATTCTTCTTTCTAAACACTTGTAAGCTCGTGTTTTGTAACATACTAAAGTTTAGCTGGTGGAAACCGAGTTTTCAGGCCTCAAAAGCTATCTAAAGTTTTCTTGGCAGCCCACTGTAAGATTTTTCAGATTTTTAAGCTTTCTACTACTTTTATATATATATATATATATATATATATATATATATTTTACTGCTTTTATATATATATCTGCTTTAATTGCTTTCATAATGTAGATATTTAATTTTCCACCCTGTGGACTAGATTTGTCTAAATCTGGCTATTTCTAACTTTGACTGGTTCAAAAGTGACTAAACTAGAACCGTTGAAGCTAGAATGGTTTAGATTTATTTAAATCTACTTCTTTTTCTAGCTTTTGTACATATTACTTTATCATGTGAGCCTAGGAATCATGTGATCGAAGGTTCAGTTTCTGAATCTAGATTCGGTTCCTACAATAGACATCTCTCAGTTGAAGCCAGCTTGTAAATTATCTACGGTGTCTGGATATCCTTGGATGGCTATCATGCCCTAATGAGTTCGACACTGCTATGTATCTTATTTTCTCGAAGATGCCTCGCATCTGGAAAATAAAAGTAATCAAGCCGAATATAGAATAAAATGGAAGCATCAAAGGCCTCAATTACTATTGAGCATAAGGGTTTGAAAACCTATTTTCCAAAACTTCACTGCTATAACTTGTTAAAATTAAACTTTTATACAAGTCAAACCATTTTTATATAGGTGCAAATGAGGCACATCACTACTTCTAGATAATTGCGCATAGGCCCAATACATACACACATGCAGATAAACAAGTTGATTAAAAAAGTTGCGGTAATCGTGTTTTCGCAGAAGTCGGGGGTGCCTAACACCTTCCCCCCGCTTAATTAAGCCCCCGAACCCTACGAATCTTGGTTTCCAATTCCAGTTAAACAATGTCCAACCATTGGGTCTTTGTGCAAACCTTTTCAAAAGCGGATGAGTTGGTATAACCATTTCAAATCTACCAACTAGCGACTCTAAAAGTTAAATCGTCGACATTCACATGTCGGACATTTTCAAACTTGTTTTTTCAGATAAAACTCACCCAAAATGATAACACAAAAAGATAAGCACAGAAAGGGACACAAATCATCCCAGCATCGACAATATGCTAATTAAAAGATCAATCTTAACAATGATAGGTCTTTACAAAAAAGATATTAAATTAGATTATGTAGTAGTAATCGACAGTATATGTAAGTTCCCTAACTCAAACTCGAGTTATTATTTCAAAGCATGTTAGTGAATAATTATTGTTGATTATTCCACATTTATGATTATTGATTCGCACTTAGTGCATGTTACAAATGTTCATCAGGTATGAAAGGCTGATCACCTTTATTACCATAAGTTTCAGTTAAATTTGTTCATGGTAATTGTTGACCACCTAACATTATTGCTTTAGTCATTTAATTATTGAAATTCTGATTCATGTCCTTTCATAATTATTATATTGTTGAAAAATTCGAAAGCTTATTCATTCTTTCAATCATGATATATCTTTTTTATATTTAAACTTGCTGGGAAAAGTAGTTGCTCACTCTTGCTATATCATGATAACATATTTCAGATTAAGATGATGGCTCGAAGAAAGACAGAGGTGTCGACGTCAGGATTTTTATTTGTCTTGTCTTTTGGTGTTCTCATGTTAGGTGAGATTTGTTTAAAAAAATAAGTTGTGAAAAGGTCTGACAAGTATATGTCAACGATTGGATTGTAAAAGTTGCCAGTTGATATTTTTAAATGGTTGCACCAACTCAACCGAGAAAAGGTTTGCACATTGACTTAGTGATGTGACACTATTTAACTGGTCCGTGAAACCGAGATTCGTTAGGGTCCGGGAACTTGATTATGCAGAGGGAAGGTGTTAGGCACCCCTCGACATCCGTGTTACCACGGTGATCGCCACTTTTCAATTTAAACCATTATCTGAATATGTGTGTGTGTGTAGATCAATGTGCAATTATCTGGAAGTAGTGTTATGCCTCATTTGCACCTATATACAAAGGGTTTGAATTTTGTATAAAAGTTCAGTTTAAACAAGATATAGCAGTGAGGTTTTGTAAATGAGGTTTTTTAAACCCTTGTGCTCAATAGTAATTGAGACATTTGATACTTCCATTTTATTTTGTGTTCGGCTTGATTACTTTTATTTTCGAGAAAATAAGATAAAAAGCAGTGTCGAATTCCTTGTGGGCATGAGAACTATCTAAGGAATTCAAGCACCGTGAATAATTTACAAGTCGTGTATAGCTGAAAATGTCCATCACAGGTGAAAGTAGTATGCAGACAAGCCAATCATGTTTGATGATAAAGCATATATTTTGTAACAATCTTATTCATTTATTAATAAAAAGTATTTATTTATTAAAGACTTTTAATTATCTACATGATGCTGTTTTATAATATGTGATAAACCCATAGTTTTAAGCAATGCTTTTAGAATAATGATGATGATCATTCTGATGAGATATAAATTCTTAGAAAGCTTAAAACTAAAATAGTTCCCAATCGTTAGATTACTAAATTGGGGATTAGTGAATCCGGATAGATTGGTACATACGTTGCTTGCTCATTGGATGAGAATGATTGATCTCATGATCATTTGTGTGGAGACACTAAAGTAAGTATGTAGGTGCTTATTAGAGAATAAGTTCACTGAACGTGGCTCGCTAAGGAATACCTAATGGAGTTTTACTTGTCTGTCAATAGGGAATTCCTGTAGTGATAGTAGTACAAGTGATCCTTGGACTTGAGATCATCATAGTATCTTGTGTATGATGAGTTATACTTTGACTTATTCCTTAAGACCCTTAGGGTATATCAAAGGGTATGCTTGGGTATAATAAGTTGTACATGGAGATAATGTATGATCAATAAAGAATCTACCACTTCTAGTAAAAGAAGAGAAATGTCATATGTGATTCGATAAATGACAACCCAGTAGTCCTTGGCCAAGGCAGAATGAAATTAGAAAGGAGTTTCTAATTTGAATTATTTGGAGTTGTGCATTTAAGAGTCGAAATACATATAATTAAATAAAATAAGACTTGACAGTAATTCCATGTCTTATATTTAATTGGGACATTGTATGGTGGAAGGATTGAATTGTACGGTAACTATTTACTCAAAGGTTATTTTATGATTAATGTTGAAATTTATATTATCTGGAAAGTCGTTGATCGCTAGGGAGGCTTATCCCTATTGTAGAATAAATATTATTTATTTAAATAAATTAATTATTTAATTAATTTATTTAAATAGAATTAGAATTGTTCTAATTGATTTATTCACAACCGGTTTAATATGGAGAACCTAAAGGGTCACACCATAAAAGGAAGAATAATTATTTAAGAAGTTAATGGCATAATCGTAATAATATGTTAAGTATATTTAATTTAATCTATAGTGATAGAATAAATTAAATAGCTTAATATTTATTATTTAATATTTTAGAAATATTGAATATAAATTAATAAGAGGAGTCTTATTAATGTTATTACAATTATTATTATTTTAATTTCTAAAAGAGTTTAGGAATTAATTTAATATATGTACTCTCATTTATTCCTAATAGGATTATGAAGGAAAATTAGTTAAAGGAGTTTAATTAATTATCCGTAATAAGATTAGGGAGCTCATTTAATTAAAAGAGTTTAATTAAATAAATAATACCTTATTTTTAATAGGGTTACTTGATATCTTTATAAGAGGAGTCTTATATCAGATATCAAATATACGTTATTCCAATGGTTGGAGAGTACGCTCTTTTCTATAGGGATAAAAAAAACTAGGGTTTTGCCAAACACCCATCTTCTTGGATCTTTCTTCTTCCTTGGTGGATCACCTCTAGAGGACAAACACTAGGGTGGCTAACGTTGATCAAAGGAAGGAACCAAACCCGGTGGATTCAAGTTGGACACGAAAAGGATTGGAGGTGAACTTGTACCTGAGGAAGCTCAGATCTTCAAGGGTATGATTCTTGTTCTTTCTTTTTCGTTTAATTAATAATTGCACATAAAGGGTGATCCGGGTATATGGTTTGTAAAATTTTAAACTCTGATTTCTCCACGTTTCCGCTATTTTGTGCAATTTGATTGCGTTCATGAATATTACAAACCTAACAGTGGTATCAGAGCCAAACCTTTATGCGAATTATTAATTATTTTAATTTGATATGTATATTGATATGTGTTTAGAATAATTTAATTGGGCATAATCTTATTGTATAAAATTTTTTTAAAAAAAAAGGAAAAACCGTGATTATTCATGGTTATTCAAGGTCACGGCTTCGGTTTATTATATCTGATTAGCGTGGGTAATATACTTTTGCTTCTTAGTATATCATGTGATTCACGTTACTTATCTTGAAGCATTAGTATATCATTGATTCCATGTGATTTAATTATTACTATATATTATTATATATGGTGCATGATTCTGTTAACATGTTAACCACCAAAGTCCACCTTGTGAATCACTTTTTCTAGAATATATATATATTCCACTTATGGTATATATTATGTAAATGTGGCGTGAATCATTTACTACAGGATTTGCTTTTGGAAAAGGAATCATATAATAAATGATTACATTTTGTATGATTATCTATGTTACTTCACGGATATAAGGAGGTGATTTTATATATTATATATATTAACGTAATATATATTTATATATATAATAATTTTATAATTAAAATAAAAAGTTTATTTTAATCTTAAAATAAAAGTTTAATTTTAATATTAAACTAAAAGAGTTTATTTTAATTTTAAAATTAGAATTTCATGCTAACTAATTAGAGTTGAAATTGGATTCCATGATAACTAATTAGAGCTGGAATTGGATTCCATGATAACTAATTAGAGTTGAAATTGGATTCCATATTTTCTAAAATAAAGGAGTTTATTTGTGAATAGAAAGTAAATTCATGTTTCCTTAAATAAAGGAGTTTATTTAGATATGAAATAAGATTTCATATTATTCAAAATAAAGGAGTTTATTTGTGAATAGGAAAGAGAATTCGTGTTTCCTTTAATAATTTTTTTTATATGGAATTGGATTCCATAATTAATTAAAATAAAGGAGTTTATTTTGATTAAAGATTTTGATTAAAATAAAATAGTTTATTTTATTCAAAATTGGATAAATTAAAATAAAAGAGATTTATTTTGATTTAAATTTGGATTAAAATAAAGGAGTTTATTTTAATTCAAAATTAGATTTTATGCTAACTAAATTTGCCCATTAAATGATATCAATATATATATTAAATGTTTATTATTCATGAGATGAATGTTATTTATTGATGCATATGGTGATGTGTATGATAATAAAAGGGATTGATTATGGACTATTGACCAATGTGATTGGATTTTATTTTAGTTGGATGCTTGAATGTATGTATTTTATTAAATGGGGTCTGCGTACCTCGTCTTCTCTAATTTTTCTTAATGTAAA
The DNA here is from genome assembly GCA_016801055.1 of Panax notoginseng. Taxonomy (NCBI): domain Eukaryota; kingdom Viridiplantae; phylum Streptophyta; class Magnoliopsida; order Apiales; family Araliaceae; genus Panax; species Panax notoginseng. The sequence goes on along the minus strand of CM029015.1, from coordinate 79,816,520 downwards.
TTCTAACTCCTTCCTATGTACTCCCCCTTGACTGCTGATCAAGGTTTCTATTTATTTTAAATAGTTTTGTAATATGAATAATTAGAATTAATTTTGAAGAATTGGAGATTAAGGAGCAAGGAACGCTTGAAGACCCGTTTGTAATGGAGTCCGGGTTTAAATGTAATAGTTATATTTAAATATTAATTCTTGCACCCTTAGGGTTTGACCTTTTTGGTTCACTTGGTGGCTCTAGTGAACCAAACTAGAATAAAAGTCCATAATCAATCCGGGTAGAATATAGTATTCTATATGTGCATGTTTATACTATATATATTATATATTATGCAAACATGCTTCGCATGTTAATTAATATGACGCGTATTTTATATATATATATATATGTGCATGCGCGCTAAACAAGATGAGACAAATTAATAACAAACCCCTCAAATTTTTTATATTAAGTCCTAAGCGTTCAAAGATATTTGGAATATCGAACGTCGCCTTCTAGCATGATAAAATTAATAGAGTATTAAATATTTAATATGAGTTTGTTGTGTCACCACAAGGCAAGTATTAAGTATTTAAGATGTTAATTTATCACATTTGATGCTTATAAAGAAAATTGAACAATATTGTTTTGTTGTGTCACCACAAGGACAATATTTTTCTTTTTTGAATATATGGAGTGCTAGGTTGGACTTAACTTGGATAATTTTGATTCGGATGTGCCACCAATTGATCAAAATAATATAAGAGGCAAAAAACAAGGAGTTGCATAGTTGATGTAATTGACAAGAGTTGTCTACCTATTTATTTATATATAGTTTGTTGTGTCACGACAAGGCTATATACATTTGAAATGGGATCCATATTCTCACTAGCAAATCTTTAATTAGATTTTGCCGAACTATATAAGTGAGGGTAATATAGTTTGATGAAAATAGTGGGAGATACCAATTTAAAACAAGACCTAAATTATTTTGGTAATTAATAAAAGAATGTATGCTAAAATGTTGTTAATTACAAATTCATTTACAGAATTTTACAATGTCTAAAATTACTATCACTGCGTAGCATATTAGATGCTAAATTAACCGGACCGAATTAAATGGATTCGTTAAGAAATTTGAGAATAGTTCTCATGGCTGAAAAGCTATCTTATATCCTTAATACGCCTATCCCTACAATGGTTGTAGATAATGCCTTTGAGGAAGAGATTGCTACTTTTAGAAAGTGGCAAGATGATGTACTGTTGGCTCAATGCATCATGCTCACATCCATGAGTAATGAGCTTCAGCGTCAGCATGAAACTATGGATGCTCTTACTATATTCCTACACATCAAGTAGTTGATGGTGAGGAAAGTAGGACTGATAGATATCAGATATCTAAGGAGCTCTTCCGATCTAGAATGACCGATGACACTATAGTACAGATAAAAGTTCTTAACATAATCAATTTGATTGATCAATTAGGATAACTGGTTTTATCATGGATGGAGAGTTGAGCCAAGATTTGATCTTGCACTCACTCCCGGACTCCTTTCACAATTGTTGTGAATTTTTCATATGACCAAGCTAGATATCAGCCTCGCTGATTTGCTTAACATGTTGAAAAATGTTGAGAGTCACTTTTCAACCAAGAAAGACCAAGTCTTACTGGTAGGGGCCAAAGGATCTTCTGAAAAGAAGAACGATTCAAAGAAGGTAAATAGAAAAAAAAAAGATAATAAGAATAAAACTGATATGGATAGCAAAGGAGTTTGCTTCCACTGCAATAAGCCTGGACACTAGAAAGAAACTGTGACAAGTATCTTGCAGAGGCTAACCAAAGAATCTTAGTGAAGTTTCGGTTACAAATACAAATTTGTTCATGATTTAAAATAAAAATTTTCTTTAAGTCAAGGTTCTACTCGGGTATTGGATACCGACTTTGGTTATCATAAATATAGATTTATGAAGGGACCAAGTAGAAGTAGAAATCTAAACAAAGATAAGTAATTTTATGTGTGGTAAATGAAGCAAAGGTTGCTACATTAGCCAAAGAAACTTATAGTTTAGCATTGCCTACGGGCAAATCTATTAAGTCAATAAGTTGTTATTGTATTTCAGTTCTTGTTAGAAACATTATTTCTATTTTATTGTTGGACAATAAGATTTTTTGGTATTATAATTAAGAACAATTGTTGTTCTATTTATAATAATAATATTTTGTATAGAACTGGAATATTACTTAATGGATTTTGTATACTTGACTTACGTAAAAATTTATTTTATAAATTGAACAAACTAGTATAAGAAAAGGAGATGATCATTCAAAGAGTTGAATATGTGTATTTGATGAAATACAATTGTGAATTGTTTGAAAGGTTCGAAGAATTCAGAAGTGAAACAAATTGGCAAAGTATTAAGATTCTTTGATTAGATCAAGGAATAAATACTTGTGCAATAAGTTTTTAGATCATCTCAAATGGTTTTCTCACAATGGACGCCTCCTGATACGCAATAATTGATTGATGTATCTGAAAGGAAAAATCGTATCTTGTTGGACATGGTGCGGTCCATAATGATTTTACTGACATTCCAGTATCCTTCTGGGGTTATGCCCTAGAAATGGCTGCATATCTACGAAAAGGTAACCTCAAAATCTGGCCCCAAGACTCTATAAAAGTTATGGACAGGGAGGATTCCTAATCTTAAGTATGTTAAGATAAGGGGTTGTCCAACTTATGTGAAAAGGTTTCAAAGGATAAGCTTGGGACAAGATTTGTGGTACATCCTAAAGTTAGTTTAGGGCATATGTTCTATAATCCTACTTAGCAAAAGGTGCTTGTTGCGAAACACACTACCTTCTAAGATAAAGGTGTTTATCATTGAAGGAGCTAGTGGGAGGATAATAGATCTTGAAGAGTTCAAGAACCATAAATCACTATAAGTCAAATAAGAGGAACTTGTAGATAGACCTATTGTACCACAACCGAATTGTAAATCTGGAATAGTACTGATGATACCTGGGAGGTATGGAATCATCATGGATGATGATGATGAGGTACGCATCATAGAAGATAATGATCCAGAGTTACATACGATGAGGTAAGAGTTCTAGTGTGTAAAAAAAAGGGTCAGTGGGAGCGTCGTGAACTTTCTAATATTATATGTTGATATACTACGGATGAGGAATAACATACCAATGCTACAATCAGTAAAGATAAAGTCGTCTAAATATTCCTCCATGAATGATTTGGAAGAGTATCTTAATTGGGGATACAAATCTATATAGATAGATTTAAGAGGATGCTCGACATAACCCAAGGAATGTATATTCATTTGATGCTAAAGTCGTTTAGCATGGCAAACTCCAAGAAATGTCTCATGTTGATGAGCCATGGAGTGTATCTCTCTTAATAGTCCCCATAGACTCATAAAAGAGAGATCGCATGAGTAACTATCATGTATGCAATGAAATGTACGAGACCTGATGTTGATCGGTCATATTCTGGAGAAGATCACTGTAAGACAGTGAAAAATATCATAAAGTACTTAACTGACACTAAGGATGTGATTATATTTATGGTCGGTCTGAATTAAAACTAGGGGGCTTAACAGACTCAAGTTTTTCAGACAGACCAAGACGACAGAAAATCCACTTTAAGGTAAAGCGTTACCTTGAACGGTGGTGCAGTGAAATTGGAAAGGTTTCAAATAGCAAAGAGTTGTTGGTTTAGTGATAAAGACAAAGTAAATAGCTATAAATGAAGCTGCAAGTTGATTGTTTGGATGAAAAGTTCATTACAGAACTAGGAATAGTTCCTAAGTCTCATCTTGGATCTAAACATGTGTTGTGGCACTTTCATTTGATTATAGGAATCATTGAAAGATGGGAAATCACTATAGAGATAGTGGACTCTCAAGAACAACATTACATATCCATTAACTAAAGCTTATCCAACAGCAGGATAATCGCCACTTAGAGAAGAAGAGTATGAGATACCATGACGAATGACTTTAGTGCAAGTGGGAGATTAAAAGTAGTATGCAGACAAGCCAATCATGTTTGATGATAAAGCATATATTTTGTAACAATCTTATTCATTTATTAATAAAAAGTATTTATTTATTAAAGGCTTTTAATTATCTACATGATGCTATTTTATAATATGTGATAAACCCATAGTTTTAAGCAATGCTTTTAGAATAATGATGATGATCATTCTAATGAGATCTAAATTCTTAGAAAGCTTAAAACTAAAATAGTTCCCAATCGTTAGATTACTAAATTGGGGATTAGTGAATCCGGATAGATTGGTACATACGTTGCTTGCTCATTGGATGAGAATGATTGATCTCATGATCATTTGTGTGGAGACACTAAAGTAAGTATGTAGGTGCTTATTAGAGAATAAGTTCACTGAACGTGGCTCGCTAAGGAATACCTAATGGAGTTTTACTTGTCTGTCAATAGGGAATTCCTGTAGTGATAGTAGTACAAGTGATCCTTGGACTTGAGATCATCATAGTATCTTGTGTATGATGAGTTATACTTTGACTTATTCCTTAAGACCCTTAGGGTATATCAAAGGGTATGCTTGGGTATAATAAGTTGTACATGGAGATAATGTATGATCAATAAAGAATCTACCACTTCTAGTAAAAGAAGAGAAATGTCATATGTGATTCGATAAATGACAACCCAGTAGTCCTTGGCCAAGGCAGAATGAAATTAGAAAGGAGTTTCTAATTTGAATTATTTGGAGTTGTGCATTTAAGAGTCGAAATACATATAATTAAATAAAATAAGACTTGACAGTAATTCCATGTCTTATATTTAATTGGGACATTGTATGGTGGAAGGATTGAATTGTACGGTAACTATTTACTCAAAGGTTCTTTTATGATTAATGTTGAAATCTATATTATCTGAAAAGTCGTTGATCGTTAGGGAGGCTTATCCCTATTGTAGAATAAATATTATTTATTTAAATAAATTAATTATTTAATTAATTTATTTAAATAGAATTAGAATTGTTCTAATTGATTTATTCACAACCGGTTTAATATGGAGAACCTAAAGGGTCACACCATAAAAGGAAGAATAATTATTTAAGAAGTTAATGGCATAATCGTAATAATATGTTAAGTATATTTAATTTAATCTATAGTGATAGAATAAATTAAATAGCTTAATATTTATTATTTAATATTTTAGAAATATTGAATATAAATTAATAAGAGGAGTCTTATTAATGTTATTACAATTATTATTATTTTAATTTCTAAAAGAGTTTAGGAATTAATTTAATATATGCACTCTCATTTATTCCTAATAGGATTAGGAGGAAAAATTAGTTAAAGGAGTTTAATTAATTATCCCTAATAAGATTAGGGAGCCCATTTAATTAAAAGAGTTTAATTAAATAAATAATACCTTATTTTTAATAGGGTTACTTGATATCTTTATAAGAGGAGTCTTATATCAGATATCAAATATACGTTATTCCAATGGTTGGAGAGTACGCTCTTTTCTATAGAGATAGAAAAAACTAGGGTTTTGCCAAACACCCATCTTCTTGGATCTTTCTTCTTCCTTGGTGGATCACCTCTAGAGGCCAAACACTTGGGTGGCTAACGTTGATCAAAGGAAGGAACCAAACCCGGTGGATTCAAGTTGGACACGAAAAGGATTGGAGGTGAACTTGTACCTGAGGAAGCTCAGATCTTCAAGGGTATGATTCTTGTTCTTTCTTTTTCATTTAATTAATAATTGCACATAAAGGGTGATCTGGGTATATGGTTTGTAAAATTTTAAACTCTGATTTCTCCACATTTCCGCTATTTTGTGCAATTTGATTGCGTTCATGAATATTACAAACCTAACAACAGGAACCGAATCTAGATTAAGTATACCGAATCTGTGATCACATGATTCTTAAGCTCACATGATGTAGCAATTTATATGAAAGCTGTAAACAGTTATATATAAAACGATCAACCGCCTCGAAGTAAACTCCAAGCGGGACGAAATGTAAATGAAAGTAATAAATGGCCACGAAGTGAACTCCAGGCCAGACATGAATGTATATATATATATATATATATATATATATATATATATATATATATATATATATACATGTATATATAAAAGCAATAAACCACAGACCGACGGTCCTAGCATACACACACGCGTGACTCTCAACGTGAATAATAGTGTGTAAAAGAAGTGAGGAAAAGGCTCTAAGGAATGTAAGAAGTGTGACAACCCCAAAATAGGTCCATTCCAATCAACCTATTCTGAGTCGCCAAATACATGGTACAGAAAATAACTACAACTTTATTACAATAATTGTCGTGCAAAATACAACAACACATATGCTATGAGTTTGGATACAAATATATACCAATTGTGACTCATGTCCCAACCGTGGACAGCACCTCACAATGACACCTTACATAAAGGTATAGTCAAAAACTGTTTTAAAAATTAGAATCTTTGGGAAGTGCTCAAGGAAACCTTCGTACATGGGAGGCCATGCTTCTAGGTTATGATATATCATATAGCCATAGAATTATCCTTGGTTGACCTAATAGACCCCAAAGAAAAATGAGAATATTACTATCATATTCTTCCTAATGGGGAGTCTTCTCTTGACATATCATTATCTCTACTGTCTCTAATTGAGAATTATACTTCAAACAAACACCAAGATTATATAGGTAGTGCTCGTAAATATACTCAGTAAGTGGATGAGCACATCCCTGTCTTATGATGACACGAGGTTGTATATCATTAGACATCTTGTATGATAGTGCCAAAACACTCTTCCAACGTTGGGTTCGCCTCACCCTATTTGATTCACCAAATATAACTATTAAATGATGTATACAACACTTTTCTATACTGCTTAGGGGGAACCTCCACAGCTAGAGACCACCGTTCTATTTTTTCGTTACCCTCACTCGACCCAACTACACTCTTATTACCTGAATGGAATTGTGAAACAAAAGGATGAGCACAACTAGCCCAATAAAGAATATCATGACTAAAGATAAATAATTTATCAATAGGCTTTAATAGTAATAAATCAGAGATTTAGAACATATGGTAGATGATAAAAAATTTTAACCATAGTTGCAGCGGAACGAGCAATCCATTAGAAGAGTCAAATAGACCATAAAGTCTATTATCTTCTCCATGTTAAAAATCCACCAACAATGTTTTATCCCTGTAACATCACTCAACAGTTCCTTTCCACAATCATATGAATAACTCATAATCATAATTGTGATTCTAAATTTTTCTTCGCACCCAGGACGAAGAATATTTTTATCACCTGTCTTTACCTGGAACATCAAAGATCATGGTTATACCAAATCACAGTTCCTGTTCATAATCATGCTAATAAATCAATCTTCGCACTACGGCCAAAGATATTCATCAACAAACCATCTTTGCACTACAGGCCAAAGATATTCAACAGCTGTTCATCTTCGCACTACAGGCCAAAGATATTCATCAATAATTCATATTTGCACTATAGGCCAAAGATATTCAACAACAGTTCATCTTCGCACTACAGGCCAAAGATATTCATCAATAATTCATCTTTACACTACAGGTCAAATATATTCATCAACAGTTCATCTTTGCACTATAGGCCAAAGATATTAAGATCTCAAAGAAATATATAATTATTTCAGAATTTATATAAACAATAATTATAACCATGTTGATCATTTCACTTTTGCACGTAAGCTAAAGATATTCAATTATAAATTCAATGGTCATGATCATACCAGTCAATAATTCAACTTTGCACTACTGGCTAAAGGGAACCCATAGTCATGATCATACCAAAAATCTATCCATCTTTACACTTAAGTCAAAGAAAAATTTCTTCACCAGGATTATAAAAATGTCATATATAATAGTAAAATCAATATAATCAAAACATCTAGATTTAATCTTAAGAGTAATATTCATAAATCAACTATAATTTGGTTAGAAAAAGAAACTAATTTTGTCGTGAATAGTAACTCATGAATAGTAAATCCGACACAAAAAGATAGAAATTCTACAATAAAATACATACCCATATTTCGGTATAATGATATTGAAAGAATAATATTTCTTAAGCTTATAAACAATTTATTTTAATTGTTTACACTTTACTAAATAATGCATTTAATCATCCTAAAATGTCAAACTCATAAGATTTTATTACCAATAACCAAAACCCTCATCAAAAATCTGCATATACCTCATATAGGATTCTCAAGCCATAAAATCCTATTTTTCAATTTTTTTACTTCATATAACATATTTAATTCATTTACTTATAACTAGTCTATTTTCATGAAAAATACCAAATCAATTTCAAAAATATTTCTTTTCTGAAATTTAGCAGAATATAGTCCCATATTGAACATATATTTTTCTCAGAATTTTTAAAACTCATTTACTATTTTTCATATGGCCAAAACCGCCGAATATTTAGACATTTATCATAAATTTTACTTTTATCCAAAAATTTCGAAATTTATAGAGTACACTAATATTATATAGATATACTTCCAATAAAAATTTCATCAATTTTGGAGTTAACCACAAGGAGTTATAAGCGGTTACTTTTAAAATAGTCTTTCCCCGTAAAATTCATAACTCTTAATCTATACATCCAAAAATCACCATTTTTGGACACAATCAATAAACCTCATCAAAATATCATTTTAAATTTTTTTAGAATTTTCTAAAGGTCAGAAGAATTACGAACTGAAAAACATAATAACCCTTAAAATTCCTTACCTCAAAAGAGCAGTATTTCTGACTTGAATATTGGATATAACGCTGAGAAACACTCAAGAAATCAAAATACTTACAAAAATATGCTTGATAATATAGAGAGAAAGAAAACTTATTTCTGGTGTGATTTTTAATTCTAACTTAAGCACCTATTTATAGGAAAATGCTAGAATGCCAAAGGAAACTAAAATAATAAATTAATATTATTTATTTTCTATTTTCTACACACCAGCCATCATCAATCAAAGAATGCCAAGGATGAAAAAAAAATCCCAGCAGCCCACATGTGTTCAACAACCAAAGTGGGTCCCACCCATAAATTAATAAAAGTCATTTTATTTTTCGAAACTTCAATAATTCATAGAAAATAGCCCTTTTATCAGAAAATTTGAATCTCGCATTTTTTTATAGAAAATTCAATTCTCTACAACTTTACAGAAGAAAGTTTTTCCAAATTCCAAATAAAAATTGACCGAAATCCATAAACGGGCGATTTTACAGGCTATAATCAAATTTCAGTTAAGAAATGGGGTCCACCGACACACAAAACATGTGTTAATCATTTAATACAACAAAAATACTCTTCCTCCTCATATACTCATATATCCCACATTCATTGTAAAACTATCACCATTATTATATTATTAAATATAATAATAAATTATTTTATCAAAAAAAATAAAATATAATTTTTCAACAATTGTCACTTTAAAAAATTTTCTCCATCTATATCCACATAAAATTAATATTTTCCTAATCATATAAATCAATAATTAATTATTCACAAATAATAGTACAGAATCACAGTACTGACAACCAGACCGTTCCCAGGAAAGAGGGGGCTTTCCAATAAGGATTTCTCCTTATTGGCGCGCAATTAGATGACCAAATCTCTCCTTAGACAGAACTTTCTAGACATTGCCAATAATGTTATCTAATAATATTATTCAAATAATATGAATTATTGATCTGATAATGGAGATGATGTGCAGCAACAATTATTGAAACAACAATAATATAAAATATCAACGCAACAATTATTGAATCAATAAAATAAAATATTGAACAGTAATTACTGTGACAATAATTCAGTAGTGTCTTCTTACGTAAGAATCAATAATTTTAAAAATACTGTGCAATACTGTGTGCTACTGTGCAATAACGCGTATTACTGTATTTTAACCACCGGGTATTCCAATAGTGTTAACGGTAACAACTACGCAGTTAATTATAAAAACTCAATTTTTGTTGTTATCTTCATCCGACCGTTTTCTGTTATGGGACCCACAAATAGCTGCGCCGTCGTACGAATATTCCCCGACAGAAAGAATATTCCACGACCAACGAATATTCTCTGACAACAATGATTATTTTATAACCACTTGTTTATTTTGAAAAATTTTCACATTTCACCCATAACTTTAACTTTTTATCAATTTAACAATTTACTGAATTATAATTATAAGAAAAATTGAATACTTTTATTTCATAAAATTCGGGGTCTTACAATAAGGCTTATAGTGGACTGCCAAAGAAGACTTCAATAGCTTTAAATGGATGAACACTCGGTTTCCACTGGTAAAAAGTAGCCAAATATAAGCTCACAAGTGTTTGAAATGAGAACGCACTCAATTTATAGTGTGTATAGAGCAAATTAGACAGGGCTTCCTCGCCTTTTTCTCCTTCAAAATGGCCACCCCAAGCCCTCTATTTATATAGGGGGAGCCGCAGATGTACCTGCGGCAGCTGGAGATGTACCTTCTACAACGCGGGGTGCCCCGGGCTCTACTGGCCCCGTCGTCTCGAAGTACGTGCACTCGTGCAACGTATTGTTCTCTCGAACCTTCAAAACTTCAATTCAAGCATCCGATCGAGGTGTATAAGACCTTTTACGACATGCCATTGTCGAGAGATACACAAGGACATGAGATAAGAGGTTGTACGAAGTCAAGAAGATGGGTCCATGCCTAGGTCTTGAAGCTTCAAATTCTATCCGGTGTCCTGCCTTGCGTATTAGTCACTCGGGATTAGAGCTATGGTTCTTATAGGACACTTCTATGTAACATGTATGTTGAAATGTTTAGACTGCATGAATGTGGTGTTGAGGTGGCAAAATGACGATTTTGCCCCTCACCGGGGTTATCTCCTATTCTAGGCTGATTTAGTAGTCGTTGCTCAGGGTTATCTCTGAGATTGGGCTGCTTCAAGTGTTGAATGTCCTCAGGGTTGTCTCTAAGGTGTGCCTGTCCTCCCGGGGTTATCTTCGGGTTTGGAACTGAGTGCCTCGGGGCTATCACCGAGTGTTTGAAGCTGATCGTGGGGGTTTGAAACAAGCATTTCCAGAGTTATCTCCGAAACTACAACTGCATGCCTCGGGGTTATCTCTGAGGTTTGAACTGCATCTCCCAGGGTTGTCTCCAAGATTGGACTGAATGTCTCGGGGTTGTCTCCGAGATAGAACTGAGGATTTTGGGGTTATCTCCAAAACTGGAACTACATTCCTCGGGGTTGTCTCCGGGTTGGACTGAATATCTCGGGGTTGTCTCTGAGATGGAAAACTGAGGATCCTGGGGTTGTCTTCGGGATGGCTAACTGAGTATCCCGGGGTTATCTCCGGGATGATAAACTGAGTATCCCGGGGTTGTCTCTGGGACTATACTGCTTCGACTTCTAGGGTTATCTCTGGAAGACGACTTTACCCTCCTATAAGGTTAGTAACAGGAATGCAAAAATTTTTGAGTGTCTACAGTTGCCCCTCTTTATCATATTTATGCAATGTAATGGCATGGATAGGATAAATAGCACTAGACACTTGAAATATGACAAGATATTCACGATATAATGTACTGCAACATGATGCAAATGTATGTGGTTCGTTAGACTATTTTCCAATGGGATGTGATGACTATTTTCTCACATGACTTCTGATGGGGAATGGAGTAATCACTGATGACTCTGACAAACTGCTTGGATGTATATTCCAAAGCTCTCAAGTACTTTCAGGATGTTGACGTTGGGGTTATCACTAAAGTTATTAATCCTTGGTACAGACTTTCCACCATAGATGTTCCTCTCATGTACAAGAGACTCTGGGGGAATGAGCACTTGTCTGATGCAGATTATGTATAACAGATTCCATCATCGGTCCTCCCCGATGAGGATGTTTTTCCTGGTTTGTATCGCCAGGTCCTTCAAGTGATCTGTCGGAGTTACTGCCAACAGTCTGTGTTGTCAGGGTTGCCTGACTCTTGTTGACGTGTGTATCAACGGATACCACCATCAGACCATCTCTGACGTTTCGTTGGGTTTAATTGCTAATGGCGGGAAGAATGTCAAGGTTGGTTGACCTTCGTTGAAATGTGCTTCAACGGCTAATGATGTGTGAAGGTCCCGCTAGGGGGAGGTCTTTGGAGTTACGACTCCGTACTGACGGCATCAGACCTTTGTGAGGTATTGCCAATCGTAGTTGGAAACAACTGTAATCATTGGTATAGTGAACCTTATGTATGGGCGAATACCAATGAGTGATAGAAAGACCTGTGGTTTGGTCTTGAACACCAGGAATTCAGTCTTTTCCGCTCAATCGCGTAACATCTTTTCTCCTGATTTTACTATTTCAACTTGTGAAGCCTCCTTTGCAACTCGAATTGGACTGACCCGGAGGGGTGGGACCCACCTAGAGTAGCCGTAGGCATACTTGCGACAGCCGCAGGTACACCTGCGGCCAACCGTGGGTGGCCTTAAGTGGCATGTTGCTTTCACAAGTTATTTTTATACTGCGCCACACAGAAAATTTGAGAGCTTTTCTTCAGATCTATTGAGTTTAGGTGGCTTTCTACAAATTTTGTCACCGTACAAGTGTTCTACACTGCCCTGGTAACGTATACATTTCTTCTTTTCCAGTTTTTGTCCATTGGAAAATGAATTATCATATGAAATGCGTCTAAACACATAGTAGTGAATATGCATGCCTATATGACTTGATAAAAAATATTCAACATAGTAAATATTAGTATTAAACCATGCTGAACATAATGATGTGAAAAATTTTAACTTTTGAGACAATCAAATTGGTACCTTCTTCTGATATTTCTTATCCTATTTGAGGACAAATGAGCATAGGTAAAACGAACAAAGTAATCCTGGTAATTAGGTTACCTTTACGGATTGTGACTTTGATATTTGTATGCATATAGGATGTTTATGATTGTGGGTAGGTGTGCTAATGAATGGCCACCTAGTCATGCCTATGTGCATGTGGATAGTCCTGTTTACAAAGGAGACTCTGGAAAAAAATTTCCAAAAGTCTAGGCATTGAGTAGACATGCAATTTTAACTCTACTGTAGGCGTATGTTAAAGTAATGCATGCATGCATGTAGTTATAAAATGCATTTGAAAAGCTCCAAGTTAGAATTTACCACACCCTTTCTGAGATGATTTGGAGACTTGTATCTAGATATATATGGATCTGGATCAGCTGAGTAGTTCTCGCAGGACCACTTCAGGTGTGCAGAGGAGGGCTTCTGAAGTGCCTCGACCCCGTTCAGTTAGACAGCCTCGTCGTTTGGCGGAGGCAGTGATACGTCCTATCCTGGTTAATGTACCGGATGTTTAGGATGAGGAGGAAGATGTACCGGATGCGGCTCCAGCTCCTGCTACTAATGCTCCCTGCAGGGATCTTCCAGGCATTGTTGTGATGATTCTAGATCTTTTGGGTGATTTAAGTCGCCACCCCTCAATTTACTTACAGGCAAACGAGGTAAAATCTGGGTTTGAATCTTCCTTTTTCCTATTGATGAGGAGAAAGGATTTTGATGTTTATTTGCATTTGATGTAGGTTCCCGGCTTTACATAGCCTCGAGGGAACTGGTTCATCATACACTCTCTGTATCAAGCTCTACATCCAAATTATCGAGGTATTATGCATGGTTGGGGCTTTGGGGCGTTCTTTTCAATTATGCCTCGCCGTTGTCCCTAGGGTTAGCTCAAGGCATTGTCTGAGCGCTGGTTTCACTAGACTCAGTCTCTCTATTTGTTTGATTATGAGGTGATGATGACACCCATGGATTGGCGGTTTATCACTAGTATGGAGTTTGGAGGGGCGCCAATGCCATGTACGGTGAATATTACCCCGACTGCCATTAGATCCTTGTTAGGAGTTCCGACTGAGGCGCTCAAGGGTAGGACCGTCTGTACGGGTCCTTTGAGCGTAGATGCTATGAGTGGGCTATTGAGTGAGCCCATGCCCGCTGATGTGAGAGTCAGGGATCGCATTCTTCGGCGATTGTTCCTGGTTATTATCGGGGGTTGTTTCATAGCAGACAACTCTTCCACGGTGTCATTTGCTTTGATCAGCACCACTCGAGAGGTGGACCGTATTGGAGAGTATGATTGGGGCTCCTACACATTTGCCTATTTCCTTAGGGGAATGTGCATGCGTTCGCAGGGCTTGACAGAGGCTTGGCTAGGATTTTACCCATTTTTGCTGGTGAGTATTTCTCTTTTGATTTCCCATGTACAGGCTAAGAGTGTTGACTAACCGCAAATGTTTGCCTTTGTGTTGGCAATTTTGGGCCTATGAGAGGCTTCCATGCTTGCTTCCTATTAGTGTGTTAGGTTTAGATACCTATCCATGAGGACGGTGATGGCATCACTTCACATTGGCGGAGGTTCCTATAGTTGAGGGTTTCACCCATTATCGCTTACAGCTATAGTTGTTGACAGCTGATTCCATCACTTGGGTTCCCTACTCTGGGGATTATTTGACCATCAATTTTGAGGATGGATACCCGACTGGTGTCAAGTATGTGATATCCACTCGCCAGATTCCTCTCTTCACAGATGGAGGATGGGAGCTCTATTTATGAGAGCGTGCTATTAGGAGCGCCATAGGAGAGATTCATGTACCGATCTTGCCTCTTGCCAGGCGTTATTGGCCTGTGTCGCAGTCGCCTGTCAGTGATATCCCATTGATGGGTGTTGACGGCTTTACTTTGTCAAAGGGTCCGTTTACTTAGGAGGCATTATACCGCTTGTGGTCCCCTCGTACCATCGGAGCACAGACCCGCGCCACTCAGTTCATGGGGGATATGGTTCTTGGATCCGTGATGATGACAGATTGGATGGCATGTGTTCGAGATCCAACTCATTTAACACAGATTGATAGTTTGACCCGAAAGTCGGACCAGGCACATTTTTTCATCTGGCATTTGGGCAGAGATCCTTCAGAGGCGGATATTTTTTATCCTTCCAACTCAAGGGCTGGCCCTTCAGATGACCAATATGGCTTTGCCGGTGTAGATCCTCCCTTGTATAGGCCTGACATCCCTCTTGGCAAAGATCTAGTGACTCAAGAGGAGTTACATCAGGTGGATAGGATTGATGATGTAGATATAGACACCATTGTTTTCTTCTAATGTGTATTCTCGCTATATATTTTGATAGGCCTCTATTAGATACTGGGTGGCTGTGCCCCATTCTCGTTATTTCTTTTGATAGGCCTCTGTTAGTCGTAGGACGTCTGTGACCCATTTCCCTGTATTTTTTAGCTGTACAAAGATGATGTATTTAGATGATGATGTACTTAGGAATGTATGTACTATTTTCCATTCCCTACATTATATTGCCATCTATTATTTGCCATGCATGTATTATGTCATGCATATGTTTGTCCAGAGATGTTCAGCATTGACCCTTGGATGGTCTTATGATACGGCCCACACAGATGTCTTCCTCGACAGTCAGCCATATTGATCACACCCCACCAGTATTGGTGGTCTCCCGTCTGAGATCTTGGTTTGATAGTGTATTCCCTTCAGACAGGGTGATTGTAGATCAGCTATTACAACATTCCATGACCCTCTTGACGTTCCAAGTTCCATTGGGCTTCGTAGATGGCATGCTAAAGCATTAGGTACCAGAGAGGCAGGTTTTCTGATTTGGGACCCATGAGTTGACTCCTACCTTAGAGGAGTCTGAGCGATTGACGACTTTTCCCTTAGACAAGCCTTGCGCTCGGATGGCTATCAGGGATATGCGTCGACAGTTCATGACCCTCATCGGGTTACGGCGTAGAGTGGCACAGGATGAGATTACATCCGGCCATGTATTGTCCCAGCATTTTTTGATAGACAGATTAGCTTAGTGGACAGCTATGCACAGTACTCTGGGGATTTTACCACATCGAAGGATCAGTGGCGCGTGGCCAGAGTAGATGTACTCGTGATGTGCGTAGTGGCTTATTTGTACATGCCACTGTACATGGATGAACTAGACATCGGTGTTGTTATGGCAGTGAGAGCTCTCAGGGAGGGTCATACCATTGTGCCGATGATTATGGCAGAGACACTGAGGTCAACCACGTATTGCCACACCTATCCTGCAGGGGTGTTTATAGGCAGCTCAGTCTTATTGTACGTGTGGTTCATGTCACACTTGAGACCGATTGGCACGTTTCGACGGCATAGGTATTTTTTCCCCATGAGATAGCCATATCTAACTCCTTTCAACCAGCAGAGTGTGTAGACGCTACATCATGATCGGTGTTCTTGGCAAGGATCAGAGATCTATTTAATATTCTGATATGTACCGGGCTCAGCTCTACCTACAACTTCATTACTCATGGGCATGGATTATCTCCCTCTGGCTGGTTTGAGGGGCATGACCACATATCACCCACTGGCCGTGATATCACAGTTTGACTAGTTTCAGGATGTGTATCCTTTTGAGGGGGCGTTAGGTCAGCGTTTATCATCTCGCCATTTGTCAGCAGAGGACAGATACAGGGTGTATGCCTGTTAGGATCAGCGTGAGAGTGCTGAGTTTTCTGTTAGCCATCAGGGCTGTTCGACAGAGTATTCTGCATGGATGGAGACATAAACTGTATCGGCTGCGGCAGTATCCACGGTGTCAGAGATTGATTTAGATGGTGGAGCGCCCATGGAGGACATTGATTCTCACACCGAGGAGAAGCCATTCACTAGGTTGTCAGCAACTCTTGTAGATTCTCCCAATATGAGTGCTACTATGATCCAACATTTAGCACAGTATTTGGAGCAAAGTCTTCATCTGATGACCTTCGAGAGAGATTAGGCTAGGGCCTTGATGTTGACAGCTCTTGATGGGAGAGACGTCGCTCTGTTAGAGAGAGACGAGACATTAGCTCATACAGGTGCCATTGTTGTTGAGCGGGATGAGGCCAGATCATCTAGGGATGCAGTGATTGTGGAGCGGGATAAAGCTATATCTGCCTGAGATATCGCTGTTACAGATAGTACTGTAGTGAGGTCCCTTACTTCTGGCATCATTATAGAGATGAGCACGTATATTGATGAGCATAGTGCCACCATGCAGTTGGTTATAGATCTGTTGACTCGTGTAGAGACCATTGGGCAGGAGATCATATTGTTACCTCCTTCTTCTGAGAGGGATGCGAAGTTGGGCTTGATAGTCCATATACATACCGACTTGTAGATGGGCTTGTATTTTCCTGTACAGACTAGCTTAGCCATTTTGTCATGTACAATACATTTTATATAAATCAAACAGCATTATATATGGCAGGAAAATATATTTTGATTCACTTCCTTTTTAGTTATGCTTTGTTGCTTGCTTGATATTTGCATGTTTCTCCTGGGCTTGTGATCTTGATGTATTCTAAACTCCTCCTTGATGGACGGACATTGATATGTCTCAGGATCTTTCAGAATGGATCATTGATTTGTATGTATTCCCTACCTTCTTTGGTGTCTTGGGACTAGTTTCTGTATGTAGATGTGGATAGGAGTGTGGCTTTCCTCTCTGAGGTTGACCGCACCACAGATGGTCGCTGGTACTCCTTTGTATGGGGGAGCCCAAATAGTTTCATCTCTTATGGATTGGTATTTCTCTTTGAGGACTCATCCGCATCTTAGATGGTCATCGATTTTCCCGTTTACATGGGGAAATCAGGTAGTTCCATCCCTTTGGTCTGAAGCCGATGAAGTGTGGTGGATTGAAGGATGATCCCAGTACCATTAACATGTTTTTTGTGTTTTGGTAGGGGATAAGACCGAACCATGAATGGCTGCTTATGTATTCCTATTGAAGAGGAGATCATGTCTGCGTAGTTCAAACCTGGTGTAAAGGTTCAACGCTATATGTGGCAAAGGGGTGTAGAGATGTTTTTTTGTAGTGAGAAGGGTGTAAAAATGTTTCTATTATTTTTGTTTTATTGCGACCGGACCATATAAAATGGTAGCCTACGTACTCCCATGTATTGGGTAGATCAGGTCGGCGTAGTTCGCCCCATGTACAGGGTGGTTTGCATCCAAAAAGTTTAATCCCATGTACAGGATAAACTGAAGGTGTGAAAAGTTTAATCCTTGGTAGGATAAACTAAAGGTGTGAAGGGTTGAATCCCTGGTGGGATAACCTGAAGGTGTGAAAAGTTTTGAAAACCTGTGCGGAGTAAAGGATCTGATGATCTGAAAACTAGGCTGCTGGTTGTAGGGTGTGAGGAAAGTTGTATGTAGTGAAGGTTTAGAAAACCTGAATTAACTGGGGATCTGATGATCCATAACCAGGATGTTTGCTTGATGGTAACTTCAGATATAGTACCATTTCACGGTGTTTGAGTTAATGAGTTACGAAAATTCATCACCATCCATCTCCTATAATCTGAGAGTGCCACATGTCAATACATCCTTGACAACAAATGGGCCTTCCGAGTTCGGGGTGAATTTTCCTTTGGACTAATTTTGGTTGCCAATGATCTTCTTCAAAACCAAGTCATGTTGTTTAAACTGCCGTAGCTGGACTTTTCTGTTATAGGATCTGGCGATCCTTTGTTGATATAATTGACCATGGAAGATGGCAGCGTTTCGCCTTTCATCTATTAGAGACAATTGGTGATACCTATCTTGTAACCATTGGTCTTCATCTTGCTGAGCGTCTATCAACACTCTGAAGGATTCCATTTCCACCTCTATGGGGAGCACTGCTTCCATCCCATAGGTTAATGAGTAGGGGGTTGCCCCCAGTGGAAGTGTGCATTGATGTTCTGTAGGCTAACAGAGTCAGAGGCAATAAGTCGGGCCATCCTTTGTGATTGGCGGACATTTTTTTGCATGATCTTCTTGATGTTTTTGTTAGCCGCTTCAACATCACCATTCATCTTTGGACGGTAGATGATGGAGATAAGATGTTTGATGTGGAATTTACTGCATAACTCCTCCATCATTTTTTTGTTGAGGTTCTTAGTATTGTCTGATATAATTACCTCTGGTTGTCCATATCAACAAATGACATTATTTCTGATGAAAGCAATGATAACTTCTTTTGTAACCCTGGGGAAGGAGGCTGCTTCTACCCATTTGGTGAAGTAGTCAATCATGGTGAAGATAAACTGATGTCCATTACTAGCTTTTGGCTCGATGGGCCCGACCACGTCCATTTCCCACATTGAGAAGGGCTAGGGTGAACTCATATTGTGGAGCTCCCTTGGAGGGGCGTGGATAGCATTCCCATGAATTTGACATTGATAACATCTCTTGATGTGATCATCACAGTCAGCTTTGAGAGAGAGCCAATAATGCCCTATTCATAGGATCTTCATTACAAGTATGGGGCCGCTCATGTGTGGGCCATATACTCCACCATGGATTTCATCAATGAGCCTCTGAGCTTGGTCCTTGTCCAGACATCTGAGGAGACCTAGTCCTGCATCTCTTTTGTAGAGTGTGTCTCAGCTCAGGTAGAATTTCATAGTCAGTCGATGGATCCGCCTTCTTTCAGTTGGGATCACCTCAGCGGGTGTAGATCCATCTTGTAAGTACTCCTTGATATGTTGATGCTAAGGGTGTTGGGTGGGAGGTAGCTCATCCGATACTTCTCTAATGTAATTCCCATAGGCTGGTGCCTTTTGTTGGGAAACTGTGATGGTTGGCATGTTTTCCTTGTCAAGTATGTTGATCAAGGAGACCAAGGTTGCTAGCGCATCCACAAAGTTATTCCTATTATGAGGAATGTGGAGGAAGGTTATTTCGTCGAACTCCGAGGCCATCTGTAGAACCTGCCTGTAACAATCCAGATTTTTATTATAATATTTAAATATTTATTGAATTGTATAAATATTTAATGGATGTGTTTATTGTTGAATAAGTATTTGTTTAATTGATTTGCGTGATTTGATTATTTATTTATTTAATAAATAATTAATGAGTTAAGGAAAGTAATTATTTTGAAATAGTAATCTAATTTAATTTAGTAATTAAGTTAGAGAATTTATAATGATTAAATAAATTATTATATTATGCAATGAATTGTTATTAGAATTAATTAAATTAAGTATGAAAACTTAATTAATTATAAGTGTGACAAATAACTATATTATAAGTGGTTATTAAAATAAATTAAAGTAGTTTTAATTTATTTTGCCAAACAAGGCTTAAATATAGTAAGTCTTTAATTTTAAGGAGTTTTGCCTAACGGAGCCTTATGGCTTTTGGATTTTTAAATTTGATTTATTAATAATATAAATTAAATAAATAAAATATAAATAATATATTTATAACCTATACGTTATAACTTTATAACTGATATAATAAGTAGGTTTATTATTGCCAAATCAATTTTATTAAGCGTGTACTTTTATCAGTTTTTGGGTTTACGCTTACTGTTAGTTGCCTAGTCTAAGACTGAACCTAAGAAAGAAAAGAAAGAAGTTCAGAGAGAATTTGAGAGAGAATCTGAGTAGGAGAAGCAATAAGAGGAAGTCTAAGTTCTTCAAACTATTTGTTGTGATTAACAAGGATTAACCAAGCATCAAAAGGTATTTTTTCATAACCTTTAGGTTATAATTTCGTATATGTGTTAATAAGCTTTACATGTGTTGTTATGTTTTACGTTCTCTATAAAAGGTTTTTACCAAACTTTATGCAAAATCATATCTGTATAATTGGTTAGAGGGTCATGTGTATGTATAATAGTGGTTATTATACTAGTATATATATAGATGATTGCATCTTTAGTATATAGACAAGATTGTATGCTAATTTATGTATGAAAGAAAATAATTTGATTTTACACTGAAAACATGAACGAACGTATGTTTTGTATGATGACAAAATTAGTATGTAATTATATGCTAATTATGAAATTAAAAGTTGAGTATATTGATTTGTTATGAAATTCAGAGAATCGTAGTCTCAAGGAATCAAATTAGTTTATAAATTTTGGTTACCATGTTCACTGTGTAAACAAACATCGATAATGGAGTTTTGGTTTTTAAAACAGTGTGTACAATGATTTAGGTCTTCTAAAATTGTTGTTAAGTTATGCTAAATTGGTATATGTATGATAAGTAAATGTTTATGAGTAATTCTTATAAGTTTTACGTCTTAATTTAGATGTTAGCAATACTAATTAGTCCAGAATTTAGTTATTCTGTTCTTCGTGGTTGGGTTCTGCAATTTTCGGCGCCTCAGCGCCAAAAATAGCGCCCCAACGCCAAAAATGGAGCCCCAGAGCCAGAAATTCATACCGCGACGCTGAAATTCACGCCCCAGCACCAATTTCGCGCCCCAGCGCCACTAGTTGGCTTAGTCCTCGTGCCCCAGCGCCGGATTTGTAGTCTGACTTGGACAGTTTTGACC
This sequence comes from Panax notoginseng, assembly GCA_016801055.1. Classification (NCBI taxonomy): domain Eukaryota; kingdom Viridiplantae; phylum Streptophyta; class Magnoliopsida; order Apiales; family Araliaceae; genus Panax; species Panax notoginseng. The sequence goes on along the minus strand of CM029015.1, from coordinate 79,795,104 downwards.
TTCTGTAGTAAAATAGCCATAACTTCCTCGCACGAACTCCGATTGAGGTGATTCAACATGATCCGGAACGAGGACGAGTAGGCCTACAACTTTTGTTCTTTAAGTTTTTCAATTTGAGGTCACTAGGATGGGTCAAAATTGTCATCTTTAAGACTATTGTGTTTTCGGAGGCAATCGGAGGGCGTCGGGCATGCACATATGCATGTGTAGTGCTCCTGACCATAAAAGATGTTGTCCTAAGTTACAAAACATGAATAATAGTAAATATAATGATGCTTAACATTAATAAATAATGTATTAGATGAGTTATAGAAGCATAGTAAGCATACACAAGAGAGGCAAATCGGGCGTGTGACGAATGAACGTCGAAACGTCGTGCCAAGTGTTAATGAATTTAAAAAGTGTTTCAATTCAATTGAAATGAATATTATAAGATATGGAGTGGATTTAATATAAAGCTAATAAGTAGTCCTAGCAAGACTTAAGCACCTGAATGAACTGCGAATATGAAATATAGTGAGATATAAGTTGAAAGGTAACACAATTAAGTTGAACATTGTGTATTTATTAATAGGAAAGATTATGAGACATAGAGTAGAGTTTACATTACAATTACTATGTGTTGTTATGTGACTAATATTTGATGTGTATGATTATATAATTGCGTAGGGCACGTGACGTGTAGATAGCTGTAAGCTGTTAAACTGTTATTGGTAAACAACGATCAAGGCAAGTCTTTCAATTTATATTTTCTACGTGGACTTGATGAACTGTCTTAAATTGCATGATATGTTATGCATGTTGAATCATGAAATGTTAAAGTCAATATATGACTGCATTGTTTTGGCTAAGTAATGATGATTGAGTAAGGAACTCGATCTTTATATTTGCTATGTGAATTAAAAGCATGTATGCCATGTTACCTTAATGAGATGTATATCGAGCATGTTATTATGTGTTATGTGATGCATGAAAATTGTTAGACTTTGATGGGCTGTCGAGCTCACTCTTGCAAATAACCACTTTTGCAGGTCAAGATTTTAAGGTAAAGATATGTGCTAAGTGAGTTATAGAGATCTATATTCACGAAGATTACTTATGTTTTATGAGAAATGTATTTCATATTTTGAACGTAACATGTTGTTGAAATGTAAGTTGAGCTATCCAATGTATATGGATATTTAGTTATGATGTAAGACTTTGTATAGTCATTTTGTTGTAACAATTCATGATATAAGAGTGAATCAAAGAGATGTAATGTAATGGTTGCGATTCAGGGCAAGAAAGAAGGAAATGTATAAAAGTTTTAAATATTCCGCAATTTTATTAAGTTTAACATCGAATAATGATGTATTATTTAGAGGTTGAATGTATAGTTAATGACCGAAGTCGGGATTTAAATTGTATAAATTTTTGGGTCGTTACAGTTGGTATCAAAGCTGTAGGTTATAAACCTTAGGTAGGAGTACTGTAGGCTATAACCTTAGAGAAGAGAGGTGAAGATAATGAACGAATAAGTTCAAATAGAGTTTGAACAATAAGGGATTAAAACTTGCGTGAAAGGATTCAAAGAAGAATCTCGAAGAGTTATAAGGAATATAAATATGGGGTTACCCAACTCCAATAATAAGGATGTAAGGTGATAATTAATAGACAATGTCTATAAAAAGAGAATGATAAAGAAGTTATGAATAGAGAGTTATGTCTAAGTGTGGTACAATTGTACTCTTTAATAGCTGATGTATGGTATCTGGGCTAAATGATTCCTTCATGGAGCGGAGGTATATACGAACTAGAAACTCGGAACCTAGTTTATTGGTTGTTTGTGGGAAACCACTCAGCGTACCATATTGAAACTGTTAGAGACTCGATCTGTACCAAGTGTAGAAATGGACACGTATGATGAGAGTTTAGAACTTGAATGAAATTTTTAGCGATGTAAATGAAGTTAGAAATTCTTAAAGGAAGAATTGTTTTATAAACAAGAAGATTCAAAGAAAAATCTTGAAGAGATATAAAGATAAGAAATGGGAGTTTCCTAACTCCAATAGCCAAGATAACGAATAATGTCGTAAATGATGAAAAAGAGAAAGAATGAGGATCGTAAAACAAAACGATCACGAGTTAACAAAAGAATTTTAAGAGAGATGATTATAGAATAAGGTCACGACGTGATCTGTTTAAGTTATAAAAGAAAGATGGTCTGTAATGTTTGAATGATTATAGCTTAATGCTATGAAGATGGTGTACTATGAAATAGTACGAGATAACTCATAAGGAGTTATAGATAATGTGATACGAGGAATTTGTATTGAGCAAGTTAAGGGTAAGTTGTTAAGAGAAAGATAGAGTTAGGTGGGTGTTCAATTGAGGACTCATGTGATGGCTGAGTTGTACAAATCCTTGTATGGACGAGGGTTTTGTGCTTGCACTCAGTTTATCATATTGATAATTATTGGAATATTTGTGTCGCGCTATTTGCTATATGCCTGATGAGAAGGTGATTCTTTTCTCATGTGTATAGCAGATAGGTAGAGTTTAGTTAGAGAATATCATAAGGTTAAGTGCGAGTTCTTAAAACTCATACTTATGGTAGGTTCGTGACTCATAATTATATGGTATGTTTTTGAACCCCTCAGCGAATGGACGCCTATGGTCTGACTAGGATAAGTTCTTAAACTCATATGATTGTGGTAAGTTCCTGAACTCATAACGTGTGGTAAGTTTGACGAACTGGGTATAGATAAGTGTAAATAGAGTATTGAGGATGATAGGAATAGATAGAATTATTAAGTAATGGATCAGTATGGAAGGTGGAGACATAGGTTTTTCCAGATCTTCTAGCCTTGCTAGATTTTCGAAATTTATTAACTTCGTGCCTATGGTTGTACTTTTGATTTTTAAAAAATGTTGGATCACACCAGTGAACCAAAGAATTTTTAAAACAGTACTAGTATTCGCGTATCTATGCTGTTTGTTTCGGCTAGAAAAAAAAATGATTTTTAAATTTTCAAAATATATTTTAATTATATATATAAGGTGATATGATAAACGATGGAGTTATCAATGCAATGGAACCTGGTGTTGGATGTGATCATATGATCGTCAACCCACTATGGTGAGATGTAGTATGACAACGTCATAATCATGACGCCATAAAAAAATTTTGAGATTTCTTTAAGATATGAGAATACATATGTATGTATGTATATGTATATTTTGGTTGATGTCCGAATTGTTGTAGAGGTCTATGCTATTTGATTCAGCTAGACAAATATTGAAAGATGTACATGAAATTCAAACATTCATTGAAAAGTTATGCCAAACCAAATTGTTTTGGTGCGGATTCAGATGTTAAAAAGCTGAGTTGAACAACCCTATAAGGGGACATGTTTTCGGGGATAATGGTTCCGAGCGTAACGCATATAGTCGTTACAAAACACTACGTTGCGGCCCAACGTAGTGGTACAATAGGCTGGCCACCTAGTGTACGAGTGGAGGGTGTTTTCAGTCTTTCTGATTGATAAACATTCTGCCAAAGAAGGTTTAAAGTGTGATGAACCGGAGGGGGTGAAGCACTATTAAATCTAGAGAATAGAGTTCACGGTCTTGTGACCCCTCAGCATGATTTGGAATCTTTTAAATTCCTAAGTTATTCATACTACTTCCCAATTATTGAACAATTGTGGAAGATTCTTGTTATTCTGCATAATGGAAGTGAAAAAGGAAAGTATTCCTTAGAAAGAAGTGAGTCGTAGAATATGACACTGAATGATGAATATGTTGAATAAGTGAGAAAAGAGATTTTGAAGTGAGAAGTAGATGAGTTATCAAATAATAATGTGAAACTTTTAATAGAAAAGTTAATAATTGTAGAATGATCTTTGTGGAAAGAAAGTGGTTATAGAAACCAATGAATGAATGAAGTAGTGATGTAAAATCTACTTTGATAGAATGAATGAATAAAAATTAATAAATAAAATTTGGAGGACGAAATTCTTAGAAGAAAGGGTGAATGTAATATCCCGAGTGTTTATGATAGCGATTCCCGAGTGTTTATGATAACAATCCTTAGAAAAGGAAATGAATGAGTTAAAAGATATATAATACTTAAAATATAATTGAGTTCAAATGAAAGTTATGAAATAAAACCTAGAATTTGTTAGGTAATGAATGCAGTAGGAAATATAAAATCTATATTTAGATAAAATGATGAAAGCTTTCTCTGAGTTATTTGTGTAATTTGTGTCTTCGATTCTGGGGACAGAATCTTTGTAAGTAGGGAAGATTGTAACGAATGAGTGACTTGAGTTGTGATTCTGAGGACAGAATCCTTGTAAGGAGGGAATGATGTAACAATCCAGATTTTTATTATAATATTTAAATATTTATTGAATTATATAAATATTTAATGGATGTGTTTATTGTTGAATAAGTATTTGTTTAATTGATTTGATATAATTTGATTATTTATTTATTTAATAAATAATTAATGAGTTAAGGAAAGTAATTATTTTGAAATAGTAATCTAATTTAATTTAATAATTAAGTTAGAGAATTTATAATGATTAAATAAATTATTATATTATGCAATGAATTGCTATTAGAATTAATTAAATTAAGTATGAAAACTTAATTAATTAGAAGTGTGACAAATAACTATATTATAAGTGGTTATTAAAATAAATTAAAGTAGTTTTAATTTATTTTGCCAAACAAGGCTTAAATATAGTAAGTCTTTAATTTTAAAGAGTTTTGTCAAACGGAGCCTTATGACTTTTGGATTTTTAAATTTGATTTATTAATAATATAAATTAAATAAATAAAATATAAATAATATATTTATAACCTATACGTTATAACTTTATAACTGATATAATATGTAGGCTTATTATTGCCAAATCAATTTTATTAAGCGTATATTTTTATCAGTTTTGGGTTTACGATTACTGTTAGTAGCCTAGTCTAAGACTGAACCTAAGAAAGAAAAGAAAGAAGTTCAGAGAGAATTTGAGAGAGAATCTGAGTAGGAGAAGCAATAAGAGAAAGTCTAAGTTCTTCAAACTATTTGTTGTGATTAACAAGGATTAACCAAGCATCAAAAGGTATTTTTTCATAACCTTTAGGTTATAATTTCGTATATGTGTTAATAAGCTTTACATGTGTTGTTATGTTTTACGTTCTCTATAAAAGGTTTTTACCAAACTTTCTGTAAAACTATATCTGTATATTTGGTTAGAGGGTCATGTGTATGTATAATAGTGGTTATTATACTAGTATATATATATATGATTGCAACTTTAGTATATAGACAAGATCATATGCTAATTTATGTATGAAAGAAAAGAATTTGGTTTTACAGTGAAAACATGAATGAACGTATGTTTTGTATGATGACAAAATTAGTATGTGATTATATACTAATTATGAAATTAAACGTTGAGTATATTGATTTGTTATGAAATTTAGAGAATCGTAGTCTCAAGGAATCAAATTAGTTTATAAATTTTGGTTACCATGTTCACTGTGTAAACAAACATCGATAATGGAGTTTTGGTTTTTAAAACAGTGTGTACAATGATTTAGGTCTTCTAAAATTGTTGTTAAGTTGTGCTAAATTGGTATATGTATGATAAGTAAATGTTTATGAGTAATTCTTATAAGTTTTACGTCTTAATTTAGATGTTAGCAGTAGTAATTAGTCCAGAATTTAGTTATTCTGTTCTTCGTGGTTGGGTTCTGCAATTTTCGGCGCCCCATCGCCAAAAATGGCGCCCTAGCGCCAAAAATGGAGCCCCAACGCCAGGAATTCACGCCGCGACGCTGAAATTCACGTCCCAGTGCCAATTTCGCGCCCCAACGCCACTAGTTGGCTTAGTCCTCGCGCCCCAGCACCGGATTTGTAGTCTGACTTGGACAGTTTTGACCTCCTGTAGTAAAATAACCCTAACTTCCTCGCACCAACTCCGATTAAAGTGATTCAAGATGATCCGGAACGAGAACGAGTAGGCCTACAACTTTTGTTCTTTAAGTTTTTCAATTTGAGGTCACTAGGATGTGTTAAAATAGTCATCTTTAGGACTGTTGTGTTTTCGGTGGCAATCGGAGGGCGTCGGGCATGCACATATGCATGTGTAGTGCTCCTGACCATAAAAGATGTTTTCCTAAGTTATAAAACATGAATAATAGTAAATATAATGATGCTTAACATTAATAAATAATGTATTAGATGAGTTATAGAAGCATAGTAAGCAAACACAAGAGAGGCAAATCGGGCGTGTGACGAACGAACGTCGAAACGTCGTGCCAAGTGTTAATGTACTTAAAAAGTATTTCAATTCAATTGAAATGAATATTATAAGATATGGAGTGGATTTAATATAAAGCTAATAAGTAGTCCTAGCAAGACTTAAGCACTTGAATGAACTGCGAATATGAAATACAGTGAGATATAAGTTGAAAGGTAACACAATTAAGTTGAACATTGTGTATTTATTAATAGGAAATATTATGAGACATAGAGTAGAGTTTACATTACAATTACTATGTGTTGTTATGTGACTAATATTTGATGTGTATGATTATATAATTGCATAGGGCACGTGAAGTACAGATAGCTGTAAGCTGTTAAACTATTATTGGTAAACAACGATCAAGGCAAGTCTTTCGGTTCCTATTTTCTACGTGGACTTGATGAACTTTTTTAAATTGCATGATATGTTATGCATCTTGAATCATGAAATGTTAAAGTCAATATATGACTGCATTGTTTTGGCTAAGTAATGATGATTGAGTAAGGAACTCAATCTTTATATTTGCTATGTGAATTAAAAGCATGTATGCCATGTTACTTTAATGAGATGTATATCGAGCATGTTATTATGTGTTATGTGATGCATGAAAACTGTTAAACTTTGCTGGGCTGTCGAGCTCACTCTTGCAAATAACCACTTTTGCAGGTCAAGATTTTAAGGTAAAGATATGTGCTAAGTGAGTTATAAAGATCTATATTCACGAAGATTACTTATGTTTTATGAGAAATGTGTTTCATATTTTGAACGTAACATGTTGTAATGTAAGTTGAGCTATCCAATGTACATGGATATTTAGTTATGATGTAAGACTTTGTATAGTCATTTTGTTGTAACAATTCATGATATAAGAGTGAATCAAAGAGATGTAATGTAATGGTTACGATTCAGGGCAAGAAAGAAGGAAATGTATAAAAGTTTTAAATATTTCGTAATTTTATTAAGTTTAATATCGAATAATGATGTATTATTTAGAGGTTGAATGTATGGTTAATGACCGAAGTCGGGATTTAAATTGTATAGATTTTGTGGTCGTTACACTGCCGATGGTAAGGCAACAAATGTAGCTCTTTGGTGTGATAGATTCCTGTGGTTTGTCTGATTACCAATTCAGAATCCCCAAAGACAGTTAACCGTCTGATGCCCATTAATTGAGCAAGTTTTAGCCCCATGATACAGCCTTCATACTCAGCTGTGTTGTTGGTGTTGGCAAACTGCAATTTAACGGCGACGGGATGCTGCTCCCCCGTAACGGATGTTAGCATTGCTCCGGCTCCAGAGCCTTTTATGTTTACAGCTCCATCAAAATATATCTTCCATGATTGGTGTGCATCGTGCTGATGGTGTTGCTGAACTGTCATTACCCCTTCATCGGGGAAATATGTTTCCAAGGGTTTAAAATCCCCTGAAGGTGCGGCGGCCAATTATTCCGTAATTCCTTGACCTTTGATAGACTTTTACGCCACGTAGACGATGTCAAATTGTTGTAGGATCAACTGTCATCTGGACAGTTGGCAATTCAGCATGGGTTTACTGAACACGTACTTGAGAGGATCCACGCGGGATATGAGATGGGTTGTGCGACCATGGAGGTAATGTTGTAACCTCATGGAAGCCCATGCTAAAGCACAACAAATTTTCTCAATCAGAGTGTACTTGTGTTCACTGCTGCTGAATCTTTTGCTGAGGTAGTAGATAGCTCGCACATGGCCTCTATCATCTTTTTGTCCCAGCATGCAGCCCATGGCATTGTCATTGATGGATAGGTACATAAACAGGGGAACATCATCCCTGGGTGGTACCAAAATAGGAGCGCTAACTAGCTGCTCTTTGATTGTAAGGAAGACTTTTGGCACTCATCATTCCATTTCATGGAGGAGTTCTTCCTTAACAACTTGAAGTTAGACTCATAGGTTGCTGTGAGTTGGGAGATGAATCTACTAATGAAGTCGATTCGTTCCAAAAATCTCCGTATTTCCTTCTCTGCCTGAGGAATGGGCATTTCTGTAATGGCCTAGATTTTGGTGGGATCTAGCTCAATCCCCTTGTGGCTGACTAGGAAACCTAGCAACTTGCCTGATTTAATGCCAAAGGCGTACTTGGCTGGATTCAACTTCAAGTTGTACTAACGTGACCTATTAAAGAGTTTTCTGAGTTGGTCTAGGTGGTCTTCCTCCCTTCGGGACTTGACAATGATGTCATCCACATATATCTCTATCTCTTTGTGCATTAAATCATGGAAAAGAGCCATCATGGCTCGTTGGTAGGTAGCTCTGGCATTGATGAGGCCGAATGACAACCGTTTATAGCAAAAGGTTCCCCAAGGAGTTATGAATACAGTTTTCTCATGATCCTCTTCATCAACTATGATTTGATGGTACCCCACAAAGCAATCAGCAAAGGAGTACATGTCGTATTGAGTTTTATTGTCAATGAGTATGTGGATGAATGGCACAGGAAAGCTATCTTTGAGGCAAGCTTTATTCAAATCCCTGTAGTCCACGCAAACTCGCACCTTCCCTCCCAGTTTGGGCATGGGGACTATGTTGGATAGCCATCCAGGGTATGTTGACACCATAATGATGCCTTCTTGAAATTGTTTCACAATTTCTTCTTTAACTTTTAAACTCCACTCAGGTTTTAATTGCCTGAGCTTCTACCTGAATGGCTTGAATCCCTCTTTGATGGGGAGGCGATGAATAACAATGTCAATAGAGTAACCATGTCATTCCTTTGGTTTGGAGTGAGGTTCGTACCAATCTGGATTTTTTTGGGATTTTCTAAGGTTCTGAGGTCAAAAGAGGTGGTTTGATCAAGATTTGGCTTAGGTTTATCTTCGACCCATTCTCTGATCTCCTAAGGTATCTCATAGTCCTCTTGTATTTCCATCAAGTTTGAGTCCAACTTTACATCAAAGTTACAGTCCTTGTGGAGAAAAGGCACCTCATCAGCAAGTATAGGCACATCTAACTTTAAAGTCCTGAAACAAAAATGCTTTCACTTAATATATGAAACTGTTCAATCATACAAAGTGTTAGCATGTAATGACAAAACAACTGCTAATACTGTACAGAAAAAGTAAGCAGTTATTGTTATCTACAGGGCAGAGGGAGTTTCTTCCCTTTTTACCCTCGTCGGCAAATGCAAGGAGTGCTGCTCCAATTGCTAAGGGTGACGTCCTGGTGGACGGCTGTGATGAAGGGGTTGTTATCGTTCTCCTTCTTCCGAATGATGACCACGATATCTGGACAATCATCGTCTGGGGTGATCCTGTTTGTACTGTCCGTGTCGACTATGATGCGTATGTTTGATAAGCGCTTGACAATGTCCTGCTTATGCCTCCAGTCCTTTCCTCCGCCTCCGGATCCGGTATCAGGACTTCTTTTCTTTTGACCGGTATCGGCTAAGGAAAAAACATAGTCATCACATGTATTGGAACCTATATTAAAGTCTGTATAGATTCAGCTTATGTAGGTTGTGGCAATCGCCGCATGGCTGAAGATGAAGGAACCTATTTGTGTGACGACCCAAGAATTTAGAAAATTATTTAAGTCTTAAAATATTGAATAAAGGTTAAATAATAAACCTAGACAGAAAATAAGTGTATGGATTTGACATTTCTAAAAAGAAATTTTTTGATTTAAAAATCTTTGTGCTGAATTATTCATGATTAAGGGTATAAGTGAATATGTTCTGTGTGTGACGCCCCCAAAATTAGGTATACATCACCCATCTTGAGTCGCCAGATACATGGTACAGAATTCAAATACAACTTACTAATACAACTGTCGTGTACAATACGACAAAACATAAACTGCGAGTTTGAATACAAATATTGTCTTCTAGAGAGTATCCATACTCAAAAGGAGTCCTCATTACAATTATTATCACACTATTACATAGAATAGTGAGGACTACTAATGCTATCATCTGCTCCATCACTCCGTTTCTCGACTCGTCCCAGCTATATTCTCATTTCCTGAAGAGAACCGTGAAAGAAAGGGTGAGCTCAACTAGCCCAGTAAGAAATATTATGACTAAGATAATGCAGAATAAATTATCATTAGTCTTCAACAATGTTAAACTGATAAAATACAATAGACATCAAGTTTAACTGCAGCGGATCAAGCAATCCATTAAAAGAGTCAAGTAGAGAATAAAATCTACTATCTTTTATGATTTAAAAGGTTTTTCATGACTTTTATCGCTGGGACTCAGCTTAATAAATAATCCACATCATCGAATCACCCCTGCACTACGGCCAAGGATATTCTTTAGTATCACGACCACGAATTATCCATGCACTACGGCTAAAGATAATCATGTTTTCATCAACGGTCCTGATCATGCCATAAAACAATTCATCTCTGCACTACGGCCAAAGAGAATCCATAGCCATAATCATACCAAAAGCTGTCCATCAATGCACTATGGGCCAATGAGGACTTTTTCACATCATTTGTAATATTACGGTCATGATTACACCGATTAATCCCTGGTCATAATCATACCAAGTCCATCTATGCACTACAGGCCATAGACAACTTTCAACAAAATATAAACATGAGGATGATGACAATGATATAAGAATTCAATAAAACAAGTTCAAGAATTAATTTATCCAGGAATTAACAACGTCCAAATTGTCAATATGATACTACTTTGTAGAGTAAAATTCAAGAATTCTTAGAAGAATATTTTCATGAAAAGATACTAGATGAAGCGCAAATATCAAAGATATTCCACTAATTTCATGGAGTATAGAAGTCAAAGTTTTAACCAACTGAGTATAATAAAGAATGGAATAACAAAAGAAATCACCATGCATGCGATAGACCGCATAGACAGGTTATTCCAACAGAATAATAAATAATGGAACCAGGTCCGGCGTAAAACGCACAGATAGGATATTCCAACAGAATAATAATAAAGACGGAACCAGGTCCGGTGTAAAACACACAGACATGATGTTCCAACAGAATAATAATAAAGACGGAACCAGGTCCGATGTAAAATATACAGACATGATGTTCCAACAGAATAATAGAAGAATGTCACCAAGTATAGGGTAGACCTCGTATACAGGTTATTCCAACAGAATAATAAATAATAGAATAACAGAAGTTCTTTTCATGAATACAAAAGAAATAATACCCCTTACGGGTACAACAAATAATATCCCTTACGGTTTTAAAGAAGAACTGAAATAAAGAAGTGGTTAAGTAGCAGAATACTTTTCTTCTTTCTCTCTATAGTTTCTCTCTATAGTTTCTCTCTCTAGAGTTCAGTGAATTCGTAAGAAAATAATGAAGGAATGAGCTTCTATTTATAGGAAAATAGAATGCATAGTAACTAATACATGAACAGTCCAGATTGATTTACTTTAATCTGACGGTCCATATTTAAAGAAAAATCTTTTAAATAAAATATAATATATTCTATTTATAGAATAACTTTAATAAAGTATTATGTTTTATATAAAAAGATGTTTCTGTTTTATTACGTTAATAATACGAATAAAACAAAACTTCATTATCGCTAAATAATTCATATTATTAATTGACAATAATTGAATCAAACTGAGTGACTAATCACGTAAGCCTCAATAATCAATACCGTATGCTACTATGCAACCACACGTATTACTGTACTTTTACTACCGAGTAATTCAGCAGTATTAACGATAAAACTTCCGCTGTTATTTTCATAAAATATTTTTGTCGTTTTCTCAATCCGACAATAATTTTGTTATGAGGTCCACCAATAATTGTGTCGTCGTACGAATATTCCCCGACAAAAATAATATTCCCCGACCAATCGAATATAATACAACAACTTCCATACTTTGTAAAATTTATAAATACTACCCACAACTATAACATTATCTCAAATTCACACCATAATATTTAAAAAAAATATTTCGAAAAATTAAATCTTTATTCATAAAATCTGGGGTTTCACAATCTCCCCTCCTTATGAAATTTTGCCCTCGAAATTTTCGTACGTACCTGGTATGCCGAACAGATGAGGACACACTTCGTCAGATTCTAACTCTTGAGGTATAACCTTTGAGTGTTGAATACATTCCAGGATTTTAACAGGTACATTTTCATACGTTAAATTATCCGCTATCTCGTCTGGTTCTAAATCAATAATGTGGTTCGGGTCATCCACATATTTACGTAACATCAATACGTGAAAAACGTTATGAACATGCGACATACTTGGCAATAAAATGAGTCTATAGGCCACAGTTCCTACTCGATCAAGGATTTTAAATGGGCCAATTAAATTGAGGGTTGAGATTTCCTCTCTTCGTCGATTCTTGCTTCTAGAATAACGCCCTCTTGAACCTTCTTCTTCACATTCATCAGCTCTGAGTATGTAGCTTAAGCGGCTTTAACTTTATCGATTAAAGTCGATTCTACTCGTATATTCGTTATCTTCACGTGAATTCATATATTCGCACTTGTAAACGCATACGATCTTCTACTCAACGCGTCAGCTACCACGTTCGCTTTTCCACGATGATATTAAATGGTACGATCGTACTCTTTAACAGCTCGAGCCAATGTATTTGGCGCATGATACGTTCGTTTTAAGTAAAGAAATATTTGAGGGTTTAAGAAATGGGTTTTGTACTGGGGTCAATACAAAATTCGATTTCACGCTCTAGGGGTAGGCTAGGAAGTCTTCAAGAATACGTCAAGAAATTTATTAACAATAGAAATATCATTCAAAACTGTGACTCTCATCCCAGACTTGGATAACATGTCACATTGATACTTATCAACTTGTCATTGTCATTTACAACGTCTCCTACGGAAAGTCTGGCTTCGGTGCATTCCACACCAGGAAGTCAACAACAAAAGGAACGGGGATCTTTACTTATGGCTTGATATGACAATGATTGACTTTAGTGGTTTGGTTGCTTGAATTCGCATAATAGGTTGGTTAGGAATATGAAAACTAATAACCTTACGAAAGGTATGATGAGCAGTTAACCAATCGTTTCCAAAAATCACATCAATACAAGTATTTTCAAAGAGATAAGATCGACAGGTAACGTGAAAGTGTTGATTTGAACAAGATTTATAAATAGTGGAGGTAACGAAGGTTTCTCCCAACTGAGTTTAAACAGATATATCAAAGTTTAACTTCTTCGGAGTTAAGTTCAAACATTGAACACAACTAGGTGAAATAAATGAGTGAGTAGAACCGGTATCTAACACGGTATAGACTTCGCAAGAGTTTATGACTAACTTACCCATGATAATTTTATTCAGGTTCCTCGTCACAAAAAAGAATGCTCTCTCTTAAACTACCGACTTTGGCTTGTCTGGGACATCCTTTGGCATCACTATCCCAGCTGGACTTGACTTCACCATATGACAAAATCGAGCTAGGTGACCTTCTCTTTCGCAATTAAAACACGCTTTGGATTGCTGCGTACAGTTTAGACAGATGTGTCCCTCCTGTCCGCATTTGAAACATACGACCGGTGGTCGTTCTTCTTCCTTTGAAATGGGTGCCGGTACCGACGTCTTCACGTTATTGTTGAACCTTCTATTCTTGAAATGTCCATTCTTATTGTTTTGGCCATGATTACCACCGAAGTGGTTACCATTTCTGGCATGTTGATTCCCTCCATGCTTATTGTCACCGCTTTGATGACGGTTATCACCGGTATTATTATTTTGCCGGCTGCACTCTTTTGGTAGCGTTGACTCGTTATCGTGCTCTACTAACTGAGCCCTATTTACAACATCTGAATACAAACACAGTTTATGAGAAATAAGATATTGACGTATCTCCGGTTTCAAACCTCTTAAAAATATCCGCGTCATTCTTTCTTCATTATCAACCAAGTGGGACGAAAATCGGGACAACTCAACAAACTTGGCTTCGTACTGCGACACGGTCATGTTGTTTTGCTCCAACTTGATAAATTCCACCTCCTTCATGTGACGAATGCTTTCGGGAAAGTACTTGTCGTTGAACAGCTCCTGGAATTTCTCCCAAGACATCTTGAGTGCGTCAGGCTGGGTACGTTTTATAGATTCTCACCAGTAATCTGCCTCTTCGCGCAACATAAAGGTGGCAAAGGGAACCTTTTGCTCCTCTGAACATCCCAAGACATCAAATATCTTGGTGATCTGCTTTAACCACGTCTCCGCCTTAAGTGGTTCTGGCTTTCCCAAAAACTCTGGTGGTCCCAGCTCCTTGAACTGCTTAGCGGTGACCAACCGTGGGTTGCCATTATTTTTACCTGCATTATGAATAGAAGCTGCCTTCACCTGATGTTGCATGAATTCTAAAAAACTCCTAAACGCACCGTCGTTCGTCAATTGATCAGTGTTGTTGTTTACAGGAGGATTATCGCCATCCTGTTGCACATTGTCCTGATTATTGATCTGTGGAAACTCAACGGTCTCCTGTGCTCCATTGCTTATCTCAATATTTTCAGATGCCATTATCAAATACTGCAACAAAATAAGGATTAATTAACATATCACATATCATTCCTATACTCTGACCGGCCAATTAAATAACAAATAAATTTAGGTAGGTCATACTAGCGAAGGAATTCCCCGTCTCTCCCCTCCTAGTTCTAGTCTCACATCTTAGCCAGGGATCATATCCCTAAGCTCTGATACCAACTGTGACGCCCCCAAAATTAGGTATACATCACCCATCTTGAGTCGCCAGATACATGGTACAGAATTCAAATATAACTTACTAATACAACTGTCGTGTACAATACGACAAAACATAAAATGTGAGTTTGAATACAAATTTTGTCTTCTAGAGAGTATCCATACTCAAAAAGAGTTCTTATTACAATTATTATCACACTATTACATAGAATAGTGAGGACTACTAATGTTATCATCTGCTCCATCACTCCGTTTCCCGACTCGTCCCAGCTATATTCTCATTTCCTGAAGAGAACCGTGAAAGAAAGGGTGAGCTCAACTAGTCCAGTAAGAAATATTATGACTAAGATAATGCAGAATAAATTATCATTAGTCTTCAATAATGTTAAACTGATAAAATACAATAGACATCAAGTTTAACTGCAGCAGATCAAGCAATCCATTAAAAGAGTCAAGTAGAGAATAAAATCTACTATCTTTTATGATTTAAAAGGTTTTTCATGACTTTTATCGCTGGGACTCAGCTTAATAAATAATCCACATCATCGAATCACCCCTGCACTACGGCCAAGGATATTCTTTAGTATCACGACCACGAATTATCCATGCACTACGGCTAAAGATAATCATGTTTTCATCAACGGTCCTGATCATGCCATAAAACAATTCATCTCTGCACTACGGCCAAAGAGAATCCATAGCTATAATCATACCAAAAACTGTCCATCAATGCACTACGGGCCAATGAGGACTTTTTCCACATCATTTGTAATATTACACCGATTAATCCCTGGTCATAATCATACCAAGTCCATCTATGCAATACAGGCCATAGATGACTTTCAACAAAATATAAACATGAGGATGATGACAATGATATAAGAATTCAATAAAACAAGTTCAAGAATTAATTTATCCAGGAATTAACAACGTCCAAATTGTCAATATGATATTGCTTTGTAGAGTAAAATTCAAGAATTCTTAGAAGAATATTTCCATGAAAAGATACTAGATGAAGCGCAAATATCAAAGATATTCCACTAATTTTATGGAGTATAGAAGTCAAAATTTTAACCAACTGAGTATAATAAATAATGGAATAACAAAAGAAATCACCATGCATGCGATAGACCGTACAGACAGGTTATTCCAACAGAATAATAAATAATGGAACCAGGTCCGGCGTAAAACGCACAGACAGGATATTCTAACAGAATAATAATAAAGACGGAACCAGGTCCGGTGTAAAATACACAGACAGGATGTTCCAACAGAATAATAAAAGAATTTCACCATGTATAGGGTAGACCGCGTATACAGGTTATTCCAACAGAATAATAAATAATGGAATAACAGAAGTTCTCTTCATGAATACAAAAGAAATAATACCCATTACGGGTACAACAAATAATATCCCTTACCGTTTTAAAGAAGAACTGAAATAAAGAAATAGTTAAGTAGCAGAATACTTTTCTTCTTTCTCTCTATAGTTTCTCTCTCTAGAGTTTAGTGAATTCGTAAGAAAATAATGAAGGAATGAGCTTCTATTTATACGAAAATAGAATGCATAGTAACTAATCTATGAACGGTTCAGATTGATTTACTTTAATCTAACGGTCCAAATTTAAAGAAAAATCTATTAAATAAAATATAATATATTCTATTTATAAAATAACTTTAATAAAGTATTCTATTTTATATAAAAAGATGTTTCTGTTTTATTACGTTAATAATACGAATAAAACAAAACTTCATTATCGCTAAATAATTCATATTATTAATTGACAATAATTGAATCAAACTGAGTGACTAATCACGTAAGCCTCAATAATCAATACCGTATGCTACTATGCAACCACACGTATTACTGTACTTTTACTACCGAGTAGTTCAACAGTATTAACGGTAAAACTTCCGTCATTATTTTCATAAAATATTTTTGTCGTTTTCTCAATCCGACAATAATTCCGTTGTGGGGTCCATCAATAATTGTGTCGTCGTACGAATATTCCCCGACAAAAATAATATTCTCCGACCAATCGAATATAATACAACGACTTGCATACTTTGTAAAATTTAGAAATACTACCCACAACTATAACATTATCTCAAATTCATAGCATAATATTTAAAAAAATTATTTCGAAAAATTAAATCTTTATTCATAAAATCTGGGGTTTCACACTGTGTATATGGTATTATATGTGTATAATATGTGGTTCTGGGCCATGGGTTGACCAGATAACTATATCAGTGTCAAACCCCTATGTATATATTTAGAACATTAACGTTCAGTTAGAAAACCCTAACATCTGATAAGAAACCCTAAAAACCGGTTCTGGAAATTCTAATTTTAGTTCCGGAAATTTGAAACCCTAATTCGGATATTAAAAGCTTAATTTGGGAATTTAAATGCTATGTATAAGGTTTATGTATTTTAATTACAAACCTAATTAGGGATAACCCTACTGAGTAATTAGATTTTAAATAATTTAGAAACCCTAATTCTTGGGTTATAAACCCTAATGCATGATCATAAAACCTAATGGTTAAATTAGTAATTTTAATTAGAAAATATTAAATCCTAATTAGCAAGCTTGATTTATGATTAGTAAATTTTAATATAATTAGAGAAATATTTTAGGGTTAAACCCAAAACCATAAGGGTCAAACCCTAAACTCTAAGGGTTTGGACCGTTTACATAAATGCCATTAAATTTAATAGTATAATGACCATTTTGCCCTTTTTGCATTTTTGTAAGTTAGCTTATAAAATTTTGCCATATCTTTAGGTTAATGACTAACCCTAGCCTAGCCTAGCATGTGCCTTAAAAATCCAAAGATCAGCCCTCATTACCAGCCATTTTCATTTACATCCAATTTTTATAAATAATTTAAGAGAGAGAAAGTCATTATTTAGCTTCAATTGGCCACAAACAATCAACCATGCCATCCTCTCTCTAGACCCACGAAATTCTTTACTGATTCAGTTCTTAGATTGATCTCTAGCAAGTCAAGAATAGGATCATGGATCAGAAATCAAGATCAAGACTCCAAAATGTATAAATCCCTAAATCTAGAAAATTTATGATTTGATGCTAGAGGTTGTTGTTTGTTGGTCAAAGTAGTGTATTAAGGTGTCTTTGAATGATCTGGGTTGTTGGATCATGGATCCATAACACTTAGATGCACGAAATTAGCATTTTAAGAAATCTGGAAAAATAATGGAAAGTGGCCAGACAGTCTAATGTCAGGTACTCTAGATCTTTATGTGTTTGATGTTTTGTGTGTTTTAAGTTTTGGATCGGTAGCTTGTCATGTTATCTTTAATCTAGAAGTGAAATCATAGTTGTTTAATGTATAGATCGTAAGTTATAAACGGTCAAAACCCGTTGATCGACGTTGACCGGGTGGAAGCTGGGTAACCCAGAAAGTAGTTTGCAGAGTCTGACAAGATTTTCTAAGCTATATATATGCCAGGTGTTATGATTTCTGTTGATGTTGTTGTACCTATCTTGTAGTATGTTATATGTACTCTCAATCCATGCCTGTAGATTCCATAAACAACAAATAGATTGGTTGTAAGGGTTGGTCAAAGTAGGCCATCTGACCACGAGAACACTTTTCTGGAATTTCCAGCAAGTGCATGAACATAGTTTCTGACCATGTTTGACCGGATTGGTTATGGTTCTGTTATTGTGTTTGGGCTGATCGGTTGTTAGATAAATGTTCTATGATATGTGGACTATAGATGTGAATCATAATAACACTTAATACCTGAACAGAACACCTGATATGGTGAGCTTGAAGGTGGCACTAAGACAATGCTCGGGTTTCTTGGTTACCCAGAAAACCCAGGAACTACCTGTCAGAAACTTTGAGAGCCCATATCTCTTTGATGTTTTGTTATTTAACCGAGTTGATGACTTATACTGGTAGTACTACATACCTACTACATGATCAATGCTCAAGGAAGCCCAGAAACGTTATAACCAATAAATTAGAGCCAGTCAAACCAAGCCCCTCGATTCCTGACAAGGTTTTTTGGGCAAGCTCAAGAACACCCAAGAACACCTATACCGACGGTTTTGTCGCTATAGGGCCCTTTTAGCGATAGTTTATTTAGAAAATTAATTATTTTAATTAATAAATAGATAAAAATGGGTTTTAATTATTAAAAATACATAATAAATTATGAGAAATTATTTTAAAGTCCAAAAATTAGTTTTTAATTATTTTGAGTATTTTTCATAAATATTTAATATTTTTGTAATATAAAAAGGTATTTATTTATTTAATTATAATATTAAATAAATTATTTAAAAATGATTTTTATACTTTAAAAATCATGAACAATTATATTATGGTATAAGAAAATATTTTAAGTTATTTTTAATAACTTTTGATATTTTGTGATGAAATTCATTAATAAATTAATATTAATGATAATTAGTTTATTTAATAAATATATTAAATAAATTTTGGAAAAATGGTATTACTGATTTAAAAATCATATAAAATGGTTTAAGTGTTATAAAAATATTTTAAGTTATAAAATATAACTTTTGATATTTTGTCATGAAAATATTAATATTTTAATATTAAAAGCATTTATCGATTATTTTTAAGGTATTAAAAATACTTTAATATATTATAATATTGTGTTATGATTTCCATTAATATTTAGTATTAAATAAATATTAATGATAAATGAATATTGTGGTATTTGTATTAGATAAATACAATATAAGTGATTGAAAATTTTGATAAATGATATTAATTATCTGAAAATTATTTCGAGCTTATGAAAATTATTTAGACTGATAATATGATTTTCTAAGATAATTGTTAACTGTTAAGGCAGAGTTTAATTGAGCTTAAACTCGAGTAAAGGTCCGACTAGACCGTCGGGATGTCAGAATTGTGTCGGGTTCAAGTCAGACTGAAATAGTTTGACCTAATACCGAGTTTTATGTGTGTTATAGGCTGATAGGGTTATGTACTATGTGTTTAGGTTATTCTAAGTATATATATAATAGTATTATATTGTGATGATATTATTCTAATTTATATTTCGATATTATTTATATATTAGGTCTTCAGATAAAGCGTTATAAATTACGTACCAGTAATCAACCGGGCATGCAAGTTTTTCTTAACTCTACTAAGAGTTGTTTCTTTCAGATATGCTTATGGATAATCATTGCTGATTGCCATTGTAGAATTGTACTCTGTACATCTTGCATGTATAAGTCAGGTATGAAATGCTGATCACCTTCATTACCAGTTGGTCTATATATATTTGTTCATGTTTAATACTTGTTCAGTCAAAAGTTTGTTCCTGCTAGTTCACAATTATATTGTTGAATTATAGCCAGCTTATTTTTCAGATTCTTTCAATCATGATATGTCGTTAAATTATTGAACTTAAACTTGTTGGGCAACTTTCATGCTCACCCTTGCTATATCATGATTAACATTACAGATTAAGAAGCATAAGTCGGATACAGGAAAGGATAAAGCCAAGTTCAGCTTGGGAAAAGTTTTATTTGATGTACCGCTTAATTGTAATAATATGGTATGATAATAACATTACAGGTTAGATAGGTTATGAATTGTGTATGTGAAGGTTACTCGACCTTGGAATTAGTGTGTAAATATGTTGTATAAACAATTTATGTTTATATCTTTCGTAATAGTGATAGATTGATTGTAGCGGATCCGCGGTGATTTGGGACCCTGTTTCGGGGCTTTCACAGTTGGTATCAGAGCTGTTGGTTATAAATCTTAGGTAGGGTTACCTGAGACTAATAACCGTAGTGATTAGGATATGTACTAACTCAAATAGAGTTAGTGTGTCAGTAAGATTCAAAGACGGATCTCGGCGAGTTATAAGTTACAGAGTTCCCTAACTCTGATAATAAAGTTAAACAGTAGTGGTGAATAGATAGAGTCTAAAAGACTAATAGTACAGTGAAAGGAGATCGTAAAATAAAATGATCATAATACAGAATTGAATCATAATACATACGATGAGATCACCCCGTGATCTGATAAGGTGATAGCATGAAGAAGAATCGAGTGAATGATTGACAAGTTTACTGCAAGAATGTTCTGTGACAGTTGTACTATGAATTGGTACAGATTCAGGAAAGGATTATGAATACAGATTGACTGAAATTCGTATTGAGAATGTAGTTAGTATTAGGTGGGTATTCAATTGAGAACTCATTACAGCAGCTAGGTCGTATGATTCTTCGTATGGGAGTTGAATTGTACTTGGTGTAAAAACTACTTAGTTTCTGGCACTGATAATCATTGAAATGTCTGTGTCGCGCTATTTTCTATATGCGTGTTGAGAAGGTTATTCTTTTCTCATGTGTACAACAGATAGATATGTATAGGTAGAGAATATAAGGCTAAGTACGAGTTCTTAAAACTCATACTTATGGTACGTTCGTGACTCATAATTATATGAAATGTTTATGAACCCCTCAGCGAATGGACGCCAAAGGTCTGTCTAGGACAAGTTCTTAAACTCATATGATTGTGGTAAGTTCCTGAACTCGTAAGTGTGGTAAGTTTGATGAACTGGGTAGTTTTGTGTGAATAGAGTATTAAGGATAATATGAATAGATAAACTATTTAAGCAAATGATTATTAGTGGAGACATAGGTTTTCCAAAACTCCTAGCTATGCTAGACTTCGAAATTTTGACATCAAGCTAAATACGTACTATGTGTTTTTTTAAATGTAGACTCGTAATCATTTTTGAAACGGTTTAAAGTATAGTCTATGCTACTTGTTTCAGCTAGACGAAGATGATTTGAAATATCAAAATTTATTTTATTCATCACTCATGTACCATGTAACCTGGTGCAGAGATGATAAAAAAGGTGATAGAATTATAAATACGGGAATACTTAGTGTGAATTCGATCTAAAAATCATTATTCCACTATTGTATGATGTGTTATGACAACGTCATATAATGACGGCATCCTCAAACGGACTGTTAATACAATACGGCATCATGACGTCATCTCAAAAATATTTTCCAAAATTATAATTTGCCAACTGGGTTTGGCTACACCTAAATAATTCGATTGAATTGAATTATTGATATGAGTCTATGCTATTCTATTCAGTTAGACTAATGTTATGAAAACTCTAATTGCTCATTGAAAGAAATTTTCCGAACCAAATTATTTTGGTGCGGAATCCAATAAGATTGAGGTAGAATTTTGTGCCTATAGCAGAGACGAGAAACAGATTTGACCAGCAGTACTTAATAATTACAGGGCATATCGGGCAAATTACCCACTATGTCCGTAAGTTAAGACGGTTAGCGGATGAATTTCCATATAAACTTTGCGAAAATGACAAACAATAGTCTATAAAACCCTCAGCAAAATTTGAAAATTTTTACTCTTGTAAGAAAGGTATTGGGTAGCATGTAATGATGAGAATGAACGGTGTATGGAGTGTGGTGTATGATGTAAGGTAAATTTTGGGGACGGAATTTTTAGAAGAATGGGTGAATGTGACGACCCAAGAATTTAGAAAATTATTTAAGTCTTAAAATATTGAATAAAGGTTAAATAATAAACCTAGACGGAAAATAAGTGTATGGATTTGACATTTTTGAAAGAAAAAAAATTGGATTTAAAAATCTTTGCGGTGAATTATTCAAGATTAAGGGTATAAGTAAATATGTTCTGTGTATAAGATATTATATGTGTATAGTATGTGGTTCATGGTCATGGGTTGACCAGATAACTATATTAGTGTCCAACCCTTATGTATATATTTAGAACATTAACGTTCAGTTAGAAAACCCTAACGTCTGATAAGAAACCCTATAAACCAGTTCTAAAAACCCTAATTTCAGTTTCGAGAATTTGAAATCCTAATTTGGATATTAAAATCTTAATTTGGGAATTTAAATGCTATGTATAAGGTTTATGTATTTTAATTACAAACCTAATTAGGGATAACCCAAATGAGTAATTAGATTTT
Source organism: Panax notoginseng (assembly GCA_016801055.1). Classification (NCBI taxonomy): domain Eukaryota; kingdom Viridiplantae; phylum Streptophyta; class Magnoliopsida; order Apiales; family Araliaceae; genus Panax; species Panax notoginseng. The sequence goes on along the minus strand of CM029015.1, from coordinate 79,772,118 downwards.
TAATAATTTAGAAACCCCAATTCTTGGGTTATAAACCCTAATGCATGATCATGAAACCTAATTGTTAAATTAGTAATTTTAATTAGGAAATATTAAATCCTATTTAGCAAGCTTGATTTATGATTAGTAAATTTTAATATAATTAGAGAATCCTAATTATAATTTTAAAATATTAATTTTCTATTTCGAAAATCGAAATTTGAAAATCCTAGAAATTATATTTCAAATAGGGTCAAACCTTAAACCCTAAGGGTCAAATCCTAAACCCTAAGGATTTGGACCATTTACATAAATGCCATTAAATTTAATAGTCTAATGACCATTTTGCCCTTTTTGTATTTTTGTAAGTTAGCTTACAAAATCTTGCCATATCTTTAGGTTGATGACTAACCCTAGCCTAGCCTAGCACGTGCCTTAAAAATCCAAAGATCAGCCCTCATTACCAGCCATTTTCATTTACATCCAATTATAAATAATTTAAGAGAGAAAAAGTCATTATTTAGCTTCAATTGGCCATAAACAATCAACCATGCCATCCTCTCTCTAGACCCACGAAATTCTTTACTGATTCAGTTCTTAGATTGATCTATAGCAAGTCAAGAACAGGATCATGGATCAGAAATCAAGATCAAGGCTCCAAAATGTATAAAACCCTAAATCTAGAAATTTTATGATTTGATGCTAGAGGTTATTGTTTGTTGGTCAAAGTAGTGTATTAAGGTGTCTTTGAATGATCTGGGTTGTTGGATCATGGATCCATAACACTTAGATGCACAAAATAAGCATTTTAAGAAATCTGGAAAAATAATGGAAAGTGGCCTGACAGTCTAATGTCAGGTCCTCTAGATCTTTATGTGTTTGATGTTTTGTGTGTTTTAAGTTTTGGATTGGTAGCTTGTCATATTGTCTTTAATATAGAAGTGAAATCACAGTTGTTTAATGTCTAGATCGTAAGTTATAAACGGTCAAAACCCGTTGACTGACGTTGACCGGGTGGAATCTGGGTAACCCAGAAAGTAGTTTGCAGAGTCTGACAAGATTTTCTAAGCTATATATATGTCAGGTGTTATGATTTCTGTTGATGTTGTTGTACCTATCTTGTAGTATGTTACATGTACTCTCGATCCATGCCTGTAGATTCCATAAACAACAAATAGATTGGTTGTAAGGGTTGGTCAAAGTAGGCCATCTGACCACGAGAACACTTTTCTGGAATTTCCAGAAAGTGCATGAACATAGTTTCTGACCATGTTTGACCTGATTGATTATGGTTCTGTTATTGTGTTTGGGTTGATCGGTTGTTAGATAAATGTTCTATAACATGTGGACTATAGATGTGAACCATAATAACACTTAATACCTGAACAAAACACCTGATATGGTGAGCTTGAAGGTGGCACTAAAACACTGCCTGGGTTTCTGGGTTACCCAGAAAACTCAGGAACTACCTGTCAGAAACTTTGAGAGCCCAGATCTCTTTGATGTTTTGTTATTTAACCGAGTTGATGACTTATACTGGTAGCACTACATACCTACTACATGATTGATGCTCAAGGAAGCCCAGAAACGTTATAACCAAGAAATTAGAGCCAGTCAAACCAAGCCCCTCGATTTCTGACATGGTTTTTTGGGCAAGCTCAAGAACACCCAAGAACACCTATAGCGACGGTTCTGTCGCTATAGGGCCCTTTTAGCGACAATTTTTTTAGAAAATTAATTATTTTAATTAATAAATAGATAAAATGGTTTTTAATTTTTAAAAATACATAATAAATTATTAGAAATTATTTTAAAGTCCGAAAATTAGTTTTAAATTATTTGGAGTATATTTCATAAATATTTAATATTTTTAAAATATAAAAAGGTATTTATTTATTTAATTATAATATTAAATAAGTTATTTAAAAATAATTTTTATACTTTAAAAATCATGAAAAATTATATTATGGTATAAGAAAATAGTTTAAGTTATTTTTAATAACTTTTGATATTTTGTGATGAAATTCATTAATAAATTAATATTAATGGTAATTAGTTTATTTAATAAATATATTTATTAAATTATGGAAAAATAAAATTAATAATTTAAAAATCATATAAAAATGATTTAAGTGTTATAAAAATATTTTAAGTTATAAAATATAACTTTTGATATTTTGTCATGAAAATATTAATATTTTAATATTAAAAGTAATTATCAAATAATGGATTTAAGTGTTTAAAAATCATATAAATATAAATATGATTTTAAGGTATTAAAAATACTTTAATATATTATAATTATATTATAATATTGTGTTATGATTTCCATTAATATTTAGTATTAAATAAATATTAATGATAAATGAATATTGTAGTATTTGTATTAGATAAATACAATATAAGTGATTGAAAATTTTGATAAATGATATTAATTATTTGAAAATTATTTCGAGCTTATGAAAATTATTTAGACTGATAATATGATCTTCTAAGATAATTGTTAACAGTTAAGGCAGGGTTTAATTGAGCTTAAACTCGAGTAATGGTCCGACTAGACCGTCGGGATGTCAGAATTGTGTCGGGCTCAAGTCAGACTGAAATAGTTTGACCTGATACCGAGTTTTATGTGTGTTATAGGCTGATAGGGTTATGTGCTATGTGTTTAGGTTATTCTAAGTATATATATATATATATATATATATATATATATATATATATATATATAATAGTATTATATTGTGATGATATTATTCTAATTTATATTTCAATATTATTTATATATTAGGTCTTTAGATAAAGCGTTATAAATTACGTAGCAGTAATCAACCGGGCAGGCAAGTTTTACTTAACTCTACTAAGAGTTATTTCGTTCAGATATGCTTATGGATAATCATTGCTGATTGTCATTGTTGAATTATACTCTATACATATTGCATGTATAAGTCAGGTATGAAAGGCTGATCACCTTCATTACCAGTTGGTCTATATATATTTGTTCATGTTTAATACTTATTCAGTCAAAAGTTTGTTCCTGCTAGTTCACAATTATATAGTTGAATTATAATTAGCTTATTATTCAGATTCTTTCATTCATGATATGTCGTTAAATTATTGAACTTAAACTTGCTGGGCAACTTTCATGCTCACCCTTGCTATATCATGATTAACATTGCAGATTAAGAAGCATACGTCGGATACAAGAAAGGATAAAGCCAAGTTCAGCTTGGGAAAAGTTTTATTTGATTTATCGCTTAATTATAATAGTATAGTATGATAATAACATTATATGTTAAATAGGTTATGAATTGTGTATGTGAAGGTTACTTAACCTTGGGATTAGTGTGTAAATATGTTGTATAAATAATTTATGTTTATATCTTCCGTAATAGTGATAGATTGATTATACCGGATCTGCGGTGATTTAGGACTCGGGTCGGGGCTTTCACAATTTATGTTTGTGAGGATTCCTGTGACTGGAGTTAGCAGGATAGCCTAGTCCGGTTGTCCCTATTTGACTGAGAACTTGAATTGGGCGCTTAATGCCCTGATGGTCTTTGCCCAACCCTTGTCTAGGTTAATAACCCAAAATATTATTTCTTGACTTACCGACATTACCTCGGCAGAAATTCTGGGTATAAGAGGTGGCGCCCCAATAGGGTGGTAGTGAGTGTTGCTCACCTCCAGGGCATGGAAGCTGACAGGCTCAACTTTCGAATTAAAACTGATGAGTGGGATGTCACCTTGTTCAGGACATTCTAGCTCAATGTTAACAGTGACTAGGCTGTTATTAATGATGTATTTAAGCTGCTGATGAAGGGTGAACGTGACGACTCCAGCCATATGAATCCACGGTCTACCCAAGAGCAGGTTGTATCCTATAGCTATTTTGAGCACATGAAAGGATACGCAGAATGTATGTGGACCAATCTCCACAGGTAGTTCAATCTCCCCGACGACACTTCGTTTGGATCCATCGAAAGCTTTGATAATTGTATGGATTTTTCTAATTCTGTTGAGATTGATATTCATCTTCTCCAAGGTGGTATAAGGGTAAATATTCAAGGAGGACCTTCCATCTATTAATACTTCTACGACCATGTATTCGGAGGACATAACTGCTATGTACAACGGCCTGTAATGACCAGTCCCTTCGGGAGATATATCATCATCAGTGAAAGATATCACATTGTTGTTAAAAATGTGATCAACCAGGTGATGGAAATTTTTGACATCCACTGATTTAGGCAAATGGGCTTCTTCCAAAACCCTCAGTAAAACCTTCATATGATCCTCAAAAGAGAAAACCAAGTCCAGTATGGAAATTTGTTGTGGAGCTTCTTTCAAGCTTAAAACCACCTTGGCTTCATTATGTCCCATAGTATGGAGGAATTCTTCAATCTTCTCCGTGGGAACATTACCCTTTGATTTGATGGCGGGTTTCATCACGCGTTGGGAAAGACATAGTGGATTCTCTTTCGACACTGCAACAGTTATGTGAGATGTGGATCATTCAATCTCTCCATAATTCCATGGAACTTTTTGTAGGCTGACAATAGGATATTATGGTCTGAATGTTAAGATGATTAGCTCTGGCGTAGCCCCTTTCAAAGGATTCTCAATACCCTTGAGCTGAACAGATTGAATTGTATATGAAGGGGTAGCTGAGTCTATCTCAGAAGATATAGCTGCTACGACTTCCTTCCACTTTGTAGGAAATGCGTCCCCACTCTCCAGTAATACAGCGTCATTGTCTACCATTTGTAGGACACCGTTGTCAATTAAATTCTGAATAAGGTGGCAGAGTGCCAAGCATTCTTCAGTGATGTGACTGCGAGAGTGGGAGTGGTATTGGCACACTCCATTGAAATCAAATCATCTTGAACACGGGCTGATTGGAGGTAGCAGAGTTATGATTCTTCCTTCATTGATCAACATCTGTAATATCTCTTCCATCGGTTGGCCTAAATAGGTAAACTCCCTTTTGTTGGCTAAGTCCCGACGGGCTTTGGCATTTTCTCTTTTTACAATTTTATCCTCTAGTGTTTCATTTTTTGGAGTACGCGGTGGAGTGTTGGTAATAAGAGGAAGGAGGCTAGCATGCTCATGGCTGAATAATTGACGTGCGACTTGGTGCTGATGGACCACCAGTTCTGCCAATTGGTTAAGTTACTCACGCAGAGCCTTCATTTTCTGTTCCATCATAAATTGGAACTGTGCATAATCCCATTTGTCAGCACTATCCTTGCTGGTTTGGGAAGATCCACCAATGGAGTGGGAAGTCTGTCCACTACTCCAATTAATCATGTTAACCTCATCTTCTTTGTGTTGAGGAAGAGGGTTGTCTTGCACATGGGGTTGGTCGGGTTTAGTCACCACGATCTCAACATTGTCAATTAAATCTTGGATCTTGTGTTTCAAGGCCCAGCAATCCTGAGTCGCATGGCCTGGAGCTCCAGCATGATAAGCACATTTCTGACTAGCATTGAAACCCTTCCCACTCGGGTTGGCTGGTGGAAGGAGATGGATAATTTTCTTCTGAGTTGTCAGAAGATTGAGAATGTTCTCGATCGACTCCCCTAAGGGTATGAATACTCGAGTGTGTCTGACTTCTCCACCTTTTGGCAATGGAGAATTTGAAGACTGAGCTGGAAAAAGGGAGTAGTTTCTCCTCTGAAAAGGCAGGCTTTGATTGCCTTTTTGTCCTTGTAGTATCAAGGAAACATCCTCCTCTTTCTTCTTATGGACCCTCCGGGGGTTGTTTCCATAACTTCCAGACTGGATGTGTTTAGCTACAGCTTTAAGAGTGGCAAGGTCTTGAATCTTTCCTGACTTCAATCCCATCTCGGCCATTTCTCCATGTTTGATCATTTCGGAGAATGGTTTGCCAATGCCAGCTAAAACTCTCTCATAGAAGGGAGCATCTTGAATGTCTATGAAGGTCATCACCATCTCAAACTCAGTCATAGAGGGAATAACTTGAGCAGCTAGACACCTCCATCTTTGGGCATACTCTCTAAAAGACTCACTAGCTTATTTCTTGACCTTGGTAATTTGGTACCGATCAGGAGCCATTTGAGTTTGGAAACTGTACTGACTATGGAATGCATGAGCTACCTCCTCCCAACTATGAATTTTTGAATTGTCCAATCTGGTATACCATGATCTAGCTTCACCAGCCAGACTCTTTTGAAACAGCTATATTCTGAGCTTTTCGTCCTCGGCATAAGATCCGAGTTCCCCAATAAAGACTTTCAAATGTGTGTAAGGATCTCCCAACCCGTCATACTTTTCAAAGTCTGGAGTTTTGAATTTCTCTAGATAATGTACACCAGGGAATATACAAAAGTCTGCATATGAAACACTCCCATGTGTTCCAATTCCTTTGATAAACCAAATGGTTTCTTCCATTTTTAAGACCTTTTTCCTGATATAACCAATGTCTGGATCTTCTTTGAGATGGGTGATTTTAGGAGTTTTGCTGGTTTTGTCCAACTGCGATTCCGGTACAGGAATTTCTTTATCTAGTCCCTAAGTTCCTCCATATGCAGAGGATTCTGTAGGTATAGGTATTCGTGGACCCCGAGTGGACTTGTGTAGTTCTTTAAGCTGAACAGCTAACTCTATAATTTAGTTACTTTGTCTTTCTAACTCCTCACGAGAGACAGGAGTAGGACTAGACTGGCCAGATGAAGCCATACTTGGATGTAGGCTCGTTGCCTTTTTAGATTTTGAACGGGTTACTGGACCAATTATATCCCTACAAAAAGACTTATGTAGTTTAGTCTTAGTGAATGTAGAAATATTACATAAAGTGTCCGTTTAGGAGTATTGTCCTGCGAAACGGATGTCAGTTTGACAAGATAGTATGTTAGGTTTTGATATAAAGGGAATGCATGTACACATTTTCCTTATATTTTCCATTACATTGGGATTGACATAGAAATGAAATTATAAGTAATTGAAATGTGAAAGTATGAAGAGACTTTCCTCCGTATTTAGTTTATCAGAGGCTGACCTATCTTAGGTTACTCTCGCAGTTTTTTGGCATAAAGGTTCCCAAATCATCGCAATTCACAATTTACTTGACTGGAAGTTAATCCGGCCTTTCAACTAAAGAAAATTTGGGTGGTGCCTTTCCTGAGCCTCGTTGGAATTAGTCTTCCTACGAGTCCAGTAATCAAACACCGACAGGATAGCCTCCTGGTGGAGGAAACACCCAACATACATTCACATACAATGTGTTTCACCATATGGAAATGATGACATGTGCAAAGCACTAATATCATAAGCAGATATGGTGCGAAGCACTAAGTGTAATAAGTAAATGCATTCATACACATTCATTCAACGTAAATCCAACATCCACACACAAGCAGATAATGGTATTGAAAAGTTTGTAATAGCGGTTTAAGCCCTCTTACTGGATGTCCCCAGCAGAGTCGCCACCTGTCGACGTCGAGATTTTTATTTGTCCCTTTTCTGTTCTTGTCTTTTGGTGTTCTCATGTTAGGTGAGATTTGATTGAAAAAATAAGTTGTGAAAAGGTCTGACATGTATATGTCGACGATTGGACTGTAAGAGTCACCAGTTGGTATTTTTAAATGGTTTCACCAACTCAACTGAGAAAAGGTTTGTACATTGACCTAGTGATACGACACTATTTAACTGGTCTATGAAATCGAGATTCGTTAGGGTCCGGGAGCTTGATTATGCAGAGAGAAGGTGTTAGGCACCCCCCCGACATCTATGTTAACACGGTGACCGCCACTTTTCAATTTAAACCATTATCTGAATGTGTGTGTGTGTGTAGATCAATGTGCAATTATATGGAAGTAGTGTTATGCCTCGTTTGCACCTATATACAAAGGGTTTGAATTTTGTATAAAAGTTTAGTTTTAACAAGATATAGCAGTGAGATTTTGTAAAAGAGGTTTTTCAAACCCTTGTGCTCAATAGTAATTGAGGCCTTTGATACTTCAATTTTATTATGTGTTCGGCTTGATTGTTTTCATTTTCGAGATGCGAAGAATCTTCGAGAAAATAAGATAACAAACAGTGCCTAATTCCTTGTGGGCATGAGAACCATCTAAGGAATTCAAGCACCGTGAATAATTTACAAGCCGTGTACAGCTGAAAATATCCATCACGGGAACCGAATCTAGATTCAGTATACTGAATTTGTGATCACATGATTCCTAGGCTCACATGATGTAGCAATTTATATGAAAGCTGTAAACAGTTATATATATAAGCTGTAAATATATATATATATATATATATATATATATATATATATATATATATATATATATAGACGATCAACCGCCTCGAAGTAAACTTCAGACGGGACGAAATGTAAATGAAAGCAATAAATGGCCACGAAATGAACTCCAAGCGATATATATATATATATATATATATATATATATATATATATATATATATAAGCGGTAAACTCACCGGATGCAAATTCAGGCTCAATCAAACAGAGTTTCATGATAACAATATTTATATATATAGAGAGAGTCCGGATCTGAAGCTCACTCCTTATCAAACTCACCCGAGCTCACCCCCCTTTAGCGACGGTTCAGTCATACAACCGTTGTCTATACTTTTAGCGACGGATAACATATAGCGTCGTTAAAAGTATAGATGACGGTTGTATGACCGAATCATCGTCGGGTCCGTCGCTAAAGAGGGGGTGAGCTCGGGTGAGTTTGATAAGGGGTGAGCTTAAGATCCGAATATATATATATATATATATAAGCAATAAACAACAGACCGACGGTCTGGGCATACACACACACGCGACTCTCAACGTGAATAATAGTGTGTGAAAGAAGTGAGGAAAAGGCTTTAAGTAATGTAAGAAGGCTTATAGTGGACTTCCAAAGAAGACTTCAATACCTTTAAATGGATGAACACTCGGTTCCCACCGGTAAAAAGTAGCCAAATATAAGCTCACAAGTGTTTGAAATGAGAAAGCACTCAATTTATAGTGTGTACATAGTAAATTGGACAGGGCTTCCTCGCCTTTTTATCATTCAAAATGGCCACTCCAAACCTTCTATTTATAGAGGGGGGAGCCACTGGTGTACCTGCGGTAGCCGCAGATGTACCTGCGGCTTCCTGGGGTGCCCCGGGCTCTGCGGGCCCTACCGTCTCGAAGTGTATGCACTCGTGCAACGTGTTGTCCGTTCGAACCTTCAAAACTTCAATCCGGGCATCTGATCGAGGTGTATAAGACCTTTTACGGCATGTTGTTGTCTAGAGATACACAAGGACATGCGATAAGAGGTTGTATAAAGTCAGGAAGATGGGTCCATGCTTAGGTCTTCAGGCTTCAAATTCTATCCGGTGTACTGCCTTGCATATTAGTCACTTGGTGTTGGAGCTATGGTTCTTGTAGGATACTTCTATGTAGCATGTATGTTGAAATATTGAGACGGCGTGAATGTGGTATCGAGGAGGCAAAATGACAATTTTGCCCCTCATCGGTGTTATTTCCGATTCTGGGCTGAATTAGTAGTCATTGCTCAGGGTTATCTCTAAGATTGGGCTGCTGCAAGTGTTGAATGTCCTCAGGGTTATCTCTGAGGTGTGCATGTCCTCCCGGGGTTATCTTCGGGTTTAGAACTGAGTGCCTCGGGGCTATCACCGAGTGTTTGAAGCTGATCGCAGGGGTTTGAAATAAGCATTTCCGGGGTTATCTCCGAGGTTTGAACTGCATGCCTCAGGGTTATCTCTGAGGTTTGAACTGCATCTCCTGGGGTTGTCTCCAGGATTGGACTGAATGTCTCGGGGTTGTCTCCGAGATGGAACTGAGGATTCCGGGGTTGTCTCTGAAACTAAAACTGCATTCTTTGGGGTTATCTCCGAGGTTAAAACTGTAATTCTTGGGGTTGTCTCCGGGTTAGACTGAATATCTCGGGGTTGTCTCCGAGATGGAAAATTGAGAATCCTGGGGATGTCTCTGGGATGACAAACTGAGTATCCTGGGGTTGTCTCCGGGACGGCAAACTGAGTATCCGGGGTTGTCTCCGGGACTATGCTGCTTTGACCTCTAGGGTTATCTCTGGAAGATGACTTTGCCCTCTTGCAAGGTTAGTAACAGGAATGCAAAAATTTTCGAGTGTCTACAAGAGGCAAAAAGGAAAATTCTAAGAGTAGATTATTATGCATTTAGAACAATTAAATTATTTGATGTAAATGATATTGTAAACCTTTTAAGTTATTGAAGGTATCTATTAAGTTAAGGTTATAGACCTTGGGTATTTTTGTAGAATCCTTTCAAATAAACAATATATGTTTATATATTCCGCATTAGTTTATAGAATGTGTATAAAGATGTTGTATCGTGACGTACCAAGTCCGAGGTAAAAGGGGCTCGGTTTTGGGGCACTACATTTGGTATCAAAGCCGTAGGTTATAAACCTTAGATATGGGTACCTTAGGCTATAACCGCAGAGATAAGGATAAGGAATAAACTCAAATAGAGTTTAGGTTCTAAGAGATGAATTTGGAAAAAATCATTATTAAGTAAATAAGATTCGAAGAAGAATCTTGAAAAGTTATAAAAGATAAAAATCTGGAGTTACCTAACTCCAGTAATAAAGATTAAAAGCTTAAATAAAATTATAATATGATATGATTAAAGTGAAAAATAAGGAGATCGTAAAATAAAACGATCCTAGGATAGGAAAGAATCTTAATATATCAAGATTATAAGAAAATGTCACAATGTGATCTGATGAGGTTATAGGAGGACAGATGATCAATCGATTGATTAAAAACTTTATAGTAGAATTGTTGTACGAAAGTTATACTATAGAATTGTATTGTGTAAATTGAGGAAAGAGTAATAAATGCTAAAGATACGGATTAAAGAAAATCCGTATTAGGTAAAGAGCAAGATATGATTAGGATTATGTGAGATTTCAATTGAGGACTCATGTTAGTAGCTAAGTTGTATGATTCTTTGTATGGGCAGGTAATTTATTCTTGGTTTGAGAATCGCTTAGCTTCCTATATTGATTAGTGGCTGAGTTGACCAATTCCTTGTATAGGCAGGGGATTGTGTTTGTTTCGACAACCACTTAGCTTCTTACATTGATAATCATTGGAACCTGGTGTCACTATTCGCTATATGCATGTTGAGAAGGTGATTATTTTCTCATGTATATATCGGATAGGTAGAGAATATAAGGTTAGGTGTGAGTTCTTAAAACTCATACTTATGGTAAGTTAGTGACTCATAATCGTATGGCATATTTTTGAACCCCTAAGCGTATGCACAGTCCCTAATTTGGTTTTTGGACTATGTAGTGATAAGATAAGTTCCTAAACTCATATTATTATGGAAAGTTCCTGAACTCATAACGTGTGTAAGTTTGATGAACTATAGTGGGGTATAGAAAAGTTGTGGATGAAGAATTGAGGATTTTTAGTGTAGTAAGTTTTAATGATGATAGAAATAGACAGAATTATTAAGTAAATAACTACTGGTTGGAGATTGATGGAGGAAGCATAAGTATTCCAAATCTTCTAGCTATGCTAGATTTCAAAATTTATTGACATCGTGCTAATAAAAGTATTTTTGAAAAAAAAAATATTGGTTCAGATTACTGAACCAATGAGTTTTAAAAGTTCTAGTATTTATATGTTTATGCTAATTGTTTTGGCTAGACAAAAATGATTTTAAATATCAAAATATATTTTATATATCATTAATGCATCATTGAACCTAGTGCAAAGAAGATAAAAATGATGGAGTTATCAATACATAATTACTTAGTGTTGGATGTGATCTAAGGATCGTCAGTCCACTATGGTATGATGTAGTAAGACAAAGATATAAAATGACGGAATCCTAAAATGGACTATAAATACAGTGCGGTATCATGACGTCATAAAATAATTTTTTAGAATTTTGAACCAGTTAAAGAAAAGTCAATGTCAATTAAAGTTGCTAGACAAATGTTTTGATTGATGTTCTAATTATTGGTATACGTCTAAGTTATTTGATTCCGCTAGACAAATGTTTATGAAATTCAAGTATTATTTGAGAGCTTATGCCGAACCAAATTATTTTGGTGCGAAATCTTATGTTAAGTTGGTATCAAATGGATACAAGCTGGTATCCGACATAAGTTGGTGTCAACATTACGTGATACAAGTTGGTATCAAATTGACACAAGTTGGTGTCAAGTTAATGTAAATTGGTATTAAATTTACACCAGTTGATATCCAGATAAAACGGTTTGCAGATGAATTTCTGTTAAAACATTTTCAAGATATTTATTTTACTTCATAATTATTGAAATATTATGAAGACTCCTGAATGATTAGAGGAAGTGTAAACTCCTAGAAAGTAGTTAGGGTAGCACGAGAAGATAGAAAAGAAGCAGTGATTAGTAGGCTATAATTTTGAGGACGAAATTCTTAGAAGAAGTAGTGAATGTGACAACCTAAAAATTTATAAGATCTTGAATGATTAAATTAAATGTTATAGTTTAAAATCTAGAGTGAAAATAGAGGATTTATTTAAAATTTTAAGAAAAACCTATACGGTTTAATAATTGAAAGAGAATTGAGAAAATATGGGTTGCAAAAATCAAAACCCTAGAAAGAATTTATATGTACTTTTAGTATAATAGTGAATCCTTATAAGGGGGAAGAATGTGATAACCCAGAAATTTTGCTTAATTTATGAATTAAGTATAATCAAGGATTTTAGTCATAAGGTAGATTAGGATATTTTTTTTAAATACTTTGTGACTTATGTGAAATATGTATGTGATTAAATAAATAAATATATTAAGTATATATATTTATTTATTATATAAAGAAAATTTAAATAGAAAGTTACATAACCTAATTATACATTAGGTATGTGAATTAAATAACTTAAGGTTATAATATGGAAGAATGTTAGTATTTAAAATATATACTAATCCTAAGAGATTTATTTTATACATCTCAACTAATTAATTTTATAACCTAATTAAAGCAAATCTAATTGGGTTAAGAAATTAAATTTGCATGGGTAAGAATTTGAATTATAATTGAGTGAATGGAAACCCTAATTAAATGATTAGGGTAGGATTAAAATTAAAAGTATTGGACCTAGTCTAATTTTATAGCCCAAATATTTTTATTAGAAGGCCCAAAAGAATTAAATGTAAATCCCAAGTTTTAGCCCAATTGTTAAGGGACTTTTTGGACATTTGATTAAGTAAATATTACATTAAAAACAAACCACAAATGGGCTAGGAGGAGAGGATATGAGCGGCTAGAATGGGAAGAAAAGGACCATGTGATTTAATCATTTTCCTAACCAACTTCTACTAACTCCAAACAAGGTGTCATTTTTCCATTCAACCACTCACTTTAACCAAGTCTACAAGTAAGGTAAAACTTGTAAGAAACCTTATAATGATGAAGAAAGAGAAACAGAAAGAGAGAGTGAATGGGGGAATGAATATAGATATACATAACATATCTATACATTTTATTAAACAAAAATCTATTCTTTCTTCTCTTTCACCCCACTTTCTAAAATAGCCAAAAAAATGAAAACTAGAGAGAGGGAGAGTTCGGCTGGAAAAAGTGAGGAAGGGGAAAAGGATTTGATATTCAAACTACCCAAGATCAACTTTGGAAGAATAAGGAAAAATAACCACAAATCAAAGGTATAAACACCTTTTGTTTAAGTATTTTTTATTATTCTAAATCAAAACTTGGATTTATGTTCTTGAACTTAAAAACCTTATATCTACATGTTAATAAGTGTGTTATATTTAGATCTAACTCTTTTGAGTTTCAAGAGTTGAATCAAAAGAAAGAATAGCAAAACTAGTTTCTTAAGGGCCTAACTTTTTACCACTTTGAAGGGAAAACTTGAGATCTACACACTTTTTTGCGATCCGTCAAAGAGGGGTACTATATATATATATATATATATATATATATATATATATATATATGTGTGTGTGTGTGTGTGTGTGTGTGTGTGTGTGTGTGTGTGTGTGTGTGTGTGTGTGTGTGTGTGTGTGTGTCAAGAACATACCCTGTAAATTTTAGAATATTTGGACAATCGATTTATGATAAATGTAGCAAGATTTGACTATTTTGGACTATTTAAATATAGTTGATGAATTTCAAAAATTCCAGGAAAAATATAGTTTCATAAGGGAACAATATTATGCTGATTTCCAGAAAAGAAATATTTTTAGAGATGTTTTGGTATTTTTCATATAAATGATTGTGTTATGGATAAATAAATAAAATATGTTATGTGATGTTGAAAATTTGAAAAATATGATTTTCTTGACAAAAGGCCCTTAATATAATATAATCAGATTTTTAGAGGGTATTTTGGTCATTTTTGATAAGATGTTATATTTATGACATTTTAGGTTCATTAAATAAATGAATTAGTAAAGATTAAACAATTAAAATAAATTATTTATTGGTTTAATAAATGATTAAAATATTATTAAGAGATTAATAATATTAGATTAAGATATTATTAAGTGATTAATAACATTTAGATTAAAGTGTTATTAAATCATTGATTAAAAATATTATTAAATAATTAATAATATTAGTAAGTGATTTGAATATTATTAAATAATTAATAATATTATACGAGGGTTTAAAAGAGGAGTTAAGTTATTGACTGGACATTCAATAGGCTAAATTGAATGTATAGTATAATGAATTGGAAATTTAATATGTTAAAAAGGGAAATAGCTTGCTGAATTAGTGAATCCAGCTTGCAGGATTGGTCAATCCAGGTTGCTGGATAGGTCTATCCAAATTTCTAGATTAGTGTATTTAGTTCGCTGAATTAGTGAATCAAGGTTACTGGATTGTAGGTTAGTTGAATCCAGGTTACTGGATTGTAGGTCAGTTTGGATCTAGGTTACTGGATTGGAGGTTAGTTTGAATCCAGGTTACTGTATTGGTCTATCTAGGTTGCTAGATTGGTATGTTTGGATAATCCAGATTACTGTATTAGTCTTCGGTTTACTAGATTATATAAAAGAACTTATTAAATGAAATAGTAAGTGTTAAATCTTAATGCATATGGTTTAGTGGTTGAAATATTATCAAAGGATGATAATATTACTAAAGATTTGTGGTAGTACCAAATATTTGATTATGTGGTTAAATGTTAGATAATTTACTTATAAAGTAATATTATTATGAGGTATAATATGATATGCAGATTAAAAGATCAATCTTAACAATGATAGGTCTTTACAATAAAGAGATTAAATTAGATTGCGTAGCACTAATCGCCGGTACAGGCAAGTTCCCTAAATCAAACTTGAGTTATTTTTTCGAAGCATGTTAGTGGATAATTATTGTTGATTATTCCACATGTATGATTATTGATTCGCACTTAGTGCATGTTGCATATGTTCATCAGGTATGAAAGGCTTATCACTTTCATTACCATAAGGTATAGTTAAACTTGTTCATGGTCATTGTTGACCACCCAACATTATTGCTTCAGTCATTCAATTATTGAAATTATGATTCATGCTCTTTCATAATTATTATATTGTTGAAAAATTCGAAAGCTTATTCATTCTTTCGATCATGATATATCTTTCGTATATTTAAACTTGTTGTGCAAAGTAGTTGCTCAGTCTTGCTATATCATGATAACAAATTTCAGATTAAGACGATGGCTCGAAGAAAGACAGAGGCAAATAGGAAAATTCCAAGAGTAGATTATTATACATTTAGAACAATTAAGTTATCTGATGCAAATGATATTGTAAACCTTTTAAGATATTGAAGGTATGTATTAAGTTAAGGTTGTAGACCTTGGGTATTTCTTGTAGAATCTTTTGAAATAAACAATGTATGTTTATATATTTTGCATTAGTTTATAGAATGTGTATAAAGATGTTGTATCGTGATGCACCAGGTCCGAGGTAAAAGGGGCTCAGATTTGGGGGTGCTACAGGCAAAGCCTTCGTGAACAGTTGAGGGAGAAGAAGATGAAGATAAGCAGGATGACCCATGCTTTTAGGAGTGTGTGTGATAAGTATCAACGAAAGATAGCATATCATCCAGTTGAGACAGGACAGACGAGGGACACTATCAACAGGGATATTGAGGTCGATCTTGCCGAGATGGAGTATGTAACCACCATTGGTCAGAGTTCAGATTAGTAAGTAGATGATGTATACGTATATATAAGTGTGTATCTATTTAGTAATATGTAACCCAACTTTTATACAGACAGCAGGTTATCTTTTGGTAAATCCCATCTTTTGTTAGTAATAAGGGATAAGGTGTTAATAGTTGAAGCTATATATATGTTGTGTAATGTATGTATTATGAATTATAAGAAGAAGCATATTTATATAAAGAAAGTTTATTAAATGTCCGTTGTGATGTGTTATTTATTAACAAGAATGATTTAATTTTGTAGTAAGCTAATAATAATAATAAGATTATTTATTATAGAAAATGTCGCCAAGAATGAGATTGAGAAACCAAGAAGCAGAATAGCATAACGAGAATGAAGAAGAGGGTCAGGTAGACCCGATGCAGTAGTTTGTAGATCTTTTAAAGGCCGCTCTTAATAGAACTGCCCTGAGTTACCCGTAAATCATACAGTAGGGCGTGTTGCCAATTTCAAGGATTTCAAGAGTATAGGACCACCAGAGTTCAAAGGGACTGTAGATCCCATAGAGACTCAGACTCGGGTCAAGGAGATTGATAAGGCGTTCATGATCGCCAAGATTGGAGAGGAGCAGAAGACTTCTTTTGCTACCTACATACTTAAAGAAGAAGCCAATTTCTGGTGGGAGGCAAACTAGAATAGGGCGGGAGAAGGAGTTATCGCATGGGATAGGCTCAAGGAGATTTTCTTCGAGAACTACTTTCCCACTAGTATGCCTCTATGGAAGTGCAATTCCTAGAGTTGAAGCAGGGGGAAATGACGATGCCCCAATATGATGCCAGGTTTGCTCCACACTAGGTGGATATTGATGAAAGGAAGGCTAGGAGGTTCGGGTAGAGGTTGAAACCCTGGCTCTATAGTAGGATTTCTGTGTTCCAAAGTAATTCCTTTGAAACCATTCTGGAAAAGGCTATCATAGCCGAAGGTGGGAGTGAGGCATTGAGCCTCTATTATGAGAAGAAGAAGAATAAGAATAAGGTGGAAGGAGGAAGTAAGACTAAAATGGCTAGTGGTCGTGGAGGTGGTACTAAGAGGAAGTCATTTACCTCTGGGAATGCCGGAGCTAAATAGGGAGATCCCAAGAGGAGGTATGAGGCATGTAAGAATTGCGGGAAGACTCATTTAGGAGTCTATTTTAAAGGGAAGGCAGTATGTTATAATTGCGGTCAGGAGAGGCACATCACTCCCATCTGTCCCAAACCAAAAAAGAATCATTGGTGTTTTGTTTATGGGGCAACAGACCATATGGCAAGGAATTGCCCAAAGAAGGTGGCAGACAATGCCAAAGGAGCTAGCAGTGGTAAGCTGACTATCACCGGTTCAGGTCCACCAAGTAGACCAACAGCCCAGACCTTCAATACGACTGTCCAAGATGCAGTAGCATCAGAAGACATAGTTTTAGGTATAATCTCAATCAATAATATTAATGCATATATTATTTAATTCGGGTGCAATCTGTTCTTTTATATATTGTGAATTTGCTAAACGCTTAAGTTTACATTCGAAGAAGCTAGAGATTCCCTTCAACATTGAAGTAGTGAATAAAGAGATAGTTCCCAATAAACATATTCGTACGAACTGTTGTGTAGAAATAATGGGGTATTAATTACTGGTAGATTTAATTCTGATGAAATTGGGAAAATTTGACATAATTTTGGGAATGGATTGGTTGTATAACTACGGGGCCAGTGACTGATTGTCAAAAAAAAGTGTGAACCTTAGAACTTCAAAACAATCTAAGGTAATATTTTATGGCAGTAAGTCGCCTAGACGTTTGTGTTGTCTAACGATAACGCAAGCCAGAAAATTATTAAGAAAAGGATGTGTAGGTTATCTGTGTAGTGTTGTTAATACCCGGAAAGTGGGGACAGAAATGGGGCAGATACCTATAGTGAATGAGCGTGCAGATATATTTTAAAATGAGTTGTTAGGTTTTTCGCCGGATAGGGAGGTCGAATTTGTCATAGACGTTATGTTAGGGAGGGCACCAATTTCAAAGGCACCATATCGTATGACGCCAGTAGAAATGAAGGAGTTAATGATACAATTGCAAGAATTATTAAATAAGAAGTATATTCAACCGAGTGTTTATCCATGGGGCGCACCGGTATTATTTGTTAACAAGAAGGGCGGATCTTTGAAACTTTGCATCGAATATCGCAAATTGAACAAGGTAACCATTAAGAATAAGTACCCATTGCCCAGGATCGATAATCTTTTTGATTAGTTAAAAGGGGTGAAGTACTTTTCTAAGATAAATTTGAGAACGGGGTACCAACAGTTGAAGGTGAGAGGGGAGGATGTTTCAAAGACGTCGTTCAGGACTCGTTATGGGCATTATGAGTTCCTTGTAATGTCGTTCAGGTTGACGAATGCACCTGCTACATTTATGGATATGTTGAATAGAGTATTCAAATAGTATTTAGATAAATTTGTGGTAGTGTTCATCGATGATATTCTAGTATATTCTAAGATGTCAGAAGATCATGTTGAACACTTGAGCTAAGTGTTGGAAACACTAGGAAAAGAGAGTTGTATGATGAATTCACAAAGTATAATTTTTTGCTACAGTTTTTAGGACACATGATAGACAAGGAGGGTATGTCAGTAGATCCAGCAAAGGTGGAGTCAATAATTAATTGGGAGTAGAGTATTATCGAAGATTCGTCCAAGATTTTTCCAAGATAGCTACTCCGCTGACAAATTTGACAAGGAAAACTGTGAAATTCGTGTGGTCAGAGAAGTGTGAGGAGAGTTTTGAGGAGTTGAAAAAGAGATTAAGTGAGGCACATGTATTGTCATTACCGGATAATAGAGTGAATTTTATAGTGTATAGTGATGTATCGTACAAAGGACTAGGATGCGTGCTTATACAGCATAGGCGTATGCATCACGGCATTAAAGGATTATGATAGAGGATACCCTACTCATGATATGGAATTATCCGTAGTGGTGTTTGCCTTGAAGATATGGAGGCAATATTTATATGGAGAGAAATGTGAGATATACACGAACCACAAAAGTCTAAAATATATCTTCACACAAAAGGAGTTGAATATGAGACAGAGATAATGGTTGGAATTAATAAAAGATTATGATTGTGAAATTTTGTATCACCCAGGGAAAGTAAATGTAGTGATCGGCGCCTTAGGTAGAAAGGGTCGGGAGAAGCTGTCAATATTAACGACTCAAGATGAGTTAATAACAGAGATGGCTAGAATGGAAATAGAAGTGAGATTGTTGAGGGAAGCAAGGGAAAAATTACTTGTGATGGAGTCTAGTCCAACTCTAATGGACTGAGTGAAAACAGCACAAATCAGCTATGAGGAGTGCGGTAAGATAAGGAATAAAATCTCTGAGGGAGGAGAGAATAAGTTCAGACTCGACGATGAGGGGTTATTGAGATTTGAAGGAAGAATTTGGCTTCCGTTAGTAGCAGAGTTAAAGGAGAAAATTTTATAAGAAGCACATAGTTCGAGGTATTCAATTCATCTCGATAGTATGAAGATGTATCGAGACCTCAGACAATATTTTTGGTGGCCAAATATGAAGAGAGATGTAGCAGAATGCGTTAGTAAGTGCTTGACTTATTAGAAAGTCAAGGCTGAAAGCCAAAGACCAAGCGGGTTGTTGCAACCATTAGAAATTTCTGAGTGAAAGTGGGAGCATATCACAATAGATTATGTGGTTGGGCTACCAGTTACTCATAAAGGATACAACGCTATATGGATTATAGTGGATCGTTTGACGAAGTTGGCTCACTTTTTACCAATAAGGGTTAGGTTTAATCTAGACCAATTAGTTAAACTCTATGTTAAGAAAATCGTTTCAAGACATGGTGTACCAATTTTGATTGTGTCAGACCGAGATCCACGTTTCACGTCGAATTTTTGGAAGAGCTTACAAGAGCAAATGGGAATACAGTTGAGGTTGAGTATGGCTTATCATCCTCAAACAGACGAGCAAAGTGAGAGAACATTCCAGATTCTAGAAGATATGTTAAGGGCATGTGTAATGGACTTCAAAGGAAATTGGGACGATCACCTACCTTTAGTAGAATTTGCTTATAATAATAGCTATCACGCAAGTATTGGCATACCGCCTTAGGAAGCATTATACGGATGAAAGTTCAGAACTCCACTGTGTTAGGACGAGGTAGGAGACCGTCGAATATTGGGGCTAGAGTTAGTTCAGCAGACAGCAGAGGTAGTCAAGTTAATACGTGCTCGGCCAATAGCGGCTCAAGATCGACAAAAGAAATATGATGATCAACATCGCGAAAAGAGAGAATTTGAAGTTGGTTCGTACGAATTCTTAAAGGTATCTCCATGGAAAGTGAAAATACATTTTGGGAAGAAAGAAAAGCTAAGTCTGAGATTTATAAGACCATTTAAAGTGTTAAAGAGGGTAGAAGAGGTGGCTTACATAGTAGCTTTACCTCCAGAGCTGGCGCATATATATAATGTATTTTATGTGTGACGTATTACGACCTTATAAGCAAGACTATAAGAATGTAATAGAATATGAACCTATTCATGTTGAAAAAGACTTAACATATAAAGAAATTTTGATTCAGATACTGGATAGGAAAAAGTAAGTCTTACAAAATAAAGTTATAACAACTGTGACAGTGTTAAGGAGGAACCACAATGCTAAAGAAGCAATGTGGGAATTGGAAGATAAAATGAAGATAAAGTATCCCCAACTTTTTGTGTAATTAGAGTCGAGATTCTAGGGACAGAATTGTTATAAGGGGGGAAGAATGTAATTGTGTCGCCCCCAAATTCGGGTATCTTCCAACCCGATATATGGTGCTACACGGTGCTACAGTTCACACATACATTTAATTGAAAATCCTACAAAGAATGAATATGTCTTATATATATATATATATATATATATATATATATATATATATATATATATATCCAAAACAATATTGCCATTCTCCAGGTTCTTTATAACCATTACATTTGTTCTTGTCATAATATCAAATATTATAATTACAAACCAATACTAATACATAGGTAATCTACAAGTTCGCCTTAGCCTTTCCTTTATCCTTATCGAATCCTTCGGTCTATTCGGTATTAGCTGCATTCATATGGTTCAAGCAAGAGTGAGCATAACAAGCTTAGCAAGTACACTAATTTCATTTAAATGACATGCTTTAAACATAGGAATCATATATCTTCGATAACTGAACAATAGTTACGAAGTATTATCGATAATTCAAAATAGCACTTCTTTTCCTTCAAAACGTTCTACAATAACAATATTCAGTAAAATATCAATTCTGGTCCAAGACCATGAGCATTTCATAATTTCTTTGAAAAGGACAACCCGGCATAAAGTACGTAAGTCTGGTATATCTTACAAGCACTTCTAGGTGATCAGCCTATAGTACTCTATGTTGATCAACACTACATCCTTTAAACGTATGCACGTTTAAGTTTTAGCAACCTCGCGTGCCCATCGGATAATCGATGTAAAATACATTTGTTTATTCATACTCAGGCTTGCCTTGAATCCGTACCAAACCATTGGCGTAGGATAGCATTACCAATTCTATATTGAAAGACTTGTAAAGAAATCAATCAACTTTTCAAGATTAGTCTAGCCGAGGTAAAACTGACATCGACTCTTTCGTAAAACAATTCATGCGTCTCAAAACATGAATCACTGAAAACATGGCTAACACGAAGGTTAGACAAGCGATAAGAAAAACTTGCCTTCAGCGTCTGCTACAGTAAAATTACTTTCTCCTTGAGTCTTTACGGTCTCTACAACACATAATCACATAACATATCACATTAGGTCATGAATGAACATACATGGTTTCTAATGAATCTTACCCTTCTTCTCAATCTAATCATGTATTAGATTTGTTATTATTGGTTCCAGCTTGCCGTTATAATTTACATCATTCTTACCAACTTCTTTCTCTTCTATAACTTAACTAAAATTAGTTCATTAATACAACTCGTTTTGAGTTAATCATCCTTCCTTGCGGCTTACTAACGTCCTTACATTATTAATCGAAACTTGATCGTCATTGGTCAATTACACCTATTGCATATCGTTCACGTTCACGTAACATTCAACAAGTTGTAACTCTCCACGTTATTGTCATCATCGAAGATGCTACCTTAAGTTAATTAATTCATCATCAATTAACTATCTTTCATTTCGTATACTTTAATCGTACTTATTTCATTAACGAAACTCGTTTCGAGTATTTATATGCCCTTACGGCTTATTATCGTTCATCGTTTAATTATCAATAACTTACGTTCAATTAATCTCCCCTTCAACCTTTAGTTTTATACTTAAGGTTTATAAAATCCTTAATGATGTTACATTAAGTTAATTAAAGATTTAATTTACTCTTCATTCACTTCTACTTTCCTTTACATATAAAAACATTCCTCTCTAGGCTTCACTTAGCGTTGGCGCTGCAGCGCCAGCTTCATATACAATAGCCGCGCTGCGGCGTCTCTCTATAGTGTCAAAGAACCCAACCTCGCGCTGCTGCGCCACACTCAGTACATTCGTCCGCGCTGCGGCGCGAGACTTCAGTAGCTCACAACATTCTTGGTGTTGCAACATGACTTATAAGGCTTTGTCTGGCGCTGCGGCGCCGGACCTCAGTCCAAAAAAATTTTTGACATATAACTTTTTAGGTGAGTTTCCCAGGCTCGTAACTTCTTCGTTATAAGTCTGAATTGGTTCGTTCAAAATTCATTAGCTCACAAATTACATACTCTACGTGTTCATACAAGAATTTTACAATTTTGAATCCGTTAACTCAAAATTCACCTTTTAGTTCATTTTAACGAAAACGATAAACGTTCGTGAACGTTCAACGCTCGTTTCTTCGTTCTAAGTAAGAATTCGGTCATTTTCGAGTCCGCAACTCTAGAATGCCAAATGAGACTATTCTCCATCGAAAACCAATGTTTTCAAACTTAATATCAAAATTTGACTTCCATTCTAAGAATTTCACGAATTCGACGATTATCGTCCAAACTTGTGAATTCCGCCTTAACTTCATTTCTTATGATTTGTTCTTTGTTTCAAATGGATTCATTCCATCATACTAACATCTTGGCATACATATTTCATTAACTTATAAACATAATAACTTCTTACTTGTTCTTCATAAGTTCAAAGCTTCCTTTCTTGCTTATCTTACCATATGACTTATTCATGGCTTAAGTCTTTTGATTAACCATTCCTACTCCTTCTTAGCATACATGTTTTACCACTACTCACTTCTCTAACAATGGAAGAGAAAGAGGATCATGGTTTAGGTTCTTACCCTTGAAGATTACTTGATTAAGCCTTAATCTTCTTCTTGCTTCTTGAACTATGAAAGACTAGCTCGCTAGCTTTTCTAGCTTATTATCTCTAACCAATAAGCTCTCAACTTGTTGGATGAAATGAACAACCAACAAAATGAAATCCAAGTTAGGGTATAATGGTCATTAATCCATCCACCTCCTTACTATTCCTAACTTAAGCATTAAGTTAACTTGACCTCCACATTATTTGCTTGCTCACTACTTTACTTACTTTAAGTTACTTTACTTGGCCACCACTTTGGGTCATCCATGTGATTATCGGTTTCCTTATGGATCAACCATGCTTTGGACTTTAAATTTAATTAATCTCATCTTATACTTTGGACTTGCATTAACAAATCTTTGAGCTTTACCATTAATTCCTATTGGACCTTAACCTTTAATTCCAATTAGACTTATCCATTCCTACATTTGGGCCTTATCAATTCCCATTGGACTTTACTATTTCCTACAAGTCAAATCCATTTGGCTTAAAGCCTTATAACGTATAATTTACGTATTAATCTCATATTCTAACTCGTATACTTATTTATATACGACATACCATTATTCATACATACTCGTATAATACCTCGTATCATACTCGTATTCATTACCTCGTACAATACCTACGTATTATACGATCATTGCTTTAATTCATTATACACATTTAAATTTCTTCTTGAAAAACACTTTCCCTAACCGTTAGGCTTTAAGTCCGCAGGCGAAAAACTATGTTTGCCATAACTGAAATAATATTAGATATTCCATCTCACCTTGATATTCTATCGTTACGTATTTCTCAAAAATTCAAAAATAATTCCCTAGCAGAAATGCGTGAATAGTGTTTCTCGGAAAGCTTTTATTTTTATCTTGAAAATTCAAACACTTTAATTCTATCACGTAGCCAAAATACTACGACGTTCCGACATATCTAGGTCATAGAACAACCTTCAATTAGCTTACTCCCATAATTAATCAATTAAATTCATTTAATCCACATAATTAAATAAAAATTTAATTCTCCTAAAAATCCTATTTTCTCGGGCATTACATTCTTCCCCCCTTATAAGGATTCTGTCCCCAGAATTTTGCTACCATTACGCAACCAAATGAGGAAAATTTCTCCATCATTTTAATCTCGAGTTCTCACAATGCTTCTTCAACATTGTGGTTCCTCACATTCACCTTCACCTTCACCGTAGGTAATATCCTATTTCTTAAGACATGTTCCTTCCTATCAATAATTTGAATTGAAAGTTAAACATTAACATATTACGCTATCTTTCTTTTATTAGTTCTTCTTTTAACTCGGGTTTATTTGGACATCAAATTCCTCCTTCAAAACGAGATGATACTTGATCTTCTCTTCATCCTGCATCCTCTTCGTCATTCTCTTGAACTCCTCGTTACCTAGTTGTACTTCCTTAACTCGTTCTATTTTTGTGGATTGAGTCTACATTATGAATAATGTCTCTGCCGCTTCATTCTGTAATTTAACTTCTAACCCCGTTCTCGCCATCTCCGTTATTAACTCATTCTGAGTCGTTAACATTGATAGTTTTTCCCCACTATTCTTACTTAACGCGTCGACTACTACGATTACCTTCCCTGAATGATACAGGATATCACAGTTATAATCTCTTATTCAATCTAATCACCTTCCCTACCTCCTATTCAACTTCTTCTGTGTGAAGATACATCTCAGACTCTTATAGTCTGTGCATATCTCACACTTCTCCCCGTATAAATACTATCTTCAGATTTTTAATCCAAAAACTACATCTGCCAATTATAGATCATAAGTAGGATAAACTTTCTCATAATCCTTTAACTGGCGTGATGCATACACAATGACCTTGCCATGCTTCATGAGCATGCAATCTCGTCATCTATGCAGAGCATCGAGATACACTACAAAATTCCTCGTATCATCTGATAAAGACAATACATGTGAGTCATTTAACTTTCCTTTTTAGTTCCTGAAAACTATTTTTCTCACTTCTCATTCCCACCATACCTATCAATTTGCCACCGACTTGCTCGGCGCCCCTTACGAAAAGTCTAACTTTAGTACATCAGTTCAACCCATACGACATTACCAGAAACTCGTAATAACCATAACGAGTTTCGAACGTCGTCATAGGTACCTCCTCCTACCTTACTTTCAACTGACGATACCCCATATACAAATCTATCTTAGAAAAATTATTTGCCCCTTTCAACTGATCAAATAGATCATCGATCCTGGACAATGGTTATTTATTCTTAACCGCTATCCAATTAGTCATATATTTAACTTACGCATTGGTTTACTTATATGACTCCCCTAAATTCGGGTTACCTGACTCCCGAGTTTGGTGCTCACAATCCACAATACAAATAACATCTAACTACCCATTTAATTATGAATAAAAATTTACACCACATTAACTGATATAGTTAATACATTCGTCCCAGGTTATCTAAACTTCATATTATAAACATACCCTTTAGATATATTAAAAGGGTTTACAAATAAAACATATTGATAATGTTCATTAAAACTACTCCAGCATTTTGCCTTTGTCTTTGTTCTTCTTAGACCCGCTGGCCTCTTCGTTCCTAGCTAAAATATTTTATTTAGCGAAGGTGAGCAACAAATTTGCCCCGCAAGTTAAGATATACAATGAATGTATAAGAATCAATAATAACGGACTATCTAATTTGATAGAATAACACCAAAGTTTGGGAAACTTTAAAATAGCTGAACAAATCTTTAATAACTAACAAGTCTTCTCGCATTCTATGCAACACAATAAACTGATAATGAAAGAGTGCAACACTTTTAAAGTTTTTACGATATTCTAATGAATTACAATTTTAGAAATATTCTCTAGAGTTTATACTGAATGATCTTAAATGATCTTAAAATTCTATTCTCGAGTAACTATCAAAGATTTACTTCGATATACCCAAATAACAAGATGGAAATATTATCCAGAATTTATATTGAGTGATCACAAAGGATCTAGAACTTCTCTTCACGAGTAACTATCAAAGATTTACATTGATATACCTAGGTGTATTAGATAACCATAAAGATTAAATCATACCCCTTTTCAAGTACTTAGAGCGGCCAACTCTTTGTACCCTATATTATGCATAATACTTACACGCGCGCAAAGGCCGAATATACGACCAACAATGTTCCCTTTATATAAAAGGTTGTTCTTCTCAGTCTTTGAATCAGAATTTGACTTAACAATGAAATACTATGATTTCAATATTTAATCACTTCTCGATTTTGCCGAAATAATTGGCATTGATCTGTCAATAATAATTGAATTCTCTTTTCAAACCTATCAAGTTCTAACAAATATTTGTCTAGCCAGAATAATTAGTTCAGACATATCTCAACACAACTCAATAATAAACAGGAATTATCTGTACTGTCAATAATAGCTTCTACGGATATGAGTATCCAACAATAGTTATTCTCTAATTACATTCTCAGAATTCACTAATTTAATTTGAATTAATAAACATGCACTAACTGCGAATAATCAACAATAAGTACTCGGGCGTGGTCTAATCAACATTAATTAACCACCATAATAATTGAACAGATATAACTCAAGGTTGAGTTAAGAAAACGTGCCTTTCGCGTTGATTACTGCTACACAATATACTTAACTGCGTTCGTAAGACCTATAATCAATAATATCGGTCTCACAATTAGAATAATAATTCATAACGCGTATCACTGTAATTTACAGTCAATCTTTCTCCTAGGCACATTATCACATAGCCACATTAGTGTTCATAACCTATATAAACACTTAAGTCTAACTAGTTCGATCTGGTTGGATTTCAGTCTCATTTCGGTGTCTTGATCACCTTATCCGATAATTAACACATTTATTATCACTTAAACTCGGTCTCAAAGCTTCAATATTATTTTAGATAAGTCAAATATCATTTATAATACTTTTCAGAAGCTTTTAATAATTTACAAACAATTATTATAATTTATAATAATTTTTCAAACACTAGAATCATTTTTAAATAATTTAAATATTAATTAGTTCTATCATCATTAATATTTAATAATATTAAAATATTAATGACATACTTGTCAAAATATTAAAGTTATTTATAATAACTTAAAATATTTTTAAATCGTCAATATTCTACTTAAATAATTTTTAAAATAATTAAAATTATTTTTAAACCATCACCATTAATATTTAAATATTAATAAAATTATTATCAAAATATTAAAAGTCATTAATTACAACTTAAAATATTTTTATATCATTTTTCTCATTTTTAAATAATTTTTAAATTAATAAAATTATTTTTCTATCACTTATTTAATATAATAATTAAATAAATCTAATATCATTAATATTAATTTACTAATGAAAATTACTCAAAAATATCAAAAGTTACATTTTATAACTCAAAATATTTTCTAACACTTTATTCTTATTTAAAATGATTTTTATAATATTAAAATTATTTTTCTCTAATTTATTTAATATATTAATTAAATAAATGAAATACCATTAATATTCAAATGATTATAAATATTAATGAAAAATATCCCAAATAATTAAAAGTTATTTTTTAGAATTTAAAATAATTGTTAAAACCATTTTTGTAATTTTTAAAATTTATTTTTTATTTTAAATTAATATTCGAAAAAATCAGAAATTAAAAATTAAATAAACCGTCGCTTAAAGCTATAGCGACAGTAACCGTCGTTGTTGGTGTTCTTGAGCCTCAAGAACACTGACAGCTCAGTTCTCAAGACTCAACGTTTGACCGCTTATAATTCTCAGTGTAATCAAGATCTTGGCTAGCTTGAACTGTAATCGTGTAGTGTTTATGTAACACTACAACAATCAATCATCAACAAAGTCATAACACAACTCAGATGCAAGATCCGAGCCCTCAAACTCACTGTCAGAGTGTTCCTGGGTTTTCTGGGTAACCCAGAAACCCAGGCAGTTCGTGGTGCCACTTTCCAGTCCAAATTAATCTAGGTTATGTCCATTAGTTAAGTGTTTTCTTGGTCCATACATGTAGTACTCATGACAAGGAACACATATATAACATTATCATAGTCCAACTATAACAGAATCGCAAGATGGGATCCGGTCAGACATGGTCAGAAAATTTGTTCTTACGGTTTCTGGGTTTTCCATAAACGTAAAACCAACGACGAGTGGCCTACTTTGACCACCTGTTGCGTTCAATCTGTTGATGTTTTAATTGATCTAAAGACATGGATCTCTAGTATAGATTACAGGATACAAACTGCATACAACAACATCAACAAACAGCTTCACAACTGACAGATCTGGGGCTAATAAAAACTTGTCAAACGCCGGTTTAGGATTTCTGGGTTACCCAGAAATCACCTGGTTAATCTCGATCAACGGGTTTTGACCGTTAATAACTTACGATCTGGACATGGGATGGTTGTGATTTCACTTCCAGATTAAAGACCGCATGACAAGCTACAGATTACAACATTAAAACAACAAAAATCAAAAACATAAAAGAATCTAGGGCCACTGACATTAGCTTGTCAGGCGACATTTTGTGTTCTTGGACAGTTTTTGAAAAACTTCATTTTTACCTACTTTGATGTTATGGATCAAGTATAGATCATCATAAAACATCCTTTAGCACAAATCTAAACACATAAACACGAAATTTTTCTTAGCATACAAGATCAAAAGTAGGGTTTAGGTTTATACCTTCTCTTATCCAATCCTTGATCCTTGCTCTCTCCTACTGATTTGGATGTTTGAAAGAGTTAACTAGTGACTGAAATACTTAGTAAATTCGGAGGTTAGGAGAGACAATGAGTTGTTGAGAGCTTGTGTACAAAATGACTAAGTTCAGTACACTTTCTCTTTCTTAATCTCTTACAATGTGATATAATGTATCTATAATGGCTAGGTGTCAATGTTGGATTAGATATGGCTGAGATTTGAGTCACAAAGTCAACATTAGTTGGTCACCAACTCTTGATTTGGCAAGATTTGCATGTTAACTAATAAAAATCCAAAAAGGGCATTTTAGACTTTGATCATGTAATTTTAATGGCAATCTAGGCAATTGACCAAACCCTTAGGGTTTAACCCTAAGGTTTTAACCCATAGGTTTTACAACCTTAGCTTCTAGGATTTTCTAAATTAGGGTTTTAAAATAGAAAATTAAGATTTCTAAAATATAATTAGTGTTTACTAATTATATTAAAAGTTACTAATCACATTAAAGTTTACAAATCGCTGGAGGGCTTACTAATTAGGATTAGGGTTTCCTAATTAGGGTTTAGGATTCTCAAATTTAAAATTTAGGGTTTCTCGACTTTTAATTAGGGTTTCTAACGATATGTTAGGGTTTCTAATCTCATACTAGGGTTTACTGATTTTGTACCCTACCCGATCAATCATTGATCAATAATTCTAAATAGTACAAACAAGTACTCACCATTACAATTATTTTAATTATATTTTCTATCGAATCCCTATCCAAACTTAGGGTTAGGGTTTCTAAATTTGTTAAGTACAACTCTACTCTAATTTTCTCGGTCAATACACAAATTGACTACTTCTTGAGACTCATATCACAGATACTCGTCACAAAATTGATAATCAATATCAATATTAAAAAAAATTATTCATAAAATTCAGATTATTCGAAATCCCGGGTTATCACAACTTAACTTTACTTCTTAGGGTTCGCGTTCTTTCAACCTAAGTTTACGCGACCTACTTTCATTATCGGCTTACAGCTTCATGACATACGGAGATATCTTAATTAATACGTTCATCATCTTTGATGATTTACATTCTTATCTTCTTCTAATTACTTCTTTAGGAATCAGCACACATCACTTCTCTGCTAGTAGTCCATATGGTACTTTGAGTGATTTCCCACAAACAACCAACAAACAAGTTCCCGTCTCATTTACACTGCCATCACAGTGAGTTAGATCGGTTGCCAGTTTCGTATATACCTTCGGTCTCTGAAGGAATTATTTAGCCCAGCTCCCATATGTCAACCATTAAAGGTTACGATTGTACCACAACCTAAACTTATCTTAACATCCTTCTAGATTGCGTCATGGTCAGACAACAAGAATGTTTTGGTGATTTATTACCGTAAATTACTACATTGGGTTTTCTTAGAAAACCGAAGATTCATATTTTTCCTTAGACAATTTATTAAAGTTTTATGGTTAATCAACCCATTCATACCGAGAATTACTTCAAATTCTCTCAACTTTATCGGTACTTATCTACCGATACTTTCTCACCTTTATTATCCCTGAAACCATTTCCACGAATATAATCAATGAAAGTTATTTCCTCATTCTCTACCTTAACATGTAAAGGTATTTATAATCCCTTTTCGTGAATGAACTTAAACACTTAGCAAATTCACATGCTATAAAAGAAAAGTAGCACTCCAATCAAACAGCACATAAGCATTTATTGTATTGACTAGACTGATACCTACTACTAAATCCGCTGATGCATCCGCATCCGACGATGGTGGTCCCGCAACCTACATACAAAACAACTATGGTTTTTCTTAGGTTTAGGACAATTGGGTAATATATGACCATCCTGTCCACAGTTATAACAACCCGATTTTCCTTTCAGACAGACTCCTAGATGAGTCTTTCCACATGTCTTACATGCTTCGATCCTATGCTTAGGATCTCCTTGTCCCACTCTATTAGTCCCGGAGTTAAAATTTATTCTTTTTGGCATACTGCTACTACTACTGGCATTCTCTACCTTGGTTCCTCCCTCTTCCTTGCTTTTATTCTTTCTCTCTTTGTGGTATTGGGTCAATGTCTCACTACCACCTTCTGCTGTAATCGCCTTTTCCAGGATGGTCCCATAGGAAGCATTCTGGAACATAGAAATCCTACTATAGAGTCAGGGTTTCAGGCCTTGCTCAAACCTACGAGCCTTCCTCTCCTCAGTATCCACTTTATGTGGAGCAAACTTTGCCAATTCATTGAATTTGGCCGCGTACTGGGGAACCGTCATGTCCCCTTGCTTAAGTTCTAAGAACTTAATCTACATCCTCCCTTGCATACTTGTAGGGAAATAATTCTCAAAGAAACCCTTCTTGAATTGTTCCCATGTTACCTCATCTGTTCTAGCCCCACCCTGGTGAGCCTCCCACCAAAAGCTGGCTTCCCCTTTGCTTTTGTAAGTCGCAAAACAAGTCTTTTGCGCCTTACCTACGTTTGTAATAACAAACGCCTTCTCTATTTCTTTTACCCATGTATAGGCCTCTAATGGGTCCGTCATTCCTTTGAACTCCGGCGGACCTATGCTTTTAAACTCTTTAAAGTTAGTCGTTCTGGCTACCCTAGGTTTCGCGGGTACTCTACTCTCGATTTGGTTAAATGTAGCCGTTAATAAGTTAACGAACTCTTGCATAGGGTTATTTTGACCCCCCTGATTATCATTATGTGATTCTGCTTCCTGATTACGTTATCTTCTTCTTGGCGGCATTTTCTAATTAAATAAATAAAATTTCATTATTATCTATTTACTTACTTCGTTATTATTTGCTATATGACAACTCATACCATAAAAAAGCATATTAAATGAAAACTTCATTATATTCATATGCTTCTTCATAGTTTGAAACTATTTACAATTTACTTTCATAGCCAAAAGCTATTACATTTCTATCCCACAATTGAACTTCACAAAAGTTGGGATTTACAAAAAGACTACCCTTTTATACAAAAGAGGGTTTTATGTCACTACTGTGACGCCCCCAAAATAGGTATTACATCACCTATTCTGAGTCGCCAAATACATGATACAGAATATAAATACAATATTAAATATACATCATGAGCTGTGAGTTTTAATACAAATATTATCTTCTAGACAGTATTCAAACTCAAAATAAGTGCTCAATACATTTATTATCACACTATTTCATAGAATAGTGAGGACTACTAATGCTATCATCTGGACTTTCACTCCATTCCCCAACTAGTCCCTGCTACGTTCTCATTTCCTGAAGAGAACAGTGAAAGTAAAAGGGTGAGCTCAACTAGCCCAGTATGAAATATTATGACTAAGATAATGCAAAATAAATTATCGTTAGCCTTCAACAGTATTAAACTGATACAATATAACAAACATCAAGTTTAACTGCAGCGGAACAAGCTATCCATTAAAAGAGTCAAGTAGAGAATAAAATCTACTATCTTTTATGATTTAAAAGGTTTTTCATCACTTTTATCGCTGGGACTCAGCTTAATAAATAATCCACATCATCCCTGCACTACGGCCAAGGATATTCATTAGTATCACAACCACAAATTATCCATGCACTACGGGCCAAGGATATTCGTGTATTCATCAATGGTCATGATCATGCCAATAACTGTCCATCAATGCACTATGGGCCAATGAGGACCTTTACCACATCATTTGTAACATTACGGCCATGATTACACCGAATAATCCCTGGTCTTAATCATACCAAGTCCATCTATGCACTACAAGCCACAGATGACTTTCAACATAATATAAACATGAGGATGATGACAATGATATAAGAATTCAATAAAATAAGTTCAATAATTAATTTATCCAGGAACCAATAACGTCCAAATTGCCAACATGACACTTCTTTGTGGAATAAAATTCAAGAATGCTCAGAAGAATATATATTTCCATCAAAATATACTGGATGAAGAGCAAATATCAAGGATATTCCACTAATTTCATGGAGTATAGAAGCCAAAGCTTTAACCAACTGAGTATAAGAGAATATATGAAACTGCAAATAGATTTTCGTCCGCCATGCGGTAATCCACTTAGACAGATCATTTTCACAATTTAATAAAGAATAAATACAAAGGATCATTCACCATGCATGTGATAATCCACATAGACAGCCTTCTCAATGTGGGGAATGGGCGTGATCGGGCCCATCGAACCTAAAGCCAGTAAAGGACATCGCTTTATCTTCACCATGATCGACTACTTTACCAAGTGGGTAGAAGCAGCCTCCTTCTCCAGGGTTACTAAAGAAGTCATCATTGCTTTCATCAGAAATAATGTCATTTGTCGATATGGACAACCAGAGGTGATTGTATCAAACAATGCTAAGAACCTTAACAACAAAATGATGGAGGAGTTATGCAGAAAATTCCACATCAAACACCTTAACTCCGTCATCTACCGTCCAAAGATGAATGCTGTTGTTGAAGCGGCTAACAAAAACATCAAGAAGATCATGCAAAAAATGTCCGCTAGCCACAAAGGATGGCCTTACCTATTACCTCTTACTCTGTTAGCCTACAGAACATAAATACGTACTTCAACTGGGGAAACCCCCTACACATTAACCTATGGGATGGAATCAGTACTCCCCATAGAAGTAGAAATAGAATCCCTCAGAGTATTGATAGACGCTCAACTAGATGAAGACAATGGGTACAAAACAGGTATCACCGATTGTCTCTAATAGATGAAAGGTGAACTGTAGCTCTCTTCCATTGTCAGTTATATCAACAAAGGATAACCAGATCCTACAATAGAAAAGTCCGACTACAACAGTTTAAATAATATAATTTGGTCTTTAAGAAGATCATTGACAACCAAGATCAGTCTAAGGGAAAATTCGCTCCTAATTGGGAAGGCCCGTTTATTGTCAAGGAAATATTGACAGGAGGTGCTCTCGGATTGAAAGAAATGGACGGCGATGAATTTCCACAACTCATAATCTCGGACACCATGAAACGGTATTATGCCTGAAGTTACCATCAAGTAAACATCCTGGTGTTGGATCATCAGATCACCAGTCATTCCGGTTCTTTAACCCTTTACCACATACAACTATTTTTCACACTTTGCCCCTCAGGGAAATATACTCCTTAAGCCAGCAGCCTAGCTTCACTGCGCTCTTACAACTTTGGTCATCCCACTAGGGATTGAACCTCTCACGTTTACAGTTTGTCCCCCCAAATATGGGATCAAACTTTTCATACCTGTAGTTTATCCTCAACCTAGGATTAAATTTTCTTCCCCACAGTTTGACCTGTACATGGGATTAATCTTTCTTCCCCGCAGTCTGACCCTGCAAATGGGATCACGCTTTTTAACTCGCCCTGAGGGGTAAACTACGTCGACCTGATCTTCTTAATACACGGGAGTACGTAGGCAACCATATTTATATGGTCCGATCGCAATAAAATAAAAACAACAAAAACACTTCTACACCCTTTTCCTTATAAAAACAAAAACAGCAAAAATATTTCTACACCCTTTCTGCCACATACAACGTTGAACCTCTTATACCAGGTTCGAGCTACGCAGACCTGATCTCCTCTTCAACAGGAGTACATAGGTAGCCATTTATGGTTCAGTCTAACCCCCTACCAAAACACAAATACTTGTCAACGGTACTGGGATCAAACTTCAATCCATCACATTTCATTTGGCTTCAAACCAAACGGATGGAATTACCCGAACTCCTCCTAAATAGGAGATTCGGTGACCATCTAAGCTACGGTTTTTCCTCAAAGAGCAACACCAATCCATAAGAGATGGAATTAACTAAGCTCCTCCTAAATAGGAGTACTGGCGACCATCTGTGGTGCGATCAATCTCAGTGAGGAAAGCCACACTCCTCTCCATATTTCCATACAAAAACCAGTCCCAAGACACCAAAGATGGCAGGGATTTACACAGATCCATGACCCATTCTGAACTATCCAGAGACAACTCAATGTCCATCCAGTAAGGAGGAATTCAAAATACATCAAGCCCTGAAGAAGCAGGCAAATATCAAGCAAGTATCCAAGCATATCTAAAAGGAAAGTGATCAAAAATATGTTTCCTTGCTATATATAATATTGTTTGATATACACAATGTAAACTGTATATGACAAAATGGCTAAGCTAGTCTATGCAGGAAAATACAAGGCTATTTACAGATCAGTATGCATACGAGCTAGCAGATCTAGCATAGCATCTCTCTTAAGAAAAGGAGGTAATGTTGTGGGCTCCTGTACAAGGATATTCACACAAGCCAGCAAGTCCGAGTCCATCTGCATGGTGACGCGATGCTCATCAATGTATGCACTCATCTCGGCAAGCATGCCAGTGGTAAGGGACCTCACTGTAGTACTATCTATAACAACTACATCCCGGGCAGATATGGAAGCATCCCGCTCGACTATCACTACATCTCTAGCTGATCTGGCCTCATCCCGCTCAATAATAGCGGCATCTCAGTGAGCTAATGCCTCGTCCCTCTCTAATAGAGTTGCGTCTCTCCCATCAAGAGCTGTCAACATCAGGGCTCTAGCCAAATCCTCTCAAAGGTCATCAGATGAAGACTCTACTCAAAGTACTGTGCTGATGCTGAATCACGACAGTGCTAGTACTGGGAGAATCTAAGGGAGCTGATGGCAATCCAGTAAAT
Source organism: Panax notoginseng (assembly GCA_016801055.1). Classification (NCBI taxonomy): domain Eukaryota; kingdom Viridiplantae; phylum Streptophyta; class Magnoliopsida; order Apiales; family Araliaceae; genus Panax; species Panax notoginseng. The sequence continues at coordinate 79,736,106 of CM029015.1, read as the reverse complement.
GCCTCCTCCTCGGTGTGAGAAGCAATATCCTCTACGGGTTCTCCACCATCTGAAGCAATTCTCAGCACTGTGGATACTACCACAGCCGATGAAGTCTCTGTCTCCATCCACGCAGAATACTCTAGTGAATAACGCGGATGGCTAATAGAAAAAGTAGCTATCTAACGCTGATCCCAACAAGCATACACACGGGATCGGTCCTCTGCTGATAGATGGCGAAAAGCTAAATGCTGACCTAACGCCCCCCATCAAAAGGATGAAAGTCCTAGAATTGGTTAAACTACGACATCACGGCCATTGGACGGTAGGTAGTCATGCCCCTCAAACCAGCCAGAGGGAGATAATCGACGCCCGGAGCATGAGTAACAAAACTGTAGGGTGAACTGAGCCCTGAGCACGAAAAGACAGAAAACGGATCTACAATCTCGACTAAGAAAACGAACCAAGATGCAGGATCTGTACACTCCGTAGGCTAAAAGGAATATGACATAGATATCTCATGGGTAAAATAATACCTATGTCATCTGAATGTGCCAATCGGTCTCAAGTGTGACATAAACTACACGTACAGCATGACCGAACTGCCTGTGAATACCCCTGCAGGGTAAGTGCTCCAGAATGTGGCCGACCTCAGTGTCTCTGCCATGATCATCAGAATAATGGTGCAACCCTCCCTGAGAGCTCTCATTGCCATAATAACGTCGATGTCCAACTCATCTATGTATCGTGGCATGTACACATATGATAATACACACAGCATCAATGCATCCACTCTAGCCAAATGCCACTGGTCCTTTGGTATGGTAAAATCCCCAGAATACCGAGCATAACTATCCTCATAGCCAAATCTGTCAATCAGAAAATGCTGGGATATCACGTGGCCAGATGTGATCTCATCCTGTACAACTCTTCGCCTCAGCTCGGTGAGAGTCATAAACTATCGGCTCATGTCACCAATGGCCATATGCACGCAAGGTCTGTCAAGTGGCAGCATCGTCAAACATGCATACTCCTCCAAAGACAGAGTCAACTCTTGGGTCCCAAATCGGAAAACCTGCCTCTCCGGTACCCAAAGCTCTAGCATGCCCTCCATAAATCATGCTAGAACCTGAAATATCAAAAGGGTCATGGTATGCTGCAACAGCTAATCTACAATCACCCTATCTGAGGGTGACATACTATCATACCAATATCTCAAACGGGATGCCACCAATAATGGCAGGGTGTGATCTATGCGACTGACTATCGAAGAAGACATCTGTGTGGGCCGTATCATAATACCATCTAGGGGTCAATGCTGAATATCTTTGGACATACATACATATGCATAACATGATACATGCATAACAGATAATAGATGGCAATATGATATAGGGAATAGAAAACTGTATATACATTCCTAAGTATATCATCATCTATATACATCATCTCTGTACAGCTAAAAATACAGGGAAATTGGGCACAGATGCCCTACTACTAACAGAGGCCTATCAAAAGATATAGCGAGAATGGGGCATAGCCACCCAATAGCTAACAGAGGCCTATCAAAAGAGATAACGAGAATATACATCAGAAGAAGACAATGGTGCCAATATCTACGTCATCAATCCTGTCCACTTGATGTAACTCCTCCTGAGTCATTGGATCTTTATCAATAGGGATATCAGGCTTATATAAAGAAGGATCTGCGCCGACAAAGCCAAATGGGTCATCTGAGGGGCCTGCTCCTGCGTTGGAAGGATCAAACGAATCTGCCTCTGCAGGATCTCTACCCAAATGCCGGATAAAGAAATGTACCCAGTCCAGTCGCTGGGTCAAGCTGTCAATCTGTGTCACATGAGTCAGATCTCAGACACAGGCTAGCCAATCCATCATCATCACAGATCCTGAAACCATATCCCCTATAAACTGAGTGGAGCGGATCTGGGCTCCAATGGTATGAGGGATCCACCAATGCTGGAATACATCCTGAGTGCAAGGACCCTCTGATAATACAAAACCGTTAACACCCAACAATGGGATATCAATGATGGGTGACTGCGACATAGGCCAATAACGCTTGACAAGAGGCAAGATCGGTATACGGATCTCTCCTGTGGTGCTCCTAATATCACGATCTCCTAAATAGAACTCCCATCCTCCATCTGTGAAGAGAGAAACCCTACGGGTGGAAATAACATGCTCGACACCAGTCGGGCACCCATCCTCAAATCCAATGGCCAAATGCTCCCCAGAATATAGAATCCATGTGATGACATCCGTTGTCAACAACTCCAACTGTAGGTGACAATGAGTGAAACCCTCAGCTACAGGGACCTCCGCCAGTATGGAATGATGCCATCTCCATCCTTATAGGTAGGTATCCAACCCTAATACACTCACTAGACATAAACATAGGAGCCTCTCATAGGCCCAAAACTGCCAACACAAAGGCAAACATTTGCTATCAGTTAATACTCTTAACCTATACATTGTAAATGACAAGAGAAATACTTACTAGCAAAAATGTGTAAAATCCTAACCAAGCCTCGGTCAATCCCTGCGAGCGCATACACATACCCTTGAGGAAATAGGAAAAGGTGTAGGAGCCCCAATCGTACTCTCCAATATGGTCCACATGTCGCATGGCGCTGATCAAAGCGAATGACACCGTAGAAGAGTTATCTGCTATGAAGCAGCCCCTAATGATCATCAGAAATAATCGCCGAAGAATGCAATCCCTGACTCTGACATCCACTAGTATGGGCTCACTCAATAGCCCACTCAAAGCATCTACGCTCAAAGGACCCGTACGAACAGTCCTGCCCTTGAGCGCCTCCACCGAAACTCTTAGCAAGGATCTGATGGTAGTCGGGGTAATATCAGTCGTGCAAGGCACTGGCGCCCCTCCAAACTCCATACCTGTGATAAACCGCCAATCCATCGACATCATCATTACCTCACAGTCCAGTAAATGGATAGACTGAGTCTGGTGAAACCAGCGCTCAGACAATGCCCTGACGTAACCCCAGGGACAACAGCGGGGAAGGATGGAAAAGAATGCTCCAAATCTCCCTTCATGCACAATCGCTCTATAGTCGGGATGTAGAGCCTGGTACATGGAGTGAATGCTGAACCAGTTCCCTCAAGGATGTGTAAAGCCGAGAACCTGTAAAATGCAAATTAACATCAAAATCCTTTGCTCCTCATCAATAGGAAAGAAGGAAGATTAAGATCTAAGCTTTATACCTCGTTGGCGTGCCTATACATCAAGGGATGTATACTCAAATCACCTAGAAGCTTTGGGTTTGCCACCTGAATACTCGGGAGGTCCCAACGGGGAACATGTGCAGTAGGAACGGGGTCCACAATCGAAACATCCTCCTTCTCATCCTCGACATCCGGCACTCAACCCGGAATGGACGTATCACCGCCTCCACCAGACGATGAGGCTGTCTAACGGAATGGGGTCGATGTACTTCAAAAGCCCTCCTCTGTACACCAGAAGTGGTCCTGCGGGAACTACTCGGCTGATCCGGATCCATAATATTTGGACAATAAGTCTCCAAATCACCTCATAAGGGGTGTGGTATTTTCTAACCTGGAGCTTTTCAAAATGCATTTAATGACTACATACATGTATGCGTTATTTTAACATACGACTACAGTAGAGTTAAATATGCATGACTACTCAATGCCTATATTTTGGAAAATTTTGCCATAGTTTCCTCTATAAATAGGACTATCCACATGCACATAGGCATGACTAGGTGGCCATTCAGTAGCACACCTGCCCACAGTCATATAAATACTATTTGCATAAAAAAGTCAAAGTCATCAATCCATAAGGGTAGCCTAATTACCAGGATTACTTTGCTTTTTCACCTTTGCTCGTTTGTCCTCAAATAGGATAAGAAATAGCAGGAAAAAGGTGCCAATTTGACTGTTTCAAAAGTTAAATTTTTTCACATAATTATGTTCAGCATGGTTTAATACTAACATTTACTATGTTGAATATTTTTTGTCAAGTCATTTGAGCATACATAATCACTACTATGTGCTTAGATGCATTTCATGTGATAAGTCATTTTCCAACGGATAAAAACTGGAAAAGAGTACATGCATACATTACCAGCATAGTGTAGAACACTTGTACGGTGACAAAATTTGTAGAAAGACGTCCGAACTCAGCAGATCTGAAGAAGAGCTCTCAGATTTCCTTCGCGGTGTAACTTGAAAATGACTTATGAAAGCAACCTGCAGGATTTTAATATCCACGGTTGGTCGCAGGTCCATCTGTGGCTGTAGTAGGTGTACCTACGACACTCCTACGTGGGTCCCATCCCTCCAGCTCGGTCCAGTTTGAGTTGCAAAGGAATTCTCACAAGCTAAAAAGGCTAAACCAGTGATCAAAATGCTACGCGATTGAGCGGAATAGCCTGAAATCCTGGTTTTTCTGGGCACGATTGTGGCTTTCATATCATTCATTGGTATTCGCCCGAACACAGGGTATACTATAACAATGATCCAAGTCATTCGGCAATACCATACAGAGGTCCAATGCCGTCAATTCAGGGTCGTCACCCTAATCCTTTCCAAGAGATCCCCGGCGGGGGTTACAACGCGTGGTTATCTGTCCACAAACAGATCCCCGACTGGGGTTACAACGCATGTTCCGCTGATACACACATCAGCGATGATCCAAGAAATCCCCGGCGGGGGTTACAATGCATGGTTATCTCTCCACAAACAGATCCCCGGCGGGGGTTACAACGTATGTTCCGCTGATACACACATCAACGATGATCCAAGAAATCCCTAGCAGGGGCTACAACTCATATTTTCCATTGATGCCCACATCAACAAAGGTCAATCAACCTTGGCATTCATCTCCAGCAGGGAGTTCATCCGCTGATACACACATCAGCGATGATCCAACAGATCCCCGACGGGGGTTGTAACGCATGGTTATCTATCCACAAACAGATCCCCGACGGGGGTTACAACGCATGTTCCGCTGATACACACATCAGCGATGATCCAAGAGATCCCCAGCGGGGGCTAAAACGTATATTTTCCATTGATGCACACATCAACAAAGGTCAAACAGCCTTGGCATTCATCTCTAGCAAGGAGTTCATCCGCTAATGTTCATTCGCTAATACACACATCAGCGATGATCCAACAGATCCCCAGTGGGGGCTACAACAGAAGGTCGGGTAGCCCTGACAACACATACTATTGGCAGAAATTCTAACAGAACATTGATATGTCCTGGCGATACAAACCAGGGAGGATCAACATCATCGGGGAGGATCGATGATGGAATATGTTATACACATCCTCAAACAGACGAAGTTTTATCCCCACAGATCTCTTGCACACGAGAGGCACATCTTTGGAGTAAAGTCTGTATCCAGGATTAAGGACTTTGGTGATAGCCCCAACGTTAACATCCTAATAGGTTTGGGTCACACATTCAAGCTTATCGTCATTACCATCACCGGTAGAAGCAACAGGGAGCCGGTAATCATCCCCAACATGTGGGAAAGCAATCCATATGCATCATACATTTGCATCATATTATTTCATATACCATCATGTTTATCTGTTACATTTCAAGTGTCTAGGATTCTTTATCATATCCATGCCATTGCATTGCATGAATATGATAAAGAGGGGCATCTATAGACACTCAAAATTTTCTGCACACCTGTTACTGACATTATAGGAGGGCAGATTTGTCTTTCAGAGATAACCCTGGAAGATAATTTTCATCCAGTCCGGATACTACCGGAAGCTTAGTTTCAACCTCGGAACACACACCGGGAGTAACAGTTCCAACCTCAGCGATAACCTCGAGGCATGCAGTTCCAATACCAGAAATTCCACCGGAGAAGATCGATTTATCCTGGAGATAACCCAAAGATATTTCGTCTCAGTCCCAATACTGGGAGTAGTAGAATCCAACCTTGGAGATAACCCCAAGGAAGGTAGTTGCAGTTCCGAAGATAACCCCAGAAATGCTTGTTTCAAATGCATGCAATCAGCTTCAACCTCGGCGCTTACACCGAGGCACTCAGTACAAGACCTGGCAATAACACCAGGAAGACATGCACACCTCAGAGATGACACTGAGGACCTTCAACACTTGCAACAGTCCAATCTCAGAGATAACCCTGAGCAACGTCTGGTTTATCAGCCCAAACTGGAGATAACCCCAGTAAGAGGCAAAGTCATCATCTTACCACCTTGACGCCACATCACGCCGTCTGAACATTTTAGACATACATTTCTACATAGCAATGTCCCACAAGAGACAAGGAAAACCAATCCCGAGTGACTATTACGCATGGTAACGGATAGAATTTGAAGCATGAAGACCGGAGGGCACCATCCCATCTTCCTGACTTCGTACAACCTCTAATCCCATGTCATTGCATAACTGTCGACAATGGCGATCCGAAATAGGTCTTACATACCTCAGTCGGATGCCCAGATTGTAATTCTAAAAGTTTGAGCGGACATCACGTTACACACGTGCAAGTACTTCAAGACGGCAGGACCCGCGAAACCCGAGGCACCTCGGGCAGCCGTAGGTACACCTGCAACCAAGTCGTAGGTACACCTGTGGCTCCCCACACTATAAATAGAGGGCTTGGGGTGGCCATTTGGTAAGAGAAGAAGGCGAGGAAGCCCTGTCTAATTTGCTCTGTACAAACCCCAAACTGAGTGCTTTCTCATTTTAAACACTTGTAAGCTCATATATAGCTACTTTTTATCGGCAAGAGCCGAGTGTTCATCCATTTCAAGTAATTGAAGTCTTCTTTGGCAGCCCACTGTAAGCCTTCTTACACATTTTAAAGCCTTTCTCTTCATCTTTGCACGCACTATTCTTCACATTGAGAGTCGTGTTGTGTGTGTATGCCCGGACTTCGGTCTGTGGTTTCATTTCAGATTGTATATATATATATATATATATATATATATATATATATATATATACTTATATTTATATGTTTATATGTATGGACTAACATTATCGAGTTATGCCTCGATTGAGCCTAGACATATGTCTGGAGCGTTTAATTGCTTTCGTGTGTGTATATATATATATATATATATATATATATATATATATATATATATATATATATGAACTGTGTGTCAAACTCTATTCGATGAGCCTAGACTTATATCTGGTGCGTTTAATTGTTTCGTATATATATACTTATATATATAAACTGTGTGTCCAACTTTGTTCAATGAGCCTGGATTTTACATCCGGTGCGTTTACTGCTTTAATATATATATTTATATATATGAACTATTGTCGGACTTTGTTCGATGAGCCTGAATTTTATATTCGGTGTGTTTATATGCTTTTATATGTATATATATATATATATATATATATATATATATATATTTTGTCCCGCCTGGAGTTTACTTTGTGGCGGTTGACCCTTTTTACAGCTTTCTGTACATTTCGTTCCTCCTGGAGTTTCCATCGTGGTGGTTGATCGCTTTTACAGCTTTTCTTACATTTCTGATCCCCCGTGGTGGTTGATCATGTCTGTATATATATATTTACAGCTTTTATATATATAACTGCTTACTGCGTTTATATCAATTGCGGCATCATGTGAGCCTAGGAATCATGTGATCACATATTCAATCCCTTGAATCTAGATTCGATTCTCGTGATTGACCTTTTCAGCTATAAGCAGCTTGTAAATTTATTCACGATGTTCAGATTTCCACCGATGGTTTTCATACCCATAAGGAATGCGACACTACTTTGTATATTATTTTCTTGAAAGATACTTCGCATCTCGAAAATAAAAGCAATCAAGTCGAACATTTAATAATAAAATAGAAGTGTAAAAAGTCTCAATTACTATTGAGCATAAGGATTTGAAAAAACCTCTTTTACAAAACACACTGCTAAATCTTGTTTAAAACTGAATTTTTACATAAATTCAAACCATGTGTATATAGGTGCGAACGAAGCCTCGCACTACTTTTAAATAACAGCACATTGACCCACACACACACACACACACACACATTCATATAATAGTTTCTTGAAAAGTGGCGGTCACCGTGGTAACACGGATGTCAGGGGGTGCCTAACACCTTCCCTCCGCATAAGCAAGTCCCCGGACCCTAATGAATCCCGGTTTCACCGACCCGTTTAGCAGTGTCACATCACTGGGTCAATGTGCGAACCTTTTCTAGGTTGTGTTGGTACAACCAGTTAAAAAATTAACTGGCAACTCTTAACAGTCCATCGTCGACATTATACATGTCGGACCTTTTTCACTTATTTTTTCAAACAAATCTCACCTAATATGAGAACACAAAAAATAGGTAATTAAAAGGGACAAATAAAATTCCCGACGTCGACAAAAGAGATTAAATTAAATTATGTAACAGTAGATCGCAGTCGAGGCAAGTTCTCTAACTCAAACTTGAGTTATTAATTTCAAAGCATGTTAGTGAATAATTATTGTTGATTATTCACATCTATATTGATTATTGATACTCGCACTCGTTGCAATTAAATTCATGTTCTATTATTATTGAAATGTGAATTAGTTAAAGTTCTTTTATTCATGAACTGTTTATGTGACGCCCCCAAATCCGGGTCTCTTTCAACCCGACAGATGGTGCTCCACGGTGCTACAGTTCACACAAACATTCAATTGAAATGCCTCAAAAGAACGAATATGTCTCATATATATACCAAAATAATATTACGATTCCCCAGGTTCGTTATAACCGTTACATTTGTTCTTGTCATAATATCACATATTAGCATTACAAACCTATACTATTACATAGGTAGTCTACAAGCTCGCTTTAGTCTTCACTTTATCCTTGTCGAATCCCTTGGTCGTATCGTTTAAGCTGCATTCATATGGTTCAAGCAAGAATGAGCATAACAAGCTCAGCAAGTATAACAATTTTATTTTTAAAAGCATGCTTGAAACATAAGAATCGTATATCTTCAATAACTGGATGATAGTTACGAAGTACTATCAATAACTTAAAATAGCGTTTCTTTTCCTTCAAAACATTTTACAATAACAATATTCCATGAATCATCAATTCTAGTTCAAGACGTGAACGTCTTATAGTTTCTTTGAAAAGGACGACCCGGCACGAAGTTCGTAAGTCCGGCATAGCTTACAAGCACTTCTGAGTGATCAGCTCATAGTACTCTATTTTGATCAACACTACATCCATTAAACGTGTGTATGTTTAAGTTGTGGCAACCTCACGTGCCCATCGAATACTCGATGAAAAAAACATTTGTTTATACATATTCAGGCTTACCTTGAATCCGTACCAAATAGTTGGCGTAGGATAGCGTTAGCAATTCTATATTGAAAGACTGGTAAACAGTTTAACCAATCTATCAAGATTAGTTTAGCCGAGCTAAAACTAGCATCGACTCTTTCTTCAAAACCATACATGCATCTCATAATTTGAATCATTTGAAAAGCTGGCTAACACGAAGGTTAGACAAGCGTTTAGGAAAAACTTGCTTCCAACGTCTGCTACAGTATAAATACGTTTCCCTTGAGTCTTTACAGTCTCTACAACACATAATCACATAACATACCATATTAGGTTATGAATGAACCTACACAGCTCCTAAAGAATCTTACCCTTCTTCTCAATCTAATCCCTTATTAGATTTGTTATTTATGGGTTCCGGCTTTCCGTCATTCTTTACATCATTCTTACCAACTTCGTTCTCTTATAACACTTAAGTGAAATTATATCATTAATATAACTCGGCTCGAGTTAATCATCTTTCCTTACTGTTTACTAATGTTCTTACATTATTAAACGACATTTTAATCGTCCTTGGTTAAGTACGTTTATTGCATACCATTTGCGTTCATCTTCAATCGACTTTCCTTAACCCTAAGTGATCCTACTTGGGGTTTAATCATGACTTAACAATGTTACTTCATGTTCATTAGGTCTATGTTACTTCATTACCTCTCTTTTTATCATCATAAATAATCCTCTCTATGTAAACCCTAGTGCTGGCGTCGCGGCGCCAGCTTTTCTTCTTTGTGCGGCGTCGCCCCTTAGGGCTTGGAAACCGGACTCGGTGCTGCGGTGCGATTCCCTTTGATAATTGGTGCGCCGCGGCGCGACTCTTCAGTGGGTTTCACCTTTGCCCGGCCATGCTCGGCGCTACGGCATGACCTATTTTGCCTTGGGTTGGCGCCGCGGCGCCAACTCTGTGCACCAGAAAAATTTTCGGTTTTGAAATTTTGTGAACTTCCCGGACGCATAACTTCTTCGTTATAAGTCCAAATTGGCTCGTTCAAAAATCCTACGGTTCACAAATTATGTAATCTACATGATCAATCAAGAATTTTATCTATTCGATTGTGTTTGCTAAAAATTCACCTATTAGTCCATTTTCAATGAAAACGGTAAACGTTCGTGAATGTTCAACGCTCGTTTCTTCGTTCTAAGTCAGAATCCGGCCATTTTCGAGTCCGCAACTCTATAATGACAAATACTACTTGTCTCCATTGAAAACCAACGTTTCCAAACTCAATATCAAAATTCGACTTCCATTCCGAGAATTTCACGAATTCAACGATCGTCGTCTAATCGTGCAAATTCCGGCGAAACTTTGTTACTTGAGATTTTTAAACCATTTCACTTGGATTCAATCCATTATACTATCATCTTGACACAAATGCTTCGTTAACTTATATTCATGATAAGTTATTACTAGTTCATTGTGAGTTTAGAACTTATGAAAATATGAATTACTTATATTTTCAATACTCATAACTTATTTCTTCTTTTCATATAACTTATTATGGATGATGACTTCGATCCATTATTCATGCTTCTTATTATCATACTAACTTCATTAATGTAACCATGTTACAAGTTCCTACAAGTTATTATACATTCATTAGTGTTCTTCACAAGGTCTTAACCTATATGATTACGAATAGATTATTCATGACTTATCCGGCTTATTATGACTTAAGCCCTTTGATTCATTATTCCAACCTCTTCTTAGCATGTTAGCTCTACCAATACCCCCTTCTCTAACAATAGAAAAGAAAGAGAAACATGGTTCAAGAACACTTACTCTTTGATGATCACTTGATTCTTTCTTGTGCTTACTTCTTACTTCCAAGTATAACTTTTGCTAACTTATTATCTGTAACCAATAAGCTATAAGTTTATTGGTGGACAACTTAACAAAGAAAGTGCTTATTCTCTCAACCAAATAAGTTACTTATATATGAGAGGAGTTGGATGAAAATGAAACAACCACAAAATGAGCTCCAAGCTCTCTATTTATAGGAAATCCTAGATGAGGGTATAATGGTCAAAAGGCCATCCACCTCCTTACTATTCATTACTTCCTAACTAAGTTAACTTGGTCACCACTTCTACTTAGCCACCAAGTCACTTGCTCACCACTTAAGTTATCCATTGCTTAGTCATTAAGTCTCTTGCTAATCACACAATTTGTTTGCCCATCAAGTCTACCCACTTTACACTTGGATTGCTCCATGGATCATGGCTAATTCATTGGGCTTGGTTAATTCATCCAACTACTTCCTTAATGGGCTTGTGCTACATGATTTGGACTCATGATATACCAACACTTGGGCTTGATTGTCACATTATATTGGACTCCTACTATTAAGTTTATAATCCTACAAGTCCATTCCCTTTAAATTACATAACTTAACATTTATACCCCACGTATAATCTTTGTATGCTATCTCGTATATTAATTCTTAATATACGTTATCTCATTCTTCATACATGATAGTACAATACGTCGTATTATACTTACATTCAATACTTGGCTCACATAATACTTAACAAATCCTACCAATTCTACAAATTCATTACAATTGGCTTAAAGCCTTATAACGTATAATCACGTATAATTCTCGTATTCTAGCTCGTATACTTATTACACATATATGACATATCATTACTCATACGTACTCGTATAATACTTCGTATCATACTTGTATTCATTACATCGTATAATACTTACGTAGTATACGATCATCGCTTAATCCATTACTCGCATTACATTTCCTTCTCGTAAATCATTTTCCTTAAACGTTAGGTTTTAAGTCCACAGGTAAAATATTACGTTTTCCATAACTGAAATATTATTGGATATTCTATCTCACATCGATATTCTATCATTACGTATTTCTCGGAAGTTCAAAAATAATTCCCGAGCAGAAATGCGTGAATAGTGTTTTTCAGAAAATTTCTCGAAAAGCTTTTATTTTCGTCTTGGAAATTCAAACACTTTAATTCTACCACGTAGCCAAATTCCTACGATGTTCTGACATTTCTAGGTCATAGAACGACGTTCGATTAGCTTGCTCCATAAATAGTCAATTAAATTCATTTAATAAAAATAAAAATTTAATTCTCAAAAATCCGATTTTCTGGGGCGTTACACTCTTCCCTCCTTATAAGGATTCTGTCCCCAGAATCTCGCTAATCATACTTATACCACAGAGAAAAATTTTCCTTTCTTTTAATCTCGAGTTCCCACAATGCTTCTTCAACATTGGGGTTCTTCCATTTCACATTCACCGAAGGTATTATCTTAATTCATATGACTTATCACTTCCTATCAATAATCTGAGTTGGAAGTTAAACACTTATTAACACATTACACGATCTCTATATCATCCCAGTTATCCTTTTAACTCGGATTTATATGGAACTCAAATTCCTCCTCCAAAATAAGACTATACTTAGTCTTCTACTTATCCTGCATCATCTTCTTCATTCGCTTGTACAACTCGGTACTTAATCGTACTTATGTAACTCATTCCATCATCGTGGATTGAGTCCATCTTGTGCAAAACATTTCTACCCTTTCATTTCGTAATTTAACTTCTAACTTTGACCTTGCCATTTCCGTTATTAACTCATTCTGAGTCGTTAATATTGATAACTTTCAATACCCCTCCTACTTAGTGTGTCGGCTTCTACGTTTACCTTCCCTGAATGATATAAGATATCACAGTCATCTCTCTACTGCATATTCAACTCCTTCCGTGTGGAGATATATTTTAGACTCTTAGAGTCCGTGTATATCTCACTTTTCTCCCAGTATAAATACTATCTTTAGAGTTTGAATTTAAAACTTCAGCTGCCAATTCTGGATCATAAGTAGGATAGACCTTCTTATAATCCGTAACCGACATATCGCATACACACTGGCATTGCCATGCTATAAGAGCACGCAATCATGTCATCAATGCGAACATCGAGATACACTACAAAATTCCCTGTATCATCTGATAAAGATAATACAGGTGCCTTAATCAACCTTTCTTTTAAATCCTGTGACGCTAATGGTACCTTCAACCATAGCATCTCACAAGGGTACCTATCAATTTATCACCGGCTTACTCGACGCTCCTTACGACAAATCTAACTTCAGTACATTAGTCAACCTAAATGACATAACCAGAAACTTGTCATAATTATAACGTGTTCTGAATGTCATCTTAGGTATCTCCTCCTTCTTCCTTACTTTCAACCGACTATACCCCATACATATATCTATCTTTATAAGAATTCTTTGCCCCTCTCAACTGACCAAATAGATCATCGATCCTGGGCCATGGGTATTTACTCTTAACTACTAACTTACTCCTATTACGATAGTCGATACGCAACCGTAATGACTCATCCTCTTCTTTAACATCCTACTAACTTACGTCCAGGTGAGACGACAAGACGTCTCGGTGTTTTATTATCATAAATTAATACCTTGTGTTTTCTGAAAAACTGAAGGTTCAGACTTTTCTTATAACTATTTATTATAGTTCTATGGTTAATCAACCCATTCATACCGAGAATTTCCTTAAATTCTCTCAACCTGAACAGTACTTATCTACTGATACCTACTTACTTCGATTATCCATGAAAAAATTTTCACAAATATGATTTAACTAAAGTTAATCCCTCCTCCGCTATCTTAATGTTTAAAAATATTCTTAACCCCTTTCAGACAGACTCCTAGATGAGTCTTTCCATCTGTTTTATACACTCTGATCCTACGCTTAGGATCCCCTTGTCCCACTTCAGAATTCCTGGAGTTATAATTCTTTCTTCTTGGCATACTGCCATTGGCATTCTCTATCTTGGTTTCTCCCTCTCCCTTGCTTTCATCCTTCCTCTCTTTGTGGTATTGAGTCTACGCTTCACTACCACCTTCTGTTATAATTACCTTCTCCAGAATGATCCCATAGGAAACACTCTAGAACACCAAAATCCTACTATAGAGCTAGGGTTTCAGGCCCTGCTCCAATCTACGAGTCTTCATCTCCTCCGTGTTCACTAGATGTGAAACAAACCTCGCCAATTGTATTTGTCCTCATCTTGAGGAACCGTCATGTCCCCTTACTTAAGTTCTAAGAACTTAATCTCCATCCTCCCTCGCACACTTGTAGGGAAATAATTCTCGAAGTAAACCTTCTTGAATTATTCCCATACTACCACATCTGTTCTAGCCCCACCCTGGTGAGCCTCCCGCCAAAGGTTGGCTTCCCCCTTTCGTTAAGTAAGTTGCAAAAGAAATCCTTTGCACCTCAACTACGTTTGTAATAACAAACGCCTTCTCCACTTCTTTTACCCCGGTCTGGGCATCTACTGGGTCCGTCGTTCCTTTGAACTCTGACGGACCTACGCTTTTAAACTCTTTAAAGATAGTCGTTCTAGCTACTCTAGGTTCCGCGAGTATTCTACCCCGGTTTAGTCAAATACAGTCGCTAATAAATTAACGAACTCTTGCATAGGGTTGTTCAGACCCCCTTCATTATCATTATGTGATTTCACTTCCTGATTACGTTATCTTTTCATTAGCGGCATTTCCTGATTAAATAAATAAAATTTCATTATTATCTATTTACTTACTTCGTTATTAATCGGCACATGCCAAATTGCATCATAACAAATCATTTCCATGAAAACTTCATTATATACATATGCTTCTTCATAGTTTGAAACTATTTAAAATTTACGTTCATAGCCAACAGCTATTACATTTTTATCCCGAACTTGAACTTCACAAAATTTGGGATTTACAAAAAGACTACCCTTTTATACAAAGGAGGGTTTTACGCCATTACACACATACATATAACTTTAGATTTCTAATAATGCATAACAGTGTCCTCGTGTTTCTCATTCGCAATCTTCGCTACAGTATCCCGACTAATCATATGACGGGTTTGTCATGACTCAACGGAATAACAAGCAACCTTCATCTTGAAATCCTTATGAGCACTCTCATGGATGTAAGACATCCGGGCTATCTTCTGATCCTTCTCCCCAAGTTCTCTATGAAGCTCATCGGCCTCTACCTTAAAATTCATAGCCTGTTCTGCCATAAGCACCTGCTTATCGTGCTCTAACTCAAAATCTGCTTCTGTAGACATCTTAGCTTCATGGAGATAACTAATCTCTTCACTCTGATTCTGCACAACTGTACCCAGTTGCACATTCCTGTCAAGCGCTGCCAGATACAATACTTCCATTGCATCTAGAGGTGATGACTCTAATGTAGGTACCACCGTAGTAACAGATGTTACCTCTCTTTCTTCCTCCACCTCATTCACCATACTAAGGTATGATGATATATCCATCTCTCCCTCGGAGTAGTCTTCCTCAGAAAAGTACTCCTCTGTCTCCAACTCCTCTAGAATCACTATTGGTACCTCCGCCACTTGCATAGGTACAGGCTCTATTCGGTTCACAAGCTCTTCGCTCACCGCGTGTATATCTCTATACATCAAGCTATCAATCGACATCCTACAATAACACATATGTTGATTAGTACATAACACAGAATCGTATAAGCACAAATCACATTTAATTTATTTAGGGTTACTTTCCATCTTTTAAATCTTTTGATACTGAGTTTTCTCAATACCTTATTGACTCATTCAACTCAAGTAAAGCTCAAGTTTACTCCCTCCGGACTTCTCTTCCTTAACGAGGTTATTAGCCTAAAGTTCTTCCCCCCTTAAGTTTTATAACCTAATGCTCTGATACCAACCTGTGACGCCCCCAAATCTGGGTCTCTTTCAACCTGACAGATGGTGCTCCACGGTGCTACAGTTCACACAAACATTCAATTGAAATGCCTCAAAAGAACGAATATGTCTCATATATATACCAAAATAATATTACCATTCCCCAGGTTCGTTATAACCGTTACATTTGTTCTTGTCATAATATCACATATTATCATTACAAACCTATACTATTACATAGGTAGTCTACAAGCTCGCTTTAGTCTTCACTTTATCCTTGTCGAATCCCTTGGTCGTATCGTTTAAGCTGCATTCATATGGTTCAAGCAAGAATGAGCATAACAAGCTCAGCAAGTATAACAATTTTATTTTTAAAAGCATGCTTGAAACATAAGAATCGTATATCTTCAATAACTGGATGATAATTACGAAGTACTATCAATAACTTAAAATAGCGTTTCTTTTCCTTCAAAACATTTTATAATAACAATATTCCTTGAATCATCAATTCTAGTTCAAGACGTGAACGTCTTATACTTTCTTTGAAAAGGACGACCCGGCACGAAGTCCGTAAGTCCGGCATAGCTTACGAGCACTTCTGAGTGATCAGCTTATAGTACTCTATGTTGATCAACACTACATCCATTAAATGTGTGTACGTTTAAGTTCTGGCAACCTCACGTGCCCATCGAATACTCGATGAAAAAAACATTTGTTTATACATATTCAGGCTTACCTTGAATCCATACCAAATAGTTGGCGTAGGATAGCGTTAGCAATTCTATATTGAAAGACTTGTAAACAGTTTAATCAATCTATCAAGATTAGTCTAGCCGAGCTAAAACTGGCATCGACTCTTTCTTCAAAACCATACATGCATCTCATAATTTGAATCATTTGAAAACCTGGCTAACACGAAGGTTAGACAAGCGTTTAGGAAAAACTTGCTTCCAACGTCTGCTACAGTATAAATACATTTCCCTTGAGTCTTTACAGTCTCTACAACACATAATCACATAACATACCATATTAGGTTATGAATGAACCTACACAGCTCCTAAAGAATCTTACCCTTCTTCTCAATCTAATCCCTTATTAGATTTGTTATTTATGGGTTCCGGCTTTCCGTCATTCTTTACATCATTCTTACCAACTTCGTTCTCTTATAACACTTAAGTGAAATTATATCATTAATACAACTCGTCTCGAGTTAATCATCTTTCCTTACGGTTTACTAATGTTCTTACATTATTAAACGACATTTTAATCGTCCTTGGTTAAGTACGTTTATTGCATACCATTTGCGTTCATCTTTAATCGACTTTCCTTAACCCTAAGTGATCCTACTTGGGGTTTAATCATGACTTAACAATGTTACTTCATGTTCATTAGGTCTATGTTACTTCATTACCTCTCTTTTTATCTTCATAAACAATCCTCTCTATGCAAACCCTAGTGCTGGCGTCGCGGTGCCAGCTTTTCTTCTTTGTGACGTGCTGCAGCGTGACCTATTTTGCCTTGGGTTGGCGCCGCGGCGCCAACTCTGTGCACCAGAAAAATTTTCAGTTTTGAAATTTTGTGAACTTCCCAGATGCATAACTTCTTCGTTATAAGTCCGAATTGGCTCGTTCAAAAGCCTACGGTTCACAAATTATGTAATCTACATGATCATTCAAGAATTTTATCTATTTAATTTCGTTTGCTAAAAATTCACCTATTAGTCCATTTTCAATGAAAACGCTAAATGTTCGTGAACGTTCAACGCTCGTTTCTTCGTTCTAAGTCGGAATTCGGCCATTTTCGAGTCCGCAACTCTATAATGACAAATACTACTTGTCTCCATTGAAAACCAATGTTTCCAAACTCAATATCAAAATTCAACTTCTATTCCGAGAATTTCACGAATTCGACGATCGTCGTCTAATCGTGCAAATTCCGGCGTAACTTCGTTACTTGGGATTTTTAAACCATTTCACTTGGATTCAATCCATTATACTATCATCTTGACACAAATGCTTCGTTAACTTATATTCATGATAAGTTATTACTAGTTCATTGTGAGTTTAGAACTTATGAAAATATGAATTACTTATATTTTCAATACTCATAACTTATGTCTTCTTTTCATATAACTTATTGTGGATGATGACTTCGATCCATTATTCATGCTTCTTATTATCATACTAACTTCATTAATGTAACCATGTTACAAGTTCCTACAAGTTATTATACATTCATTAGTGTTCTTCACAAGGTCTTAACCTATATGATTACGAATAGATTATTCATGACTTATCCGGCTTATTATGACTTAAGCCCTTTGATTCATTATTCCAACCTCTTCTTAGCATGTTAGCTCTACCAATACCCCCTTCTCTAACAATAGAAAAGAAAGAGAAACATGGTTCAAGAACACTTACTCTTTGATGATCACTTGATTCTTTCTTGTGCTTACTTCTTACTTCCAAGTATAACTTTTGCTAACTTATTATCTGTAACCAATAAGCTATAAGTTTATTGGTGGAAAACTTAACAAGGAAAGTGCTTATTCTCTCAACCAAATAAGTTACTTATATATGAGAGGAGTTGGATGAAAATGAAACAACCACAAAATGAACTCCAAGCTCTCTATTTATAGGAAATCCTAGATGAGGGTATAATGGTCAAAAGGCCATCCACCTCCTTACTATTCATTACTTCCTAACTAAGTTAACTTGGTCACCACTTCTACTTAGCCACCAAGTCACTTGCTCACCACTTAAGTTATCCATTGCTTAGTCATTAAGTCTCTTGCTAATCACACAATTTGTTTGCCCATCAAGTCTACCCACTTTACACTTGGATTGCTCCATGGATCATGGCTAATTCATTGGGCTTGGTTAATTCATCCAACTACTTCCTTAATGGGCTTGTGCTACATGATTTGGACTCATGATATACCAAACACTTGAGCTTGATTGTCACATTATATTGTACACCTACTATTAAGTTTATAATCCTACAAGTCCATTCCCTTTAAATTACATAACTTAACATTTATACCCCACGTATAATCTTTGTATGCTATCTCGTATATTAATTCTTAATATACGTTATCTCATTCTTCATACATGATAGTACAATACGTCGTATTATACTTACATTCAATACTTGGCTCACATAATACTTAACAAATCCTACCAATTCTACAAATTCATTACAATTGGCTTAAAGCCTTATAACGTATAATCACGTATAATTCTCGTATTCTAGCTCGTATACTTATTCCACATATATGACATACCATTATTCATACGTACTCGTATAATACTTCGTATCATCCTTGTATTCATTACATCGTATAATACTTACGTAGTATACGATCATCGCTTAATCCATTACTCGCATTACATTTCCTTCTCGTAAATCATTTTCCTTAAACGTTAGGTTTTAAGTCCACAGGCAAAATATTATGTTTTCCATAACT
The DNA here is from genome assembly GCA_016801055.1 of Panax notoginseng. Taxonomy (NCBI): domain Eukaryota; kingdom Viridiplantae; phylum Streptophyta; class Magnoliopsida; order Apiales; family Araliaceae; genus Panax; species Panax notoginseng. Next base: position 79,716,570 of record CM029015.1, on the reverse strand, counting down.
GGAATATTATTGGATATTCTATCTCACATCGATATTCTATCATTACGTATTTCTCGGAAGTTCAAAAATAATTCCCGAGCAGAAATGCGTGAATAGTATTTTTCATAAAATTTTTCGGAAAGCTTTTATTTTCGTCTTGGAAATTCAAACACTTTAATTCTACCACGTAGCCAAAATCCTACGATGTTCTGACATTTCTAGGTCATAGAACGACGTTCGATTAGCTTGCTCCATAAATAATCAATTAAATTCATTTAATAAAAATAAAAATTTAATTCTCAAAAATCCGATTTTCTGGGGCGTTACAGTTTAAGATATGGATCTATGCTCATTGTATTAGCTAGATCAAGAATTTTTAAATTTGTTAAATCAAATATGTTGTTAAAAGTTGTTCTTCACCAATTGATTTGGTAAGGACTCAAGACTGAGAAAAAGAACAACTTGATTAAAGCATTATTGAAAAATAATTATTGCTCGTACATTAAGTGTTTATGCATAATACACCGGGTATGAAAGGTTGATCCCCTTGATTACTAAAACTTATTAAAAGGACCAGTTTAAATACTGACAACCTTAGTATATGTTCATGGTCACTATGACCACTCAGCATCTGTTATTCAACTATTCGAATATTTAGATATCAATACTTAGTTCATGTTCTTTCACAATTAATTTCTATTGTTGAACATTGAACAATAAATTTCTTACTAATCATGATATATCTTCTTCGAACTTAAACTTACTAAGCAAATTTGTTGCTTACTCTTGCTATATCATGACATTTATTTCAGCTAAGCCAGAGAGTTCAAGTTAGAAGGACAAGGGCAAGGGAAAGGTCCAAGAATAGTTAATATAAATGTTTAAGTATCATGGGATACTATGTTTGATGTTTATATAAACCTTTTGTGTTACTTTATGTAAGTTAAGTAAGGTATGTTTACGTTAAGTTAATAGACCTTGGGATATTGTATAAGACTTTATTATAATGAATAATGTATGTTTATTATTCTACAATAGTATATAGAATGCTTATGAAGATAATGGATCATGAGCACGAAACCCGAGGTTTGAGAACCCGGATTTGGGGGCGTCACAGATTGGTATCAGAGTCGTAGGTTATAAACTTTAGGATGCGAAACCTAGGTTATAACCTTAGAAGAAAACTCGTATAGAGTATGCTAAGAGGTGGATTATGGAGATTCATCTAGTATAGATTGTACATAATAAAATATTGTTTTATTTTATCAATGAATATATTTTATTGTGATACTGATGTTGTGTTTGTCTGGTTATAGGATGCCTGAGGAAGGACAAGGTAGCCATACAGTTGAGCAAGAGCCGTTAGATCCGGTAGAGGATCATGCTGTTAGTGACGAGCGTGACGATGATGTGATGGAGGTATTGTTCAAAAATAACATAGCGCTGGAGAATAGAGTGACAAAGTTAGAGCAGGAGAATGCCACTCATCAGTTTACTAAAACTCAATACAAGGAGCTCGCATATCAAGCTCAGAACAATCTTGCTGAGATGAATCTATAGTTGCAAGAGCAGATGACCTTGGCTACGCATATGGTTTCCATTAATGCTAAGCTGAGGGAGATACAAGAACAAGAGAATAATAAGTTTATGGTATTGAGTATTGAGCATCAGGCGTTGCACCTGAGGTTTGACTTAGAGATCGCTGACAGGATCCGAGTTGAGGATGCCTGGGTACAAGCAGCGAGAAGAGTGGATCAGTTAGAGGTTGAGACGGAGGATGGACGAGTTAGGATGGAGTCCTTGGGACGGGCTTTAGATGCAGCATATACTGGTCCCCAAGTAGGAGAAAGGAGGTCATACCTCGAGATTGGTGAGTCGAGTCGATCTATTAGACGTCGACTTATGGATGGACTCATTCCACCAGAGCATGAGCATGCAGACGCACCCTCTCCAGACGAGCAGTGATAGTTCAATAGCTTTCTATTGTATATAGATGCAGTAGAACCCCTTTTATTTATTAGGGTTTTGTAACAACCGAAAAATTCGGATCCTTTGTAAAATAATTTTATTTAATAAAATAATGAATAAAATTATATTATTTGATATTATTATGTGTTAGTAAGATGAATGTAGTTTTATAACCTAGAAACGTCGGAAAGTCATAGTATTTTAACTATGTGGGAGAATTAAAGTGTTTGAATTTCCAAGACGAAAATAAAAGTTTTCTGAGAAATTTTTCGAAAAACACTATTCATCGATTTCTGCTCGAAAATTATTTTTGAACTTTCGAGAAATACTTTATGTTATAATATCGAGGCGAGACAAATTATGTAATAATAATCTAAGTATGGAAAACAAAAAATTTCGCAAGTGGACTTAATTTAAGAACGTTAAGAATTAAAGTCTAATGAAATGGAATTATGGATTTTGTAAGAATTACAAATCCAATAAACACTAATGTGTAAGCCCATGGGTGAATAATGGTAAGCCCAATGATTGGTTAATAGGAAGCCCAAATTGAATTAAAGTAAGCCCAAAAGATAAGCTAATCAAACTAAACCTAAGCCCAAATGATGATCCAATGGGTAAAGTAGGATCCATGGGGCAACCCATGGATGAGCTTGGTGACTAAGGTTTTGATGTGGTGGCCAAGTAAAGTATGTGGAGGGCAAGTTTACTTAGTGAGCAAGTAGTGACTAGTAAGGAGGTTAGTAAGGAGGTGGATGTTCTAATGACCCATTTACCCTAGCTTTGGAAACTCTATAAATAACAAGCCTTTGAATTCATTTGTTGCTTGTTAGTTTCATCCAACATTAAAGTAACTTAAGTGTTAGAGAGAATAAGCACTTTGAAGCTTAACTTCCATTGCTAGATTTTCCAAGAAGAAGAAGGACTAGTTCATCAAGGGTAAGGCTCTTGTCATATATATCTTCCATCTCTATCATTATAGGGTGATAAGAAAAGTGTAACTTAACCAACATGTATGCTAAGAACACTTAAGAAATGGTTGATTAATGGACCTAAGCCAAATAAGTAAGGAATAAGCTATTCAAACCTAAATAAGTTATGAACTTATGAAGAACAATGATGAACTTGTCAAATGTTTACCTTAAAGAGTTAGTATGATTCATGAGATGCAAGAATGTTGTATAAAGGACTTACATCAATAATAAGTTATAAAGAAATCTTGTATTAAAGAATTTGTTAAGTTATAAACTTATAAGAAATAAGTCATAACCTAATTGAAAGATAAGTTATTGTAATATGTAGATTGAGATGTCTAGTTAATGAAATGAATCCATTTGTAATGATGAACAAATCGTTAGTAATGAAGTTTTGCCGGAATTCACACGAGTGGACGATAGTCGTCAAATTCGTGAAATTCTCGAAATGGATGTCATATTTTGTGTTTGAACTCGAAAACGTTGGTTTTCGATGGTGGAAAGTCATATTTGGCATTATAGAGTTACGGACTTGAAAATGACCGGATTCCGACTTAGAACGAAGAAACAAGCATTGAACGTTCACGAACGTTTATCGTTTTCGTTAAAAATGGACTAATAGGTGAATTTTTAGTTAACAAAGTCAAAAATATAAAATTCTTGGATGAACACGTAGAGTATGTAATTTGTGAACCATAGGCTCTTAAACGAGCCAATTCAGACTTATAACGAAGAAGTTACGAGCCCAGAAATCTCACAAAGTTGAAAAACTGTAAAAAAAATCTGGTGCACAGAGCTGGCGCCGCGGCGCCAGGCCAAGGCATAAAAGCCCACGCCTCAGCGCGAGGCTGAGACATGAGGTACTGCTAGTTGGTGTAGCAGCGCTGCATATAACACTGGGACTCGCGCCGCAACGCCGAGTCCGGTCCTCAGCCACTGTAAAGTGGCATCGCAGCGCGGCATAGAGAAGAAAGGGTGGCACTGCAGCGCCAACCCTAGGGTTTCGACAGAGAAGAAAGTTTACAAGTATAGCATGAATGGTAACTCATTAGTAACGAACTAAGGAACCTAATGAAGCATTGTAAGGTATTGTTAAACCTTAATTATGTTGCCTAAAGGTTGAAGATAAGTAATCAAACGTGAATGTAATGTGAAGGTAAGATTGAGGTAGCGAAAAGTCGGAACCAATAATAACAAATCTAAGTTATAATTAGATTGAGAAAAAGGGTAATATTCATTAGCAACCATGTATGTTCATTCATGACCTAATGTGTTATGTGATGTTATCATTTACTGTAGAGACTTAAAGACTTAAACGAGAACGTGTTATAACTGTAGTAGGCACTGAAGGCAAGTATTCTAACCCTTGTTCCAGTTCAATCTGGATAAACTTTGTAATTCATGTATTCTTACACATGAAGTATTGTATGATGAAGTCAAAGCCAACTCTTTCGGCTAGACTTACATTATGTTTTTATCAAAGCATGGTCAATGGTTACCAAGTTATATTGGTGTGGTTTTCAAACGAAGACTGAGTATGCTAAAAATGTTTTGTCGTCAAATGAAAGGCACGTTAGGTTGCCACAACTTAAATGTACATACGTTTAATGAATGTAGTGTTGATCAACATAGAGTACTATAGGCTGATCACCTAGACGTGCTCGTAAGTAATGTCGGACTTACGGACTTAGTGTCGGGATGTCCTTTTCAAAAGAACTTTTGAAATGCTCAAAGTCTTGGACTGGAATTGATGTTTTACTGAATATTGTTGTTGTAAAACATTTTGAAGGAAAAGAAGTGCTATTTTGAATTATCGATAGTACTTCGTAACTATTATTCATTTATTAAAGATATACAATTCCTATAATTCAAGCATGTTGTTTATTAAAAATGTTGTGCTTGCTGAGCTAGTCATGCTCACCCTTGTTTGAACCATATGAACACAGCTAAGATCAAATGGACCGAAGGCTCCGGCAAGGATAAGGGCAAGGCGAAGACTAAACTGTAGAATACTCATGTAATAGTATAGGGTGAATGATTGTATATATTTGATATTATGACAAGAATAAATGTATTGGTTATCGAGAACCTAGGAAAATGTTAATATTATTTTGGTTATATAGAAGACATATTCGTTCTATTGAGGCTTTTCAATTGAATGTATGTGTGAATGGTAGTACCATGCAGCACCATCTGTCGGGTTAGAAGATACCCGGATTTGGGGGCGTCACAGGTTGGTATCAAAGAATTAGGTTATAAAACTTAAGGGGGGAATTAAAACCTTAAGTCATAACCTTAAGAGAAGTCAAAGAAGTAAAAGATGGAAATTAACCTTATAAAAATGTATTATATATGTTATGTGTTTTTATTATGCTACTGACATTTACTAATCAAATTAATTGTGTTGTTGTAGATGTTAGAAGAAAATAGAGATGTACAAGCAGTTAGTGAAGAATCAATTAATCAGGTAGAGATCATACCGAACCCCATATCGGCAGAGCCCGAAGTTGTCGTGGTTGAGTTTAGAGACTCAGAGAGCCTAGACTACATGTTCGTATTCGACGGCATGCTAGAGGAAGAGGTGGAGGTAGTGTCCTTCAACTCGGTAGCAATAGCACCAGAGATGGCTCCTGGGGAGTCAATGATGTCATTGTTTATGTCAGTGTTGGATAGAAATATCCATTACTATCAGGAGGTTAAGGAGCTAAAAACAGAGCTCCGGGCTATCATAGAAGATAAGACAGACGTTGAGTCCATGCATGACGAGAGGATTTTGGCCAAGGACAAGGTCCATGACCTGAAACAAGAGGTCGTTGAGCTCAGAAAGGAGCTGAAGACCAAGAAGCAAAAGATAGGGAGGATGTTCTATATTCATAGGAGTTCTCATGCGGACTTCCAGCAGCAGGTAGCTGGGTATCCCATAGAGGCAGGGCAGACGCGGCATACTATCAGTCATGATATTATTGTCGGTCTTGCCAAGGTAGATTTTGATAATGCCTTAAGGCAGATGTAATCTAGTAGTAGCTAGAGTAGTTTAGATATGTAAATATTGTGTATTTAGTAGTGACGTAAAACCCTCTTTTGAATAGTAAAAGGTAGTCTTTTGTAAATCTTAATTTTTGGAAAGTAATTACAGGAAAGTAATGTAATCAGCTTAGGCTGTGTAATGAAACAATGTAGTATTATACTATAATGAATGAATCAATATAAGTCTTTTTCGAAAAATATTGAGTAATGAATGTTGAAGTTATTGATTAATCTTGAATAATAATTAATAAGAAAGGAATAATAATGAAATGTGTTGTTTGTTGTAACAGCAAAATGCCGCCAAGAAGAGTTCAATAAAACCAAGGCGCTAACGTGAATTAACCGAAGGGAGGTCCGGTTAACCCCATGCATGAATTTGTTAATTTACTAATAGCAGCGTTTAATAGAACAGGGGCTAGCATCCCCGTAAATCCTGGTGTAGTACGAGCTACTACGTTTAAGAATTTTAAGAGCGTGGGTCCGCCGAAGTTCGAAGGAACTACGGACCCTATCGAGGCCCAAACATGGGTGAAGGAAATTGAGAAGGCATTTGTTATTGCAAATGTCGACGAGGCCCAGAAGGTTGCCTTTGCAACCTACATGATGAAGGGAGAGGCCAACTTTTGGTGGGAGGCTAATCAAGCTAGGGCCGGGATCGAGAATCTAACGTGGGTGAGGTTCAAGGAGATATTCTTCGAGAACTACTTTCCCACGAGCATGCAAGGAAGGATGGAGATGCGGTTTCTTGAGTTGAAACAAGGGGACATGACAGTTCCCCAATACGCCGCCAAGTTTAATGAACTGCCAAGGATTGCTCCGCACCAAGTGGACACCGAGGTTAGGAAGGCGCGACGGTTTTAGCAGGGCTTGAAACCCTGGCTCTATAACCATATTTCTGTGTTCCAAAGTACTTCATTTGGGACCATTGTAGAGAAGGTGATAATCGTCGAAGGTGGTAGTGAGGCTCTGAGCCAATACCACAAGGATAAGAAGAACAAGGGGAAAGTGGATGGTGGAGTGAAGGTTGAAGGAGCCAATGGTAGTGGCGAGGGACAGATGAGGAAAATGTTCAGCTCTGGGAATACTGGAGTGAAACTAGGAGACTTGAAGAGGAGGATGGAGGCTTGCAAGACCTGTGGGAAGACTCACTTAGGAGTCTGTCTCGAGGGGAAAGTCGTATGCTATAACTGTGGACAAGAAAGGCACATTTTGCCTAACTGTCCAAGTCCGAAGAATATACATGGATGCTTTATGTGTGGGTCAACTGACCACATGGCAAAGAACTGTCCGAAGAAGGGGACGGATGGGAACCGGGGCACTAATAGCGGGAAGTTAGCTATTAGTGGTCCAGCGCAGCCGGGTAGGCCGATGGCCCGAACTTTTAACATGACAGTCCAAGACCCAGTTGCATCAGGGGACGTAGTCGCATGTATTATTCTGATCAACGACATAAATGCTTACGTGCTGTTTGATTCGGGTGCTACTTGTTTGTTTATAGCATGTGATTTTGCTAGACGATTAGGATTACTTCCTGAAAAGTTGCATATACCTTCAAATATTAAGGTAGTAAACGAAGAAATAATTCCTGTTGAAGATGTTCATAGGAGTTGTTGCGTAGATATACGGGGTTGTAAATTATCGGTAGATTTGATACCGATAAAGTTAGGAGAATTTGATGTAATTCTCGGAATGGATTGGTTGATAAGCCATGGGGCAATTATAGATTGTCAAAAGAAATGTGTGAATATTAGAATGTTAAGACAACCTCAAGTAGTATTTTACGGGAATAGATCGCCGGGACGTTCGTGTTGTTTAACCATGACACAAACTAGGAAATTATTGATGTAACGACCCCAAAATTCATACAATTTAATTATTAACTTCGGTCGTTAATAACACATCTACCTTCTAATTTTACATCATTAGTCGATGTTAAACTTCATCTAATGCGGAATAATTTAAACTTTTATGTCTTCTTACTTTAAGTCCCTGAATCAAAACCTTTATCATCTACATGTCTTTGAATCAATCTTATTTCATGATTCACTTTATCACTGTTATTATAAAATTTTACATTTCAATCCGATAATCTTTACATATCAGATAACTCTAACATTAGCTTTACAACTCAACATAAAACTATACATCATAGAACATTTAGTACATCTCATGAATCTTAATCACGGTAAAAAGAAATAACAACTTTAACTAAAATATTAATCTTCATGTATTATTTCTGATCCACGACATTCAAGTAGCACATAGTGTTACCTTCAATCCTTAACCTGCAAAAATGGTTATTTGCAAGGTTGAGCTCGACAGCCCAGCAAAATCTAACAGTTTTCATGCATCACGTAGCACATAATAACATGTTTAACATATATCTCATAAACATTGGACTAACATAACATACATGTTACAGTTCATATAACAAGTATAAAGATTGAGTTCCTTACTCAATCAGCATGCTTTACTCAATCAACGTAGTCATAAGTTGACTTTAACATTTCATACATTCAAAATATATATAACGCATCATGCTTTTTGTAATAAAGATTTAAAACAGTTAATCACCAGTTTCACATAGCAAATAGGAACTGAAAGACTTGCCTTGATCGTTGTTTGCCAATAACAGTTTAACAACTTACAGTTATCTGTACTTCACGTGCCCTACACAATTATATAATCATTCACATCAACTATTAGTCACATAGCAACGCATAGTAGTTGTAATGTAAACTTTAATCTACATTCTATAATCCTTCCTATTAATCAATACACAATATTCAATTTCATTGTGTTAACATTAGACTTATAACTCACTATATTTCACATTTGAAGTTCATTCAAATGTTTAAGTCTTGCTAGGACTATTTATTGGTTTTATATTAACACTATTCAACATCTTATAATATTCATTTCATTTGATTTAAAAAACTTTTTATGTTCGGCGTTCCGACGTTTATTCGTCACACGCCCAATTTGTCTCTCTTGTGTGTGCTTAGTATGCGTATACAACTTATCTAATGCATCATTTATTAATGTTAAGCATCATTATACTTCATAATATTCATGTTCTATAACTTAGAACAACATCTTTTATCGTCAAGAACACTACACTTGCATACGTACATGCCCGACGCCCCCCAATTGTCTCTGAAAACACAATAGTCCTAACAATAACAATTTTTATCCATGTTCCAGGCCTCAAATTGAATAACTTAAAGAGTAAAAGTTGTAGGTCTATTCGTCTTCACTGCTAGATGGCGCGGGCGCGAAGAAAAGGGGCGCGGCCGCGCCCCATGTCTGCTGAATGTGACTCCTTTGACCTATTTTGGTAAAATGGCCATAACATTTTCATACGAACTCCGATTGAGGTGATTCAAAATGATCCGAAGCGCTGGGCTTCGCCCAGATTACAGTGTTTTTGCGATTTTTGACCATTTTCTCCTACTAATCTTCATAACTTAAATTATACACATCCAAATTAGTCCGTTTTTGATTCTATGGATTTGTAATTCCTAGAACTACAACATACTAGAATTCTAACAATTTATAAAAATATTAACCAACCTAAAATTTGACCCAAAACACATGTTCATACTCTATTTTCATGTTTTAAACTCATTTAGCGAATTCGATCGCCACGGCTTCGTTTCTTAACCAATTGACATGATTCAAACTACGTCGTTTTTGTTTCTTAACGTACTAACATATTCTAACATCAAATAACATATTATAACACATATTAAGCATGAAATTTTGTACTTTCTAAAGCTATTTTTGAGTAAAAACACTGCTATTTACTTTTCTCTTTATAAACCCAAATTTCATGTATTTGAACACCAACATAGACTTATAGAGGATAACTAACAGATTTGGCAATAGATTACATACATATAAACAATATCTTCTACAACAATTCAACCAAAACCTAATTTCCAAAGAATAAAAAATTACAAAAACCAAATATTAGAATTAGGGGTAGATTATACCTTAACCATTTGATGTTAATAAGGTTCTAGCAAATCCTTCTCAATCCCACTCCTTCTCTAACTCTCACTTCTCTGTATTCTTTCTCTCTACCTCTCTGTTCTTCTTAGTTAGCCATTAGGAGAAATAAGACGCGTAATATAACTGATAGAGCCTCACCTCCCACGTACTTATCAGTTAAAGAAAATAAAAGACGTCTGTTGAATAAGCCAAAGGCCACAAGGCCTTGTTTGGCTAAGCGAATAACTCCCAAACTAGATTATTTTAATAATCTTATATTATATAGTTTTTATTTGTCACACCTGCCACCAATTTAAATAGCTTACCATTATAATAATTATAATTATAATTTTTATTATAATTACTCTGATGGTTAATAAATAATTATATATCTAATTTAATTAATAAATTATATTTAAACATTACTTTATTTAATTTATTTATTCTCTTTAATATTAAACAATTCATTTAATTTAATTAATTAATTAAATTAAATCTTCAAAGAATAAAATTTATCTTTACTTTAATTTAATTATCATACACACATAACTAAATTATTATACCACAATTCATAAATTATTTATTTTTCTCAATAAATAAATTATTTAAAATATTTATTTAATTCAATAAATATTTAAAATAATTACCAAATTCATTTAATTTCTTCAATAGTTAACTTAACTATTGAACCTCACTTTTCCAATATATGAATATATATTTCTCTTCACACCAGATCACATATTTAAAAATATATAGCATGTATATATACATACTCAAACTCAGAACATCTCATAATAAGAATTTTAATTATTAAATTCCTATTTTAATAACTTATAAAAATTCGGGTTGTCACAATTGAGGAAGGGGTGTGTAGGTTATCTATGTCATGTTGTTGATACCCAGAGAGTGGTAGCAACCATGGAACAAATACCTATAGTTAGAGAATTCGCCGAGGTATTTTCGAGTGAACTGTCGGGTCTTCCACCGGATAGGAAGATCGAGTTTGTAATAGACATTGTGCCAGGAGCGGCACCAGTTTCCAGGGCACCGTATCGCATGGCGCCAGTGGAAATGAAGGAGTTGATGGTGCAGCTACAAGAACTGTTGGACAGGAAGTACATACAACCGAGTGTTTCGCCGTGGGGAGCACCGGTACTGTTTGTCAAGAAGAAGGATGGATCATTAAGACTGTGTATCGACTACAGAGAGTTGAACAAGTTAACGATAAAGAATAAATACCCATTACCCAGGATCAATGATCTTTTTGATCAGTTGAAAGGGGCTAAGTATTTCTCTAAAATAGATTTAAGAACTGGGTATCACCAGTTAAAGGTTAGAAAGGAGGATGTACCGAAGACAGCATTCAGAACTCGTTATGGTAATTACAAGTTTCTGGTAGTGCCATTTGGGTTGACTAATGCACTAGCTACATTTATAGATATGATGAACAGAGTGTTCAAGCAATATTTGGACAAGTTCGTCGTGGTGTTTATCGATGATATTCTAGTCTATTCTAAGATACCATGCTGAACACCTAAGAATAGTATTGGAGACACTAAGGAAGGAGAAGTTGTATGAAGTTCACCAAGTGTGAATTTTGGTTGGAAAAAGTACAGTTTTTAGGACATGTCATTGACCATGAGGGGATTTTAGTAGATCCAGCAAAGGTAGAAGCCGTGATGAATTGGGAACAACCGAAAATGCCAACTAAGGTGCAGAGTTTCCTAGGGTTAGCGGGATACTATCGGAGATTCATTCAAGATTTTTCAAAGATAGCTACTCCGTTGATTAACTTGACAAGGAAGACGGTGAAATACGCGTGGGCTGAGAAATGCAAGGACTGTTTTCAAGAACTGAAGAAGAGGTTAAGTGAAGCGCCTGTTTTGTCATTACCCGATGACACAGGAAATTTTATAGTTTATAGCGATGCTTCGCATAGAGAACTTGGTTGCGTGCTCATGCCGCATGGCAAGGTCATTGCGTATGCATCAAGGCAGTTAAAGGATTACGAGAAAGTTTACCCTACTCATGATCTGGAACTGGCCGCAGTAGTTTTTGCCTTAAAGATATGGCGACATTATCTTTATCGGGATAAATGTGAGATATACACGGACCACAAGAGTCTCAAATATATCTTCATGTAGAAGGAGTTGAATATGAGACAAAGGAGATGGCTAGAGTTGATAAAGGATTATGACTGTGAAATCCTGTATCATCCTGGAAAAGCCAATGTAGTTGTCAACGCCTTAAGTAGGAAGGGTCGGGAAAAGTTATCTTTGTTAACAGCTCAAACTGAGTTAATAATAGAGATGGCTAGGATGGAATTAGAGGTAAAGTTGCCAAGTGAATCGGGACAGAGACTGTTTACGATGGAGATCCAATTTACCATCACCGAGAGAGTCAAAGAGGTGCAGCTCAAAACTGATGAGTGTGACCAGATGAAGAAGCGATTGACCAATGAAAAAGATTCAAAATACAGTCTTGATATGGAGGGATTATTAAGATTTGAAGGAAGAATTTGGGTTCCGAATGAGACGGAATTAAAGGAGCAGGTATTACAAGTGGCTCATAGTTCGAGGTTTTCGATTCATCCTGGTAGCACTAAGATGTATCAAGACCTTCGACAAAGTTTTTAGTGGCCGAACATGAAGAGAGAAATAGCCGAGTATGTGAGTAGGTGCTTAACTTGTCAGAAAGTTAAGGTCAAACATCAACGACCAAGTGGCTTGTTACAGTCATTGGAAATTCTGGATTGGAAGTGGGAGCATATCACGATGGACTTTGTGGTGGGACTTTCGACTACAACGAAAGGGTATGATGCAATTTGGGTAATAGTAGATCGGTTGATGAAGTCGGCTCAATTTTTGCCAATTAGGGTCAAGTATAACTTGGATCAGTTAGCCAAACTTTATGTTAAGGAAATAATTTCCAGACATGGAGTACCAGTATCGATTGTGTCAGATCGTGATCCACGATTCACATCGAACTTTTGGAGAAGTCTACAAGAGCAGTTGGGGACGCAGTTAAAGTTGAGTACGGCATATCATCCACAGACTGATGGACAGAGTGAGAGAATAATTCAGTCGTTAGAAGATATGTTAAGATCTTACGTCATGGATTTCAAGGGTAGTTGGGATGATCATCTACCATTAGTAGAGTTTACGTATAACAATAGTTACCATGCAAGCATAGGTATGCCGCCTTACGAAGCTTTGTACGGAAGAAAGTGCAGAACACCATTGTGTTGGGACGAAGTGGGAGAACGCCGAATGCTAGGGCCAAAGTTGGTGCAGTAAACAGCGGATATGGTGAAGTTGATACGAATGCGTCTCATAGCAGCTCAAGACAGACAAAAAAAGTATGCGAACTTGCATTGAGAAAATAGGGAGTTTGAAGTAGGCTCTTATGTATTACTAAAGGTATCTCCCTGGAAAGAAAATATACGCTTTGGAAAGAAAGAAAAGTTAACTCCAAGGTTTATAGGACCTTTTGAAGTGTTAAAAGGGGTAGGTGAGGTAGCTTATATGGTAGCATTACCTCCAAACCTAGAACGAATACATAACGTGTTTCACGTATCAGTGTTGCATCCTTATAAGTCAGATTATAAGCACGTAATAGAGTATGAGCCTATTCATGTTGATAAGGACTTAACATACGAAGACACGCCTATTCAAATTATCAATAGAAAAGATCAAGTTCTACAGAACAAAGTCATACCTTCCGTGAAGGTGTTATGGAAGAACCACGATGCAAAAGAAGCGACGTGGGAATTGCAAGAAAAGATAAAGAAGGATTACCCCCAGTTGTTTACGTAATGTGAGACGAGATTTTGGGGACAGAATCTTTATAAGGGGGAAGAATGTAATGACTGAGAAATTCGGATCCTTTGTAAAATAATTTTATTTAATAAAATAATGAATAAAATTATATTATTTAATATTATTATGTGTTAGTAAGATGAATGTCGTTCTATAACCTAGAAATGTCGAAAAGTCGTAGTATTTTAACTACGTGGGAGAATTAAAGTGTTTGAATTTTCAAGACGAAAATAAAAGTTTTTTGAGAAATTTTTTAAAAAACACTATTCATCGATTTCTGCTCGGAAATTATTTTTGAACTTTCGACAGAACAAAGTCATACCTTCCGTGAAGGTGTTATGGAAGAACCACGATGCAAAAGAAGCGACGTGGGAATTGCAAGAAAAGATAAAGAAGGATTACCCCCAGTTGTTTACGTAATGTGAGACGAGATTTTGGGGACAGAATCTTTATAAGGGGGAAGAATGTAATGACTGAGAAATTCGGATCCTTTGTAAAATAATTTTATTTAATAAAATAATGAATAAAATTATATTATTTGATATTATTATGTGTTAGTAAGATGAATGTCGTTCTATAACCTAGAAATGTCGAAAAGTCGTAGTATTTTAACTACGTGGGAGAATTAAAGTGTTTGAATTTTCAAGACGAAAATAAAAGTTTTTTGAGAAATTTTTTAAAAAACACTATTCATCGATTTCTGCTCGGAAATTATTTTTGAACTTTCGAGAAATATGTAATGTTATAATATTGAGGCGAGACAGATTATGTAATAATAATCTAAGTATGGAAAACGAAAAATTTCGCACGTGGACTTAATTTAAGAACGTTAAGAATTAAAGTCGAAATGGAATTATGGATTTTGCAAGAATTACAAATCCAATAAACACTAATGTGTAAGCCCATGGGTGGATAATGGTAAGCCCAATGGTTGGTTAATAGGAAGCCCAAATTGAATTAAAGCAAGCCCAAAAGATAAGCTAATCAAACTAAACCTAAGCCCAAATGACGATCCAATGGGTAAAGTAGGATCCATGGGGCAACCCATGGATGAGATTGTGACCAAGGTTTTGATGTGGTGGCCAAGTAAAGTATGTGGAGGGCAAGTTTACTTAGTGAGCAAGTAGTGACTAGTAAGGAGGTTAGTAAGGAGGTGGATGTTCTAATGACCCATTTACCCTAGCTTTGGAAGCTCTATAAATAGCAAGCCTTTGAATTCATTTGTTGCTTGTTAGTTTCATCCAACATTAAAAGAACTTAAGTGTTAAAGAGAATAAGCACTTTGAAGCTTAACTTCCATTGCTAGATTTTCCAAGAAGAACAAGGACTAGTTCATCAAGGGTAAGGCTCTTGTCATATATATCTTCCATCTCTATCATTATAGGGTGATAAGAGAAGTGTAACTTAACCAACATGTATGCTAAGAACACTTAAGAAATGGTTGATTAATGGACCTAAGCCAAATAAGTAAGGAATAAGCTATTCAAACCTAAATAAGTTATGAACTTATGAAGAACAATGATGAACTTATCAAATGTTTACCTTAAAGAGTTAGTATGATTCATGAGATGCAAGAATGTTGTATAAAGGACTTAAATCAATAATAAGTTATAAAGAAATCTTGTATTAAAGAATTTGTTAAGTTATGAACGTATAAGAAATAAGTCATAACCTAATTGAAAGATAAGTTATTGTAATATGTAGATTGAGATGTCTAGTTAATGAAATGAATCCATTTGTAATGATGAACAAATCGTTAGTAATGAAGTTTTGCCGGAATTCACACGAGTGGACGATAGTCGTCAAATTCGTGAAATTCTCGAAATGGATGTCATATTTTGTGTTTGAACTCGAAAACGTTGGTTTTCGATGGTGGAAAGTCATATTTGGCATTATAGAGTTACGGACTTGAAAATGACCGGATTCCGACTTAGAACGAAGAAACAAGCATTGAACGTTCACGAACGTTTATCGTTTTCGTTAAAAATGGACTAATAGGTGAATTTTTAGTTAACAAAGTCAAAAATATAAAATTCTTGGATGAACACGTAGAGTATGTAATTTGTGAACCGTAGGCTCTTAAACGAGCCAATTCAGACTTATAACGAAGAAGTTACGAGCCCAGAAATCTAACAAAGTTGAAAAACAGTAAAAAAATTCTTGTGTAGAGAGCTGGCGCCGCGGCGCCAGCCCAAGGCATAAAAGCCCGTGCCGCAGCGCGAGGCTGAGACATGAGGTACTGCTAGTTGGCGCCACAGCGCGGCATGTAACACTGGGACTCACGCCGCAGCGCCGAGTCCGGTCCTCAGCCACTGCAAAGTGGTGCCGCAGCGTGGCATAGAGAAGAAAGGGTGGCACCGTAGCGCCAGCCCTAGGGTTTCGACAAAGAAGAAAGTTTACAAGTATAGCATGAATGGTAACTCATTAGTAACGAACTAAGGAACTTAATGAAGCATTGTAAGGTATTGTAAAACCTTAATTATGTTACCTAAAAGTTGAAGATAAGTAATCAAACATGAACTTAATGTGAAGGTAAGATCGAGGTAACGAAAAGCCGGAACCAATAATAACAAATCTAAGTTATGATTAGATTGAGAAGAAGGGTAAGATTCATTAGGAACCATGTATGTTCATTCATGACCTAATGTGTTATGTGATGTTATCATTTACTGTAGAGACTTAAAGACTTAAACGAGAACGTGTTATAACTGTAGCAGGCACTGAAGGCAAGTATTCTAACCCTTGTTCCAGTTCAATCTGGACAAACTTTGTAATTCATGTATTCTTACACATGAAGTATTGTATGATGAAGTCAAAGCCAACTCTTTTGGCTAGACTTACATTATGTTTCTATCAAAGCATGGTCAATGGTTACCAAGTTATATTGGTGTGGTTTTCAAACGAAGACTGAGTATGCTAAAAATATTTTGTCGTCAAACGAAAGGCACGTGAGGTTGCCACAACTTAAACGTACATACGTTTAATGAATGTAGTGTTGATCAACATAGAGTACTATAGGTTGATCACCTAGATGTGCTCGTAAGTAATGTCGGACTTACGAACTTAGTGTCGGGATGTCCTTTTCAAAAGAACTTATGAAATACTCAAAGTCTTGGACTGGAATTGATGTTTACTGAATATTGTTGTTGTAAAATGTTTTGAAGGAAAAGAAGTGCTATTTTGAATTATCGATAGTACTTCGTAACTATTGTTCAGTTATTGAAGATATACGATTCGTATGATTCAAGCATGTTGTTTATTAGAAATGTTGTGCTTGTTGAGCTAGTCATGCTCACCCTTGCTTGAACCATATGAACACAGTTAAGATCGAACGGACCGAAGGCTCCAACAAGGATAAGGGCAAGGCGACGACAAAACTTTAGAATACTTATGTAATAATATAGGGTGAATGATTGTATATATTTGATATTATGACAAGAATAAATGTATTGGTTATCGAGAACCTGGGGAAATGTTAATATTATTTTGGTTATATAGAAGACATATTCGTTCTATTGAGGCTTTTCAATTGAATGTATGTGTGAATGGTAGTACATTGCAGCACCATCTGTCGGGTTGAAAGATACCCGGATTTGGGGGCGTCACAGGTTTTATGCTTGATGTAAACCTTAGACTATGCGAGGTAGTACGTAAATATGATGTATCCTCATATTAGGTGTGTAGGGGAGTATGTCGTTTGATAGATCCCATCTCAGAATGTTAAGAATGGGATAGTTAGCATTTATAAAAATATGTCAGGCATGTGTACGACACAAAAAAATTTTGGTATATGAATATAAATGCAGTATTATAATTACTTGTTTGATCAAATAGAAAAGTATTAAGAATTAAAATGAGAAACTATCTATTTGAAAAGTCAGTAAATCGAATATGTTAATTCAGCAAGCTGAATGTGTTATTCAGCAAGCTGAATGTGTAATTCAGCAAGCTAAATATGTGAATTCAATTAGATGAATATGTTAATTCAGCAAGTTGAACTAGTCAATTCAGCCGGTTAAATTCGTTAATACAACATTATAAAAATATGATTGTTAGACTTTAAATTACATGTTATATTTTAAACACTTAGAAGATATATCATATAATTAAACTCGATGTAATAAATTAAGATTTTTTTTTAATCAGATAATACCACAAAGACATCAAAATCGTAACCAGAGGAAGGAACGTTCTGTGAACAATGAAAGGAATCAAGATGACCCAATGCAGAACTTCGATGATATGATAGCTCAAGCTATGCGAACTCATACACTTACAGTAAGGGGGCAAGTGAATAATAGATTGGCAAACTTTAAAGATTTTAAAGCTGTAGGACCACCAGAATTCAGCGGAACTACGAACCCCATAGAAGCTCAGACATGGGTGAAAGAGATGGAAAAGGCCTTTATCATTGCTAGGGTAGCTGAAGAGCAAAAGACGGCTTTTGCTACCTACTTGATGAAAGGTGAGGCTAATTACTGGTGGGAGACTAACCAAGCTAGAGCCGGAACGAAGGTAGTGACATGGACCAGGTTTAAGGAGTTATTCTTAGAAAGTTATTTCTCGGAGGCCATGCAAGCCAGAATGGAAGTGCAGTTTCTTGAATTAAAGCAAGAAAACTTGTCAGTTGTCGAATATGCAGCAAAATTCAATGAGCTAGCTAGATTCGCACCTCATCAGGTGGATACAGAACTATGAAAGGCGTATAGGTTTGAAAATGGGTTGAGGCCGTGGATTCACAGTAAAGTTGCAGTGTTACAAATTGCTACATTCTCAGCTTTGTTAGAAAAAGCCATCATTGCAGAAGGTAGTAGTGAGGCAATTTATAGATTCAACCGAGAGAAGAATAAGAAGAAGATTGAAGGTGGACATCAGGGTGCCAGCAGTGGTGGCAGTAACAGCAAAAAATGCAAGTGGAACAACAGTGGCAATGAATTAGGAACGCAACAAGGGAATACTCAACAGAAGAAGCCAGCGTGTTCAAAGTGTGGAAAGAATCACTCCGGAGAGTGTATGAAAGGGAAAAATGTATGTTATAATTGGGGTCAGGAAGGACATATTTCACCAAATTTTTCTAAGCCGAAGAAAGGTGGTTGTTTTTCTTGTGGAGGAATGGGGCATCGATTCAAGAATTGTCCATTGAAGAAGAATACAGATGGAGGAAGTGGAAACAAGAGCAGTTTTACAAAGTTAGCTATTGGAGGGCCAACGCGGTAGAGCAAACTGATAGCCCGAACGTTCAACATGACTGTGCAAGACGCAGTTGCATCAAAAGAGGTGGTGTCAGGTATTATTCCGATCAATAATATAAATGCCTACGTATTATTTGATTTGGGAGCTACCTGTTCATTTGTGTCTAATGAATTTGATAAAAGATTAAACTTACCATGTGAAAAGTTAAAGAACCCAATGAATATAGAAATTGCAAACAAAGAAGTGATCCCTGTAGAGTTTATCCATAACAACTGTGGTGTGGAAATAAGGGGACATAAGTTAAGTGTGAATTTGATTCCGATACGCTTAGGAGAATTTGATGTTATCTTAGGGATAGATTCGTTGTTTAACCATGAGGCAGTTATAGACTGTCAGAAGAAGAGTACACGCCTTAAGACAACGAATAAGTCTAAGGTTGTATTTTATGGTAGTAAGTCGCCAAGACAAACGAGTTGTCTGACGATGATGCAGGCCAAGAGAATGATACGGAAAGGGTATGAAGGTTATTTGGCTCATTTAATGGATACACGGATGGTGAATTCAGACATGGGACAGATACCTGTAGTCAATGAGTTTGGGGATGTCTTTCTAGAAGAACTTCTGGGACTTCCTCCAGACAGAGAAATAGAGTTTGTAATTAATTTAATATCA
Organism: Panax notoginseng; assembly: GCA_016801055.1. Classification (NCBI taxonomy): domain Eukaryota; kingdom Viridiplantae; phylum Streptophyta; class Magnoliopsida; order Apiales; family Araliaceae; genus Panax; species Panax notoginseng. Next base: position 79,696,946 of record CM029015.1, on the reverse strand, counting down.
GGGACAGCACCGATATCAAAAGCACCATATAGGATGGCTCCAGTAGAAATGAAAGAGTTAATGATCCAGCTACAGGAGTTGTTGGATAAGAAGTACATTCAATCTAGTGTATCTCAGTGGGGAGCACCAGTGTTGTTTGTAAATAAGAAAGATGGTTCAATGAGATTGTGTATGGATTATAGAGAACTGAATAAGGTGACAATCAAGAATAAGTATCCGTTACCAAGAATAGACGATCTATTTGATCAACTTAAGGGAGCGAGATGTTTTTTGAAGATTAGCCTGAGAACTGGTTATCATCAGTTGAAGGTGAGAACAGAGGATATACCAAAGACAGCATTTAGAACTTGTTATGGTTATTATGAGTTCTTAGTGATATCGTTTGGACTGAGGAATACACCAACTGCTTTTATTGACTTAATGAACAGAGTATTTAAATCGTATTTGGATAAATTTGTGGTGGCGTTCATTGACGACATTTTGGTGTATTCAAAGACTGAAGAGGAGCATGCTGAACATCTACGGATGGTGTTGGAAACGTTGAGAAGGGAGGAGCTATATGCAAAATATTCAAAGTGTGAGTTCTGGTTGAAGAGAGTTCAATTTCTGGGACATGTCATCGACAACGAGGGAATTTCTATTGATCCAGTGAAAGTAGAAGCGGTGAAAAATTGGGAACAACCGAAGACGCCAATAGAGGTCAAAAGTTTCTTGGGATTAGTAGGATATTATCGAAGGTTTATTCAGGATTTCTCAAAGATAGCGACACTATTAACTAATCTGACGAGGAAGACTGTTAAGTATGTGTGGACGAAAAAGTATGAACAAAGTTTTTAGGAATTGAAGAAGCGACTAAGTGAAGCACCTGTGTTATCTTTACCAGGTAGTACAGGGAGTTTTACAGTGTATAGTGATGCATCACACAAGGGGACTTGGTTACGTGTTAATGCAGAATGGTAAAGTCATTGCGTATGCGTCACGACAGTTAAAAGACTATGAGAAGGGATACCCTCCCTACGTATGACCTTGAATTGGCTGCAGTAGTATTTGTCCTTAAGATTTGGAGACATTATCTCTACGGAGAAAAGTGTGAGATATACACAGACCACAAAAGTCTAAAGTATATCTTTACATAAAAGGAGTTAAACATGAGGCAGAGGAGATGGTTAGAATTGATCAAGGACTATGATTGTGATATTCTATATCATCCGGGGAAGGCTAATGCAGTGGCAGATGCTTTAAGCAGGAAAAGCAGAGAAAAGTTATTTGTATTAACAGACCAAGAAGAATTAGTAAGAGAAATAGAGAAAATGGAGTTGGAGGTGGAAAATTCAAAGGATTCGGATAAAGTAATAGAAATGGAAGCAAGTCTGACTTTATTAGACAAGGTGAAAGAATCACAAGGGAATGATGAAGAATGCGGTAACATAAATAAGCGATTGGCTGAAGGAGAAGAGCTGAAGTATAAGATCGACAGTACTAGATTACTGAGATTTGAAAGAAGAATTTGGGTGCCTGCAGTACCAGAGTTAAGAGAAGAGATTCTTCAAGAAGCGCATAATACGAGATACTCAATACACCTAGGAAGCACGAAGATGTATCAAGATTTACGTCAACATTATTGGTGGCCAAACATGAAGAGAGAGGTTGTTGAATGCGTCAGCCGCTGTTTAACTTGTCAAAGAGTCAAGGCAGAGCATCAATGACCAAGTGGACTATTACAGTCGTTGGAAATTTTGAAATAGAAATGGGAGCACATAACGATGAATTTTATGGTAAGACTTCCAGCGACACAGAAGGGTTATGACGTTATATGGGTGATTGTCGACCGTCTTACAAGGTCAGCACACTTTTTGCAAATCAAGATTAGGTATACTTTGGATCAGTTAGCCAAGTTATATATCAAGGAGATAATTTCAAGACATGGAGTGCTAGTATCAATTGTGTCAGATAGAGATCCGCGCTTCACCTCAAAATTTTGGAGGAGTCTTCAAGAAAGAACGGGGACACAATTTAGGTTGAGTACTGCGTATCATCCACAGACAGATGGGCAAAGCGAGAGAACGATTCAAACATTAGAAGACATGCTCAGAGCCTGTGTGATGGATTTCAAGGGAAGTTGGAAAGATCATCTTCAATTGGTGGAGTTTGCATATAATAATAGTTACCATGCAAGCATTGGAATGTCGCCGTATGAAGCCCTATATAGAAGAAAGAGGAGAACACCCTTATGTTGGGACGAAGTAGGTGAACGAAGACTGTTGGGGCCAAAATTGGTACAGCAGACGATGGAGATCATTAAGGTGATAAGAGCTCAACTGGTAGCAGCTCAGGATCGTCAAAAGAAATATGCAGATATTCATCGCAAGAAAAGAGATTTCGAAGTGGGAAGCTATGCATTTCTGAAGGTAATCTCCTTGGAAGGGGAAGATAAGATTTGAGAAGAAAGGTAAACTGAGCCCAAGGTTTATTGGACCGTTTGAAATACTGAAGAAGATAGGGGAAGTAGCGTACGAGGTAGCTCTACCTCCTGAACTGGAACATATTCATATTGTGTTTCATGTGTCAGTGTTGCATCCGTACAAGCCGGACTACAAGCATGTGATATCCTATGAGCCAATTCAAGTTGAGAAGGACTTATCGTATGAGGAGGTTCCTATAGAAATTTTGGATAGGAAAGAACAGAAATTGAGAAATAAGGTTATACATTCTGTCAAAGTCCTATGAAGAAACCACAATGCTGAAGAAGCTACGTAGGAGCTTGAAGAAAAGATGAGGAAGAATTATCCGAATCTTTTTGAGTAACCTTAATGAAATTCCGGGGAAGGAATTCTTATAAGGAGGAGAGAATGTAATAACCAAGAATTTCTGCGGCACATTGTAAATAAATATATTAAATAATCTGTAATAGATTATGGATGATTAAGTGATTATGTGAATAATATGCTAGAATATTTAAAGTAAGTCTCACTAATAAGTTAAATAAGTTAGTGAACTAACCTAAGTATTTTAATAATCTAGAAAATAGATTTAAGGTGTTAAACCCTAATTCAATATTTAATTTACTTGAATATGGTAAGTCTAATTGGGTTATGTAAATTAATTAATATTATTGATTGATGAGAATGTGTAAATATCAATAATAATGAGTAATTGTTCATGTGATAATAGATTTAATATTACAAAGGATGGCAAGTACTTTAAACAAACCCAATAGTTTATTTAAGCATTGGACTTGTAGATAATTTGATTTAAGAGTAACTAAATTGATAAACTAGAAAATATTAAATTTAATGGGCAAGTATGCTAGTAGCACAATTATTTAATTGTGGAGGCCCAAGTTCATTTTAATTAGTAGCCAAACTAATTAATTTCAAGCCCAAAAGAATTAAAGGAATGGCCCAATCCTAGCCCAATTAAAGAGGGGCATTATGGTCATTTAATTTAGCAAATTTTGCATTTAAAAATAAAGTAAAAATGAGGATTATATGGGGGGGAAGAATCCGGCCATGTATAGAGAAAAGGAGCATGTGACTTATGTTTTCTTTTTCGTCATTTGGTCACCAACTCCCTTATGTGTCACTCCATGATTTAGCCACCCTATTTTTGTCAAGATTACAAGTTATATGGAGAGCGAAGAGAGGAGATATGTTAGTAGTTAATGTATAGATATACCAAATGTATCTATTGATTTTTTTTCCAACACTTAATCACATTCTCTTTCATCTTTTATTTTACTTTATCTTACTTTCTCTTAAGCTAACAAAGCAAAAACACAAGAGAGAGAGAGAGAGAGAGGGAGAGAAATTCGGTGGAGAGGAGGAGAGAGAGAGGAAGGTGATACACCATTGATGCACCAAAAGTTTACCTTCTACTTTGTAAGAGAAAGAAAGTGTACCCAAAAATCAAGGTAAAAACTAAATTAGCTTATTCTTTTTATTTTGTTTGATTTTGGTTAGTTAAGGTTTATGATCTTGAGGTCTAAAACCCTCTATCTACATATTTTATATGGTTTCATGTATGGTTCTAACATATTTGAATGTTAGGAAGTAAATCAAAAGGATGGAAAAGAAACTAATTTTGTTTTGTTAGAAAACTCTAGTTTTTTTCACTTCCTTTGATCAACTACCATTTTTGATCTACACCTTCTTTTTGTGATCCGTCAAAAAAGAGTGCTAGATATATAAGTTAACTACTAAACCTAAGTGGTAGTACTCAAAAATATTGAATACACAAGTTGTAGCAACTATTTTAGCAAAAACAATTTTGTCTTTAGAAAGAAAAATAAACTATTTTTGGACAGTCAATGCTAGGGGTATTTTCATCATTTTTTTGACATTTAAAAATTTTGAAAAAATTTATAATGATAACATGATGAGTTATCTTTCAAACCCGAGTGGAATCACCGAACAAGGAGTTGTACATTTCAGTATGGACTGATTTTAGCAAAGTAGGTAAAAGCCAAAAATCTTGAAAACAAACTGCCCAAGAAATTGTAGGGGTTGTTTCAGACACTTAATTTATGGAATACATTCCGGCCTTTTGGGACATGAAAATATATGACATAAAGTAGCTCCTATCCAAAAATGAGCTCATTCCGACTTAAAATGACCAAGTTATGACCATTTCAATATTTGGCTTTTTCGGACGAAAATTACTATAACCAGAGTTCTATAACTCCGATGGCCACAAAATTTAAACTGGAGGGTCACGTTAACATGTAGAACATTATACCAAGAGATGGGAATTTTTGGAGTTGAGCATGATGGGGCTAATTTCTTAAGCCACACACTAAAAATGATTTTTAAAAAATACTAAAAGAAATTGAAAAATTACGGAAAAATATTTTTTGTGTATGAAATACATGAATATAGGTATGGCCAAAGGATAGAAAAATAATAAGTTAATTTGGTATTTTCGATAAAAAAAGATATGGAATCCAACTGGCTAGATTGAAAAATAGTTGAATCCAGTTTGCTGAATTGAAGGATTTAGAATTCAGGCTTGCTAGATTGAAGGATTTAGAATCCAGGCTTGCTGGATTGAAGGATTTAGAATCTAGGCTTGCTGGATTGGAAGTTTGCTAAATCTAGTTTGCTGGATTAGCCAATCCAGGTGGCCGGATTGCATGTTTGTATAATCTAGACTATGATGTTAGTATTCAGCTTACTAGATTATAAGGAAGAGGTAATAAAAGGAAAGATTAAGTGTTAAATCATAAGGTATATGAAAAAGTAATTAAAATATTATCAAAAAATGATAATAATAAAGATGTTTTCAGGTAATTGATTATGTGGTTAAGTGTTAACTAAATTGCAGATAGAGTAATTGTATTATGATATAAAGTATGATATGCTGATTTTAAGATCAATCTTAACAATGATAGGTCGTTACAATAAAGAAATTAAATTAAATTATGTAACAGTAGATCGCAGTTGAGGCAAGTTCTCTAACTCAAACTTGAGTTATTAATTTCAAAGCATGTTAATGAATAATTATTGTTGATTATTCATATCTATATTGATTATTGATACTCGCACTTGGTGCAATTAAATTCATGTTCTATTATTATTGAACTGTGAATTAGTTAAAGTTCTTTTATTCATGAATTGTTTAAGATATGGATCTATGCTCATTGTATCAGCTAGATCAAGAATTTTTAAATTTGTTAAATCAAATATGTTGTTAAAAGTTGTTCTTCACCAATTGATTTGGTAAGGACTCAAGACTGAGAAAAAGAACAACTTGATTAAAGCATTATTAAAAAACAATTATTGCTCGTACATTAAGTGTTTTTGCATAATACACCGGGTATGAAAGGTTGATCCCCTTGATTACCAAAACTTATTAAAAGGACCAGTTTAAATACTGACAACCTTAGTATATGTTCATGGTCACTATGACCACTCAGCATCTGTTATTCAACTATTCGAATATATAGATATCAATACTTAGTTCATGTTCTTTCACAATTAATTTCTATTGTTGAACATTGAACAATAAATTTCTTGCTAATCATGATATATCTTCTTCGAACTTAAACTTGCTAAGCAAATTTGTTGCTTACTCTTGCTATATCATGACATTTATTTTAGCTATGCCAGAGAGTTCAAGTAAGAAGGACAAGGGCAAGGGAAAGGTCCAAGAATAGTTAATATAAATGTTTAAGTATCATGGGATACTATGTTTGATGTTTATGTAAACCTTTTGTGTTACTTTATGTAACTTAAGTAAGGTATGTTTACGTTAAGGCAATAGACTTTGGGATATTGTATAAGACTTTATTATAATGAACGATGTATGTTTATTATTCCGCAATAGTATATAGAATGCTTATAAAGATGATGGATCGTGAGCATTAAACCCGAGGTTTGAGAACTCGGATTTAGGGGCGTCACATATTCCAAGTTGATAAGTCAAAAGTAGCATATTCCAAGTATATGATAAGGGTAGAATGGTAATTAGCCAACTTAGGCTAGGAAATGACTAAAATACCCCCACTTTTACGATTCTATAATAGCAAGCCCTTTACTTCATTTTCCTCACCAATTCACCAAGCAACAAAGAGAAACTCTAGAATATATACAAGAAGAAGTGAGAGCTCGGGTATTATACGCAAAAGACGTGGAAACGCTACCAAAAGTCATCAATAAACTAAGAAAACGAAGAATCCAAAGAGGTAAGAACGAAAATTCAATTCTTTTAATTATTTAAAGTTTTGTAGTATGTTAAACGAAGTGCTTTATTGGTAGTTTGATGATTCGTGATGAATCATGTGTAGACACTCGAAATTTTTAGCACACCTGTTACTGACATTACAGAAGGGCAGATTCATCTTTTAGAGATAACCCTGGAAGATAGCTCACATCCAATCCGGATACTACCGGAAGCTCTGTTTCAACCCCGGAACACACACTGGGAGTAACAGTTCCAACCTCAGCGATAACCCTAAGGCCTGCAGTTTTAATATCGAAAATTCCATCGGAGAAGACCGATTTATCCCGGAGATAACCCCGAGATATTCCATCTCAGTCCCAACACTGGGAGTAGCAGAATCCAACCTTGGAGATAACCCCAAGGAAGGCAGTTGCAGTTCCGGAGATAACCCCGGAAATGCTTGTTTTAAATACATGCAATCAGCTTCAACCTCGGCGCTTATACCGAGGCACTCAGCACAAGACCTGGCAATAACACCAGGAAGACAGGCACACCTCAGAGATGACACTGAGGACCTTCAACACTTGCAGCAGTCCAATCTCAGAGATAACCCTGAGCAACGTCTGCTTTATCAGTCCAAACTGGAGATAATCCCGATGAGAGGCAAAGTCGTCATCTTGCCACCTTGACGCCACATCACGCCGTCTCAACATTTCAGACATACATTTCTACACAGTAATGTCCCACAAGAGCCAAGGAAAACCAATCCCGAGTGACTATTACGCATGGTAACGGATATAATTTGAAGCTTGAAGACCGGAGGGCACCGTCCCATCTTCCTGACTTCGTACAACCTCTAATCCCATGTCATTGCGTAACTCTCAACAACGGCGATCCAAAATAGGTCTTACATACCTCAGTCGAATGCCCAGATTGCAATTCTAAAAGTTTGAGCGGACATCACATTGCACGTGTGCACGTACTTCGAGACGGCAGGACCCGCAAAGCCTGAAGCACCCTGGACAACCGCAAGTACACCTACGGCCTCGCTGCAGGTACACCTGCGGCTCCCCCCTCTATAAATAGAGGGCTTGAGGTGGCCATTTTGTAAGAAAAAAAAGCGAGGAAGCCCTGTCCAATTTGCTCTGTACACACCCCAAACTGAGTGCTTTCTCATTTTAAACACTTGTAAGCTCATATATAGCTACTTTTTACCGGCGAGAGCCGAGTGTTCATCCATTTCAAGTTATTGAAGTCTTCTTTGGTAGCCCACTATAAGCCTTCTTACATATTTTAAAGTCTTTCTCTTCATCTTTGCAACACACTATTCTTCACATTGAGGGCCGTGTTGCGTGTGTATGCCCGGACTTCGGTCCGTGGTTTCATTTCAGTTTGTATATATATATATATATATATATATATATATATATATATATATATACATATATTTATATGTTTGTATATATGGACTAACATTATCGAGTTATGCTTCGATTGAGCCTAGACTTATGTCTGGAGCGTTTAATTGCTTTCGTATATATATACTTATATATATGAACTGTGTGTCGATCTCTGTTCGATGAGCCTAGACTTACGTCTGGTGCGTTTAATTGCTTTCACATATATATACTTATATATATGAACTGTGTGTCAAACTTTGTTCGATGAGCCTGGATTTTACATCTAGTGCGTTTACTGCTTTAATATATATATTTATATATATGAACTATTGTCGGACTATGTTCGATGAGCCTGGATTTTATATCCGGTGCGTTTATATGCTTATATATATATATATATATATATATATTCACATTTCGTCTCGCCTGGAGTTTACTTTGTGGCGGTTGATCGTTTTTACAGCTTTCTGTACATTTCGTTCCGCCTGGAGTTTCCACCGTGGTGGTTGATCGCTTTTACAGCTTTCCTTACATTTATAATCCCCCATGGAGGTGCTTTGTGGTGGTTGATCATGTCTGTATATATATATTTACAGCTTTTATATATATAACTGCTTACTGCTTTTATATCAATTGTGGCATCATGTGAGCCTAGGAATCATGTGATCACAGATTCAGTCCCTTGAATCTAGATTCGGTTCCCGTGATGGACCTTTTCAGCTGTAAGCAGCTTGTAAATTTATTCACGGTGTTCGGATTTCCTCCGATGGTTTTCATACCCATGAGGAATTCGGCACTTCTTTGTATATTATTTTCTTGAAAGATGCTTTGCATCTCGAAAATAAAAGCAATCAAGCCGAACATTTAATAATAAAATGGAAGTGTAAAAGATCTCAATTACTTTTGAGCATAAGGGTTTGAAAAAACCTCTTTTACAAAACATCACTGCTAAATCTTGTTTAAAACTGAATTTTTACATAAATTCAAACCCTGTGTATATAGGTGCGAACAAGGCCTCGCACTACTTCCAAATAATAGCACATTGACCCACACACACACACATTCATATAAAAATTTCTTAAAAAGTGGCGGTCACCGTGGCAACACGGATGTCGGGGGGTGGCTAACACCCTCCCTCCGCATAAGTAAGTCCCCGAACCCTAATGAATCTCGGTTTCACCGACCCGTTTAGCAGTGTCACATCACTGGGTCAATGTGCAAACCTTTTCTCAGTTGTGTTGGTACAACCAGTTAAAAAACCAACTGGAGACTCTTAACAGTCCATCGTCGACATTATACATGTCAGACCTTTTTCACTTATTTTTTCAAACAAATTTCACCTAATATGAGAACACAAAAAAACAGGTAACGAAAAGGGACAAATAAAATTCCCGACGTCGACAAGTGGCGACTCTGCTGGGGACTTCCAGTAAGAGGACTTAAGCCGCTATTACAAGCTTTTTAAAACTGTTATATGCTTGTGTGTGGATGTTGCATTTACATTTATGATGAATGTGTACGAATGCATGTTTTTACTGCACTGCAATATATCTATCTGTGATATTAGTGCTTCGCACATGTCATCATTTTCATAAACGGTGAGACACGTTGTATGTGAATGTATGTTGTGTGGTTCCTCCACCAAGAGGCTATCCTGTCGGTGTTTGATTACTGGACTCGTAGGAAGACTAATTCCAACGAGGCTCAGGAAAGGCACCACCCAAATTCGCTCCAGTTGAAAGACCAGATTAACTTCCCGTTGAGTAAATTGCGATGATTTGGGAACCTTCATGCCAAAAAGCCGCGAGAGTAACCTAAGATAGGTCAACCTCTGATAAACCAAACGCGGAGGAAAGTCTCTTCATGCTTTCTCATTTCAAATTACTCGTAAAGTCAATTACTTGAAATTTACATTTCATATTCATCTCCATGTAATGAGAAATATGAAGAAATATGTGCATGTACATATTTAAATTAACATGCTATCCTGTATTACAAACAGCTAACATCCGTTTTGCAGGATCATAATCCTAAAACGGACATATCACATAGCATGTAAACATTTTCACAATCCCTAAATCTAAACTATGCAAGTTTTGTTGCAGGGAAGCATTCGAACCTATTACCCGATCAAAGTCCAAAAAGGTCGCAGGCCTACAGCCAATCATGTCTTCATCTGACCAGTCTAATCCAGTTTCTCACAAAGAATTTGACGGATTAAGTAAATAAATTACAGATTTGGCTGTTCTGCTTAAAGAACTACATCAATCTACTCAGGGTCCAAAGATACCCATACATGTTGAATACTCTGCACACGGAGGAACTCAAGGTTCTGATAAAGCCATTACAGTACCTGAACAACAGTTAGATACGACCAACAAAAGTCATGATGCCACCCATCTCACAGGAGATCCAGACACCGGTGACAGCAGAAAGAAAATTCTTCAAATGGAAGAAACCCTTCATTCTATCAAAGGAATTAGAGCACACGGGAGTGTCTCTTATACCGATCTTTGTATATTCCCTGGGGTGCATTATCTAGAAAAGTTCAAAACTCCTAACTTTGAAAAGTATGATGGGTAAGGAGATCCTTACACACATTTGAAGGTGTTCATTGGAGAACTTGGATGTTATGCAGAGGACGAGAAGCTCAGAATGCAGCTGTTCCAAAAGAGTCTGACTGGAGAAGCCCGTTCATGGTATACCAGATTAGATAACTCAAAGATCCATAGCTGGGAAGAGCTAGCTCACGCCTTCCTCACACAATACAGTTTCCAGTCTCAGATGGCTCCTAGCAGGTACCTGTTGGTCGAAAAACCGATCACTAAACATGAGCAAGTATACGCGGTCTAACAAGTAATACAGCGATAAGAAGTGTGTCGTACCCACGAGGAACTATGACTAATATTTACCAAATACCGACTATGTATAGCTAAAGTCTTATTCGAACAACAATAAATGGAAATATGAATCTAGTTAAAACTAATTAACAAAGCAAGTAAATGGATAACGAATGGTAATCTAAGGAATTACAAGCTAAGGTCACAACTTCACCCCACACAGGCATTCTGTCGAACACCTAGCGTGCTATGTTTCGTCAAACTAGTTACCCTTCTCTCTTTGGTCTTAATGGTCACGATAATTTGTCGACCTACAACACACAGGTGCTCATGCACCTCTGTCGAGGTATGCACAAACATATCCTCTCCAGATCCACCCAAAAGGGAATAGAATAGAAAAGAACGTCCAAGCTAGATGCAATCCTACATATGTCTATGCGAATTAATCATAACAAGGAATTAAGCATAAGTTCCCAATAAGGTCGCACGTGGCGCACAGAGATATGTCTATTCTATGCACAACTTATGTAGTCAATACCCACAATCACATGCTAATATATTTAGGTGTAAATCTACAATTCTTCTGTCGATATCATGCAGATTACCAAAATCATCACTAATATCTTAGCGAGAATCAAAAAGCACAAATATATTAATCCAAATCATATGGTGTCAACCAAAGAGATAAGACAGTCAATTTAAATAACAAAGGGATCCATTATAACCTTAGAGAAAATATTCAGTTCATAACTATTAAACCAAACACAAGTAGCAGTAAAGATAACATTTATAGATTACAAAATAAGAGAAAACAAATGGATAAGAGGAAATTCTGTCAAAGCCCTTCACTCTCCACGTATTCTGCTCAAATCAAGCTTTCTAATATGTGTCGCTCACTGCTCTTTAAGCTCCAAAGATATGCCAGACTTCTCCCTAAATCTACCTAATCTATATTTATAGGCATCAACTACGAACTAGAGAGAGAAAATACAAAAGAAAGCTAATATATTCTATCTATATGATATATGGTGTCTCATATATTCAATGATCTCAGTGCAGATGCTTGCTTCTGTATTATATACGCCTCCCTTCCTTCGCTAGGTCAAACCAAGGCATTCACTGCCTAGACACCGGAGGTGGCACCACGGCGCGGGCATTAAGCCTATGAGTGGCGCTGCGGCGCAAGGTTAGTTTGGAAAAACTGGAGCTCGCGCTGCGACGCAAGCCAATACAGGATGAGTGGTGCTGCGGTGCGAGGTGATGTCAGCAAGGACATGGAGGTGGCGCTACGGCGCGGCCAATAGGCTTGTCATTAGCGCCGCGGCGTGGGTATGCATAAAATGCCCGTTTTGCCCCTGAATGCTAGAAAACACCTGTAAAGTTCTGCAATTCATCGATTAAACACAATAACATTATAATCATATAAAACCATATAAAATCTACGAGAACAGGCAACTATTTAAGTCATAAAGTATCCGATTCGCAGGTATAAATTCCACTCATCAAATACTCCCAAACTTAAGTCTTTGCTTGTCCTCGAGAAAACTAACTAACACAACACTAATACTAATAAAACACACGCGGATAGAAAACTAAAACAGTATAGTAGTATCATGGCTTCAAAGCTCGATCATAGCTGCTCCCAGAGAATAGGGAAAACACAGATATGAATAAGGGTTCATTCAATTTTAAGCTTAAGACTGTATTCGATCCATTCTTTGTGTGTGTGTGGAGACCAACCGTCCTAACTAATCATGGCTCAAATAAGCTCGCACAGTCGATTACTAATACCAATAAAGCACACTCCGTAACTTAAACATTCAACAAGTATTAAGAATAAGACGCAAGTGCAGGAAAAGATCAAAAGACTCTATCATGACGACAGTAAAGTCTGACTCGGACAGTCCTTAATTACCTTAGGCTATTCAGAACTACCCATGAATGAGCTTTTGATCAGTGACTCCCAAGCCAGATGACTTTAGGGCACTAGGTGTAGAACACCCCTGTGAATCTAATAACTCAAGCAGTAAAGGCCACGTAATCAATATAAGCCAACTGAGATTTTACAATAAAAATGAAGATTATTTAGCGAGTGCATTTTATGCTCCATCTCGATATCGGTCCTGTGTTTATAGGCGAGTGCGTTTTACACTCCATCTCGACCCATTGCAAAACTTTCGATATAAACTCTTCTTTTCTATTTTTATTCTCTTTTCATTCATATTTTTTTTAATATGTCAACATGTTAGAATCCAAGATCCAAAACTGTATAAACGTCTAAGTCTTTTATTACCTTGTAAAAAAGAAAGTTTATAAGGGTGAACAAACTCTCAAAGCAAAAAACACGCGAACTAAATTCAAAAAATAACTAGTTAACACAGTTGGTCGGTGCTTACTAAAAAGGACGGATCAATAACAGTCTAAACTTATCAATTGAAGAACCCCTAGCTCATACATGCTTGACATGACTCTAAGAGATAGGCATAGATACTTGATGCTTGTCATCAACCACAATCAAAAATTAATGATAACTATAACACCATTGCTAAATAGCAGCTCAAAATAGGGTAAAAAGGTCATTCACATGGCACATGCATCTAATCTGTAAAAGCCCCAAAAAGATGGTTATAAACCACAATCATGCTGATAATAATCAAAGCATTAATAATAAAAACCAAAAACAATTCATGGCATAATAATAAAAATCCAATAAAAGCCCGCAGTTCAAAACGACCGCACCACAATACTGATAAAAAGTTATAACAAAATACTAAATATGCAATCCTAATCATGGCAGTACAGAAATAAAAGATAATAGCCCAAAACACCCTCAAACTTGAGGTGAGTAATGCCCTCATTACTAAACATAAAGCAATCATATGCAAGAGGGCTTCCCTAAAATGGCTCACTCAGCAGCGGTCTTGTCCTCGTCAGCCTCGGCGGGTGGTGATTGTGGAGGGTATGGTGGGAAGACAGGTAGCTTTAGAAACTAGTATGGCATGAACTCCGCGTTCTCATCACAATAGTCGATGTAGATGCTCTGCATAGTGTTCACCAGCTCAGCCTGGTACTGCATCGCTATCTCTTGCCTCTAAGCCACAGCTGCGATGTGCCTCCGCTACCTCTGTGCCTCGGCGTCCTGTTTCTGGTGCAACAGGGTGAGGGATGCCATGATGTCCGTTAGTAGACCCTGTGCAGCTGGGCCGGCGTCTGAAGTTTGTGCTCTGGCTCTGCTGTAAGGAGCGGCGCTATAGGTGGCCCGTAGCCTTCACCTCTAATATATGACTCTGCCCCATCCCACACAGTGAAGCGTGAGATCATCTGATGATCGATGACTACCATGGGAGGCAAAGCTATCTCCTCTGGGCCCCATTGAATGCATGCCTACCTGCACAATCGAGTGATCAATGATGGATGCGAAAGTCCTGAAGCGACTGTACACTTGATTGCCTTCAAAATGGACTTGTGAATCAGAACTCCAATATCCACCTGCAGACCCGTGACAATGGCGAATAGCAGAATCGCCCTATCTTTGGTCACGTCGCTCAAATGATGGGTCGGGATCATGTTAGCACATATGAAGCTGAACCACGCTTTCCCATACCGGCTGAGCGCTGAAGTTGGGAAGCTGGTCTTTTCACCAGTATAATCATTCTTCTTCCACGAGGTCCCGGGCTTGCACAGCCTCCCAATAATATCCTCTAGGTCGTAGCTGTGGAGACCCCGGCTCCATATAGTCCTTACCCACATAGTTGAGCGTGACAAATAGTGCATTGATGGCCTCACTTCAAAACGCCACTAACTTCCCCTGAACTTGGACAACCGCATCACCTTTGGCACTGGCGTTCGTGTAAAACTCCCGAACCACAGATACACTCGCTGACCCAAGTGGTTTTGTGAAATGAATCCATTGGCGACCTGAAATCATGGCCAACAACTCGCCATCCTCTTTGTTAGGCCTCAACCCCGCTCTGGAATCAGGTTTCGCGTGGCAAAAGAGATTTTATATCTTTTCCATGCCTCCTCATTGATGAATTTGGCTCTGTCCCAAGCCGTTGGTGGTTCCGCGGATGATGATCCTCCCATGCTAAGGCGTTGCCTCTTTTGTGCCATTTTAGAAATTTGATACAATTTGTATGAACACTGGTAGAAAACAACACAAACTTCCCCAAACCTTTTTCAGATAAACCCAAAGCAATAGCAATGCCAAACAGCCCAAATCAGTCAAATTTTTGGTTCACGCAATTTATCGAACACCTTGCGTGCGTTCTTCAAACCCAACTTGGACAACCTTTGTTTGTAAATGCTCAATTCAGATTTTTGGCAGAGGAAATGACACAAACAGAAATAAGAATTGTCCAAATGCCACAATTAAACCAAAAAGAATTCTGCTTGAATGAATTCCAACAACAATACCTTGATATTTGCAAACCCTGGTGAGAAACCCAAAGTGAGAACTCACGCAGGCTCACTCTGACAAGTAAATTGATGGAGGCTTTCTGTGTGGGATGGTGGTTAGATATTCGCAATTGATCACAGCTGGAATTTGATGGAAGAGGCAAGGGATGTTGGGTTGCTTACTATCGAGATCTGTTGAGGGAAAAAGGGGTGGCATGGCTTATCTGCTAGCTAAAAACTGCTCTTAGCCAAAATCTAGCTGCCGGCGCCGCGATGCGACCTTCCCTTTGTCGATTGGTGCTGCGGCGCTAGTTAGCAAGGGTGAGGCTTGGTTTTGGCACCGCAACGCGAGTGTAGTAGTGTTATTAGGCGCTGCGGTACGGAGGAGAGAGGCTGGACAAATAAGCACGGCGCTGCGGCGCGAGTATTGGCGCTGCGGCGCGAGTATTGGCACGGTGCTTCGAAGCAAAAATGCATTATTACAAACAATATAATGACTGACTATAAAGTAAACTAGATATAACTCAAGGAAAACACATTAAATTTATACCGAGATGGGGGTGGTTCCCCACCAAGCGCTTATTTTAAAGTCGTTGACTTGACTATATTGACACCGTTCAATCCGGCTCATAAGCAAAAATGACCTTCTCATCCCGCCTATTCGTCAGTTCCTTTGGATTTTTGGCAAACATCGATGATGGATCATCCTCGTTTTCCTCGCCTATCCAGTCATCCATTGGCAAAAAGAATTTTCCACCGCTGGAATTATCCACTAATTCGCCTATTTCATTAAATTGGAAGCGTTCTTTGTGCTCTGTTGGGCCCTCTAGGATTTCCATAGTCGTGCTCGTGGTTTCTAACTGTTGATTACTCTTGACAGTATCCCCACTATAGATCTTCTCCTCCTCTAGCTCAACCTCCGCCGGTTGGTCAGTTTGCACAATGACATTGACCTCAACACTTTGGTGAGACTCGTCGCATTCTCCTCGTGTATCCACTATGCACTGCTCTACTTCTTCATCGTCCAGATCAATTATGACCAGTAGCTTGCAATGAGGTGTATTTGTGATGGCATTGATGATTTGCCCCAATTGACTTTTGAGACTTTGCACTGCGGCTTCTTAGCTTGCCATCCGTACCTCATTTCTCTTAATAAAGTTGGTGAGAAGCTCTTCAAGCCTGTTCTCTTCCTCTTGTGCTGAGTACTCCGAAAAGTTGTCATTGGGTCGAGACGTCAATTCATATTGCGGCGGAGACTGATAGTCAAACAAAGAGGCATGATTCGGATCATGATAATGCTCTTGACTGTAATCCCATGAGCTTGGATAACCCTGGCAGTTTGGATGGTAGGGAATCGGTTCAAAGTCAGCTTGTTCCTGACAATAGGCATTCTGAGTGGACTGACACTCAAGATTGTCAGAAAATCTCAAGGCATTGGCAATTTGAAATTGTAATTTCTCAAGTCCTTCTTCCGAGCTTGGTTGCGTCGTTCCCTCATAAGGCCATTGAAAACATTGATCGTCCATAATCTGAAACTTAAAAATAAGAACAAAGGAAAATCAAACAAATAAAAGAAATAAATATATACAAGTTCAAAGTAAGACTAAATTGATTTAAATCAATATTAGACAATATTAGAATTATAGTTCCCCGGCAACGGCGCCAAAAACTTGTTGGTCGGAAAACCGATCACTAAACACGTGCAAGTATACGCGGTCTAACAAGTAATACAGTGATAAGAAGTGTGTCGTACCCACGAGGAACTATGACTAATATTTTCCAAATACCGACTATGTATTGCTAAAGTCTTATTCGAACAACAATAAATGGAAGTGTGATTAATCTAGTTAAAACTAATTAACAAAGCAAGTAAATGGATAACGAATGGCAATCTAAGGAATTACAAGCTAAGGTCACAACTTCACCCCACACAGGCATTCTGTCGAACACCTAGCGTGCTATGTTTCGTCAAACTAGTTACCCTTCTCTCTTTGGTCTTAATGGTCACGATAATTTGTCGACCTACAACACACAGGTGCTCATGCACCTCTGTCGAGGTATGCACAAACATATCCTCTCCAGATCCACCCAAAAGGGAATAGAATAGAAAAGAACGTCCAAGCTAGATGCAATCCTACATATGTCTATGCGAATTAATCATAACAAGGAATTAAGCATAAGTTCTCAATAAGGTCGCACGTGGCGCACAGAGATATGTCTATTCTATGCACAACTTATGTAGTCAATACCCACAATCACATGCTAATATATTTAGGTGTAAATCTACAATTCTTCTGTCGATATCATGCAAATTACCAAAATCATCACTAATGTCTTAGCGAGAATCATAAAGCACAAATATATTAATCCAAATCATATGGTGCCAACCAAAGAGATAAGACAGTCAATTTAAATAACAAAGGAATCCATTATAACCTTAGAGCAAATATTCAGTTCATAGCTATTAAACCAAACACAAGTAGCAGTAAAGACAACATTTATAGATTACAAAATAAGAGAAAACAAATGGATAAGAGGAAACTCTGTCAAAGCCCATCACTCTCCACGTATTCTGCTCAAATCAAACTTTTCAATCTGTGCCGCTCACTACTCTTGAAGCTCCAAAGATATGCCAGACTTCTCCCTAAATCTACCTAATCTATATTTACAGACATCAACTACGAACTAGAGAGAGAAAATACAAAAGAAAGCTAATCTATGCTATCAATATAATATATGGTGTCTCATATATTCAGTGATCTCAGTGTAGAGACTTGTTTCTGTGTTATATACACCTCTCTTCCTTCGCTAGGTCAAACCAAGGCATTCACTACCTAGACACCGGAGGTGGCGCCGCGGCGCGGGCATTAAGCCTATGAGTGGCGCTGCGATGCGAG